>CAUDMG010003960.1:2685000-3320000 GCA_958450375.1 Homarus gammarus
TACCACCCGAGATCCCTCGTCCGAGAATTGCTGTTCGACACCTAAACCGCATCCAGCCCATACGAGCACGAACTGATCGCTATAAGAACAGCCCAGTCCCAACCATTGTAAAAATGATCAATAACTTGTAATCAACCAGTGCATATACTCCCAGTCAATATACTTTTTGCAGTGTCACTATGTTGAAATGCCCTGTAGTTTGAGCTTCTCTCCACCTAGTTATTATATATCATATTTGTATCACTTATGTTACTTGTATATTATTTGTAAATCACTAGAGCCATTCCACAATTATGTAACTGTATATTCTAAGCCTTTCGGCTGCCATGCTCTTTCAATAAACCGTTAATTATTGTTATTTCACACACACACACACACACACACACGAGACTAAAGAAGAAATATATTTAGATGTTCATTAGACAGTATAGGAAGCGGCTGTGATGAATAATAACATGTAAAACTACTGCACCTCGACACACTGAACCCCGACACTCACCGTAAAGTTCTCCACAGTTTTTATCTCCATCACATAAACACTTTTTACTGTTTTATTTTAGTGATGAAAAATGGGTTTAACTAATATGATTGTGTGTGTGTGTGTGTGTGTGTGTGTGTGTGTGTATTTACGTGCATGTATGTATGTATGTGTGTGTGTGTGTATTTACGTGCATGTATGTATGTATGGCGATGACTCGTACTCTTAGAGATAAATAGATGGATAGAATGGTATACCTATAGTTTACTCCCCCTACTTATACACCCCCTACCTATACACCCCCTCCACCTATACACCCCCTACCTATACACCCCCTACCTATACACCTCCACAACATAGGTCACTAATCTCCTTCTCCCTCCCTCCCCCTCCCCCTCCCTCCCTTTCCCCTCCCTCCATCCCTCCTCCCTCCCTCCAGCCCTCCCCCCTCCCTCCCTCCCTCCCTCCCCAACACACAAGAGCTGAAGGTACATTGAAGAGATACAATCATCAATCATGAGGGTGTCGGTAGATTAGTGAGGATTAAGGATGTCCTCCCCTCACTATCCTCACCTCCTCCCGTTCTTTTAAATCCCTCATCTCCCCTTCCTCATCTTCTATATTACCCCCTCCTCTTCCTCTTTCTCTCTCTCTTCTTCATTCCCTTTTTTCCAGGATTCTCTGCTTCCTTTCCCTCTCTTTATCTCTCCCTTCTCATCCTTCTTTCCACCCTTCCTCCCTCCCTCCCTCTCTCCTTCCTCCCTCCCTTTTTCCACCCTAACTCCTCCTCCTCCCCCCCACTCCCCTCCTTCCTTCACATCCTCAATTGCTCTTCCTCCCAACCCTATCCCGTCTCCTATACCTCCCTCCTCCTCCTCCTCCTCCTCCTCCTCCTCCCCTTCTGCCTCCTCTCCCTCGTCCTTCTTCTCCTCCACCTCCTCCTCCTGCACCTCCTCCTCCTCCTCCTGCACCTCCTCCTCCTCCTCATAGCCTGTACTGACACAAAGGATTAACTCACTCAGTTAAATAACATCAACTCTGGGCTATTTTCTTTCTGCTATTACTGAGGAAATATAGCAATCCAACAAGTGCTATAATACTGGCTATCTGATATACTATAGGACTAGCCGTGTGTGTGTGTGTCTGTTCTGGGCAGCCGAAACGGCACAATCGTTTTCCATCAAACTTGGTGGAAAAATCACAAAAAATTCGTAGAGTGGAACAAACCTGGTCCCATGTCGATGGTTTCTTAAGGAAGGCATTAATTAACCATTTTATTTACGCTGGAAAACGATGCAAGTCTACGGACTTGGCGCACCTCATTCGCTGTACGCTGTCAGCCAGACGGCGGTTGCGCGCGAGCCAAGCACGAGCGTTCAAACTTTCACCGGGCACGAAGGGCCCACGTTCACTTGTATATTCTATTGAACAAGAGGACTATAGTAAACTGGAGATAGATAGATAGATAGATAGATAGATAGATAGAATGTATACATGCATACTGTATATTATGTGTAGGTATGCTGTATACATGGATATATTATGTGTAAGACTATACATGTATATATTATGTGTAAGTGTATATTTGATTATCTCTTTATATCATCTTTCTAATCCACTAGATAGGAACGTTGATAATTAGACGAGGAAAATTTGATATGTTGGTAACAAGATGAAGACTTCCATTCATCCCCCGCCATAACCCCCCCCCCCCGACCCCCAATACCACCACCCCTGCCACCCCCTATACTACCACCCCTGCCATCTCCCTATACTACCACCCTACTACCACTACGACCACCACCACCTCCAACTCTGCGACCACCACTACCATTACCCTTACTACTACCTCCACCGCTACCACCACCACCACCACCACCCCTACCACCACCACCCCTACCACCACCACCCCTACCACCACCACCCCTACTACCACCGCCACCCACTACCACCACCACCCCTACTACCACCACCACCCCTACCACCACCACCCCTACCACCCCACCCCTACCACTACCACCCCTACTACCACCACACCACCTCTACCACCACCACCCCTACTACCACCACACTACCCCTACCACCACCACCCCACTCCTACCACCACCCCTACCACCATTCTTAATTTCTTCATAAAAAATTGAGACAACGGAAGTCAATCGAAAAGTTTCCATGAGCTTAGAATTTCACAGCCTGTTCCAGCACCTTCCTCCCGGGGTCCTGCCGTACACACAACACCCGCACCTCCATCAGTAGTTCTCAGGGGCGAGTTTTCCAGGGCAGGAAGCGTTTAGGTGTTATCTCAGAGGACAGTCAATTAGGTCCCCGCTGAGGGTCAGGTTTCAGCACATGACCGTATTCAATTCTGAGACGCCGGGGGGCCTTCTGTACTCTGTTAGTTTTAGGGTAAGAAGGCAGGCAGGGATTCACGGTAGGCCGGGGGGAGCAATGGGAGTGGGAAGAGGGTCTGAGAGGAGGAGGAGTAAGGGGTGATAGTCTCAGAGGAGAGGAGTAAGGAGAGGGTGTGGGGAGGGGTGAGAAGTGGAGAGTGTAGGAGGAGCCTTAGAAGATGAGGGCGAAGAGGAGAGGGGGAGGGGGGCCTTAGGGGAGGAGGGAGAAGAGGAGAGAGGGACGGGGATCTTAGAGGAGGAGGAAGAAGAGAAAGGGAGGGGGGGCCTTCGGGCATGAGAGAGAAGAAGAGAAGGGGAGGGGGATAGTAGGGGAGGAGGGAGAAGAGAAGAGGAGAGGGTGAGTGAGGAGAGTGAGAGGAAGGAAAGAGTAAGGGAACAGTTGCTAAGCGTAGGAAGGCTCGTTGGCTAGCAGCAAGAGGCTCACCTGCGTGTTTACCTTTCATCACCGCTATCACCTGTTCCTGTCTTATGGAGATATAAAAGCATTACAGATACAGGTACGGCGGTACACATACAGGTACAGCAACACACATACAGGTACAGCAACACACATACAGGTACAGCAACACACATACAGGTACAGCAACACACATACAGGTACAGCAACACACATACAGGTACAGCAACACACATACAGGTACAGCAACACATATACAGGTACAGCAACACACATACAGGTACAGCAGCACACATACAGGTACAGCAACACACATACAGGTACAGCAGCACACATACAGGTACAACAACACACATACAGGTACAGCAACATACAGGTACAACAACACACATACAGGTACAGCAACACACATACAGATACAGCAACACACATACAGGTACAGGTACAGTAGCCTTCAGGTCCGACGTCTCATATGTGACTTAGGGCCCATAGTTTTGTGGCTAGGATGACCAAAATGTATTGCTAAGATTCCCAGGACTTGTTCCTAGGAAGGTGGGGGACCTGAGATTCTCCTAGGAAGATGAGGGGGGGGGAGATGAAGCCAGATGGTAGGTAGGGGGAGAGGTTGTGGCCATAAGAGAAGGTTTTGTGGCCACAGAGGGGGAGGTAATGGAGACCACAGGGAGAGTTTCTGGCCACAGGGTGAGTTTCTGGCCACACGGGGAGTTAGTGGTCATAGAGGGAGATAATGTCTACAGAGAGAGATAAGTACCACAGTGAGCGATAGTGGCCACACAGTGAGATAGTGGCCACAGGGGGAGATAGTGGCCACAGGGGGGAGATGATGGCCACAGGGGAAGGTTGTGGACACAGAAGGAGATAGTGGCCACAGGGGGAGATAGTGGCCACAGGGGGAGATAGTGGGCGAGGAGGGAGATAGTGGGTGCAGGGGGGAGATAGTGGCCACAGAGGGATGTAGTGGCCACAGGGGGATGTAGTGGCCACAGGGGAAGATAGTGGCCACTGAGGGAGATGGTGGCCTTGGCTGTGTCACCGTGCGGACCAAAGTGTTGTGTTTGTTGTGAGTCACGAGGGACTGTGGGAGGTCGACTTTAATACTGGCTCTCTCTCTCTCTCTCTCTCTCTCTCTCTCTCTCTCTCTCTCTCTCTCTCGGCTATACACATTCATGATTATATTACATAGCATCAAAACACAGGTTCATCGAAAAAGAATACTAGGATTTTAAAATGGGCTTTTCTTTTTGTATGACCCTGTATATAAATAAATACATATATACAGTACAGTACTCACACATGTGGATATAATTCCCATATTTACTTTATCGTTAATTCTTGTGTGTTATTTTTTTGTCAGTTCATGTTCTTTCTGCCTTACTTGTCCTGACTGACAGATGTATTGCATGTTTGAGGGATAGTGTGGTGGATCACTTGAAGATTAGCTCCCTACCTATAGCAGTCTAACCTAACCTAACCTAACCTAACCTGTCTTTACAGTTGGGGATGTCAAGATGATCGAGTGCAGTGTCGAACGCTTAAAACTCAAGTGTCACCTAAAAAAGTCGTCAGGCTTATGAGACTTAATGATACTTGGAATAAATTAGCTTCTCAACACAAATACTCGCCATCTGTGAATTTTCGATGAAGATTTTTGGTGTTTTTGTGTTATTCTAGAATTAGTAAAGTAGTTAAACACAATAATTTCCTATTCCTGGAGAAAAAGTGGTTATGGGCCAAAATATTTAGGGGAATTAAATTTGCTCAACATCTCAATATAAGTTTATCTCAGCATGTAAATATTTATATATCTGGATAATTTTACGTTTATTTTTGTTTTGCTTTGAGGAATAATAGAATGTTTTCTCTAAGGTTAAACATTAATAATAAAACTGGAGAGAGAGAGAGAGAGAGAGAGAGAGAGAGAGAGAGAGAGAGAGAGAGAGAGAGAGAGTGGGTAGGTGGGTTGGTCGCGTGCCGGCAGACAAGTGAACATCGTCGCCTCGGTATTACTGGATTAGTGGCTGGTGGTCGCTCCCCTCCCCCTCACCCCCCGCCCTCTCTCCCTCCCTCCGTTAGCAGTACCATCGTCTCTGTGTTGTGGGGATGATATTAGTGGTCCAGATTACACCGGGGCGACCTCATCTTCCTTGATGAAATCTGATGAAATAATCGCTAATTCAATGACGTATTGGACGCGCCAGCCTGGGAAGACATGGCCTTTGTCCCATTCTGAGCTCCCATGTCCTATTTTAAGAACCCATGTTGTACTCCCAGACCCCATGTACCCTCCCAACCTATCTCTCTTCCCCTCTCGCAACCTCTCTCTCTCTACCTCTCCCCCAACTCCTCTCTCTACCCCTCTCCCCCAACTCCTCTCTCTACCCCTCTCCTAACCGCTCTCTCCCATCCCTCTCTAAACCTTTTAAATAGGAGAAGAGACAGACAGAGAGAGAGACGGCTAAAGATAGGAAAGCGAAGATGAAAGAGATAGAAACAAAGAGAAAGAAATAATTAATTGGTGAATGTGTGTGATCACTGTAGCGGTCTGATCCATTGTCTTTCCTGGTGTAGAGAGAGAGAGAGAGAGCGAGAGAGAGCGAGAGAGAGAGAGAGAGAATGAGAGAGAGAGAGAGAGAGAGAGAGAGAGAGAGAGAGAGAGAGAGCGGAAGCGCGTATGTAACAAGCTTCGTCAGGGACCGCACTATCGATCCGGCACTGGACAGGCTTCCCAGGCAAGGTCGGTGCCACTGCCCCCTGACACTATCCCCTGAAACTGCCCATGACACTATCCCCTGATACTGTCCATGACACAACCCACTGATACAGCCCATGGCACTACCCCCTGATACTGCCAATGTCACTACCCCCCTGATACTGCCCATGATATTACCCCCTGATACAGCCCATGACACTACCCCCTGATATTGCCCATGACATTACCCCCTGATATTGCCCATGACATTACCCCCTGATACTGCCCATGACACTACCCCTGATATTGCCCATGACACTACCCCCTGATATTCCCCATGACACTACCCCCTGATATTGCCTATGACACTACCCCCTGATACTGCCCATGACACTGCTCCCTGATACAGCCAATGACACTACCCCCTGATACAGCCCATGGCACTACCCCTTGATACAGCCCATGGCACTACCCCTTGATACATCCCATGACACTACCCCCTGATACAGCCCATGACACTACCCCTTTATACAGCCCATGAAGCTACCCCCTGATACAACCTATGACACTACCCCCTGATACAGCCCATGACACTACCCCCTGATACTGCCCATGACACAACCACCCATAAGAGTATGCCCTAAAACCCCGCTGAGATTACCCCTTGAAACCGTCACTGCCACCATCCTACCATCATTACCATCACCACCACTACCACCACACCACCACTAACACCACCTTACCACCATTACCAGCAACCATCACCACCACCACCACTGCCACCACCTTACCACCATTACCAGCAACCCTCACCACGACTACCACCCCACCACCATTACCAGCAACCATCACCACTACTACCACCCCACCACCACTAACATCACCTTACAACCATTACCAGCAACCATCACCACCACTACCAGATCCTCCCCTCCCCTCCCCCTCTCCTCCCTCCCCCTCCTCCCCCCACCCCCGCCGTACCTCAGGACGTCAGGTGGGGGACGGAGGAGAGTCAAGTTACCTGTCTCTTCCTGGTCAGTTCCGGCCACCACCTTCCTGTCCCGGAGCCTATCCTTCCTTCCCCCCTCCCCCTCCTCCTCCTCGTCCTCTTCTTCTTTCTTCTCCTCCTCCTCTGTCTTCGTCTTCCTTCTCGTCTGTTCTTCATCCTCCTCTCTTCTTCTTTCTTCTCTGTTCTTCCTCCTCCTCCTCCTCCTCTTCCTCTCCCTCTCTTTTAACTTCAACTCTGTCCTTCCTTCTCCTCCTACTCTACTCTTCTTCTTCCTCCTCCTCTTCCGTTGCTCCTCCTCCTCCTCCTCTGCTCTTTCTCCCCCTCCTGTGTTCCTAATCCTCCCCCTCGTCTGTCCTTCGTCTCCCTCTTCCTCTGTCCTCCTCCTATTCCTCCTTCCCTCCTCTTCCACCCCCTCTTCTCCTCTTCCCCACTCTCGCCTCACCTGACCCTCCGACCTCTTCCGCTAAAGGGCTGATCTCCTCCACCCCCCACGACCACCCTTTCCATCACCCCCTCCCTTTACTGGAACAGCCGGTAGGAGGGGGATATAGGGGGGGGGGTGTCCTGTGGAAAGTGTCCAAGGGGTGTAGAGGGGCATGTCCTGTGGGAAGTGTCCAAGAGGTGTATAGGAGTGTGTCCTGTGGGAAGTGTCCAAGGGGAGTAGAGGGGCGTGTCCTGTGGTGTGGGTGTCCAGGGGGGTGTGGAAGAGGGATCCTTTTTGAGATGATGATAATGATGATGATGATGAAGGTACACAATGATGGTGATGAGAATGATGGTGAGTATGACGATGATAATGATACTGATGAAATTCCTGATGATGATGAATAATGACAATGACGAATAATAATGATGACAGTGGTAAATGATGATGTTAAGGATGATGCTTTTGACCATATTGAAGGGGGGGGGGGGAAGGTGGGAAGGAGGAAGAGGAGGGAGTGGGTGGGCTGGGTACATGGTCAGTTGTGTAAGTGGACACCCACCCGCCCACCAGCTGACGCCGCCCACACCAAAACCCACCGTGCTCATCCACCCTCACACCCACCCCGCTCACCCTCCTTGCCCACCCACCTCGCCCATTCACCTTCACACCCACCTCACCCATCCCCATAACTACTTCACATCACCCTCACACCCACCTGGTCCGCCCTCACACCCAAGTTACCCACACTCACGCCCAAGTCAACCACCTTCACACCCACCTCACCCACACCTTACCCACCCTCACACCCACTACGTACCTTTAATATAGTGTTCAAACCCTGAAAGTAGATCTCATCGACCAGGCGAGACATTAGTGGCAGGCGGAGGTTAGGTTAGGTTAGGTTAGGTTAGGTTAGGTTCTGTCTTTGTATCTTTTCAGTCCCATCTTCTCCCCTCCCCCCGCTTCCTCCCCCTCGGATAAATACCTCCCCCCCCCCCTATTTTTCTACTACCTCATGTACGTACCCTCCCCTCCCCTCTATCCTTCACCCTGCTCTCCCCTCACTCTCCCTCCGGATAAGTCCCCACGCCTCCCCTCAGCCCCTTCTCTCCCCTCCTCTCGTGTATAAGCCAACATTTTCCCTCAACCACTAGCTCTCTCTCCCTTCCGCCCTCCATCCCTCCCCTCCCTGGACTACGTGAGAGCCCCCCCCTCCCCTTCTCCGTCACACCTGGGCTCACACACCTGGGCCAGTGTTTGTTTACACAATTAGGACGGGACAATGAGCCGCCAATCTAACAATCGACGGTAATCGGCGGTAAGCTGGTGGCGGAGTTATGATCAACGCACCTGATTGTTCACGTGCTCCTGCCTGCTAAGTGAGAGAGAGAGAGAGAGAGAGAGATAGGTTTCAACACTTTACTGCCCCCCCCCCCCCCCACACACACCACACCACAGTCCTCCAACGGCTCTATAGGTCTCTGCCGGTCACCCATAATAATGTTCTGGGAAGCGGAGTTACCTGTACGAAACAATTATTAAAATATTTACCTGTTTACCTACACAGACAAACTTCTCTTAACATGTAATGGAACAAATTTAATTAAAAGCCTCGGTACCACAACTTATCGTTTTACACACTTATTATCTTTACTCTATACACATCAATATAATAATAATAATAATAATAATAATAATAATAATAATAATAATAGTAATAATAATAGTAATAATAATAATAATAATAATAATAATAATAATAATAGTAATAATAATAATAATAATAATAATAATAATAATAATAATAGTAATAATAATAGTAATAATAATAATAATAATAATAATAATAATAATAATAGTAATAATAATAATAATAGTAATAATAATAGTAATAGTAATAATAATAGTAATAATAATAATAATAGTAATAATAATAGTAATAATAATAATAATAATAATAATAATAATAATAATAATAATAGTAATAATAATAATAATAATAATAATAATAATAATAATAGTAATAATAATAATAATAGTAATAATAATAATAATAATAATAATAGTAATAATAATAATAATAGTAATAATAATAATAATAATAATAATAATAATAATAATAATAATAGTAATAATAATAGTAATAATAATAGTAATAATAATAATAATAATAATAGTAATAATAATAGTAATAATAATAATAATAATAATAGTAATAATAATAGTAATAATAATAGTAATAATAATAGTAATAATAATAGTAATAATAATAATAATAATAATAATAATAATAATAATAATCTTTAACAGGAAGCCAAATTTGATCACATTAGACAAGGGATTTACAGTAGTTCAGTAAAAAAGCAGATTATCCAATTGCACAGACTTACCAACGTATCACACATTGGTTTCATGGCGAGAAGACTTTGTCAGAATAAAGTAACAAATATACCCACTTTCCTTAAGATGACAGGCTGCGTCGACCAGGTTTTACCACTGGATGTACAGTGTTGCTACATGGATTTTTTTAAAGCCTTTGACAAGTTCCACATGCGCCGGTAGTCTGGATCCAGGGTAGTTCATAAGCGGTACAGTACATTCAGAATTAAAAAGGAAATAAATAGCGTACCTAAAGAATTTATCTTGAACCCACTCTATTTGTGATCTACATTAACGAGATTGGTGAAAACATATCAAGCCACATTGTCATTTTTGGGGACGACAAGGAGATGTTTGGGAAGATGGCAAGTTAAGATAATGTAGGAACCATGCAAGAAAGATCTGCATGAAATATTCAAATGGTGGCAAGACTGGCAAACACTTAAAAATTACAAAATGAAAGACTTTGCATGTGGGACACAACAACCCCAGTCACAACTATTTTGTGAAAAACTACAAGTGAAAAAAAATACAATCAAAGAATTATAAGTCGTACCTTCAAATACAAATATAAAAAATCCTCTTTCATAGATACACTGAGATTATTCCTGAACTAGAGGTCACAACTTAAGGTGGAATAAATCAAGTTCAGAAAACTGTCATGACATTTTTTTGAGAGAGAGAGTTGTGAACTGTTAGAGAAATCTGCCAGTGTGTTGTGATGGCACCAAGGGTGAGCTCATTCAAGACTTGACCAACACTGGTGCAGATACAGATACATTGTAGAGCCAGGAGTTGCTGCCAACAGTGTGTAACAGAGAGACAGTACTTGCCAACAGTGCGTAACGGAGACGTGACCGATCGCCCAAAAGGCTAACAGACCGATCAGTGTAAAAGATAATAAAGTAAATTATGTTCATATTGTATTTTTTGCTTAACACACTTTTGGCCGCAACATATAAAGTGCATAAAATAACGTAATAAAGAAATACAAGATTTGGTAAAACTGCAGGTTCGGACAATATGGCTCTCGAGGTAAGCAACGTGTTTTTCCGAGGGCTTAGACAAGTTTAAGACAATTTTCTTCCATGGCGTTACCGTCGCAAACGACCTAAAATTACCTAAACTAACCTAACCGGCGGGCCCCCCGTGGATCCCTCGGCAATTTTAGGTCATTTACAACGGAAACGTCAGAGAAGAAAATTGTCTAAACCATCGGAAAAACGCATTGCTCAACTCGAGAGCCATATTATCCGAAACTGTAGTAATATTCAATATTTAATGTAGTGTTTACGAACCAAAAAAATAAAAAGCACATGAAATTTAAGCTCAGTGTCCCCTATGAGTGAAAGTTAATCAAGTATCCCCCTAGAGAGTAATGACCATTTTCTACTGTGCGGACCGACAACGAGAATTTAAATGATATACTATTATAAATTCTTAATAGAAATTAATAGTCAGAAATAATTTTAATTACCCAGGAGTCTTATTGTGTATGTTTTTAATGCCATTGAACAGAGGGTAATCCTGGAACAGATGGCTAACACCAGAACGAGTTGAACGATTTCGTTCTTTTTTTTCCACTGATGTTCTTTGGATGATAGTAAGTAATAAAAATTACACGGAAATGCCCAGATAATGTATCTGTGCCTGCTCCAGTGTTGGTCAAGTTTGGCATTGAAGGAGCTCACTGTTTTCTGGACTTGTGGCTTCTTCAAGCTTGACCTGTGACCCCTTGTGGGGCGGGCGTCCACCAGCTCCAGGTGCGGACACTCGACTGAGTAGCACCCTCTGAGATGTTTATAAACTTCGTCACCCCTTTCCCGTCTATAGTATAAGCTAGGCAGTTGCAGGCGTTCTAATTTCTCTGGGTAACTGAGGTGCCGTAGTGCAGGCACCAGTCTGATGGCCCTCCTTTGGACATTTTAAATCAACTGACAGTCTCTATAGCAGTGGTTCTCAACCTTGTTTGCCCCATAAACCCCTTTCACCATATGTCAGAATGTCATTCCCCCCTCCTTTCCAAGATTGTCTGCCTCAAAAAGTGCAATCCAAATAATATGCATATAATACTGAAAATCCTTTATTTTTTCCATATTAGTATCAGTTTCCCCCCCCCCCCCTGAAAACCTGAGGGGGGGGGGGAAATTCCCCCCCGGTTGAGAACCCCTGTCTATAGCATATCTCGGGGACCAGACCGGGTGACAGTACTCCAAACGGGGAAGCACCTCACTCTTGATGACCCACTATCATAGTTTAGTTGCTTGATTCACCTTCTTCTCACAATGGCTCGAGAACTTCAGATCGTTGTCAACATGCACACCCAGTTCCTTTTCACGTTCGGTCTCTATTTATGCAGTCTCTTCGTCCCGTTGGGACAACTGATACGCCTCTTTATTGTTGGTACAGTTGCGGAAATGTGTTCCTACACTCCCATGTGGTAACCCACGTCTCCAAACGGCCAACCTATATGACCTATAGCAAACCTATCCACCAATCACTTCCGTCGTTACGCGACCAATACCCATTCATTCATAAATAGTGATACTACTACTGCGACGGTGCCGTTTGGAGACACGGGTTACCACAGGGGGTGTAGGAGCACATTTCCACAACTGTACGACTTAGGTGTATCCTCTTACACTTCGTGACATTGAATCTTAGCCGCCATTTCTTCGATCACTCTTGAAGTTTACAGAGGTCTTTCTTTGGCTTCTTCGCAGTCTGTTTGGTTCTTAATTTACCTGAATAACTTGGCATCGTCCTCAAACATTTCTTTGGAGGAATGTATAGCTTCTGGCATGTTATTTATGAAACAAACAACAACGGACCAAGTGCACTACCCTGACAGTGCCCTGTGGTACCCCGCTTGTCACGGGTACATGTGACGATTTCGTGCCATTAATCACCACACACTGCTTGCGGTCTTGAAAAAAGTGTCCAATTCACGCTGGGACACTTTTCCGAATCTCGTACCCTTCCAGTTTAGTTCTCAGCCTTTTAAGGGGTACGCTATCGAAAACCTTGGCAAAATCTACATATATTAAGCGCTGTTCCAGAATTTTAGTCCAAACATCCAGTACCTTGAGTAATTGTGTTAAGCAGGAGTGTCCCGGCACAAGACCATGTTGGCAGTCCTTTACAAGGATGTTTCGTGGTAGATATTTCCTCACGACATCACATATGATGCTCCCTAGTACTTTACACACTATGCTGGTAACGATCGCCTTGCTTGAATATTTGACTCACATAAGCCATTTTCCAGTCCCTGAGGACCTTTTGTTCGTCCAGGCAGTTACAGAACAGGATCTTAAAAGACTACTCTCCCTTACCCTAACACATACTTAAGCCTAATAACCTTAACCTAACATAATATTAACCTGAAAGAAGATTACTCTAACTTAACCTCAACCAAACATACCCTAACGTTATCTCAGAATATGGCCATAATACTGTTATAAATCACGTTCAGTAGATTCCCCCCTCAGAGGGGCACAACATGTGGGAATGACAAGGTGGTATAATTGAAATGGTTTAATAACTGTAGGATATAAATTGTATAATTTTAATATTGTTTATTGTAACGTAAAGTGTGATTTTTTCCCTTTGGTATTACTTGGTAAGTTTTAATATTTGTTATCAGAATTTTGTTTAAATTTGTTTACCCTTTATAGTCCTCTTGTCCTTCTTGGTGAAAACCCAGAAATAGGATATGTCTTTTTAAGACTCGATGGTCATAATCTGAGGAAATAAAGATTCCATTTATATTGTTGCGAGTCCCAGGTTCCCCCTTAGACTGTCAGGCACATTTTTTCACTTGAGTTCGTAACAATTAACATGAAATAAAGTTGATACCATGTCCTGGGTTCATTCCCCGGCTTGGGACAGATGTGATACAGGTGTTGCCCAGTGTGATCTTGGGAAAAATGGCAGGTTTTCTCCTGGTGCTCCAGTTTCCTCCTATACTAACACTGGACGATAAAGTTCGTAACAAAGTTAAAAAAAAAAGACCAATTGCCCGAACAACTAGTAAATTGATACGTGGTGAAATAATAAGGAAAAATAATAAATAGATAAATAAATAAACTATTATTTGTTCGATTATAGCCCTTCCAGCTGCTTTACAATGTTGAATTGAAGTTAAAAAGACGTCAAACTTTAATTTCAGCGTTGATTCTACGTCTGAAACGCCGTCGACTGGCAGCTTGGATGGTTCAGTATTTGCAAAAAAAATAAATTATTGGAGGAAAATAAATATCAAACTGTCCTCTGTTCTTGCTACTATAGAGAACTTTTCATTTATTTTAAAACTATTTAGAAATTTCTAGTACATAGTTTGAAAGTTTATTTAGCCAGTATTATACAGAAACAAAGTAAGCAACAACAATAAATTACAATGTACTGTAGACGTGGGTGAGCCTTACGAGGCTGCAGCTGTCTTGTAATTAGTTCAGGGTATATTGTAGTATTTACTTCCACCGCTGACGCTTTTCAATTTTGTGAAGTTGTAGTTTGATGATAATATATGGTCGGTTCACTGAGTACAGACCAGTTACACAAGGACCTTCCCTTGATTGGTCAGGCATCACCCAAAGACTATCAGAAGTAATGTATTGGGCGTCAGAGGCAAAACTATTAAATCACACGAAGACCTTAATGTAACTAGGCAGAGCAGGTGGCTGATCAGAACGCTTTGACAGATCAGATCGTGGGTGGCTGGGGTGGGCGTGAGAGCATAGGGAAAGTGCGTAGCCGGAGCGTGTCCAACTCATGCTCCAAATCCAGTATGATGACCTGGCGCTGCCTGGCGTGGGTGGTGAGGTCACTACACGCCATCACTCGACGCAGCCTGGTAGAAAATGACGCGTTAATTCGTGAAAACTAGACAGATAGCTAGATACATACATGCATGCAATACACACATACATATATAAGAAGGTAGATAGTGTATTCAGTTATATCGCCATACAAGTTTACATTGACGCAGCATGCACAGTACAGGGATACAAACAATGCACAATAGACAATGCATGGTACAGGTGCATAGTGCAGGTATATAAACAGTGGTAGTCAGAAGTTCATTTCCACCAAGGACAGCCTAACAGCCGCCATATACACCTTACAAGCTCACTTGCATACTTATTGTACTGTAAGTTAATTATATATTTTAACGTGTACGTGTCGTCAGCTATGTGTTTTACGGTTTATCACTATTCTCCCCCTCTCTCTAACTCAGCTTACCCTCTATCTTTCTTACCTCACTCATCCACCCTCACCTGTTCTCCCTCTTGGCTAGGTGTAGCTCCGGTTGAGCCTGGGCGACTTGCGTTTGCAGGTCATCGATCTCCTGTGCGAGGTCATCCACTTGACGCTAGAGATTGCTGACTTTGCGGCGCGACTGTCGGAGCTGCTTAACCACCTTGTTGGACCCCGCCGCCATGCTCTCCACCCTCTCCCCGTGAATCTGTGGACCCATACACAACCAAACAGGTGTTATATACCGACCGATCATCACCTACACAGAAAAGCTTTTTACCGATAATCAAATGGACACCGACGTTCAACTGCAAAGATATATCTGAATTTTGCACTTATCCCATCCACATGAACAGAGCTGTTGGACACACACACTTTGACAGTTCCCTCAACACACAAACACCTTGACAGCTCACCACAGCATCACCTATGGGCTCTGATCACATTATATTTAAGGGTTTGTAATTCAGATTTAAGTTTCATCCAATCAAATCAAATCAGTTCATAATTGAAAGTGGTGAAACTGGGCTTTCTTTTCAACTCATGATTTTTATCTTGTTATAGCATCATTAGGAATAATCGAAGAGCACAAATTCACGAATGAAAACTAACAAATCCACAATTAACAAAGCCACACAAATTTAAATTTGATATTTTTTTCGGGAGGGTTTGATAGAAAATTATACAAAGCCTTACAGTGATACCTCACTTGACCTTGAGGTTTTAGTACAATTACTTCCAATTTTTTATACACTCCTTTTTTCTATGGGTCATACTTTAGTTTTACCTGTACATAAGAATAAAGTCAATTATATCCCCACCAGAGTATGAGGTTTAGTTTCGTCTCAACATTCTTCAGTTCGTCCTTTCTGAACTCTGTTCTGTCTCAGAGACATAATTTACTTGGCAAACGGTCCTAAATGTTTGTTGATAGAAATGGCAGAATTTTTTTGTACTCTCGTCATACTCGACCTGTTGGAGGCGCTGGAGAGAAGCGTAGAGCTGGGAGGGGTCATGGTGTCCACTTCCGGCCACTGCATTGGTCGCTGCTGCCATGACGTCCCGACCGACCTGTGCGAGCAATACATGACAAAACTTTTAAAAAAAAGGTAAATTTATACATATTTACATATGAATTTTGTCTTTGCTATAAATCATAAATGATTTATAGTATTTATGATTTATACAGCAAAGAACGTGTATAGCTGTTTTTTTGTCATACATTAAGGGAATTGATTGTCATGATAAAAAGATGATAATTTTGATACACACACACACACACACACACACACAGTAACCCGGCACTTGCCCTGAAGCTAGAAGGACTAACCTAGAGGATAGAGATTTACCTTGAGGGTGTTGATATGGTGGAGGTCTTGACGAGCCAGCTCCACCTCCAGCTGCAGTTGTCCCCGAAGTGCTCTGAGCGCCTCCACCTCTCCATTCTCACCTCCACCCTCTCCCACACCGTCCGCCCTCTCACTCTCTACACATTTCTGCAAATCCGTAGCAGAGAGATAGAAAAGAGAAATGTATATTTATTTATACAAGATAATTTTTTTACACTGTTTTCTCGTCTTAATTTTTGAAGTCTTAATTTTACGTTATGCTCTTAACTATACGCCAATTTACAAGCCGGTGTTTCACTTAATAAATACAACAGCCCCATTCCTTAAATGAGTTTCGTCTAGCGGAGAAACTCAAATATTGAACCGTCTAAATACATATAAACACCTCCACCACTGACTACAACAAATTACACTCTTCGTACGATAACTAAACCATTGAGTACGATAATAATCAACGTCTTCGTACGCACACTGTGAACAAACAATACCTCGGCTGTGGTTTCCAGTTTCTTGAGTTCCTCGTGCTTTACCAGTCGTGTGTCGCTGAAGTCTGGATTCAAGAGTTCCGTCATGGCTTCTAGGTCCACCTTCACCTGGCCACTCTTGAGTACCAGCACTAGCTCCATGTCCTCGTCTAGAAGCCTAAGGTCTCGGCTGGTCCTCGATACGTCCTCGTCAAGCTGACTCAACAAGTTTAATTGGCATGAAGATGCTATTGTCAGTGTCATTAATCATTAGTTAATTACCTATCAGATAGTCTTGCCTATATGTAGCAGCGTTATTAGCCCTGAATATACAGTATGTAGTAGAACTATTAACCCTGAGTATATGTAGTAGCACCATTAGACCTGAGTACAATATATGTAGTAGCACCATCACTAGGCTTGAGCATACGTTATAACACCACTAGCTCTGATTAATTATATAGAAAGATAAGAGATAGATATATAAATAGAGAGAGAGAGATAGATAGAGAACGAGAGACAGACGGATTCACCTGCTTGGCTTCCTGTAGGAGAGCTTGGTGTTTGGTGTCCATGGCCTGGAGGTGGGCAGCTGCGGAGGTCTTCTTGGCTTGGGTGTCTTCTAGTTCCTCCTGCAAGTCCTGACGACGACGGCGGTAGCGTAGGAATTGTCGCCAGGTCCTAGTGCCTCCCGTCAGTCCTTCGGGCATTATGTCGTCCCCGAGTCTGTGTTAGGTAAGGGGAGGTTTCTCTCTCTCTCTCTCTCTCTCTCTCTCTCTCTCTCTCTCTCTCTTAGCCCCAACAACTTAAAATCAGGTTACATCATTTTAACAAATCAAGATCATTTTATACACCTCTGCTTCTTGTAGTCTTTGGATAGTACAGGTGTGGAGAACATTACCTTGGGGTAGTAGAGGTGTGGAGAACATTACCTTGGGGTAGTACAGGTGTAGAGAGACTCACCTGAGATCGTCAAGAGGCCGTTGGTCGTCGCTGTGGGAGGTGCCGCTGGCGGGTCGTGAAGGCCTGATACTGCTACGACGTGTGCCGCCTCGCTGTCAAAGATCACTAAACGTAAACCAAATTTTCTCTCTCGTTATAAATCACAGACTCGAAGTTAAGATTTATTTAATTAATATCACGAAACTGAAGTAAACATCAATAATAATTATGATGTTATAGATCACAAAACTGAAGTGACACTTCGATAAATCTGTATCACAACTCATTAAATCAGGTTTCAGATTTAGAACTAAAAGGTTTAATTTAAAAAGGCATTAAAACGTCTCAACCATGAACCAATGAGTATGATAACCCCCGTGAATACAACAAATTAAACCCTTGAGTATGATAACCCCATGAATACAACAAATTTAACCCCTGAGTATGATAACAACCCCATGAATACAACAAATTGAACCCCTGAGTAGTATGATAACCCCATGAATACAACAAATTAAACCCTTGTTTATGATGATAACCCCATGAATACGACAAATTAAACCCCTGAGTATGATAACCCCATGAATACAACAAATTTAACCCCTGAGTATGATAACAACCCCATGAATACAACAAATTGAACCCCTGAGTAGTATGATAACCCCATGAATACAACAAATTAAACCCTTGTTTATGATGATAACCCCATGAATACGACAAATTAAACCCTCGACTTAATCCATTAAGTGAGATGACTTTAGGTAGTGATATTTCTAAGTGTTATAAGCGCTACTTGGATTGAAGGCCATCACAGTGTTCTTTTGTTTCATGCTTTCATTTGTACAGTGATTTCATTAATTCTCGTATGTGTGTATTTTGTATATATTAGTTTATAAGAATATTACTATGCCTTCTTTAACAACTGAAATAAGTAAATATACAATAAGGGTAAGAAAAAGGGGAGAATATAGGAGATGAATTGAACAAGTGAGGAGTGTGAGAGAAAGAAGAAAGCTAATAGCAGCGAAATAAAGAGAAAATAGTTAACCGAGGGAATTAATTCTCTCTCTCTCTCTCTCTCTCTCTCTCTCTCTCTCTCTCTCTCTCTCTCTCTCTCTCACCTCGGGCGTGGCTGGGGAGGCGGAGGCTGGGCTTAGAGGCGGCTGGGGGGCAGGGCTGGAGGGGGAGTGAGGGGTCGACACACCTCCCTCCCATCCCCCTCCTGGACCCCTGGCACTGATGGGCAAGTCGAGGTGTCTCCCGCTGCTCAAAACTTTCCTACTGCAATAGAAAACAACAATAAGTGAGTTGATCAGTAATATAAACAACAACAGGTGAGTTGATCAGTAATATAAACAACAGGTGAGTTGATCAGTAATATAAACAACAACAGGTAAGTCTACTGTTGATCAACATAAGTTAACAATACTTTCTTTTCTTGGCTCTATCGTTATCTTTATCTCTCTTTATTCCGTAGACTTCAGCTCTTCATAAAATAAGCAAGTTTGGTAAGTGTCAAGTGACCTGCGTAGGTGAGCGATGTGCACGGCGATGTGGGTGACGGTGACGATTGCGAAAGTGGGAGTGGCGCCTCAGTAAGGGGAAGTGACGTTTGAGTGAAGGAAATGACGTTTGAGTGGAGGGAGTGACGTTTGAGTGGAGGAAGTGACGTTTGAGTGGAGGAAGTGACGTTTGAGTGGAGGAAGTGACGTTTGAGTGGAGGAAGTGACGTTTGAGTATGGGGAAGTGACGCCTGAAGGGAAGTGGTCCCTTGGGAAGTGGAGAGGACACATGGAAGGGAAAGGATTTTAAACGCCTCCAACTGACATGAACATGTACTGGACTCACAAGACCACACGAACAGCACCGACAGGAGATCCGAAACACTCCAAGACTTACAACAACGATGCTGATGGTACAGACCTCCCGTCATTATCCAACTATTACCTCCTATTGTAGAGACCTTACTACTCTAACCTTTATTTATTCTAACTTTTTTCGGCTTGATAACCCTCGGTGCTTGAAGACCAGTAGAAAAATAGCGATGGAGAGTTCCTACGCAAAGTTGTTTACGTTGTGAAAGATGGAGGAGAGCCCAGACAAATACATATGTATGGACTTGAACATACAAGTAAGTGTATGTGTACCTGTAGAGCATCAAGAGGTGGTTGTACTGGTCTATCGGCAGGTTGATGAGCGCCCTCCTCAAGCCCACCTCCTCCTCCTTCAATTGTTCCTGTATCCGCTCCTGCTTCGCCTTTGCCCTTGCCTCCTCCCTACTGCTGCCCTCTGCCTCCTTCACCACCTGCGACACCCGCTCCTCTACCTGCAGTAGTGAGAGTCAAAGAGAGAGGGATTGGTTCACGAGGACCAACCTGGCGGTGTCACTCCTGCAAGCCCCTAAGGATGCAGGCATTCAGAAAGACACTAACTCTCGAGGACCAACCTGACAGCGTTGCTGTTTGAGATCCTTAAGGGTGTCGTTGAGATGGTCTTGTTGAGCTAGGCGGTGACGCAGCCTGACGGTGACCAGATCGTAGAGCAACAGGGCCTCATCCGTCGACACCCGCGAGTCCACCAAGCTGATCACCTGACTGTCGAACTCCTGAAGAAGACTCTATAGAAGGTGGAGGTGAGACAGATTTATACTTTCTTTCTCTTTCTCCTTCCCTATTCTTCACTCCCCACCCTTCCTTCCTTCCTTCACTTTTCCTAAATTTTTCTCCTCCCTCTCTCTCCCTCTCACTCACTCACCTTGATGGTAGGAATGATCCTCTCCAGCTGGAGGGTGAGGGTAGTGGCGTGTGCCTTCCTCTTCCTGGCCTCCTCATCCTGGGTTGCCTTCCATTCCCTCCACGCCCGCGCCTCCGCCCATGTCCAAACCTCCCGCGGCTTCTATGCTTGTCATTAACCAGGAAGGAAAGAGTCAGATGAAAATTAACCAGTTAGAATCAGGTATTATAAAATATTACGGTAACCAATGGGAAGGAAATTTGTGAGAGTGGTAAGCATGGCGCACACATTCTGGGGGAGACAAAATGGCTCAGTTTGGGGCCAAATTGGCAAAGGTTCGCTCGATGAATATTCCTCGTACCTGAAGATGTAACAATGCACCTAAGGTAAGGTATAAGTTAACCCCCTAAAATAATTTCAAAATTATACTTAGACTTAACTATTCTGTTTACTCCAAGCTTGCAACTGGGCCAAATCAAAGGAAGGTCGTGTGATTGGTCGAGTCACGCCTGATGAATACAGTGAACGAGAGGGTAACGCAATAACAAACGCTGCTGACCGTTTTTAACTTTTTCTTTTCCACTTTAAGATATCTACGCTATCAATGTGTCCCACGTGCTGATTTTTACTTTCCCGGCATCGTATATCATTCTAGATCAACACTTAATTGTTAATATTATATGCAATTACAGAATAAAAAAAATTAAGTGATGAATTTCTAGATAAACCCAATGCACTTCACTCCGCCAGCCAATGCGCTGTATTGATAAAATATGTCCTAGGCTCTGGTAGCAACTGTTAGGAGACAAAATTCAGGTAAATTAGTGAAAAGGATATTTTCAGAGGGATTTTCTACCATTGCATGAAGCTAGGATAATGTATATAGATATGATAGACTCTTGTTATAATTTTGTTCATATTTTTGGGATTGTTGGTGCTTTAGCTTACACCAATCAGTTACAATAAAGACATACTTGAGTTGCGAGGAGTATTCACCGCACCAACCTCTGTCAATCCTCACCCAGGGAGGCTGCAAGGAGTCGCGCGCATCACTACCTGGAAGAAGTGAGTCGTTGACGACGCCTCGCCATTCTCTGTTCCCATTTGTCGAGGTCCTGATAGAAACGCCCTGGCATCTGTCCACGTTTCTCGAGCCCCTGCTGTTGAAGGTGCAATAACAGCACCGTCAGGAACAGCACGAGGAGTCTCGCTGTGATTGGACTCCTCCTTGGTCACCTAATGACGAAAAGAGTAACGTTATTGATGGGTTTTGTCTTGGGATGGAATAAAGTGACGTGGTCCGTGGGTCTACTCTTCGGATGAAATAGAGGGATGTGAATTAATAAAGACAAACAAACATACAGACTGATATTAAAATAGATATACAGACAGATAAATACACAGATAAGCAGATAGATAAATCGATAGACAGAGATGGATCGAGAGACAGAGAAAGAGAGGTGGTTAGATAGACAGATAGAACAATAGACAGACAGGGACGATATATAATCACCTCAGTATCATCCACTTGCAGCATTAGTTCTGGTCGTTCCTCGAGTTCCCAAGACGGTTCGTACTCTTCCTCCTCCTCCTCCTCCTCTTCCTCTTTCTCTTCCTCCTGACAAAAGATTAAGATATATATCAGAGGTCTTCCTTCCCCCCCCCTCCCACTCTTTTTTTTTTCTTTCTAACTCACATTCCATCCCTTTACCGCCTCTTCCTTTGTTTCCTTCTTCTTTCATTAAATATATCTGCTTTTTAATCCTTCTCTTCCTCCTCTTGGGGATGAAATGACCAACATGATGCTAGTGTGTTTTTTTTTTCTTCCTCTTAACTCTCCTTCCCTTCATGCCTTCTTTCTCTTCCTCCTATTTTTCTTCCTTAACTTGTTTTTATTCTCAATTTCTTCCTCCTCCTCATTAATTCCTTCCGTTACTTATTCATCCTCTTCAAACTTCTCTTTCTAAACTCTCCTCCCCCCCCCCCTCCTCTTCCTTCTATTTTTCTCACTCTTTCCTGCCTCTTTTTTTTTTTCTCCCACGAATGAAAGAAAGTCTTGATGGACCTTTAATCCCTTTCCATTCTGTTTTCGTTCCTCTTGTTATCGCCCTAGACGGAGTTGGACCTACCTGAAGGAGGGTAGGTGTTGGCACGCCCTCGGAAGCACCTCTGGAACTGGTACTGCCGCTATGTCCTCGGCTCTTGTCACCTCTTTTACGTATTCTCGACAGCTCCTCCTGGGGATGGGGGGTACAGTAGGTGAAGGCGATGATGAGGTAAATGTTTCTTTACAATTTAATTTCATTCTTTTCCCCCTCCCTCCCTCCCTCCCTCCGTCCCTGCTATTACACAATCGATTCTTCAAAATATACCCTGGGCTGTTGAAGTTAAAGAGAGAGATGTAGATAAAGAAGCCAAGAGAGAGTCAAGGCCTCAACATGTACAATACAGTACCTTGAGCTGACGGCGCTTTCGGGTGAGTCTGTGCACCTCCTCGATGACTCGCCCCTTCCTCTGGTGAACAGCGTCGAACCTGGTGTTGAAGCCCTGCTGGAGCCGCCTCTTCAGGAACTGTTGGAAGATGGGAGGATTATTGTATTTCTTCATTGTTTTTTATCAGCTTAATTTCAGATTTTTGTATCCTGTCACTTTTAATTAGTTTTACTTTATTCTCTTCGCAACTGATCGGTTTGTTGGCCTCTTGGGTGGTCGGTGACATCTCTGTTGCTAATTTCTTCTTCGTTTGTTTTTTATTTCGGAAAATTTCGTAAAATTTTTAATGTTGTGGATGTTCAATTATTATAGAAAATGTAACGTATCAGATGTGTGTATAATAAAGGATACTTATTAAAAAAAACGTGAATTTTGAGGACTAGCTTCCAGACAAAAAAATTGACTAATAAATGGTATACTTAAAACAAATTTTAAGGACCATTTATCAAAGAAAGAGTATTTGGCGAACAAATATTAGGGGATACTCAATTAATTTTAATCCGTTACTGCCTTACCAGCTACGTCGAAAGCTCAGGAAATTTCTGCTCGTCGGGAAGACCATCCATCAAAGAATTCACATTTAATCAGTAAACTCTGTTAGTCAACTGAAAATCTAAAATATAGGAGTCATCCTTCAGATAAAAACATTGTTTAGAATGATAAACATAGAGGGCATTTTAATCAGAACATAAATTCTGTGACGGTTGGGACTCACTGTGAGGAGGACCAGCTGACGCTTCACCCGGTCTCTGCTGGTCAGTTCGAGCTGCGGGTAAAGCAGATGGCGGTACTCGGCTTCAGTCAGGTTAGGTTCCACGTCCTCACTCTCGCAAATGTCCACCTCGGTCGCAGGGAGCTTTACCTCGTCAGGTGCAGCCTTCGCTACGTCCGTTGAAGCCATCGCCACATCCGGTGAAGTCTCCTTCTCCAATTCTTTAGAATCTTCTTTCCCTACTTCTTTTGAAGTCCATTTCCCAACTTCCTTGGAAGGCTTCCCCGCGTCTTTGAAAGACTTTCCCGCAGGTTTCCCCCTTGCCGGTGGAGCCCCCTTCATTATAACCCTTGAAAATGCTCCCACCTCCGTTGTGGCTTTCTTCCACACGCCAGCCTTCCTAGTACGGCTAGTGGGAACCTCACTCCTAGAGGACACTTGAGTGACTTCTACCTCCCGTAGTCTGAACGGTGAGGAACACGTAGATACCGAAATATGAAAGGCGAGATACACAGAGAGAAATGTTAAATTTTAAGGAAAACTTTGTAAATACTTAAAGAGAGAAAAGACAAAGGATGCTTCACAAATTCCAAATTATTAAAAAAAAAATAATATAGAATATGAGTGTGGTGGGGGGGGGGGGGCTTGTCTCACCTCGCCTTCACCACATTCAAGACAGCCCACCACGCCCCTGGTTTGGGTACCATCACTGGATAGTTCCTCACACTGACGTCACTACAGATGCACTGCAAGAATACCAATCAAAAGCTACATATATATTTACTTAGAAGGCCTCTTTCCTTGTGGTTATCAGCATATATATATATATATATATATATATATATATATATATATATATATATATATATATATATATATATATATATATATATATATATATATATGTATATATAGTGGTGATGAACTCACAAAGAGAGAGCGAGACTTCACTAGCATGTTGTCCCAGGCAGCTTCCTTCAAGTGGTGACACTGTAACAACTTCTGCAGCCTCGCCCGCTCCACCTCCCGTACCACGCCCACCTCCCTGTCGGGGTTGTGAGGACGTAAGACACTGCTACATGTAAACAGGCCAGGTAACTAGGATCTAAGTTACGTGTAAACAGGCCATGTAACTATGATCTAAGTTATATGCGAACATGCCAGGTAACTAGGGTCTAAGTTATGTGTAAACAGGCCAGGTAACAGGTTTAAGTTATGTGTAAACAGGCAAGGTAACTAGGGTCTAAGTTACGTGTTAAAAGACCAGGTAACTATAGGTACATGTAAACAGACATTATGGAAAGTCCTGGTATTTGAGGGTTAGAAAACACATGTAGAAGCCTGGGTTTAGCTTAATATATGTTTAAAATTAAAAACCACTTATATCTACGCATGTTACTATAAGGTTGTAGTGGATCTCTCCCCTACAACTACATCCGCATTCCAATGCGACAGTATCCTAGCAACCAGCCAACTGCTCGGGGGGGGGGGGGAGGGGTCGCCACCTGCTACGTCTTCCCTAGGTCTTCCCTAGCAATGGAGTCAAGAAACCGGCGAGTTCCCACGGGTTTACTTTCGGCTGCGTGTATATAAGCTCGCAGTCTCTCCATTGAAACATCTGAGAACTGCACCTCGGCGAGGTAAGATCTTCTCTGCTCCCGAGGTACTACGTGAACCTGACGATGTTCACCTCTAACCAGGCGAAGGCGGTAAGACTGTACCCAGTCACAAGCCCTTTGCGCAAGCAACTAAACCTCCTTGTCCTGAGGAAGTATTCTGACTCCTCAGGAATCACGGGGGTAACAAGGGTCGTCCGCAGAGACAGTGGTGGCCTTATCGTCACCTTCGCGGAATGGGGAAAGGCCCAGCAAATAGCCAAAATAACAGAAATTAACGGGATCCAGATACTAGTGGAAGCTCGCACAGAGGACAACTTGGTGTTGGGAGTCATCTCCCACACCGAGATTGAACATCTTGAAAAAGCATAACTGGCCGAGCTGATCAGAGACCAGCTCTCAATAGTAAGGAAGCTGACCAGTGCAACTACGCTGGTTGGCTACCCCAAGAAGCTACCAAGCACCGTTTTGCTGGGATGGGAGAAGATCCCAGTAAGACCGTATGAAAGAAGACCAACAAGATGTTACAAATGCCAGAGGTATGGCCATCTGGCGGGGGAGTGTCGTGCTCGGGAGGTCTGTTGTAGTTGCGGGACACCCGGGCACCAGGACACCAACTGCTCGGCGGCTGCCAAGAAATGCGCAGCTTGTGGTGGCCCTCACTCCTCCGACCGGTAGTGTCCCAAGTGGAGGGAGGAGTGTAGGGTGGCTAAGCTGCGAAGTAAGAAAAAACTGAGCTACAAGGAGGCTCTCCTTGTAGTGAAAACTGAAGAAAAGAGGAATCAAGACCCGAACAAGACCACAAAAAATAAAAATGAAGACCCCAAGAAGACCACAGAAAAGAAACCAGAATTAAACAAGACCGAAGAAAACGCTATATTAACATTAACACCGTTTATAGACGTTTACGAGAATATACCAGAACAAGACCAAGAAGAAGAATGGAAATTGAAAAGTAAAAATAACAACAAAAGGAAGAAGTCCAAAGAAAATGACTCTGCAAACAAACAGCTTCGGCCGAAATAGCCCAACGGCGAAGTGGCCAGTAATCCCCAATACAAGTACCATTGAAATTCATTCTTCTCTAAGTTCCTAAACACGCAACATCTCTAACGAAGCTCCTGCACAGATACCTCCTCAAGCACGATACTCACTGAACGTGTCTCTTGAACAAGCCTCTCACCACACGGCATCTCCAGCACCAGACTGTCTTTTATATAATATATTTTAAGTAAGAAAACCACTGTAGTGGAATTCTCCCCTACAAACGCTGTTTGTCGCTGCCTAGCCTACCCCACCAATTCCCCAGTGTATGCCTCGTGGTCTAGGTCAACCAGCGCCGCCATACACCACGGAGCGGGGGTCAACTGCTAAGCCACGCCTACACCCGCTATTTAAGACCTGACCTCGTGGTGATCTGTCTCTTTCTACCTACAGCCGCAGCCAGCAACACCTCCTCCTCCGCCGCTGCCTGGCGGCCCTCGCTCCTCCTCCGCCTGCCTGGCGGTCCTCGCTCCCGCCGGCGAGCATGGCGACCCACAAGCTGTCCTTCTCTGAGCGTCCTCACCAACCAGCTCTCTCTACATCACGCTTGTAACCATGCTGCCTTCCCAGCACCAAGCTGCATTGTACATCCAATACAACATGTATATAGAGAGCACATTGTGAGTTTCCTTTCTCCATCCCATCCTGAGTGTGAACCAAACAACTCATACCCCACACCACCACCTAGAGTTTCCATCCATCCATCCTGAGTGCTAGGCAACATAATATTACGTAAACCTACAAGGTCATTACAATATTGCTTCAGTCCGACCTCAATAAACCCAAAGTTAAGGATACTGACAAAAAACGACCGTAATTGACGAGTTGACCGTTCTGGGTAAACACAAGAAATACACCCTGCCACTTTCGTAAAGTGATACGGTATATATAATTTGTAATAAAAGTTTAAAGTCCTGCTATAATAGTCGAGATAAGTTGATTTCTCTAGAAACAGGGCAGCCATTTGCAATGACGTCACCAGTTTCCCTGCAGCGACGTCAGCATGGAGCTACGAGTCAATTGAGAAGTAATGACATTGTCAGGACTTTGTTTTTTGAGAATTCCTGAGTCTAGGTAAACATGACAGCATAGGGCTGTTAAAGGGTAAAATTTTAATTTAACTACCATAAGTATTTTGATGTTTAGATTCGAGATAGGCTATATAAGGTAAATTTTAAGTTTCGGTCATCCCTGTACTTAGTCATGCAGACTGTTTTTTTCTGGTGGTTTGCGATGTGTTATGAACGATTTTGACCTTCATTTATATCGGAAATCACTAGTTTTGAGTTACTTCCCTCACCCCCCCCCCCCTTACCGGTGTATGTTAAGCTAACCTTAAAACTTATAATATAACTCATCATACCCTAACCTAACCTATGACCTGCATTTTCTTATGCTATAGAAAAATGTTTTGCGACAGAAATCCCATAGAGATAATGTGTCTTATTGTTTAAAGTACTTAATCCCACAGTTAAAATAATAAGGTTCCCAGATGACCAAAACCAAAATAATACCAACATTGTTTGGAATGTTTATACGGTACTATGAAATTTGTAGTATGGGCAGCTAATATCCATTGAAAAAGTTAATGTGCTTAGTAATATTTATGTATTCAATATAGCATTACTGTATTGAACAGTAAAGCACAATTAATTATCTAATAATATTTATTTACAGAGCTGATCAGTTGAGAAGGTTGGTCAACTACTTCCAGGGTTCATCAAGGCAGATGAAAGAAATTTACCAAAAGTAGATGTCTTTATGATTGTAGAGCAGTGGTTCTCAACCAGGGGGGAATTCCCCCCAGGGGGGGGATTCAGGTTTTCAGGGGGGGGGGGGGGGGGGAACTGATTCGGGAGCAAGAGATATGTTCGATGAGAAATCAATCACAGAATTTTGGCCCTTGATGTGCGATTCCTACCCAAAAGTGGCAGAAAGAGCTATCCGTGCATTGCTTCCGTTTGTGTCGACATATCTTTGTGAGTCAGGCTTTTCAACTCTGTTGCAAATTAAAACGAAGCAACGTAGTAGATTAGAGGTAGAAAATGACCTGCGTTGTGCCCTTTCAAGCACTCCTTCGCGTATCCCAGAATTGGCGAAGAAAAAACAATCACAGGTTTCTCATTGACTGCAATCTTCATCTGAATAAAATTAATTACAAATTTACAATATCCTGGTATTCTATTGAACTTTTTGTTTATTGCATTATGCTTCAGTTTGGTCTGTTAAGTAATTCATTATAAATATAAAAAAATAACTATTTTACTTTTATTCAAGTTTTATAAATCCATCAACTTTTTCAATTGGCATTTGATTTGTAAGACTCCACTATAAAAATAATCCATGTAAAATTGTAAATATATATGTACTAATATGGAAAAAATAAAGGTTTTTCAGTATTATATGCATATTATTTGGAATGCACTTTTTGAGGCAGACAATCTTGGAAAGGAGGGGGGAATGACATTCTGACATGGTGAAAGGGGTGCATGGGGCAAACAAGGTTGAGAACCACTGTTGTAGAGTATTATCAAGAACTCCGCCATCCAGCTATTATGCACGTTAAATTACATGTCATCTGATCATCTCAAGCCCATCCCCTGGTCATGGTCGTCCCAAGTCCTTCCACAACATTAAATATAGACATCAGTGACGAAAACTTATATTTTCCAGACATGAAATAGAGAACAGTGATGAAAACTTCCATGTTGGAGTTATCGGTCTTTTTTATCATTTTGGCAACCAGCAAGTAAATACGCACGATGATACTTGAGCAGTAATTTATTTTAACCCAAAAATAAGGTATGCCTGTGTATATCAACATTGTATATGGCCAAAAGTCCTGTAATTTTTCTGGTAAACAACACATAATAATGGACACTATATACACCACAGCTGGCTGCCTCTACGCTCCCTCTCTGCAGTTTTTCATTCACGTGACTTTTTCGCAACTTTAACCCTTAATTTCTACACTTTTGGGCCTAATTTATTTTAAAATATCATTACCATAGTGAATTTAAGTGTTTTCTTTACCCATTAACCTCCCATCTTATGAAAAAATTCCGACCGTCAATTCGGGAAAATGTTGGGAAGTTAAAGTTCTTAGGGAGAAGTTGTCATAACAGGAGGCCCAGTTCAGGAAACGTAGCCAGAGTTAAGGAATTGTTGCCAGAATAAGAAGCCAGTTTTCCTGCGCCCCCCATACACAAACTTTATACATCAAGAACACCACAGACACATTCCTCCGTTTCCACATCATCTCCTCAACACACATACCAGCACACAACCCAACACTATATACAGTACATACACAAACACCCAAGCTTCCTCCCACTCACACACACACACACACACACACACACCCTAGCATCCTCACACACACACACACCACACACCCTAGCATCCTCACACACACACCCTTGCATCTTCCCAGGCACCCCCTAGTATTCCCACCCCCTACACACCTCGGCATTCCTCCCACACACACACAAAACCTAGTAACCCCTTCTCTCCCCCACACGCACACACCCCAGCGAGACTGGCCAGCGTCCCTCCCACACGCACACACCCCAGTGTCCCTCCCACACACACCCACATACACATCCCAGCATTCCTCCTACACACACCCTAGCATCCCTTCCACACACACACACAGCAGTGTCCCCCCCCCCCCCACACTCACATCCCAGAATTCCCCCTACACACTCTCCAACGTCCCTCCACACACACACACACACACACACCTCACATAACCATTCCTCCCACACACACACACACACACATGCACCAGCATTCCTCCCACTCACATACCCCAGCATTTCTCAAACACACCACGAATGCTACACACAAGCGTTATGTAAACTCACGTTTGCACGAGTTTATCCTGGAGGGCTGCCAGGCGCCGCGGGTTGAAGGTAAACTCCGTCACAGGTAACTGGTGCTCCCCGTCCACCTGCTTGTTCTCCTCCAGCAGCGTCTCCAGCTGGTAGAATACGCCAGTTCATTTATTCTCAGATTTTATCCTAACGTAACTTTAAATTGAAATCTGACTTTACCGAACGTGACTTTAATTATTACTTAATTCTAAGTACAAACTTAACCTATCCTGACCCTGGACTTACAGTACATCTATCCTCACCTAACGTAACCCACCTCTGGATGTACGTACGCTTAATGTATTATCATCTAAGCCAGGATACAAAATTTGCTTAATCTAACTCGAAATGTAAATATAACTTAACATGGGATGTAAAGTTAACATAGCTTAACTTAACTTGAGGTGTAAACCAACATCAATAAGTCAATGACACTGGTTTTATTGCTTAACGGAGAGATAATTCGTGGTGTGAACCCGCACAAATACAGTTGTGGTTAGGTGACTTAGAGAATTGCCGCAGAACGTAAACGAAAGGAAAACGAGCACAGTTTTCATTCATTAATGGAGTGTAAACGTGTGATACAAACAAGGGAAGTGAAATTATGATGATTTTATTGGTTAATGGAGATTTATAGCAAGTGAAACGAGGTCATCAATTTACTGAGACTGATGAGAGATGTGCAGATGACACTTATGCAGGAAATTTCTGTATTTTAGATAGAAAGAAATGCACGAGGAGAGGAGGGAGTTCTACCAATGGCACGTACTGTACATTATAGCTGTCAACAGGACATGAGAGTCCGTGTTCCGCTTACGTACAAAATCAGGCCCTTCTTACAGCCTCTACGTCAAGCTGTATTTGTCATTTGCTTACATTTGATTAGGCATCAAAAGTTGCAGGTACTTATTGCTGGAGAGTGGAGACACTTACCTGTTCGCAGAGACGATCAACCTCCATCTTCAAGGAGTCGTAAGCGCCACCTTCCCCCGCCATATCCTTCCTGTGTGTATGACGATTTATTTTGATTGATTTTTTTTTTCCGGGTTTAGCCCACCAAAGCGCAGGTCAATGACCCACCTCAGGGCCTGGGGGAGAAAATATAATAATAATAAATAATAAACATTAATAAAAAAATATTAAATAAAAATATTAATATTAATAAAGGACTATAAATAAATACAGAAAATCAAAAGTGAGAAACGATATATGTATGTTGTGTTGTCAAAGTAAGAGAACAATTGAAACCCTGCAATTGTGTGTAAATGAGGCAGAAAGTCAGATCAGCAACCTTGGTCACAATTTTTGGAATGCCATATGGCAGCAGGGTCTACTATTAGACAACACGTTATGCTTCCAATATCTTCCCAGGTGGTGTGCTGGTATATAACTGAGTATTTTACTAATAATTTTAGTATGCTAGTATATCACCGCGTGTGATAGTATGAATGATATGTTACATCCAACAAAGAAAGGCTATAGGTAGGAGAATCAATCGTGGTGACGTTTAGAATATAGGAATGGAGGATACTGCAGCAGGTCTATTGGTTCATACTAGGCAGCCCAGTTTACACTCAACCCGACCTAGTTCAGTACCGGTCTGACCTAGCTTGGAGAAGGGCGTGCCTCTAAGTGCTCGTGTTAGCGACCATCGGAAATGGCCGTGGATCGTTGTGTTGTGGGGGAAAAGGGCAGTTGTTCAAACCCTGCCCAGTGGTAAGGTCGTGGTCGTTGGGGACAGCCAGGTGAGGTTCTTAGACAGGACTTTATGTGCAAGAGATAGGAAACGTAGGACTAGGGTGTGTGTTCCTGGGGTTGGGTTAGGGCATGTAGCTGAGAGAATAGATAGGGTTTTGTCAGGGGAGGGTACCAAGCCAGTAGTGTGTCTTAGTGTAGGAGGTATCGACATAGGAAAGGTTAGGAGTGAGGAACTTTTCAAGAGGTACAGGGAGGCGCTGGGGAAGATTAGAGATAGGGGAGGGATCCCGATAGTAGGTGGTGTCTTGCCTAGAAGAGGAGTTGGTGGTGAATGGCTGTCGAGGGCAATTGCTATAAATTGCCGACTGGAAAAATATTGTGCAAGCAATGGTTGGGCGTTCATTGATAGCTGGCAACCATTCTATGGCAACTACTACCTGTACAGTCGTGACGGAGTACACTTTTCTCGCGCGGGGGTAAAGACGTTGTCTGCATCCCTGGAGCGTGAAATTATCACTCCAAAGGGGGGGAGGGGTTCGCCAGTAGAGAGAGGTCAGGGTAAGTGGGAGTAAAAAAACAAGCAGGTCCTGGGGAGTAAAATTGGTTACTCAGGACAAGGGGCAAAACAGTACCAGGGAAGGGTATGTTTAAATGTATACTATACAAAGTAGGAGCGTTAGAAATAAAATAGACTTGCTGAGAGCTGTTGTATGTACGTACCGAGAATGTAGACGTCATAGCAATCACTGAAACTTAAATGAATCTGGCGAGTAAGAACTTTTTATCAGAGTACCACATAGAAGGGTACAACCTTTTATACAAGGACAGGGAAGGGAAGAAGGGGGGGAGGGGTCGCACTCTTCGTCAGGGATACATTAAAATAATTCAATAAAGCGTGAAATAGAAAACGATTCTGTATGGGTAAAAATTGCAGAAGGAAGAGAAAAACTATGTATGGGAGTGATTTGCAGGCCCCTAAGTCTTGGGAAAGAAGCAGCTCCTCCCATATGGCAGGAAATGAACAATTATAGCAAATAGCATCCAATCGCATTTAGAGAAAAAAAAATTAATCTACGTCTCTCAACATGGGTTTACAAAGAGAAAATATTGTCTAACAAATCTGCTGACTTTTTTAGGAAAGTCTTCGAAGTAGTAGATAATGACGAAAATTACGATGTTATTTACTTAGACTTTAGCAAAGCGTTTGACAGAGTACCGCATCAGAGGCTTCTGAGAAAAGTTAAGGCTCATGGTATCGAGTGGAAAGTTTTAAATTGGATAAAATCATGGCTCACCGATAGAACACAGGGGGTCAGCGTAGATGGTGTTAAATCTGAGTGGGACTGTGTAACCAGTGGGGTTCCCCAGGGTTCAGTACTGGGTCTACTCTTGTTCATAATCTACATAAACAATCTAGATACTGGGATCAGCAGTGACATAAGCAAGTTTGCGGATGACACCAAAATAGGGCGGCAGATTAATTCAGGGCAGGATGCAAATGCACTACAGGAGGATTTAAATAAACTGCAGGAGTGGTCAGAAAAATGTCAAATGAAATTCAACATCAGCAAGAGCAGCGTACTTCGTATTGGAAGAACAAATACTGTCAATGTATACAGCCTTAACAACATCAACCTAGAGAAGTCGACTTGTGAAAGAGACCTAGGGGTACTTGTAAGCCCGGACCTATGGCCTAGAAAACAGTGTGTTAATGTTCGAAATAAGGCTAACAGAGTATTAGGTTTTATATCGAGAAGTGTAAGTAATAAGAGTTTCGGAGGTCATATTGCAATTATATCTTGCGCTAGTCAGACCGTACCTCGATTATGCTGTTCAGTTCTGGTGCCCTTATTATAGAATGGATATCAATTTACTGGAGTCGGTGCAGCGAAGAATGGCGAAAATGATTCCGGGACTTACCCGTAGAAAACTTCCATATCAAGATAGATTAAAGAAACTAAACTTGCATTCCCTAGAAAGACGAGGAGTGCAGGGAGATATGATATAAGTATTTAAGTGGGTGAAAGGAAATCAATAAAGGATATAAAGTTCTTATAATATCCGAGCAGGATAGGACTCATAGCAACGGATTTAAGTTAGATAAGTTTAGGTTTAGGAGGGAGATAGGAAGAAACTGGTTCACAAATAGGGTGATGGACGAGTGGAACAAGCTTAACAACTTTAAAGTAAGTGCTGGAACGTTGGAAAGTTTTAAAAGGAGGCTAGATAGATTCACGGATGACAGAGAGTGGTGGTAACTCTCGACAGGAGCTGCCATGCACAGGCCAACCGGCCTATTGCAGACTCCTTATTTTCGTATGTAACACAAAAGTTCATCATAGAGCCCGTATTATTGTAAATGACTGGAAACTGAAGAAACAGTAAAGACCTCAAGTGTTCAATATCTTCTTTGTATAATTGTTGAGCTTTGTATAATATAAATAGACTCACCTAATATTATATATCGGAGATGTGCAGCTTATATAATGTAAGAGGCTTTGATTGTACTAATTAATGTATACGATACCAACAACGTGCGGGACTGACCAGCTGACTGTGGCGTCGTGCGTTGCCAAGGTTACCGCCGCCAAAACAACAACACCTCACACTAAATAAATCTTATGGCGGGAAGAATATTTGTGAATGATCTTATTGGTATTCCTTTAGAGTAGATATATTTACTAATAAATCTCGAAATTATTAGTTGTTGATAATAGTGATCTTACTAAAACATATAAGAAAACTAAAGGTAAATACAACATTAATATTACGCATATTAACATTTCTGTACTGAACTATTGTCCTCATGCACGTAGTGGGTTTCTTAAATAAAGGTATTTTCATTAATTGAACTGAGAAATATAACTTAACTGTATCAACTCAATAAATTAACTGAAGTGGTTGTTTATGTAAGGTATATTATTCTTTGTAAACGTAAATGTGCACATTAGTGATGAAAATTAGTATTTTTTTTATATAATCATTAAGGTCAGTTTCAGATTCATTAGCTAAACTTTAAGAAACAAGTGACATATTGGTGTGAAATGAGGCATCTCTATTTACGTATGTTGTACACTTGTCGAATGGCTGCCAAATACTTTATGTTGCACCTTGGCAACTAACACTCAATGCTGAATTGGCTTTTACACTCAAAAGATATACATTCTATTGACAGACAGAGAAACATTAGGAAACTACATTAAAGCTCACTGGCAAATGAACTTTAATTAATTACTTTTCAGTTTAAAGTAATATTGTTTTCCTTGTATTATCATGCTACAGCTAATGGTATACTGTATAGTTCTTTATTCATTTGAAAATCAGTTTATTTGCAATTAAATTAAACCTAGGTAACAGCCTCAGGAAAGGTGTTGCAGTATTTCTATTACTGCGTGTGATGGTGGTGACCTCCAACGAAAACAAAAGACATTTTTGTTACCTTCGGACCGGTCCATTGTAGGTTTGTCTCGTCCAGTTTAAGGTCTTTGTCGGGACTTTAGAAAATGCTTAGGGATATCTATAGACGTTTCTATAATGAGTATGCTAATCTTTGAACTTTAACTTAATCTTCCTCTGGATTTCGCATATTTTCACAGAGAAGGTTAAAATGACACTAGGATATGCTTTGGCTATTTCTCTATGACTAGAACCCCCTTTGTATGAATTGCTTGATATTTCTTAACTAATATATAATAACAATGAAGGCAATGAAAAATTATTGCAAGTGTAAGTGAAAAACTGCTTGAATTTTGGTCTAATTAAATATCGTTATATGTAATTTTTCAGTCAATTAGACAGTTAACTGTATTTTTACTTTTTGATCTCTCGTCTGACTGTTTAAGAAGAGGGTGGTTTTATTTAGATGCACATGACATTAAAGACATCAACCTGTGTTTAAGAGTAAATTATCTTAATCCATCCCAAGATCTGGTTTATTTCTACCTTATTTATTGTATGAGATATTTGTTTATATATATAGTATGATGAGAAAACAAATATCAGGTAAAAAATATAATTTCCTGAAGTGCGTCAAAGTATTGGAACAGTGCGGGGCCGCGGGCTACAGTGCACGTGTGTTCTCTTCCTGGGATATTATTTACCTATTTATACAACTCCTGAGTGAGGTAAAAACAATTTATAATTTACTGTTGTTGAATTGATGTATTTCTTCATTGGTAAGTTGTGTGAACGTGAGGTGATATGCATGATAGAAACCGGAAAAGGTACCTCGTCTTGTGTCTTGTCCTAGAATTAGATCAGCTGACGGGCTTGGCGCGCTGATAAGGTATAGCGTCACAGTGCAAAATATCAATGATGTTTTACAATTTTGCAGGACACCACTCATTGTTTATCTCTGTTTTATGCACTTTTTATCAATTTAAAGCCTATTTCAAAGAATACCTTTTAGTCTGAAGAGCTGGACAGGGAAGCAGGAAGTGCAGTACCCTGAAATAAACAATTACTGATTAGTCGCTAGGAGTATTTCACGTTGCCATCTGTGGTGTGTTGCTAAGGTCCTGACAGTCTGAATGACCTGCCAGATGTGACCACAATTCTCGTGATACTTAACCAGACAAACTTCCTGTTGGTTAGGTAAGTCATCATCCCTTTTGAGAAGAATCAAAGAAGTTAGTGTGGAGTTGCTGACTTCCACCGGTACGGCTAATTACCCAAATGTACCCAAATATAGTCGCAATGAAGTCAAATAATGGTCCTACATGAATAAATCGGACTGCCAATCACTTCTCGACTAGTATTTGGTGTCACAAAGCCACAAAAAATTGGTAAACTTAATTTAATCTGTGTTTTGTTAGGTTAGGTACATGCACCCGATCTATTAACTCCGATTAAATTAAGTTTACCAATTTTTTGTGACTTCGTGACACCAAATACCAGTCGAGAAGTGATTGGCAGTCCGATTTATTCATGTAGGACCATTATTTGACTTCATTGCGGCTACATTTGGGTAATTACTCATTCCCTCGGTACATGCACTCGATCTATTAACTCAAATTAAATTACGTTTTCCATTTTTTTTTACTCCCACCAAATACTAGTTGAGAAGTGATTGGTAACCCGATTTATTCATGTAGGACCATTATTTGACTTCATTGCGGCTACATTTGGGTAATTAGTCGGACCCGACTTCTACTGACTGACTGAATAGTGTGTGGTTTAGAACTTGACATAATTCACATTTAGTAAAAAAAAAAAGTAATTACATAGGATTAACCCCTGGGCGAAATTGATTGAAAACAATTTAAAAACGCTGGATTTTCTTTGTTAAATTATACGTAGTGGACACTGTTGTAGTTTGTGGAAATGTGTTAAAAAATGGATATTTTTAGAATAAATGCTACTTAACATTTGTGGGTATGAAGAACAGACCTAACCAAACAAACCTACCTAACCTTACCTAACTTCCCCAGTGTATTGAGCAGAAAGAACTTACTATGATATGGTGAAATTTGAGGCATTTTCTGGACGCGAGATAATACGGCCGCTTCGGCACTATGCATCCCTGGCGGATTAGTCCTATATATTAACCAAAAGAAAAAAGACACCAATCACTTGAGATAAATTATAAATTTCTTTCCATGAGTCTTACTGGATGGCAAAATGTAGCTTTGTTGTTATACCGCAGTTCAAATTAAGAAAGAAATTTCTTAAATGTTTATTCAATGATAGCCATGTTTTGAATGGAGACAGTGGTAAGTGGTTAAACACACTTAACTGGTTCTCGATCATTTAAGATTCTTTGAAACTTTCTCTCTTGGTAAAATCATTGATAATATTCTATGCAATGGAATAGCTAAACCCCTTTAGCTTATTGCATTGCATTTAATATTGATGTAGAAGTAATATATTCACCCCATCAAGTCTCAGAAAGAATTAATTGTAGTCAGAATATGTTTTCCTTTGTTTTAAAATTTGATGTGTGACAGAAAGGCTTATTGCATTTATTGAGTCACATCAGTAACGTTGAGAGAGCTTTCAGTTGTTTAAAGGGAGTCCTGTCTCAGGGAACTTCAACAACATTTTCAGAAGGAGAAACATAGAAAATCTTCAATAATGGAAATCGTTTTAGCAAATGCAGACTTATGAGCCTAAATCAGATTAGGTTAGGTTCTTTTTAGTTATGTATTTAATTCCACATTTTCCCACTGCTTCAAAGACCTGTACACCTTTGGTGGGATCATCATTGACAGGGTATGAAGGCTCATAACACAAAACAGTAATAATGCATCTTCCCAAGTGAATCTTTTCAGTGCTTCCCAATCAAATATTGGGCTAGGTTAGGCTGTTGTTTTTATTTTAATTTTTTTTTGCAATTATACCACAGAAACAGCTTCTTAGTTGCTACTATAGGATACACCCCAGTTTGTCCAAAAAAACCAATATAAAATCCGTTTCATCACCACTGGTATTAGTGTCAAATTGTAAGTTATTATTTTACACAAATAGAAATTACACATTTATACAGATGACTCGAAAATTGTTGTATTATTATTATACATGAATATTAATTATTTAATGAAGAAAATGATTAAAACATTGGTAAGTAAACAAAATACAGAACAAATGAAGGTGATTTGACACCAGCGCATAAAACACCGAGCAGCAAAGAACAATCTCGCTCTATACCTCCTTGTTTCTCTTCTTCACAGAGGCCTCATTGGTTGATTTGCAATTACAACTAGTTGCTGAGCACAAGCTAAAATCATGCAAAAGATAAGCAAATTATGACAAACAAGTCTGTCTAATTTCCTAAAAAATTGTCATTGTCTTCTTCCATGCTTGCATGAGTAATAAATAACAAGGTTTTTATTTATTTTTTTTATTTTAGTCTTTAACATTTTGTTTAAGTTAGATGATTGCAGGTGCATTAACAATGTTTTTATTTTTGTTCCTTTTTAGTCTTTAATAATTTTTTTAAGTGAGATGCTTGCATGAGTACCAGTAGTGTACTAACTTTTTTATTTTCGTCATTAATTAATTTTCTTTGTGAGATTCTTGCATGATCCAATATATTGTTATGCCGTGGCATAATTTTGTAATACAATTTTGTAAACTAGGTGTTTTGATTGTTTTCTATCCCAAGCAACAGTTATTTTGGCAAATTTAGTGAAATTTTCGTGTGAATATTGATGTATTAATTTTGTAAGAATTTTCTTTTGTGTATTGCCCTTCAAATGGTGATGGGAATGAGCTCGGTGACAAAACTGGTAAAAACAATGATGATGAAAAGGGTAAAAAATGTAGTGACGAAATGGGCACACCCCCTACTATAGTATGCGGTCTACCGAGCTGGAGTTGGTCTACCAGACTTGAGCACGGACTTGAGGGTAGACTTTCATTTTTTAATAATTTTTTCTGATTATTTGTGAGTATTTTCCCATTATTTTTTTTTTTGTACAGTGAACCCTCACTTTATGCGGTTAATTCAACCCACGGCCGCCCGCGTAAAGTGAGAAACGCGTAAAGTGAACAACATAACATATGGGATTAATTGAAATAAAGACCGGGCCGACCCCCAAACTCCACTTTTTGACGACACACAACTATGTTGTAGTAAAAATAACTTCTTAATTTTATGATGGTATGCACACACAATTAATAATTAAGAGAAATATCAATAATTAGGTTTTTTAACACTTACATTAGTAGAAAAGATGGCTGGGCACACGGGAATCGGGGGTTGGTTCCGAGGCAGAGGGCAGATTATTGGCCCTCACCTGTATCAATTGTATCACTATCCATCACAGAGGCTTGCAGGGCCTCTTTGTCAAACCCCTCAAAGTCCATATAAGTCCATATTCTCACTATAATTATCACTATCACTGACTTGGGCCGGCTGTGGCGGGTGAAGAACTTTAAAATGTTTTGATGACTGGGCGACCTTGTGTGCACCCTGCTCGCGCCGCTTACACAACATGGCGGATGGCGGGAGGTTTGGATCCAAAAATGGCGCGGCTCGCCAGCCACTCTCCGCGTAAAGGGGTACACTCACCGCGGAATGTGAGCATTCCGGTTTCGGCAGGGTACAGCGTAAACGTGGAAACGCGGAATGTGGGACCGCGTAAAGCATTCTGTGGTCCGGAAACTCCCATGGTCCGGAACGATTTTAGTTTGTCCAATAGGTAGATAGGCAGCTTTTTTTTTTTTACACTTATCTGAATTATTATTATTATTATTACAGGAGTATTAAATTTTTGCCCCTCAGGCCCTAATGTGGGTCAGTGACCTATTCCCGGGTGGGCTAATCCCCTTAATAAAAAAAAAAAAGCCGCGGGAGATTAAGGTTTGTTTACATCTGGCAGTTCGGCTGCTCTCTCTCTCTCTCTCTCTCTCTCTCTCTCTCTCTCTCTCTCTCTCTCTCTCTCTCTCTCTCTCTCTCTCTCTCTCTCTCTCTCTCTCTGCTTGTCTATACAGAGTACAACATTTAACCCTTCAATATATATGAGCAGTAAATAAGTATTGCTTTCATATTCTTATGTAGAGTAATGACGATATATTTTCACATGTGCGCACATACATACGAGCAGTCTCACTTTTTTTTTTACCATTAATGGTTAGCTACTTATATTGTTCCATTTATTAACATTAAATTACATTACAGGTACTTCAAACAACCATATTCATTTTTTTAAATTAATTTTACTACAGCTAAACTCAGGGTCTTATTTTCTTCAGTTTTATATGTAGAACCAATCAGTCACTGGTTTCGTAAGCTTTAACATAAACAATGCCGGCAGCGGTCTAATCTCCTCTAATATTCCACGTATTATTAATAAATTGTATTGTTAATTTTGCACACACGTACATTAATTCAATAAAAGCAAATTCAGAAACATTTATTAAAATATATATCAACAGTAAATAAGTGTTGCTTTCATATTCTTATGTAAAGTAATGATGATATGTTTTCACGTGTGCGCACTTACATATGCGATCTCTCTTTTTTCTTTACCATTATCGTTAGCTACTTCTATTGTTCCATTTATTAACATTAATAACATTACTTAAAACAATCATATTAATTTTACTACAGCTACAACCAAGGTCTTATTTTCTTCAGTTTTATATGTAGAACCTGTCAGTCACTGGTTTTGTAATCAACGAATACAATGCTGTGTCATTTCCTCGTGTGTTTTAATATTCTACGTATTATTAATGAATTGTATTGCTCATTTTGCACACATAAACATTAATTCAATAAAAATGACATTCAGTAATAAACAATAATGAATCTTTTGTACATAAGAGAAATGACGCTGTTTACACGAATATGCACGTCGTCTGCAAGTTGGCGGGCCGTTCAAACCCGTCGAAATTCAAGTTTCCGCCGTCAAAATTTTTATTTATTTATTTTTTTGTGTGTTCCAATAAAATACGTTAAGAATTAAAAACTCGCGAAATTTGAGAAGCTACTATACGACATTTAACCCTTCAATATGTCTTCAAAGAGACCATGATGCAGAGAAAGTGGTGCTAGTGCTTCCAGGCATAAGCACAAGTCACTATCTATCCAGGAAAAGGGTGAATTTCCATGGTCCGGCACCGGTCAGGTCCCGAGGTTGCCGGATTAGAGAGGTACAACCTGTATATATATATATATATATATATATATATATATATATATATATATATATATATATATATATATATATATATATATATATATATATATATATATATATATATATATATATATATATGCTGATAACCACAAGGAAAGAAGAAAACACGAAGTTCCCAAGCGCTTTCGTGTAATTCACCCCTGAAGATGTGAATTACACGAAAGCGCTTGGGAACTTCGTGTTTTCTTTTTCCTTGTGGTTATCAGCATATACCTGGATCGCGCACCTACAGTGGTTTTATTGCATATATATATTGTGTTGTCAATAGTAAGAGAAACAATTGAGACCTGCAATTGTGTGTAAATAAATAAAAAAGTCAGATCGGCAATCTGGGACTTGGTCACAATTTTCATGATGCCATATGGCAGCAGGGTCTACCATAAGATAACACATTATGCTTCCAATATCTTCCCAGGCGGTAGTACCTCCCTGTTTGGTAGCTGCCTACTACACGTGATATGATAGGTGTAATGTATGGTGCCACCGAGGGGTGAAACCCTATACCTGTGGGTAACTGTACATACTGTACATTATCTACATAATCACAAAATGACAGCAGAAGCAACAGTACCCTGTACACAGAGAAAGGGGGCTCTTGTTATTTCTGGTGATTCAAGCTTGCATATTATATGACCATCTCTCATTTTGACTACGGTAGCTCTTTCATAATGTATTCCATTCTGCTTAATCAACAAATTGAGGTGTTTACAGATCTTTTTCAGTTTAAAACTGAGAAATTGAACCAAACAAACAGTGTAGCTTTACTTTGGTCACCATAATATTTGGGTGTTGGGATGTGGGTTTCAGGCCACCAGACAGGTGATGGCAGATTTTGAATTACTGTAGCTCAATATGAGTTTGACTCGCTTCTGTCAGCTGGACGGGTGTTAATGTACACTCCTGGTACACATACAGTATTCCCTAATTATTCATGCCCTGATAGTTGAAGGTATGTTACATGTATAGTACAGTACAGTATTTCCTAATAGTAATCCATTTTCAGCAAACCTTATGGTGCATGAATGGTATTCCCAAATAATTCATCTCCTGTAGAAATTTATGGTGCATTTATTCCCTGATAATTCATCTCTGATAGAAATTTATGATACTCCCAGAATAATAGACCATAGAATTTGACTTGCTATCATGTTTTTATTTTAGGGATGAAGGCTGCACTGGGAGCTGCGGCAGCTATAACGGGTGCTGGTGCCCTCATATATATCCTCTTGCGGTCCAGAAAACGCCAGCGGGATCCAGGGAAGCATGATGATTTTGCCACATTCTCTTCAGAAAATATCACTGGAACTTGTTCAGATGTGAAACAAACTCTTCTTGCAGAGGAACTAGATACACTAGGCAATGATGTATCCAAAGAATCTAAAGATTTTGTGGATAAAAGTGACAATTGCCCTTATGAAAATTTTAACGGGCATGTGCTGATAAATGGCAGCAATTCTGAAATAATTGTTGAAAATTATCTCAGTGGTGATGGGGATGCAGTCAGTGTTACAAAAAGGGAAAATATTTTGGCTGAGGAAAATAATGATGTGTGTGGTGACAATATTAACACACAAGAAAAGGAGCAGTCCACAGCCTCCACTTCTAACAAGTATGGAGATACAAATGAACCCAGTATTAATTTTGTTGACAAGGTTGATGCAGAAGATGACGTGTTGGAATTTTCTAAGGAGTCAAGCTGTTCAACTGGCAAGACAGATGTCTTATCACACATGGAAGAAACACACGGTACTTTTGATGACCAAGTGAGAGTTAGTAATGAGGAATCAGCAGAGTGTGTGAATGTTATATCAACAGAATCTCGTGATGTTAGTAAGGATGATGGATCTAGTTTACGATGTGTTGCACCAGTTTCAAAAGAAAACAAAATTGCTCACCTGAGCACCAACGTTCAGGATAAAATCTTCACTGCCTCGACAAGTTCAGAAATTTCAAGTCCTAGGGCAGTACTGACAGGGATGCATGAAATGACCGATTCAACAAGTGAAATTACAGAAGCTGAGAGGCATTCCACAACAGTCCTATTGCAGGAGAAAGAAGTATCATCACCCTCTGTGTCAGAGAATGAATGTCTTGTTGCAGCATGGGCTGACAAAGAAACTGAGCATATAAAAGATTCGAGTGTATTCACTTTGTCGTCAGAAAAGCCTCTTGAATCCATCTCAGTTAGGAGTGAAGAATCTGTTGCTGTTTCATCATACACACCACAAGAACAAGAGTCTTTAGTTTCAACTAGTTTGGAAGGGGACAAGAAATCTGATGTTTTACTCAGCCATGATACATCTACCCTAAACCTTAGCCATGAATCATCTACTTCACCAAGCTCTGATCATGACAAAGAATCTACAGTTTCCCCTTGCACAGCTCAAGTAGAATCTTCTGGCTCATCTTCTCTGGCTCCGGATGAAGAATCCACTGAAGTACAATCTACTTTTTCATCCAATTTAGGCCTGGAAGAAGGCTCGGCTTGTTCATCCATGATGGTTGTTGAAGATCAGGGTACTCTCTCATCCTGCTTAGATAATGAAGAACAGTCTAGTCTCTCACTTAGTTTGAACCAGGAAGGAGCATCTACTCTTTTGACCAATTTGAACCAAGTCGAACAGATAGGTTTGTCCTCCAGTGTGGCCTGTGGAGAGCAAGTTATACTCTCATCGAGCTTGAACCTTGATGAACACCTTACTCTTTCATCAAGTTTGAACCAGGAAAAGGGATGTTCTGTATCATCAAGCTTGAACCAGGAAGAAGGATGTACTTTGTCATCAAGCTTAGCCCAGGATTGTACTCTGTCATCTAGCATAGCCCAGGAAGAAGGATGTACTCTGTCATCTAGCTTAGCCCAGGAAGAAGGATGTACTCTGTCATCCAGCTTAGCCCAGGAAGAAGGATGTACTCTGTCATCCAGCTTAATCCAGGATTGTACTCTGTCATCTAGCATAGCCCAGGAAGAAGGATGTACTCTGTCATCTAGCTTAGCCCAGGAAGAAGGATGTACTCTGTCATCCAGCTTAGCCCAAGAAGAAGAAGGATGTACTCTGTCATCCAGCTTAGCCCAGGAAGATGATTGTACTCTGTCATCCAGCTTAGCCCAGGAAGAAGGATGTACTCTGTCATCTAGCTTAGCCCAGGAAGAAGGATGTACTCTGTCATCTAGCTTAGCTCAGGAAGAAGGATGTACGCTGTCATCTAGCTTAGCCCAAGATTGTACTCTGCCATCCAGCTTAGCCCAGGAAGAAGGATGTACTCTGTCATCTAGTTTAGCTCAGGAAGAAGGATGTACTCTGTCATCCAGCTTAGCTCAGGAAGAAGGATGTACTCTGTCATCCAGCTTAGCCCAGGAAGAAGGATGTACTTTGTCATCCAGCTTAGCCCAGGAAGAAGGATGTACTCTGTCATCCAGCTTAGCCCAGGAAGAAGGATGTACTCTGTCATCCAGCTTAGCCCAGGAAGAAGGATGTACTCTGTCATCCAGCTTAGCCCAGGAAGGATATACTCTGTCATCCAGCTTAGCCCAGGAAGAAGGATGTACTCTGTCATCCAGCTTAGCCCAGGAAGAAAGATGTACTCGGTCATCCAGCTTAGCCCAGGAAGAAGGATGTACTCTGTCATCCAGCTTGACCCAGGAAGGAGGAGGTACTCTTTCAACAAGCTTAAATCAAGAAAATTGTACTCTGTCACCCAGCTTAGCCCAGGAAGGAGGAGGTACTCTTTCTACCAGTTTAGCCCAGGAAGAAGATTCTACAATATCATCGAGCTCAGCCCCTGAAGAGCAGCCTACTCTCTCAATCAGTTTAGACCATGATCAGGAATCAAAAGTCTTACTTAGTGAATCACAAACATTGGAGTCAAAGGATAAAGTACCAGTACAAGAAGGAAAACAAAGTATGATGAGTCAGGAAAGCCCTAAGGAAAAGTGTACAGAATTAGCTGATGCGGAGAAGAAAGATGGCAGAGCAGTTTCAACAAAATGTGAAGAGACGACGAGTGAGATTGGTCCATCACAGTTCCTGGCTAAAGAGACCGTAGATGTTGGAATGGCAGTTGAGCAGAACAACTATAAACAAGTAGTAATACAGAAAACAGCAGACAGAGAACAAAATGTTAACACAGGAACTAGCATGTCAAAAGGAGACAGCAACATAGGAACAAGCAAGCTAAATGAAAGTAACAATATTAGTAAGTTAAGAGAAAGTGTCAGTACAGGAAAAAATACATTGGGAGAAAGTAGCAACACACCAAAGAAAGCAGGTGGGAGTGACAAAGGCACCAGCAGGAAAGAACAATTCCAGATTAACCGTGGAGACTCTGCAGCTTCTGACCTTGACCATGATCCTATTTCTGAACAGGAGAATCTCAACTCTGACTCTTTAAGCTTGGTAAGTCCCTTTCTCAGTTTTTCATTTGAATTTGTGTAATCCTCACTGGATGAAAATTGTTAGATGATTCTTGGTGGATTTTTGAGGAAAACGTGTTGCTTTTGTTTTCAGATTGTGACTTCAGAACATATTTATTATTATATCCAATACCGTATGTAGAATATAATATTTATTCATGATTCAGAGTAACATTTCATTAGATGTTGATCATTTGTTGCAGAAATCAGTGGATAGTGGGCAGGGCAGCAGTGAGATAGAGCCCGAGACACTGTTTAACCCATCAACATTCCCAGCCTCTAGTCAGGAGCAGTACATTTTCTATGAGTTTGAAATTCCTCAGGTATGTTGTGAGATGCGTTGTTGACAGTTACTGTCTCATCACTCCAGTTAATGAAAGAGTTGTGAATATAAGGCTTTTGTGTGAGTAGTTAATATCCTTTTCTTCATGGTCAATTAAGTAAATGTTATACCTGTAGTCTATTCTGTGTGTGTGTACAGTATGTGTGTTTAGTATTCTCAATTTCAGTACAATATTGGAATGACTTAGCCAAAATTAAGTTTTGACAAATACTGTGCATTACACACGTTAGAGCAGTACTCTACTGTATCTACAAGAAATAACAAAGTTGTTACTATTGTTGCGTTCTACACTGTCTCACATCACTATCTTCTGTCTTGCTTGCCTTTCTTTGAGGCTTCTTGTCCGTTGAATTGCTTCACACAAAATGGGAGTGGAATAAAGTTAATATTGTAGTTTGATTAATTTTACTTAAAGACTTCTGTTGTGGAACATGTTTTGTGATTTTAAAACTCCATGGCAATTTAATTGGACCATACTAATTACTGTATATGAATATTATTTACAGACATTGGTGGGACGTTTGATTGGGAAGAAAGGTGCCTTTGTAAACAAAATCAAGGCTACCACAGATGCAACAGTTATTGTTTATCCACACAGAGACAGAAGATTGAAGTTGTGTTCTGTGGAAGGTAAACCTATACATTTTTGTTGTTATTCTTGTATCATTTTCATGGAATTGCTCACCACACTAAAATTTAGGATAGTATTCAGTAAACTCCTACATATGGTACAGTATATTGGCATTAAAATTAAGCTTAGTACTTTTATTGGAATTGCAAACTAGGTAATTCTACTGTTAAATGTGAGTTGTCAGCAAGAGACTTCAGATACTTCTACCCCAGCCGGTGCTTGCCATGGCCAGGTGACTTGTTCTAGCATCGGGCTAGACTTGACTGATAGTTCAGAAAGAATAAATGCATAGCGACTTCTCACATGGCAACCCAGAATTGATGCAGTGTTTTGAACTCGAGGCCCAGTGGATGTTTTGAGAGCCAGCTTGGTTTCAGATTCATTATAAATAAACCCTAAGATAGATACTTGCCCTGTATCAAACCATTCAACCATAAATATGAGAAGCATTATTCGATCATCATAATTACCAGCCAGCAGCCAAGCTTCCATAGTTCCTCCTCTTTTAGTAGATCCTCCTTGAAGTGGTGAATATTAACCCACACTGGAGTATTTGGCCACTTATTTTATTTTTATTTACTTATTTATTTTTATTTTGTATTATTATTTTTTGTAATGTTTTGTAGTATCAAGATTATTGGTGTTTAACAAGGCATATCTGTTGTCATGACTTCATTCAATGTGCAAGTTGAAGACTGTCTTGCATTTATGACCCCTGTGGATGTATGATGGAGAGTTGGTGTGTGTGACCAACTTGTCTAGGCCTTCAGGGTTTGTTGGATGCCACTCACACACTTTAGCACAGTCCTTAGGTAGATCTGTCCCAAGGGTAGGACAAACAGTGTGATTTAGCCATTAAGAATATGTATGTAACTAAACATAAGAAAACTCAAAAAAATTTACTGCATCTTTTAATTCCATGATTACATACATTTGTTCACAAAATTCCTCTCAATCCCCAAAATCAAATATAACATTGTATATAAAGTTAAAACTAGCTGTGTGTGTTCTATAAAAATTAGTATTTTTCTGATTTTTTAGCAATGTAAAGGGGGCCCACAGGCTGGCTTGCCTTGGGCCCTACTCTCCCTTAGGGACAGCCTTGGCCTCAGGTACAATAGTGTTGGAATTTGAATTATGGCAACAGGCTGTGTACCCCTGCATAAGTGAAGTGACCAGTTAGTTTCAGTCATCATACTGGTTGGAATTAATGTAAACTTAGTTTTTAAGGATATCCAAGTCTAGTACAGTGGTCCCTCGGTTAACGAGCACAATCCGTTCCAGCAGGTTGCTCGTTAACCGAAACCATTGTTTCAATGGGTTTTGGGTAATTGGTTCCAGCTCACCGAAAATTGCCTAAATTCAACAAAAAAGGTAGAAAAGTACACTTACTTTGAGGTGTGTATGTAGAAGGCTCCTGGATGATGATGATGATGATGGGAATTAGAATGGGGGTGGAGGAGAAGGGAGAAGAGAAGGCATTGGGGTGGAAGAGAAGTCACCCCATGGCACCATTTCACCCATAAAATTTTAGTTCTCTTGGTGTAATTCAAGATTATTTTCTTTAAATCAACACTGCACTGCATTATATATTGTCAATATGTAAAATAAATTTCAAAATGACCAATAATTTGCTTGGAAACACAGAAAAAAAGCGTTTAGTTGAAGAGAGTCTCAAGCAAGATGTTACCTCCGCTGAAATCAGAGAGATACTAACGCCTGTCTGGTGTGTTAAAAGGCTGGATGGCACGCCAGAAACTAGTTTCTTCACCTTCAATTATGTTCAATAATTGTTAAAATGACTAAAAAAGTTAATATTAAACTTTTAAAATTATTGAATAGTATAAACTTCTTGATATTTACTAACATAGTAAGGCATTTAAGCCCTAAAACCGATTACTGTATTGGCGGACTAATACTACAGCTGGTGGACCGCCAAATGCAAGCGAAAACATGTTGAAGTCGGCTCGTAAAAAACTCGTTAATCGAGGGCTTGCTCGTTAACCGAAGTTAAGAATCTTATGGAAGGTAAATCGTTAACCGAAATCTCATTAACCGAGGCGCTTGTTAACCGAGGGATCACTGTATGTAAGCTTTACCAAAGAGTTTTATTCCTTTGGTTTGGAAGTGTAATCTACACTATTTTGTTATGCAAAACTGAACTCAGTTTCAAGGGACTTTATCTGTGGGGTCACTTAGTATCATTGAGTGAACATTAACCAGTGCCTGGAATTAGGTCACAATCCCTTATCCGAAACCCTTGGGTCCAGATGTGTTTTGGAATTCGGAATTTTTTGGATTTCAGAACGGTCTGTGGCAGCACCCCACAGGCACACCACGATCAAGCTTCTGTAATAACTCCACTTTCTGTGCTATCGATAATGAGAGATGCTTCCTTTTCCCATTGGGGTAACTGAAGCTATTTTTGACATTTTCACAGTGAAATTAAACTCAAAATCACAAAAAATATCAGAGAGCAGCAGACGCACGTGTGACTGGTGGCTGCGCTGAGACACAACTAACGCCTCACACCTGCGTGGGTCAAGCTTCGGCCGTGTCGGGTCATGTTCAGCATCACTTTTGGTATGTCGTGCCAACGAGTGATGCTCCATGAAAAAACTTAAAGGATTTCGGAATTGCAGATCAGGGATTGTGGACCTGTACTACCAATTAAGTATTACCCTGAATCAGAGAGGACTCCCAAACTAAATTGAAACTAGTTAATGTACAGTATTGATTTCCTTTCTCCGGCCTGTATACCCTTGAAGGTATTATTAAATCTTGTAGTGAACTTTGGGTGTTATGCCCTCAAAACCAACTGCATCTTTAGTTACACATTTTATTTCTGGTATGGTTGGTAAAAAAAAAAACTTCAATGCAGTAGTTTACACTCATTTGTTTAGACTGTTTAGCCTGCTGCCAGTGGAGGTATCTCTTAGATTACTCGTCTCCTTCCTCTGGTTATGAAATGGGAGTTCATGCTTCATTTATCATCTGTAGAACTGAAATTTGGAAGAAAGTTTTTAATTTATTAAATTTTCTAGAACTAAACTTGCTGACACATGTGGTTGTTTGGTGTTTTTAGTAAAATAATGTTGGTCTAGTCCGCTAGTAGAAAATCATAATTAATTATATAATGGAACTATTACAATATTAAAAGAAAAAGTAGTAATTAATATTTATGATGAAATTGTAGTTCTAGATCCTTTAAAGTTTTAATAGTTTGTTGTTATTTTTATGTGATAAACAAAGTTTAATTATGAGAAATTTTCATCCATCTAGGTTCAAAGCAGCAAGTTAGAGCTGCATTAGATATGATTCGTGACCACTTCCCACACAACCGATACCCAGATGTAAGTCTGGAACAGGTGTCTACACAGCAGCCAATGATGACTCCGTCTCACCCAACTCTGAACACCCAGGCCATGCAGGTAAGATAGCTAATGGGAAACTAGCAGGTGTTGAGCAGACACTGTGTAGTCTCAAAACATTGGTGAGGCTCTGAGAGTGTGGCTGATGATTAGGAGCATCAGTTTCCCTTAATTTTTTGTGAATGCAATATGTTCATTCACTTAACACTAGTACACCGCCTTATTTATAGCAACTACCCCTTCCATGCACCGGGCTAGGTGTGACTTTCATACACAGAAAAGCCATGCTGTATCATTCCTTTCTTTTCTTTTTCTTTGCTAGATTTTTTGGAAATCGGTTAATCCCCTCCCCCCCCCCCCCCCATACAAAACCAACTATATTCTATGTATAATTGATTGCTCTTTCACACAAAACCAGAAATTTTTGAAAGAGGAAGAAACAGTTTTGAAGAAGTTAAGTCATGCATTACACTTTTCACTACAATCAACTTGTATTTTAGCCAACAAACAATCATGTAAGGACAATAAGTAATACTGTAGCTAAGAAAAAAAAAATGGAAATTTTTATGCTATGTTGTTGAAATAAAAAATAAAAATGAAGAATACTTATAAGGCTGGCAAATTGGAAAAAGAAAAAGATTGAATAACTAGAATAATTAAAAAAATCACTAATTTTAGTTTTTGCCATCATTTTTATATATTTTCTTTTTTTATTACTCCATTGGCTAGTACAGTGTATAAGTACAGTAGAATCTCAGTTATCCAGTACAGTAGAACGTTGATTTAAAGCGATTCAATTTAAGATTATTGATTTAAAGCGACGCCCACAATTATGGACATTGTTTTAATTTAAAGTAAATCTTTCCTATTTTGTGCGAGTCAATCTGGTGCATCATATTTAAAATTTTGCGCCTAATGTTTCTCTGGATATGCTACACTGTCCTAAGGGCAAAGCTGTACTGTATATATACGTACTCAAAATAATGTACTAAATGATTGCTAAAATTTTTGTCTGATGCAAAGTATAGCATGTTTATATTCAAATTAATCATTATCTTATAAGAATTCCATCAATGTAAATTATATTCTCCCTATCACTTCTGTGACATTTTATAAGCAAAAAACATAAACTCAAGCTAAAGGACATAAATAAACAAATAAATACTTCACTAGACCTTCGGTGCCAACTGTCAAACATGTCACTTCCCTCCCCTCCCTCCCAGCCAGGGTTTGGTGTTTTAAGCTTTAATATTTTATCTTGTATAATGTCACAGACTAAAGTTAGGAGAATATAATTTGTATTGCTGGAATCCTTGCAAGACAGCGAATAATTTGAATAAACAGTAAATGTCATTTGTTGCTCTTTGTAGTAAAATTCTTAAATTTGAACTAAAATTTGTATGACTAATGCGAGCTATAGCATGTTTATATTCAAATTAATCACTATCTTATAAGAATTCCAGCAATGTTAATTATATTCTCCCATGTCAGTTCAGTGACATTTTATAAGAGAAAAACTTAGTCACTCTTAAGGACAGATAAATAAAGAAGCCCTAAACTTTGGCATCAACTGTCAAACATATCATCTCACCTCCCCCCCCCCCCCCCCCCCCATCTTCCCAGCCAGTAAACAGACCATTTCGCATCCCTTAATATTAGCTGTGTTGATTTATGAGTGTTTGTTTTAACATAATACAGTGGTCCCTCGGTTAACGAATTCCCTTCCATAGGAATCCTCAATTTGGCTAACGAAAAAAATTTGATTAACGAAATCCTTACAAAAATCACGTTTTGTTTTGAACATCAGCTGGTAAGCTGAGGAGGTACTCAGCCAATTCATTAATCTCTTGTATGTTTACATTCGTTTCCGTTGGAGTAAATATCAAGAAAATTGTGCTCTTTAATATTTGTGCATTTTTTATACAGTATTAAAATTATTGGTCATTCTGAAATTTAGCCAACCAAATTCTGTCTACATAAAGTTTTTCAACTATTTTTGGCTTATATATGTAACTTTATTCATTTATTGAAACTCATTTACATGCACACACTGTCCTAAGGGCAAAGCTGTTATTTGTATATTATTTGTAATTCGAAACCCATTCCCCAAATATGTAACTGTATATTTTCAGCCTTCTGGCTGCCAAGCTCTTTCAATAAACCATTAATTATTATAATTATTATTATTAACTGTACATGTAATCAGAATAATGTACAAAATGATTACTAAAATTTTTGTCAAGTGCAAACTATGGCATGTTTACATTCAAATTAATCACTATCTATAATCTTCTATTAAATTTTATAAGCAAAAAACAAAAACTCAATCTAAAGGACATAAATTAACAATTAAATACTTCACATCACAGGTGCCAACTGTCGAACATGTCACTGTCACCCCTCCCTCCCTCCCTACCCCCCACCTTCCCGAGAAATGTTTGGGGATTTTCACTGGGCTTACAGTTTTAATCATATATAATATCTCAGACTAAAATTAGGAGAATATAATTTGCATTGCTGGAATCCTTGCAAGACAGCGAATAATTTGAATATAAACGTCATATATTTTGCACAAAAGATAAAATTTTTGCTCTCTAATAAAATCTTAAATTAGATCTAAAATTTGTATGTCTAATGCAAATTATAGCTTGTTTATATTCAAATTAATCACTATCTTATAAGAATTCCGGCAATGTAAATTATATTCTGCCCTGGTCATTTCTATGAATTTTATGAGCTAAAAACAAAAACTCAAATAAACAAATTATACTTCACCAGAAGCACTATCTGTCAATCAAAATACAGCTCAGCTCACCTCCCCCCCCCCCCCCTTCCCAGACAAAAGTCTGGTATTTTCATTAGGCTTTAAAGTGTTTATCTTATATAATAAGTTTGGAGAATATAATTTGCATTGCTGGAATCGTTGCAAGACAGCGGATAATTTGAATATAAATATCATATATTTTGCACAAGAGAAAGTTAATCACCTGTATCACATTACAGTAGTGATTTGTGAGTTCTAGTGTATATGTATGATATATATAGTTATTTAAGGGCAATTTATGAGAATTTTAGGAGTGTTTCTGACTTTATGCATTTTGGGCGTTACTTTGTATATACTTTTCTGTGAGCTGGAACCAGTTACCCAATATCCCATTGAAACAATGGTTTCGGTTAACGAACGACCCTCTGGAACAAATTGAGTTCATTAACCGAGGGACCACTGTACTACAAAAAACAATGTTTTGTTTATTCTAGGAGATGGGCTGAGGTGCATCTGGGTAGACTCTCAGTCTTTTTAGTATTTTGTGTTTCCCTCAAGTACCAAACTAAATTATTCCATTGAAAAAACTCTTAAATTTAGTGCAGATTTGGTTTAAAGCGACCTCTCTTGGAACGTATCTCGCTTTATATCGAAGTTCTACTGTATCCAGGCAACTACCAGGTTCATCTAATCGGCACCAAAATGAAGTAATAAAAATAAAAATTCCTCCAAAATCAGAACCTTTTTTGTAATGAGATCTTATCATTCACTCCCACAGATTGAGTTGACTGCTGGTGTAGTGGTGGAAGTGCGTGTGAGTGCAGTAGTGAGTGGATGGGAGTTGTGGGTGCAGCAGCCTCTACACCCATCATACTCTGCGCTCCATCGCCTCCAGTCTTGCATGAACCTTAATTATGGCGATGGATCCAACACTCCACCTCTTCCCTTACCTGTTCAAGGCGAGTTACTTGTAATGAAATCATAATTTATTGCTGTCTACCCATTGAATGAAGACGTTATTATTTCCAAAATTCCAAAAATTCCCGAATCCAGTTTGTTGCTTATCCTGAGTCTGTTGGATTATTGATCTACAGTAATACCCTGATGAAAGCTAATTCACTACAGGTATACCCCAAAAACCGACGCTTCAATAACCGACAATTACATACCCCACAAGTTTCATTGATACCCCAGAGATCAGACGATCAGGAGAGGAGCGACAGAGCTGTTTTTAATTTGGCAGGCTGTGGTGTGGTGCAAATTCTTGCCACGAGAGAGAGCTCTGTACGCTGTCTCTGACTCATTCCCGCCTCTGTGCTCTTGTACTGTAAACACTTACCTTGTGTCTCTGACTTCATATTTTTTCGTAATTTCCGACTTCGTTTGTTATGCAATCATGCCTAAATGCTCCAGTGATAATTCCTCTTGTGTTGCCCCTAGTAGGGGCGCTCTCACTGCTCGAATCTTATTTGTCAGTGTGATCTCAATGTGTGATGGTTGGTGGAACCATTTTAGTCCCAGTCCCTTTGCAGTTTGAAGTCCCACAGGGGACCACTTTTGTTTACAGTATCCCAGTAGTCTAGCATCTCTGCTATGCCAATGATTCACAGCTTTATGTAAAAATAACTGTTTAGGATATTGAGGAGATAATGAAATCCTTGATGTCTGATATTAAGATTCGAATAGTTAAGAGAAAACTTAAAGCTGAATGACAACAAAACCAAGATAATTGTCATCCAAGGCAAAAGGAGGGGAGACGGCACAGGTGATTTTAGCTCTTTTAAACTTGGGGAAGTGCAGCTCAGTCCTGTCAATTCTGTTCATAATCTAGGAGTGTACTTTGACTCAAAACTGAATTTTAAAATACAGTACACACAAATTTGGCAGTTAAGAGATGCAACTTTCATATTCAAAATCTATATGCTGTTAAACAGGTTTTGGATAGACAGTGTCTTGTGACTCTATTACATTCACTTATTTTGTCTCAGGTCAACTATTTTAACTCTTTATGGGTGTGCATATCTAATTATCTACTGAAGAAAGTTCATTATTGAACAGGGTTGCCAGACTTATTTTTGCTCTCCCACTGAAGACTCCCACTACCCGATACTTGGTTGAATTACATTGGCTTCCAATTAATGCTAGGATAGAGTTCATACTGTGCTTAATAACTTTTAAAATACTAATGTATGGTGAGTAAGTATTTGGACAAACTAGTAATTCCATTGACTATATACACATTCTGAAATGATTTTGCATAGTAGTGGTGATCCTTCATGCCTTGAGGAACCTTGAGCAGTGTAGGAATGTTCTTTTGCTGCCCAATCCTTTTCCTATACAGCACCCAAATTGTACAATCAGTTGCCTGCATCCATGAAGTATCTGGCTTCTGTGAATGTCTAAGAAGCAACTTAAACTTCTTTTTTTTTTTTCTTTTTTTTTTTAGCTTATGATCCTGAACAGGGTATGGTGATGGAAGTACAGTATTAAAACATAAGGGTATATGAATGATAAAAGTTGAACTCACTTTTTGTGATCTCTTATTGTAGTACAGTATTTCTTTTTATTCTCTTGTTTTTGACTTTGTAGTGTTTCAAGCACTAGTGGATCCCTTAGAAGAACTGGCACTTTTGAGAAACAAACGACCAGCTATAAATTGTATTATTATTATTAATATTATTATTATTATTGTTATTATTATTATTATTATTATTATTATTATTATTATTATTATTATTATTATTATTATTGATGCATGCTAAATGTCGTCATATATTGATGTGATTAATATTTCTCTGGTAGATGGGACAGTATGTGTGGCACAGATTCAAGGACAGTGGATGAGATGCCAGGCACTTAGTACAGTGGATGATGTCACCCTGGTTGTGTTGCTAGACTTGGGAGGGACAACATCTCTTCAGACGTCATCACTTAGACAGATCCGCTATGATTACATGACACTCCCTTTCCAGGCAGCCCAGTGTTTCTTGCATGGGGTACAACCAGTGAAAGGTTTGTATTACAAATATGTTTGTGTGTATGATGGTGAAAGTAATTTTTAAAGTCTTTTTGTGTGAAGTTCTACTATGAATAAAGTATTTTATTTTACACTTTTTATTCCATCATTTGAACTACAGTAAAACCTCAATAAACTGGACTTCAAAATATCAAAATTCACTTTTTTCGGACTCTTGAAATGGTCTGGTCGCCAGAAATACTATAAAAAAGAAGTTTAAGAAATGGGGAAGATTAAATAAAAAAAACTTATGAAATGAACAACACTGTACAATGGTCCAATCAGATTTGCTACAGGCCTAATGAGAACTAAGACACTTGAGTATGTAAGCAGGCTGGGGCTGACGAATGTTACCACATTCATCAGGTTTATTGATTCAGTATTATATTCTCATATGATTGGCCTCTTATGGTTTATGGTTCATCAAGATTAATATAACATCTTCAGTAATAGTAAAAATACAATACTGTATAAGGATAAGCTGTATCAGAAGATTGTTTACTCAAGCTGTGTTCGTGTGAAAGTTTTCAGTACATCATCTTACAACGGAGGTCTCTAAAACACACTGTATATTATTTGATATGAAGATACCTTCTTAAAAACGTTATTTACTACCTTTGAGTGTTATATGTTGACTTAATTTGGCTACTTGTACACTTAGACAAATGATTAATGAATAAACCAGAGTATATGCAGATACATGATACTTTACACTACAATATTGCTTATTGTAAATACACTACAATAGTATTTATTAAGTGGTGATAAATACACTGCAGTAGTACTGTATTTATGAAATGATGATAAATACACAACTGTACTGTACTAATTTACTAAGTGTTGATGACAGACATTGTGGTAAGCAGATCACCTGTTTGCTCTTTGTAAACAAATGAGTATGAAATGACTCATGGTATTCAATGTGGGATTCTTTTTTCATGAAAGCTGATTCATTTAGGATAATATTTTATCAACCTGGCACCAAATGATCCAAATTATATGAGAAGTGTGGTGGAATTGCATAAAGAAGTGTTACAGGAATCTTGTGGGAGAGATGGGGAGGGAGCCACCCACCCAGGCTATCCCACTCCCCTCTGCCAGCTGCTCCCAGATAAACATTCATCTTCCACATACAATAAACTCCTACACTTATTTGTTCTTATTTTTATCTTTATAATACTGTACAGTATACAGTTTTCTCTTTATTCATAAGACAAATTCTGTGGTTACTTACATATAACCATTTACAGTAAATAACAATCATCTTGATGACAACAGTTCTTGACAACCAGACTTACATGTATTATTTTCAACTCAGAAAGTTTGATTTCATCTTTTTTTTATTTTTGATGTAATATTCTTTTAATAACCTTGTTATACACTTAATGACCCTAGTTGTTGAAGTGCAGTAATAACATAACAATTAATTTTCTTTCAACAGCTCAGATAAGCAGTGTTATCTGCAACTCTCCCCCCCCCCCCCCCCCCATATATTCGCTTTTTCCGGAGTTTCGCATTTATCGAGGTTCTACTGTACTTAATGCTGTGGTTTTTTATTCATGTGCACTGCTGCCTCCTGGATGTTGTCTCTATCAATTGGATTACAAGGTAAAATTGACTTGGATAATGCCTCCTCAATTTTCCTTGTAATTCAATTGTCAGTAGGAACATTATACTGTAGAATCTAGTCTCATTAAACATACCGAATCTGTCAACATGAATTTGAGTAATGGCATGTACAAACTGGACAATTTTGTAATTAAGAAAATTTGTAACCAGGTGGACACCTGCTGTCCCTCGGGATTTGATCTCCTTTACTGTATACATTAGCAATGTCAATAATTACTCCTTAATCTGTACCCACCCCTGAAGAAGTGAATTACTCGAAAGTGCTTAGTAATGGCACGGACAACTTTGTGATTAAGACCTGAATATGGTGGACACCTGCTGTCCCTAGGGACTTGATCTCTCTCTCTCTCCTCTACTGTATATATTAGCCTTGTCAATAATCACTCCTTTGTCTGTACTCACCCCTGAAGATGTGAATTACAGGAAAGCACTTGGGAAATTTGTGTTTTCTTGTTTCCTATGTGGTCATCAGCATATATATATATATGTGTGTGTGTGTGTGCGTGCGTGCTGATGACGACCACATAGGAAACAAGAAAACACACAGTATTACCCCGCTTTACACGTTTCACTTTCCGGGATTTCTCATTTACTTTACGCGGTACCTTGCCAGAATCGGACTTTCACTTTCCACTTCCGCCGTGCGTCTACTCATATACACAGTGAAGTATAATTTTTTTTTTTTTTTTTTTTTTTTTTTTTTTTTTTTTTTAAGCTCATAACATTCATACAAATTACCCGGCCAGAATATATTTACATTGCTGGAATTCTTACAATATGATGATCATTTTGAATATAAACATCATGGATTTTGCATTAGACATACAAATTTTAGATCTAATGTAATAATTTGGTTTACACAAACAAATATTTTATCGTTTGTGCAAAATATATGAAGTTTACATTCAAAATATTCCCTGACCTGCAAGGAATCCAGAAATGTCAATTGTATTATCCTAACTTTAGTCTGAGGTATTATTTATTACTAAACGTTAAAATCTAGTGTTTTCACCCAAACATTTCTCAGAGAGCTAGGAGCTAGTGAGCTGGGAAGAGGGGGAGGGGGGGTTGAGTCCATTATTTGAATGGACATTAACCTGGCAACTGTATTTCTCTTAAATATTAATTGTGTGAGCATACCATCATAAAATTTAGATGTTATTTTTACTACAACATAGGTATTGTGTCAGAAAAAGTGGAGTTTGGGGCCAGTCTCTAATTGAATTAATCCCATATGTTCTGTTGTTCACTTTACACGGTTTTCACTTTCCACGGTACCCCGTGGGTTCAATTGACTGCGTAAATCAATTGGTTACTACTGTATATACAGGTAGTCGTCGACTTACGACCTATGCGACTTACGTCTGTTCGACTTTACGACCGGCGGTACGACAGTTTTGGCCCCAGCCCCAGTGTAAATAATAAACCAATTGTACTGTAGTATGCAGTGATTTACTTAAACCTGACGACCGTAACAATAATGAACAAAGAAAATGTTGATAAAATATGACTTAAAGATGATTATATTATCATTACACATTACAGTATAATATACGTAAGGTAATTATAACATAGGCCGACTTACGACCAGATCAACTTACGACCGGTCGGCCGTAACCAATCTAGGTCGTAAGTCGACGACTACCTGTATATATATATATATATATATATATGTATATATATATATATATATATATATATATATATATATATTATATATATATATATATATATATTGTTCTTGATATTCTTGGTACTATTGAACAACATCTTAGTAAATTAACTTCTTTATATCCTCAATGTAGATGACACATGGGATGATACATCTGCAGCAGTAATGGAAGAACTTGTGAGCAACACCATTCTCTTTGCTACTGTTGTATCGTACACTGAAGATGGTGTCCCTCTAGTCAATCTCTACCGGCGAGACAATGATCAGGTGGGTGTCACCTTTTTGCTGGTACAGTACAGTATTATATATATATATATATATATTATATATATATATATATATATATTATATTATATATATATTACAGTGGTCCCTCGGTTAACACGCACAATTCGTTCTAGAAGGTTGCTCGTTGACCGAAAAATTCATTAAAATTCATTAACCGAAACCATTGTTTCAATGGGTTTTTGGGTAATTGGTTCTAGCTCACCGAAAATTGCCTAAAATCAACAAAAAAGGTAGTTAAGTACACTTACTTTGAGGTGTGTATGTAGAAGGCTCCTGGATGATGATGAGAATTAGAATGGGGGTGGAGGAGAAGGGAGAAGAGAAGGCATTGGGGTGGAAGAGAAGTCACCCCATGGCACCATTTCACCCATAAAATTTTAGTTCTTTTGGTATCAGATTATATATATATTTCTATATATTATATATGTATATATATATATATATATATATATATATATATATATATATATATATATATATATATATATATATATATATACTCACACACACAGAGGCATATAATGGATGCAGGAAGATGCTAACACATTTTAGAAAGGAAAGCAAACTCCAGCCAGTATTCTTTGCTCTTGTATTCTGTTCTCTTCCATCCACCACTGGAGCTGTCCTTAAAGAAATAATTACTGGAGGTCCTTATTATCCCAGGATATTACAGACCAGAAAATTGCCACTTAGAATTAGTTGTTCTGAAATTTTGGTCTTTGGTGCCACAAAATCTGATTCATCAGGTTTGAGAGGTGTGACCTTATGAAAGTGAACTCTGGTGTGAATAAAACATCAGCAATTTACAGAAATCTTTATTCCCCATTTTAATATATATATATATATATATATATATATATATATATATATATATATATATATATATATAAAATATATATATATATATATATATATATATATATATATATATATATATATATATACACACTTTGTGTTTTCTTCTTTCCTTGTGGTTATCAGCATATACCTAGATCACGCGCACCTACAGTGATTTACTTGCATATATATATATATATATATATATATATATATATATATATATATATATATATATATATATATATATATATATATATATATATATATATTTATTTATTTATTTATTTATTTATTTATTTATTTATTTATTTATATATATTTTTTTTTCTTATTTCAGTATGTACACCTGAATGAAAAACTGGTATTGTTGGGCCATGCACGATGGATGTCTTCTTAGCTCTCAGGCTGAACCACAACAAATTACACATCTCACTGGCTGTAGTAGTTACCAAACCAGCGAATTGCTAATGTTTACCTGTAAGATAATACCAGTGACTGTGGACTTTCTTCTTAGACACCTTTTTTATATGGTTGTGTATATCAGCCTTGAAACTTTTTTTTTTTAGGGCGTGTATATTTACATGTGCTGTTCACCCAGGACGGAGTATATTTCGCTGCATAGAAAATGGAGCAAATCACAAGAAAACGTTAAAATACATGTAGAATGCACCCTAATTGAGGTATTCTTTCTTTTTTTTTCACCCCATTAGAAGCTTTTTTTTTTTTTTTTCAAAAAATTTAAATTTAGTTAATAATTACGAGAAATAATAATTTGGAGAAATCATGATCTGAACTGGGAGTACTGTACTGTACATGTTTTTCCAGCTCTGGAGCAAGTCACCAGCTTCATGATAGTAACTAGACAACAACACAGTCACGAGCGCACCCAAAAAAAAAAAAGGCGCAAAAAACCTAAGCATCATATGATGTCTGCTGCCCTTTACTCATTTTCTTATATTTATTTACCTCAAGAAATGAGGTTTTTGCTTGATTAGAGCGTGGATGATATGGGTGTAGGAGTTACCAGTGCTTCTTGAATGCAGTAACTTCAAAAATTAATATCTTTCCAAAATTTATTAATAGATGTTTTTTAATACTGTACAGCATAGTATGATCTCATGAAGTTGGTTAACAAAGGTGTTTGCCACAAGTATGTTGTCCTGGTTGTTTACAAGTTGACAGCACATTAAGGCAGCAACTAGAAAAGAAGGCAACTTTTGCAACACTAAGAGCTGTCCTGTTTCAGAATTTTCATTATTATTATCATTATTATTAGTAGTAGTATTAACATTAATATTATATTAGAAAACTTGGCTGTGATGGTGTGTTTGCTTATGGGCTTTTGTAATTGGTGAGTAAGTGTTTGTGTAACCTGTGGTTCATAAAGACAGTGTAGAGGAAGATGTGTGAATGAGTAAAACTAACCTGACTCATTTATATCTTATTACTCTAATTTGTAAGAATGCAATAATGTGTGTTTAAAAACATTGAAAGAAGTTCCTTTTCTTAAGTTGAAAAATGCATACATTTTAATTCAGCATCAAGCAATCAAAGTTATATTTTAAAGCATATTTTCTGGAAAATTTACCAGAAATGAAAAGTTGCTCTTCAGTTATTTATATCTACCTGTACCTGTACATGGTTTAATACTGTATACAGAGAAAATTATATATACTTTTTCTTATTAAAAAACGTGCTTAATACCTGATACTCTACAGTACTGGAGTTATCATAGTCATTTATTTAAAGCATATTATCTCTCAAACCTCTTGACAGGAAGGATGAATATTAAGTACAATACTGTACTACAGTATTTGAAAATGCTTAATGCTTTCATTCTAGTTTTGAAGATAGATCATGTATCACCTGTACTATGTATATGGGAAAGAATATTAGTTTGTTACTTTGATGTCTGTAGAAGCAGTATTATCAAGAGAGGACACTGCTTAGATCCTCATATCCCAGGAGTGTTGAGCATTCATGCTTTGAAGTGTGCATGTTGTGTGCTGTCAATAACTCTGAAATTACTTCATTGGTACCAAGATTCATTCCTGCAACTCACAAACTACAGAGAAGAAATTCTAATCAGTTAAATTATTTTTTACAAAAAATATTGAAAATTTAATTTACTGTATGCAGTATTCCAATTTTTTTTTCCAAACCGTTAATTATTCATGTGAACAGTTTCTAATTGGACAGTCAGCATCATTTGTATCCATTCTATGTGTATCAGCTGCAAACCTCAATACAGTACTAGAAAGAGCTGCAGTGTTCATACTTGTTATACATGGTCCAGAACTCCCTCTCTATTTTATTGAGAGAAAAATGGTGATCTATGGTAAAAGTTTAATAATATAGTCTGATATATATATTTTACTGGGTCCCTTTTATTTTTGTCATTACATTACATTTTATCATTTGATACATCAGAATGGTTCATGGAAAAACTTTTTAGTTTAAAATCTTCTCATTACATAGTATTTTATATAATTACTGCTTGTACGTCTGTAAGACGAACTTTTTAGTCCAGGAACACAAATGATGTGATTGAGTGATAAGGGAAAAATTAATCTATCCTGATGGTGTACACCAGTTAGTGGTTGAGAGATGTAGATGAAAATTATGGAAACTCAGGAAATCCGTTTACTACTTTGTGTCAAGTTAGGCAGGCAGTGGGACTAGATATTTGGAAAGATAGTGAACACCCTGAAATTTATTCTTGGAAAATGAACATGTGAAGGATGTTTCTGGCGTGGTTTACAAATTTACGAAAGACATACATGACATCATGAGATACTACCCTGATTTAAAAAGAATAGTTCACTCCATAACTTATCTAATTTATTTAATAAGGTAACATAGTTTTTATAACACTGTAGGTGGTAGAGGTGAACCCTTATAACCAGTGTCCCGTTGACCACCGATTCGCATAACCGATCATTACATTCTTTATAGGGGAAATACCCCGCAAGTTTTGTTGACAACCCCGGAGAGCTGACGATCAGCAGAGATAGCGTGGTGCAAATTCTTGCCACCAGAGGGCTCTGTGCACTGCCTCTGACTTGTTCCACCATCTTTGCTTTTGTTTACACTTACCATGTCTCTGACTTCTTGGTTTTTTTTTATTATTTCTGCTTAGTATGTTATTGAATCATGCCTTAACACCCCAGTGATAGTTCCTCTTGTGCTGGACTACCTGATATGATGTGATAAGGCATAATGAGAGTGGACCAGCAAAGAGAGGTAGAGACTTGAACTTGCTACCCTAGACTGTCTATACCATCCTCAACACAGGTAAATAACAATCTCAATTTATGCTTTACATTGCTTATTTAAGGCTTATTAGGTTTGCTTTATTTTCTTGCTTGATAGTGTGCAGTACAGAGATCTATCAAGGGTAGATGGGAGTTTTTGGAGGGTGGCCAGTCCCTAACTCCCTGAATTTGTTATGGTCTTTTGGGAGTAATTGCTTCAATAACCATTGATTCATTAACCAATGGTTTTTCCCAGTCCCTACATGCGTCCGTTATCGGGGTGTGCCTGTAATCTTAGATTACCACAGGGTGTTGTGACCCTGCCTTGCCATCTGTTCTCATCTTGTGGGTTGGCAATAGGATGGTTATCCTACTGTAAAACTTTGCTTCAACATGCCTAATGGGAATTGGACCACCAGAGTTGTAACCATCCCTTGGTCTCTGCCAGATTTTTGGGGTTGTAAGCAGGGAGGTGGGGGCGTTATTCTGGTTTTACCCAACATCTACCATTAGGAAATCATGGCTAACCCACACAAGTGTGGAAAATGGTTGTAAAACCTTGATGATAATACAGTAATATATATATATATATATATATATATATATATATATATATATATATATATATATATATATATATATATATATATATACACACACACACACCATTTTTAGTCCAAATAACACGCGGACTTTGAACATATAATCAACGACCTCACCAGCAAGGAATCGAACCCTCGACCTACTGGGTGTGACTAGGGAACGCTTACCGGCTAGGCCACAAGGACACTAAAAGCAGTTCTAGACTCTGTTATATTTCACACAAAGCCTGTTCATCGAGCTGATGGCGCCTAGCCGGTAAGCGTTCCCTAGTCACACCCAGTAGGTCGAGGGTTCGATTCCTTGCTGGTGAGGTCGTTGATTATATATATATATAAATATATGTATATATATATATATATATATTTATTTATTTATTTTTTTTTTTTTTTTTTTTTTTTTTTTTTTTTTTTTTTTTTTATACACCTTGTTTCTGTAATTTTAACTTTTTGTTCTGACGACATTCTCAGCATATGTCTTGCAAGCATTGTTTGGGCCTACCTTGAGCTCTTGCCGAATCGCTAGATATGATATGGTGGAAGCAGATCCGGGGCAGCATGATCTCTGTAGAACAGTATTGTAGGGATAAATGCTAAAATAACCTTAGTGATACTGGAGAATGCGCTCCAAAATGCAATGGACCGATATGAGAATTGCAGAGACACCAATGTTTGTCAAGTAAAAGTTTTGGACCTCAGCTCGATAATAAATACTTACACTGTATTTGATTATGTAATTACTTTTTCATCCTGATTCACCCCCAACAAAAGAGATAAGGACTTTTGGATCAACTCGAATATTGTATACTCATAATGACAACCTCTAAAGCTGCTATGTTTGGAGTAAAAAATAGATGTTAAGGTCACAAGATTACCAAAGGCACCACCTGGTTGAAGTTGGTTCTTTGCTCAAGTGCAATTATTGTGATTTAAATACAGTATGTCCACATTTTCAATTTATTATTAATTGATTTATCTTATGTTCATATACAGTATAAAATTTTTTTACGATAAAATTCATTTATCAGGTACTGTATTGGATGTAGCCTTCACTCTCCTTTTATATCATGGTGGCCATGTAGATTATTGAATTCAAAGAACTTATGAACTAAAGATCCTTTTTAGGGCATATATCTTTATAGTCATTATAATTAGTACATTGTCTCTTAAATAATATCTTTCAAGCTAAATTGAAACAAAAAAATTATGCCTTTTCCCTGTAAAAATTGGTAGCCAAACATCAATATCCCTTCACGGTATTTTATGTATAATGCTACAGGCCAGTGAAGCTCTGCTGATTTGTTGTATAATGATATTGGGGTAAATGTCACTTATGGTTTTTAAACCTTGACTGTCATGTTATTCATGTTTGTAATTAGAAAAAATCTCTCCCAATCCTTCATCTCCTTAATTTTTCTTTCTGATAAAATTGAAAAATATTGCATCAAAAACAAAAGATTGAAAGCATTTAATCTCAGATTCCTTCTTCTTAGAGCGTGAATAAAAAGGAGAGTGGTTGTTTTGTGACAAAAATGTATGATTATTCTCTGTGAAAGAAATGCAGTTCATCCCCTTCAAAGATATCATTTTACAATTCTAAAGAGACTTTTATCAGAGAGAGAACAATGATTTGAAAGTAAGCTGCATCTTCAATGGGTTTTCTTCTTCAGACTCCGAGATAACATTTGTACGAGTAGAGTAGGTAGATGTGGCTGATAGTCTCGTGGAACAAGGAGAACCCCATACAAGTACATCTGTACATGTAATTGCATAGTACAGTATCTGTTTGATAGTATAGTAGTTGGATATATTCTCAACAGATTAATTCTTATAGTACTGCCCTTCTAATACAGGTGCTCCCCGACTTACAACGGGGTTAGGGACCCAAATCCAGGTCGTAAGTCCGACATAAACAAAATAAAAATAAAAAATAAACTTCAATTTTTTTTTTTTTAATATTAAAAATCTACAATGAAATACAGTACAGTAAAAGTAATAAATAATGAGGAATGGATACAGTGTGACTGAGCACTTACCTTTAATGTAGTCAGCTGAATGCACACGGGGCACCCATAATTTTCTAATTATGCATGGAGACTACATTAACTGGAAACGTTTCGGTATAGAAAATGCGCGCGTCATTTGAGAAAAAAATATTGGTCAAGACTGCGACGGTAGTAGGGTCAGAACAGGTCGTAAGTACCGATGGACGTAAGTCCAAGCAGTCGTAAGTCGGGGACTATCTGTATTTACATTACTCCGAGGTACTGCTAACTCCAGGCTCATGGGGGCTAGATTTTGTCTTAGTTTTATTAAAATATTTCATTAATAAGGAGTGTAAGTTATTTTTTATAGAATTTTCAGAACAAGTACATGGAAGGTAATTCGTTAACCAAAGTTTCGTTGCCCGAGGCGTTCGTTAACCGAGGGATCACTGTAGTAGGAACATAATTAATTGTTAGTTGTGAATGTTTTTACCATTGAGATTTGGTCAGAGGAGCTCATAAATATGCAGTATTATGCTGCACCTAAGGCCTTATATTAATTTATATTCTCATTTAAGAATGTTTGAGCTTGTTGACATGTAAATGTATAATATTTTGTGTGATAGTAATATTCAGTACTGCATACTTAAAACAATATCAGATACTGTATTTGTTAATTTAAAAAGAAATCTTGGCCAGTTAACACACTTTTATTATTTAAAGGCATCAACTGATTAATGAGTTTATAGTGTTTTAATGTACTTGTACTCACTTGCTTCCAGAAATGCAAAATAATTGACAAGAACCAGCATGCTATTGTGATCATTTTGTGGTAACTACAGCAAAACACTGAAAATGTTTATAGGTTTAGTGGCACCTGGGTTTGATTAGTTGCTACTAGTTGTAAAGTTTTGAAAACTTAGATATGGCAAAAGAGTAATTAAATGTTTCTATACATTGACACACTAACAGACTTGTTCCTCATTATATATAGTTTCCATAATCAATAACATCACACAAACATCATTCATTTTTTGCTAACTACTGTATCATGGGTTCTGCCTATATTGTAAATATTCTGAATGCCTGAGTTATAAAATAATGATGATGTATGTAAGTAATGTCAAATTTAATTTTATATCAATTGCAAATTTTGTGCTGTCTTCTTATACTGTAGTATGGTTAGTGTAAGCAATGGGTCTTCATCTGTTTGATAGAGTATTACTTGCTGGACTCTAGTTCAACCTTTCCTTCTGTGTACAGACATAAGTACAAGTAAGCTCTCTTAAAGGTGTGTCAATGTTTCATTTTTTATGTGTTTTCTGCCAGAAGTGGAGTATGGCTCATCCATGACAGAGTCGGTCAAATCTCATCAAACTCATTATAGATAAACTGAAGTGGAGTGTCTTGCAAGATAGGTTGTGTTTCCTTACAAGTGGCTATAAAAGAAAATCAGTTTTCATTTGCATGACTGCTAACCCTAAAGTTTCCATGATTATCTTAAGCCTTGTAGGAAAATTGTGGTATCCTTGATGATGTATCTGAAAGTTCAGTATTACGAAAGGTCTGACCAATCCTTCTTTGGGTGTGTACTGTATGGATTATTACTATTTTTTATTTATTTTATTTATTTTTTCTTGTAGGTCTAGAGATGGTGCAAGTGTGTGACTTTTAAGTGTATATTTTCTTTCACAGTATATTTAATCTTGCAAATTCTTTCTAGCTGTCTTTCAGGGTGATCACCATCACAAGCAATACAAACAACTTCATCTGTCCTTGTTAGTTGGTATAACAGCTGTTATGTTCTGGATGTATCCCTCCCATATTATGTCTACAGTTCAGGTCTTGGTTTACCCATTATGCTTCTCACAATAAATCCTTAATTCCCGCTGTTTGATCCTGGTATCACCAGTAATTGTGTTATTTGTTTACTATTTATAAAATATATTTTCTACCCTTAAAAGATATGTGTTACATTTGCTAATGGAAAACTCTAAAGCAATTCACAAGTTATAATAGGTGTTTGAAAATTGCAACCAGATCATCTCATTATTATTTCTCTTATATTACAACCAGATAATGTACAGGGTATAAACATTATTTCTCTTATAATACAACTCGAGGATCATCTCATTATTATTTCTCTTATATTGCAACCAGATTATTTCAATGTTATTTCTCTTATATTACAACCAGATAATATACAGGGTATAAACATTATTTCTCTTATAATACAACAGGATCATCTCATTATTTTTTCTCTTATATTACAACCAGATTATATCAACATTATTTCTCTTATATTACAACTGGATCATCTCATTATTATTTCTCTCATATTACAACCAGATTATATCAACATTATTTCTCTTATATTACAACCAGATCATCCCATTATTATTTCTCTTATATTACAACCAGATCATCCCATTATTATTTATCTTATATTATAACTCATTTGTGTACAGTATTGGATATTTAATTCCATTTGTGCTGTAAATAGATAGAAATAGAGAAACGTTCCATTATAAGAAGAAGGTTACCCGGTACTTCATAATGATAGTTTTAAATGGGTTTACCTTGCCCAGTACAGTAATGTACTGTAGATGGTCAAGCCTCACCTGTTTGACTTTATACTGGCAGTCCTCTCTTTTTTCACTCCATGATACATATTTTTGTTCTTATAAAGTTTCTAAATTGGTGAAAACTTCACTATAGGCAAGGTATTTTTACTGAAACATTATTTCTGAGAGTGAAAATTTCAAAAGTCACACTCGGGCAACTTTGTACTGCAACACTGCCACAACCTGTGGCACTCCACTGAATAGGGTTCATTGTGCAAGGTTTTTTTCTTTTGCCAACCCAGGTCAACAGGTCAGGGACCTGTCCTTTTTGCCTTGAGATATTAGTAACCTTTCATTGTAGAGCTTACTTGTACAGGGCACAAGATGGCATGTACAGGCAAATATGTGTTCATTGGGCTGTCAGTGTAATGAAGGTATGCTAGAGGAGACAGCAGTTAGTTAACTTAGCTTTTATAACCATACATTGGGATGAAGCAGCTCTGTCGTTCAGGGGTTGAATACTCAAGGCCCTGACTTGTGTGACGGATCCAAAAAATTATTGAATTGAAAAGTTTCATTATCCTTTACCTTCATATTGGACTCCAGAAGAATAATTCTTGGCTGTTAAGATAACCTAAAATAAGGTAAAGCTAAAGAATTATTGCTGCTGACCATAAACAAGTGGGCTACACCCTGCTGTTGCTTTCAACAGTAGCCATGATATGACTTCACAAGAATCAAACCTTCAGTTCCAGTTAATTACTCAGTGGTACTGCTCAACACCTGCTCTGACATTATGAACAGCTAAGTGTGTCTTTGTGATTATTGACATATATAGTATCTTCCACTGCCACATAGTCCTACAAGTTGCTTTTATACTTACTATAGATTTGTATTTCAGTGCATGAGGGTTATTTTGCTTAATGACCAAAGTTTGTTGGTTTCAGGTCCAAACACTGCTCTGTGTAATGAGCACATACTGTACCAGTATTTTCCAGTGCATACACTAGCTTAGCTACCATAGAATAATTACATGCCAGATGCAGGATTCCCCCAGAGACAGATAGAGGAAGTTTTGGTTCCTTTGGAGGAATTGTTTCACTTCTAGTTTCACGATAGTACTTTGCTAGAAGTTTATTCTGTGTATTCTGCTTTGAGAGTAATCAGGTCTGCATATAAAGTGTTCTTTTAGAGTTTGTTTGATCGTGGAACATATTGGACTCTGTCAGGGAATTTGGACACCAGCTATCTGGAACTGGGGTTGTTTAGAGGGTGCAGTTATGTTGTTTCAATAGTGATGCATTCTTTTTCTCCTTAATGTGATTTACCCCTTTGTATCACAGTGGCACTTTCCTACTTGGGCTTGACTCAAAGCCCCATTACCCCAGGATATGCACCCCATTGTGTTGTTTGTTGACATACCCTTCTCACCTAATTTTCTAAAATAGTTTTTAATTTTCTTAGTGGAAAATAATATAACGTAGTTATGTTTACTGAATCTGATTATAAGTTTGAGTTTAGGGACTTTGATAAACAAACTTTGGCCCAAGTGCACCCAGTTGGGGGCAGGTGGTTTACATCCTCATTTGTTGTGGATAATGACAGTTCACAGATGTGGGTGTTCAGTCTGTATTGCCCCTCGTGAATACTTAATACTGTATACCGTAGATTTGTCTCTCCGTTCTTCTGGGGATTAATTGATCATTATTTTCAAAGTACGTAACTTGTATAGGGGATTTGGCCTGAAATTAGAGCCTTGGATTCCAGGTGTTAGGATTTTAATGAGTCTTTTATGTTCAGTCTACATTGGATCATAGTCTGTCTTGATTGAGAGAGGAGGCATTTTGTTAGATAATCTACCACTCTTTATATGTCTTCTAATTATCCTTTAGGAGGGAAATGGGGTGGAGTTTGACCACAGAAGATTAGGGTCTTATTATACATAGTTGTTCAGCCGTGATGTATGGTTATAGATGATGGATTGAACCCTAGATTCCATTTTATAACCAAATTGAGATTGAGTTACTCAATATGTACCCTCCCTCCTACCTTTGAGGTGGTGTAGTGAGCTGGATCTTACGGGTTGAGCCTTTTGATGTCATCTTGTGGCCAGTGAAAACAAAAGCATATCACTGTATAAATATATGCTAGGCAGCAAACAATTCTCAGCTTTTTTTCATTTTTCAGGTATGGTGACTTTACAGTAAGTTGTATTTTGTGGGAGTCCATTATAAAGGTGAAGTGTAATCTAACTTTTCTAATGTATTTGATTTTAAGATCCCATTCATGCAAGCATAGGACCTGCCTTGCTGGCTACATGGAGTTGCGCGATCCCGACAAGATTATGAAATGGGATCTCAGGATCAATTGGCCATTTTGTAATACAGCTACTCCCCGACTTAAGACCGCCTCAGTTGTACCAAAATTTTGTCAGAATCTGTATTTTCGAGTCCCAACATCAGTGATTGCGCTGTGTACTGACAAAATTTTCGTTTGTAATTCACTTTGGCTGGCAAACTTAAAAGTGAGAGTTTTGTGGTGCTGAGAAGAAAAAGACACCCATTTTAGATTTTCTATGTATTATTTAAGCATTTTCGACTTACGGCCTGGATTTGGGTCCCTAACCCCATCGTAAGTTGGGGAGCAGCTATATTGTTGTAATTAGTTGTGAAATTCTTCATGTATCGTCTTCCAGTGTATAAAAGTGGTATTGTACAGTATAGTAGTAAGAACACGAAGGATAGTAAGTGAACTAGTGACTAGAGTGTTGTTTCTTTTTTGGTTATGTTTGTGGCTTGGCTTTTGAAATTGTGTGGGTTTTGTATCTTGTGGATTATTTCATATAATTTGCTGTTTTGTATTTTTTGGTATACTGTACCTTATTTATTTTGTATTATCTCACATAACCCTTCTTATCATGTCTTCCAGTTTACTGTATTGTAATGCAATAAATAATTTCACACCTACATAAGGAATCCCACACAGTATAGCTTAAATACTTTGGTGTACATTTCACATTATCCAAATCACTGTCCTTCATGCAACAATCTATTTGGTATTAATTGCTGTCCAGTATACAGGACTATGGCTGTTTACCTGTATTAACATCAGTATGAGCCCAATAATTTCAACAGGTGTCATCACTTATGTTCAGTTCTTCATACCATCTTGTATCCTTGCTCTTTCCTATAGTTCTTCTGTTACAGTTGCTTCCTGAAAGTGAATTCTTTAACAATGTTTTCTTTTTATTTTACCATTCTGCAACTGACTTGAATCTTGTATCTTTATTTAATGTTTACACCAGCTTGCTTGTCTTTGGGATAGGCTGTGATTAAATCCAATAACAAAAATAAAATATAAATTTGAATTAACTGGTGTTGCCAGAGTCTCTGTAAACACTTTTATTTATTTAATTATTTTTTTATTTATTTTTTATCAGGTCCTGTATTGTTTTTTTTGTTTTTTTATAATGCAGTGGAAGGTTCTTGGTAAGATTTTAGGTGGGATTGTTGCCCTCCCATGACTTTTTTTTTTAGGATATAGTGGAGAACTTCAAAGATTTCATGGTTAAGTTAAAACATAATCCTCATCGCAGTTTTACTGCCATTTCCCACACTTGCATGGGTTAATCGTGATTACCAGTACCTGTTGGCATGGTGTCCCAGTTGCCATCAGGCAAATTTGAAGCAAGTTTTATGGCTGGATTCTCTTCCTATCACAAACATTCATAGAGAAGGAACTAGGCATTATATTTTTGTGGTTATTTTTCACTCTATCTCATCTCTTGTGTGCACACCACATCAATGTTCAAGAACTTCATGTTCACAAAAGAATGCACATTTGGATTATTTTGATTATCCTCTTGCTACATCTTCTGTTAATTAGTATGGACTGTACCAACTTGATATCAATTAGTTTGGACTGTACCAACTTAATATTAATTATTGTGGACTGTACCAACTTTTCAAACTGTTTCTCTTTCTTAGGAAGTTATGAGTACATACCTCAAAAAAGTTTTGTACTTAAATTATAAAATGTTTGATCTAAAGTTGCAGGACTAAGTTTTACATTTGTCAGTATGTTACCAGTAGTATGAAAATGTGTTACCTCTAAATTTGTCCATTAAAACAGGACAGTTGTAGCTTTGGCTTTGTAAGTGTATTATACATCAGTAGAGTAAAGGTGGCCAGCTGTGTTGTGAGAAAAAATGTGGTTGCCATTATTTCTAGCTGAGGTTTACATTTTGTTTTATTGATAAAACCATTAATGTTTATTAATTTTAATTCTATTGTATCTTTTTGCATAAACTACATAAATTTTTATTGGGAACCTTAGAAATTTTGAGACTAAGACATGTTCTTCCCTATCAGTAAGTAGAAAAATATATTTAATACAGGGTAATGTGATTTCTTGACTGATTATGTTGAAAGAAACATTTTTACTTTTGTGAAGGGTGAAGCATATGAACTTGTATAGGTATTGTTGAGATTGGATTAAAGCATTATCCAACAAGCTAAAACTTCGGATCTCAATTCTTTGGTTAATCAAAATTATCAGAAATTGAGATTTTGTGAATTCATAGTCTCTCCTCGACTTACGCTGGGGTTCCGGACCAACGACCAGGTCATAAGTCGAAAAGGCGAAAATAATACATAGAAAATCTAAAATGGGTGTCTCGTTTTCTTCTCAGCACCACGAGAACTCTCACTTTTACGTTTGCCAGTCATTTTGTCAGTACACAGTGCGATCACTAACGTCGGGACTTGAAAATACATAATTTGAAAATTATTTTGCTGTACGTATATGACTGCGGCGGTCGTATGTCTAGGTGGCTGAGTTAGTTCCAGTATTAGGACAATTTAGAGCTTGATTAGTTTCTAGTTTCTCACTTAAAACAAGTGTACACACACTAATTGATTGTAGTGTGCTATAGTACAGTAATTGTATTTGCTATTTTCAAGACAAGACAGATTGTTAATTAATCAAAGATGATTATGATTGGTTAACAGTGTGGAAGAATTCAAATTTAGCTGATAGTAATTTACATACAATGTTTATAAACTGAGGAGGATAACCTTATGTTTTGTCTCAAATTTTTTTTTTTAATACACACAAGATAATATAACCCAACAATAAATCTAACCTATGCTTTTGAAAAATGTTGTCAAGTTTACATTTTTTTTTTATTAGGTTACAAGAAATGTTTTATATTGGAAAATACAGTATTTAAACTTTTTTAAGTTACAGTATATGAAAGCAGAATGGAGTGTAGTTATGTACTTACCATATATTACTGTACAGTACTTTTTTCAGTATTTGACATGGTGATTGTACATTTAGGTTGATTGTACATTTAAACTGAGATATCTAATTGAACTGCCCTCAGTTTCAGTATCGTAATTCAACAATCCCAGTTATAGAGTTAAGGCATACACTTTACAGGTATGTTATCAGAAACATGTTACTTCAGTATGTGATTTGGTAAAATTTTTGTAAGTAGTGTACAGTAATTTTTTTTTACAAAACTAGTGTGTTTAGTGCTGTGGCCTTAAAGTTGAAAACAGATGTGTTTTTTGCAGTTGGCTAAAATTGGAATAAAACTGATTAATATATTCTTGTATGAGAATGTGTTAGATATACTGAACTTTTTTCCCCTTCCTATGAGAGAATTATATTCTATTTACCTGGTAATCCAATTACCTTTAGATGCAGTCTAGTTGATCCTGGTCATAATGCCACCAATGTTCATTGTTAACATATAGACTACTTTCAGTGGTTTGGGAAAACTAGCTTTTTAGGTTGTATCAGTAAAATTAGACAGAGCCTAAGTTTTATTGCTTTTATTTTCAGCTTTAGTTCCCTGAATGTGTAAGTGACCCTAAGTTCACATTTGGTTTGTTTTCAACAATATTGAGTCCTGTTTATTGTAGCATTGCTTTTTATTGTATATGAGAACTCTTGGTAACTCAGGTGGCAGATGCCAAATTTGAACATCCATGGCCTCAGGGACTTCTTGTATAAACAGTATAATAGTTGCACCCTGAAATTCCAGTTATTTATAGATTCTTCAGGACTTAACTGTACAAGAACTGTACTGTATTTTGAACAACCAACCAGTTACAGTAAAAAATAACTTGCCTGAACTAAGCTAGTTATATCCTTAGATAGAGCTATTATCTAACACCACCATTAACAAGACCTTCTTTAACATCATCTTGACAAATTTAAAGTTCCCTCTTTTATGTATGTGTCAGTTTATGAAAGTATTTAAGAGAAAGAAAATACTCACTTTGTAAGTATGTTTTGCTTTACATGCCTTTTTCTACTCAGTGTTATTTTAAGTAAGCAGCAATCTCAAGATATCATTTATTTGTATAAAATTTCTTTAATTTCTTTGTACAGTACGTATCAAAAACTTTTAGCGAGCTCCTTCACTCTAAAGATTCAGTCATAATACCAATGTTCAAATAAGGCTTCCTTATAAAATGTACAAAAATGATGTTGGCTGGATGCTGTAGTTTAATACTATACTGTATGTGTAAAAGAGGTTGTAATTAAAACTACTTGGCCACAAAATTTATCACGAGAGGTAGTGTTTTCATTAATGGCTCAATGCTTGGTTACTAAATTAAACTTGCAATGCTGTAATTATTTTTCTATAAAGGTTTTTCAATTTCAATTATTTAAAGTACCAGCATTTAACTCTGTAGATATAAATTGGTATTGATGGTTGTATGTAAGGTAAACTACAGTACTGTACTGTATTTTGTACAGAATGCAAATAAATGTATAAAAAATTCATGACTTTTATTCAGGGGAATTGTTCATATAAATATTTTGGAAGTGCAGTTGGAAATCATAATTGTTTTTGTTGACACCAATGATTACCTAATGCATTCGGATACATTTTCAAGATGTGTTGTTACTGAAGTTGACTTGCCCTAATGACTTGGATAAATTTAATTCCTGTTATTAATGAGATACCAGTTCACCCCCAAAAACTTAGCAAGAAGCAATGCATTTCAGAATAGATTCATAAACCCAGATCACACGGTAATGCTTGAAACAGAAGAGGAAGGATTCGATGAGAAATGGGGACGGACGTGCACGGGCTATATACAAGGGGAAGGTAGTGGAGGCAAGTGTGCCAGTGCAGAACCATGGGACAGCAGGACGTCCCCAACCACTCTACCTCCCACGCCCCACAAAATACAATGTATTTATTAAACGAGGCAGCTGCTGAGAATGGGGGGAGGCCAGAGTTGCTACTAAAATCAGAGACTACCGAGAACAAATTCCGGTTTGAAAGGCATGTACACTAATACTGACACATTCCATATGAGTAGAGTTTGGAACCCTACTAAAAGTACATCAACCCGATATAATAGGTGTGGTACAACTGTTGTACAAGAATAGGAGAATCGACCCTTTTGAACCTTTCTCAAGCAACTTGCAAGAGGGGTGTGGTTATCTACGTATACTAGGCAAGACCTTAGAGCCAGCCAAGTAAGGGTGCAGGGGGAGGATGTCTTGGAAAAATTAAAAGTGGTGTAAAATTAAACTGAAAGGTAGAGAATTACTTCTTGTCAGATGTATCTACAGGTCCCAAAACTGTAGCTTATTAAACCAAAGCTAATTAAGAGCCTAAATGACTGCAATGGTGCTCAACCCCAGCAACCTTGTCATGGGTGACTTTAACTATGGTTACATCGATTGGAGAAATGAAACCACGCCAAATGACCTTAATAATCCTTTCCCTTTTCTTTTTTTTTTAAATTAAAAGCACATCTATTCCAAAATGTAAATGAGGGGAGCAAACGCCTAAACCGCTGGACCTCATCATAACTACCGATGGGGGTATGGTGGCCAAGCTGGAACGCCCACGGTAACTCTCACGGGGCAACATACGCATGAACACGCAAGTTATGATATGAACCCTTCCAGGCTTCACTATCATTATCATGTTATGTTCATCATGCTCTGTATCTTGGTAACTAGTCATAGTATCAATACATGGCAGTGTTATAATATTGTAACTTTTGCCCTACGGTTATTGTTGTAAATCATGGACAGGAAGGATGGAGGAGGTGGGTTGGTGGTGGGAAGGGCGATGGTTGGAGGGGGTGGGTTGGTGGGTTTTGGTTAATTGTCATACATCAATATTACAGTAACATAATAATAAAAATATGTACATTAGGCCAACACATCACTGAGCTTTGGTAAGTTCTTATTAACAACTACTGTGAGTAATGCTCAAAAATTAATTGATGATACTTGACGATAATATATAACTATAACACAAAAGCTGATTTGCTGTACTGTATTCACTCTCTTTTTCAATTATCTTGACTCTGTGGTCTAAGTGGACCATTTTCAGATATTCTTATAGGCGTCCATTACCTTTGCTGAAAATATACATGCATTAGTTCTCAAATACATATAGCACATTTATTAACACAGACCAAGTATTGTGTGCATGAAGCCCCACTGAGTGCAACAATTCTGGTGTGAAATTTCGCAAATTAGAAACGTTTTTTTCTAATCTTACCTGGGTGGGCTGGGTTTAGTGAATTACAAGACATAAGAATCAGCTGTAGCCCCTTGTGTATATTGTGTTCCCCTCTGAGTTGAATATAATATCAATAGTTTCTTAATTCCTAGCAAATACTATACAAGGTCCCCACTAATGCTCCATCTCATCTGTTTAAGGGTAGTGACTAAGAACAATGATATTGACACCTGGAACAATGACTGGTGAGGCAGGAGCAATGACTGGTGAAGCAGGAGCATTCACTGGTGAGGCAGGAACAATGACTTGTGAGGCAGGAACATTCACTGAAAATTGCCTACATTCAACAAAAAAGGTAGAAAAGTTCACTTACTTTGAGGTGTGCATGCAGAAGGCTCCTGGATGATGATGATGATGATGGGAATTAGAATGGGGGTGGAGGAGAAAGGAGAAGAGAGGTCACCCCATGGCGCCATTTCACCCATAAAATTTTAGTTCTCTTGGTGTAATTCAAGATTATTTTCTTTAAATCAACACTGCACTGCATTATATATTGTCAACATGTAAAATAAATTTCAAAATGACCAATAATTTGCTTGTAAACACAGAAAAAAGCATTTATTTGAAGAGAGTCTCAAGCAAGATGTTACCTCCACTGAAAAGACACAAAGACTGACGCCTGTATGCTGTGTTGGCAGGCTGGATGGCGTGCCACAAACTAGTGACCCTACCTTTAATTATGTTCAATAATTGTTAAAATGACTAAGAAATTTAATACAGTGTATTAAAATTTTAAAATTATTGAATAGTATAAACTTGATATTTACTAAAAGGGTAAGGAATTTAAGCCCTAGAACCGATTACTATATTGGCGGACTAATACTACAGCTGGTGGACCACCAAATGCAAGCTAAAACATGTGGAGGTCGGCTCGTAAGAAACTCGTTAATCGAGGGATTGCTCGTTAACCGAAGTTAAGAATCTTATGGAAGGTACATCGTTAACCGAGGGACCACTGTATTTAAATTTTTACTTATATACTGTACATTTTATAGAAATATTATGTAAATTCAGGTAAAAGTAATTTTGAATGGTTTTGTTCAATGTTTTGAAACACACAAATACACACTGAACTACTGATGGTATTCATTTGTTCACATACAAGCAAAATATTTATTTGAAACATACTGTACACAAGGTGCATTACCCGTGATAGAAATGCCACAGTACACCAATGCAGTAATTAATGTTAAACACACAGCATATTGGCACTATTGCAGACAAACAGCTCTAGTAAGTCACTCGGGAAGCAGTGTAGATTCGCAAGATATTCACACATAGTTTGATAAAAATATAAGTACACTTATAAGAACTGGCACCTCTACAATTCCACTGATACGATGCTACTTAATTAAAACGGGTGGAAAGCACACCAAGCTCTTCAACTTTTATCGTGTTTGCATTCTTCTCAATTTACAAGAAGTTGACAGAGAACTGGCCCTAAGCTATTTTGTACTGGTATATTAAGAAGATTTGTGCTCCAGCAGGCTTGTGCCAATATTAAAACGGCCAAAACCTTTGTGGGGGAAATATATTTGTACGCACCATGTATTGTATGACTCTCCTTTATATCATGATTTATTTAATAATTGCTATACTGTATAAAGGAATTAATATGAATATGGTCAATGTAAACAAATGGTTAATTTCAACAGCTATTTCAGATTGGGAGGATAATAAAAAAAATAATTATTAAAAGTTTTATTGAGGAGTCTTTCACAATTCTAAAAAGTGGCAAAATGAGATAATTAACATTTTTAAATTACAAATTCCATAAAATAACAAAACTGTACTTAAAATCAAGCATCGTATTTGGTAGTGAGACCAAATTCTTCTTTTTTTAAATTTTATAAGTTTTACACACACCCTGTACCTGTATTGTCCAAAAATAATGAAATTCCAAAAATAATGAAATTCTTAACACATGAAACAAACATTTAAGATGGCTTGAGAAGTCACACATAACAATCTCTCTGATAGAATTAGATAATTTATAAATTCTTACCTGATGCAAGGGAAGGTTTTTGTCCTACTAATAATTATCGTTAACTATGGTATACCTGGTACTCTGTTCCCATGAACTTTGCAACCATGGCCCAGTGCAGATTTTACCAATGCAGCTGATTGGCTGGTAGTGTTGGGTTAATCTAGAGCTTTTCATTACAGTATTTAATTTATTTTCTTTATATTCTGCCATTGCAAGTACAGTCTCGTTCAAGATTCTTCGAACACTGCTGGCAAATCAAGGCTGTTTGTTTACTATAGTACGTAGTATAATATAATACGAAACAACAAAGCCCAACCATTAATTAAGCAATGGGGAACTAAGTAACCAATCACCGATCAAATTTTACATTCATTAATAATTTTTACTACGTACTATAGTAAACGAATGGCCTTGAGTTGCCAGTTGTCTCCAGCAGTGTTTGAAGAATCTTGAACAAGGCTGTACATCATAACTAACAATTAACTCCCTGTGCACAGGGCCCCCTGTGTGTGGAATAAAATCGTTTGCTGTTAGCCAAATAAAACGTTAAAAGTGGCTTCCCGTAGTGAAGGGGTTAGTAGAGATAGTCTACTAACCCCTTTGTATGAGGTCTTCTCCGTGCTGAATAAAACAGTTTGTTGTTAGCCAAATAAAACATCAAATTGGCATCCCCATAATGAATGGGTTAGGTGATGAACTAGAATGATATCCACAGTCATGGAAGTAAGAAATTTGCATGTGAAACACATTGATAATAAAATCTTAAAGCAAAAAAGAAAAAGTTAAGAATGACCAGCAGCATTTTCTGTTAAATTTGCCACTCTCACTTACATTCCTCCAATGTAACTCAACCAATCACGAACTTCCATTGATTTGGTCTGGTTGCAAGCTTGAAGTGAACAGAGTATAGGTCTTATTTAGGGTACCTGTTCACTGGTAACCTCAGCACCATTTTAAGTTAAAAAGTCTAGTTATCATTTCTTTAAAAAGAAAAAAAATTGTGCAGTAGGTATTTCTCATAACTCTGCCAAACCTAATGGTACAAATTTTCACAAAACTCTGCCAAAAAATTTGGTAACTGAATAAATCCAGGATTATTAAGCAAAAATCTGAATGCTACTCTAACAGTATCAACAACGAAATAGTAGAAAATATCTATTGTAATACAAATTTTCAGCACCATTTGCAAAAACGAGACACATACTTTGCAACAATAGACTATGGTAACATGCATGTGAGGTATCTTTTAAGCTACACATACACAACAGTTAAAGAAGGAAGCTAATACACACACTTAAGACTGTACTGTACATGTTATACAGATAGTTTTTAGCACTGGTTCTGAAATTTATGTGCATGAAGTAACCATGAAAACCTACAAGCACAGTACCTGAATTTTTTTTATAACACTGAAAAAAAAAAGGGGGTACTGTACTAACTACATATACATCTAATGAACAAAAGGTATTCAAATGTAAGAAAACAGACTTCTTTAACAATTATTCCACTCTATATTAACAATGTTACTTAGAAATAAGGATACTATAAAATAAGAAAATGAAGAACATGAGTACTATGTATGTGTGAGAAGCGAACGTGTGTGGAGGTGGTTATACCCAAGGCCTTGGCTATACGGTAACTACATCGCTGACTCACCAGCCAAAGCCGTCTCATACATTATTATTTGCAATGAAACTAAAAAAGTTGTGGGAAAATCATTACAATGCTCTTATGTGGGTTAGAAATATAAAATAAGAAAAATGAAGAGCATATGTGGGAAAAGAAGGTGCTATGAGGCAGTGGGTTACTGAGCTATAACTACGAGGCTGTGCTCCCTCTCAACGTGAAGTCATGGCATACACACAGCTAGCACAGCAGCCACCTATCTGTAGTCAGTTGGATGACTGCCTGAACTGTGCTGCATCACTCAAGAGGATGGTATGAATGTGGAAGGAGCTATTTTTTTTTACATAAAATATGTGCTATTGTATTTCATATGATAAGTATCAATTTTATTTTTATTATAGCAATAAATATGGCAGCTCATCCCCGTTACACACAGCATTCAAACTTACATTTCTAACTGATTTTAGAATTATTTTTTATTTTTTTTTTTACTATTATTATTTTTATTTAATTTTGGTGCCGGTTAGTTAAATCTAGCAATTGCCCGGACACTGGATAACTGGGATTCTACTGTACTCCTGAACTTCTATTTTTTTCAATACTGTACCTGTAATGCTAGGTTAAAAACATACTTAATATTCAACTTAATATAACCTGAAATGTTAAGTCAAAAAGTCTGTCTTTATGTTTACAGAAGCATAGTAATTAAATGGACAGCTGACTAATGTACCCAATTATATTTTATTATATGAAAGTAAGAGCCAAAGCACAGGAGCCATTATAACTATCAAGTCAAACTAAATATCTTTCAGTCCTTTTACATACGTAGTCACCTGGTGACCTGCAAACCATTTAGAGTGTAGTGCAATTTTACCAGCGATTGTTTCTCCTAAAGGCCATTAGTAATACAGTACCAAAACTGAAAATTTATGTAATTAGCCCCTTGTATACTGAATAAAGTTGTCTGGCATTAGCTAAATAAAACATTAAAACTGGTGTCCCCATAGTGAAGAAGGCTAACACTGAAATACAAACTTAATAATATTTTCTGCAATGCCTACCAAAATTACAAGACTACTGTATTTATTTCAGTGTGGCAATCTTTCTCCATGCCAAGAATAAGATTACCTAGGCATATTAATCTTAAAAATTTATTGTTATTAGATTGTAAAAACAGTATAATTTACTTTTAAAATCATAAAGTTTTTGATGTTATAATGTGTGTAGCCTTTGCTTTTTTTTATAAACTTTCCTAAAAAACCCCCACACCAGTACAGTATTCTAATAAAAAAAAGTTTAGATGATACATGTATACGATCAATTTCTTGGAGTAGTGGTAGTACAATTGCCTCTCATCACTGCAATCGCAGGTTCAAATCCCTGGGTCAGACATGAGAAGGTTAATATCCGTTGTGACCATACCAAACATCTCAAGATTTCTCTAGGTACAGTACTCTGGTTTCCTCCTTTACTAATGCTGGACATGTATACAGTATATTTAAGGAAAGAAGTGGGCTGAGCTCCCACAAATTTCATGCACTTGGGGTACTTGAGGACTGTTACAGAATAAATGCTTTTGTTTTGCAAACAGTTCCTGACTTTATCTTGTTAAGGTTAGTGAAGATAGTCTAAGTGATAATGGTGAAAATTATGAAGACTTCCGTATGTCTTGTGATTTTGATATTGATAAATTCGTACCAGAAGTCTGGGTACAGTATTTTCTCTATTTAACGAACTAATTCAATCCACCCCTCTCCGTGAAACTGAAATTTCTGCTAAATTGAATTTCTGTTATTTTCCCTCGGTTTAGCGAGCTAGTTTGTTTAACTGAGCATGATTCCATTAAATTACGCGCCAAATGCGCCACTTGGCACGTGGGGTTTGTTTACATCCACTCAGCCTGTGTCCTGCCGCCACCGCGTGTGTTGTTCACTGCTACCTCTCAGTTTACATCTCGGTCAATTAACTACTATGCTTAGCCATCATTGCTGAAAGTCTCTCAGAATTCTCAGAAAGGAAGTGGTGTGGGGGAGAAAATCAAAAGAAAGCGGCTATCAACTGGGAAAAAATTTGTAAATTATAGAAAAAATTTCAAACAAACACCACACCCCTTAGTTTAAGGTAAGCCATGCATAATGTTTCTGTGTACATATCACGTGTCTGAGGTGTCTCCACAGGCATGAGCGTAATAATGGAATTAAGCTCGATTTAGCGTACTAGTTCACTAAATCGAGTGAAAATAACGGAAAAAATTCCTTCTGCTAAATCGAGTTTGTTATATTGGATTCCAGTAAATCAAGAGTATACTGTACAGTGACCCCTCGTTTAACGAACGCCTCGGTTAACGAAATTTCGGTTAACGAATTGCCTTCCATAAGGATCTTCAATTCGGTTAACGAACAAAAATTCGGTTAACGAATTTCTTACGAACCGACCTCAACATGTTTTCGCTTGCACTGACCGGGCAACCAACTTTAGTATCAGTCCGCCAATACATTAATCGGTTCTAGGGCTTAAATTCCTAACTATTTTAGTAACTATCAAGAAGTTTATACTATTCAATAATTTTAAAAGTTTAATATTCAATTTTTTTGTCATTTTAACAATTATTGAACATAATTGAAGGTAAAGTGACTAGTTTAATGCGCGGCATCCAGCCTCTAAACACAGCAAACAGGCTGTCTCTCTCTGTTTTCACTGGAGGTAACATCTTGCTTGAGACTCTCTTCAACTAAACGCTTTTTTTCTGTGTTTCCAAGCAAATTATTGGTCATTTTGAAATATATTTGCATATTGACAATATATAATGCAGTGCAGTGCTGATTTAAAGAAATAATCTTGAAATACACCAAGAGAACTAAAATTTTATGGGTGAAATGGTGCCATGGGGTGACTTCTCTTCCACCCCAATGCCTTCTCTTCTTCCTTCTCCTCCACCCCCATTCTAATTCCCATTATCATCATCATCATCATCATCATCCAGGAGCCTTCTACATACACACCTCAAAGTAAGTGAACTTTTCTACCATTTTTGTTGAATTTAGGAAATTTTCGGTGAGCTGGAACCAATTACCCAAAAACCCATTGAAACAATGGTTTCGGTTAACGAACTTTTCGGTTAACGAACGACCTTCTGGAACGGATTGAGTTCGTTAACCGAGGGGTCACTGTTCATGTTTACCGGCCAGAGGGCACCAGATGTAGCACAGTAGTAAATTTTCATTTACAGTTCCCAGATATATTAGGCCTATGTACCTAACAGAAATTCACATTCATTAGAGTACAGTACTTTCATATTTTATAAATGATGTAGTCAATGATAAAATGGTGAGAGAAACAAATAAACATGCCGACGAAGTTCTCGGTGAAAAAACAGAGGATGAAATCATGATCATTTTCCGGAAAATTTTGAGAAAATCTCTCCTTTCTGGCCATGGGAATAAATTTTCCAGGAGTTCGGGGTGCGTGGGTGGGTTAGCTGCTTGGGAAACGTAAGCCGTAGGCTAGTGAACTTAGTTCATATTCTGCTGCCATTATACAAGGTTGTTCCCTTGCTCACTACTATTTTTGCGTGCAATTTGTTTTGTGCAGTACTATACATTACTGTACCAGGACACAATCAGCCAAGAATACAGTGTTAAGGTGTAAAAAAAGATTACAGTTATATGTACAGTACAGTACTGCACAGCACATTCAGCAGAGTGGAGAGTGTATGCCTACTGTTGGCCAGAGTGTAGAGGTGCACGTAGATGGTACAGGACTTGTAGTCTTGTAGTGTTCGTGTGGGTCGTGTTGCATCTCTGTAACAAAGCATGTTGCCATTTGGGCCTTCATTGTTTGAGCAAAAAAAATTGGACAGTGATCATCAAGATCATCATGGTGATATGAATGTATAAATCGATGTAGCATTTTTGTTGTTATTTACAGTTAAAGATTAAAATAGTCTTTCTATTTGACTGGAGTTGAGCTGTATGAGTACAACCATAAAATCAATGCCATGTGCCAACATTTAAACAGAAAATTTAAATTAGGCCCCAATATGAATAAGGCTGACACCCACTGGCTGAATGTCATATATGTATTTCATTTACTAAATTAGTACAGAGTAATGTAAAATAAACAAGTAAAAACATGACGACGAGCATTTATAATAATAAAACAGTTAGCAGTGACATGTAGCAGTACGTAACCCCCCAAATATTGTCACAATCGAAAAAAATTCAAGGATTAATAGTGTGTGAGGTGTTTGCAGGTTGAAGATTAGCTGGTCTCTGACCATAGCAAAACAAACTGTGCGTCAGCTGGCACTGGGATACTAATTTTTGCAGATTCAAAACAGGAATTGAGGCGCCGAGTGCAACAAGGTACTTAGCGCCACCCCCACCAAAATTGAGTTATAGTATTATCTGTACTCCCCAACCTTTCCTCTATCTGCAGAAACACAAACTGTCTCGATAGCACTATATTTGTAAGGCTGAGAGCCATATTAGTGAAGGTAGGTAAAAGCGCCTCTACAGTACATGATCTGCGCCTTGAGGCAGATTGAGGGGGAGAAGGGGACAAGCGCCCGCGGCCCCCAATCGTAGCCTCTTGCTCATAGCGACTCATTATTTTCCTGTTTCTTAGCTAATGGGAGTCCATATTTCTACAAAAATGTCATAGGAATGCTATGTAATAACACTTGAACCTTTTTTTATACTTTCCAACTGAAAGAAAGGAGGGAATGGGGGCGTGTCATATTCTGGCCTGTCCAAGTAATAAGTCTAATCACACCAAAGGGGGGAAACAGAGGGAGGAGGAGGCAGCTCGGAGTGAGGATGAGTGTAAATATTGGTAATACAAGTCATTGTTTACTGAAATTTTTCTAATAATAACAAACTTAAGTACCCGCATTTTTTTTTTAAATACTTTTTAGCACTTGGCCCTGGTCGAAATATTAGTCATACCTGGTATTATTTGCTTTTAAGAAAACAGTACAATGCTCTTTGACTCTCTTGTGTGGTCTTAATACATTACTGCTTCAATGTAATGAAATTTATACCTAAACAATGCATATTAATGAAACTGCATGCACTACCCACCAATGTAATTTTTACTATAAACAATCTTTTCAATAAATATGACTTTAGTATCTGCAAAATCATCTTTAAGAGCTCTACACACTGCTACTTGAATAAACTCACTATCTTCATTGGTTCAAAAGTTACGTCATTTTGAATATTTCCAAACTTTAAGAGCATTTTTCTCGATTGTGATTTTTGGCACTTGGTACCTTGTCGCACCTGGTGCCTTAATTATACTGTAGTTCAATAGGGTCTCAAAGTATGCATATTGAGAGTATGTAACCCTGCAAATACACAGCTGATTCCCCTGATCCGCCCTCATGCATGGGTCTTGCTCTTGCGTGAGCCAACCCACCGAGCACAACCCGCTAGCTCAGCGTGTTTATCACTTACCTGTGCTTGTTTGAGAAAAAAATAAAAAAATAAATCATTACCTTACTCCAATGTGGCTTAGAAATAGAGAAAATATAACATAAAACTATAAAATAAGGAAAATGAAGATGAGGGGTTTGTGTGTGTGGGAAGTGAACATTTGTGTGTGGAAACAGCGAGCTGTAACCGAGTCGCTCCCCCCCACCCTTCCCTGATGTGAGTCAATTGGGTCACTGAGCAGCTGAACTGTCTTGTTACCCAGAGGAGCTATTTGTACATAAAATAATATAAACTTACCAGTAAGTGTTAGGAATAAATAAAAGTAATAATAATAAAAAAAAAAAATTGCATTGGCAATTGTTTCACTCCACACAGAACATGGGCAATAGTAAACAGCTGAGATCCTCCATGCTGCTTCCCCGCTCCTCCGCTCAGTATGCTAATTCCAGCACATGAAATGTTTATTCCCTTCACATTTTTTTACCTTATGATAATTATTTTTTCCTTCTTATTGCACAATCTCTATGAAAGATTGTGTGTGCATTTAACAAGAGTAAAAATATACAATATGATGAAAATTACGATATCTACCAGAAATTATGAGTTGAAAAATAACCGTAACATAAATCATCTGCTCTGAGTGTTAACTATGGAGTCCTATATCTCAAATTAGTTCCGTGAACATCTCCCAGCAGTTCACGCTGGTAAAGGTTTTATCTAATGGTGAAATGTACCGCAACCATGGCCCTTAAGAGGAAAGTTAGTGACAGTACTCGTGGTGGTGAGAGTGAATAACATAAAAAAGTGCATACTATGAGACGTTTTTAAAAAAAAGTCTAAATACTGCATTAAATTTATTAAGGAGTGGCATATCTAACTGAAGCTGTGAGTCGGTTCAAAATGAACAAGATGTCCGTGCACTCCACCAAATATTGTGAAAGTGAGATACGCAAAACCCTTTGATTTTTCTTTGATAAAATTTCTATTTATAATATTTATGTATAGTACATTTATTGATCATTCAAGCTGTACAGGGTACATGGTTTGTGGGAGTTCACACAGTTGTTTACATGGGGTAGGGTTACTTTAGTATAGAAGACGGGTTTTACGTATATATACTGAGTACCAGAATACAGTAAAGCCTCGAATAATGATGGTAATGTGTCCTCCAATATTGCAGTGTAAGGTGAATCATTAATTACCATTAAAATAAAGCAGTAATAATGAGATGTGCTCCAAAATCTGACCTTTTCATCTCTTTTGTGTGGCTTTTTACCATCTTTTCCCCCAAAACAATAAAATTAATGAAAAATGGTCACACAAGGGAAGATGGGACGCCATTGTTGTTGTCTGTGTTTACACCCATAATGTCGGTTATCCATCTGAAACTGAAGAAAATAAGGCCCTGGTTGTTACTGTAGTAAAATTAAAGTAAAAAGTATATACTGTTATATTGTGTATAGTAGAAGTAACCACTGATGTTACAGTAAAAAATGTGAGAGACTGATAGTGGAACGCCAACGTATATGTGTGCATTCATGGAAACATAGCGTCATTTATCTTACTAAGAATATGTACAAAAGATTCATTATTGTTTATTACTGAATATGTATTTGATTGAATTAATGTTAATCTATATGCAAAATGAACAATACAATTCATTAATAATTCGTAGAATATTAAAACACACAAGAGGAGACGAAACAGCATTGTTTTCGTTCGCATTTATACCCATGACAATGGTTCTATATAAGGAACTGAAGAAAATAAGACCCTGGTTGTAGCTGTAGTAAAATTAAGGTAAAAAAATGAAAATGTATGTTTTAAGTAATGTAATGGTAAGTAATGGAAAAGAAAAAAGCAAGACGGATTGGGAACGCCGACGTATGTAAGTGCGTACATGTGAAAAACATATCGTCATTTCTCTACATAAGAATATGAAAGCAACACTTATTACTGTTCATATATGTTTTAAATAATACTTATGAATGTAAAACAAAAATTTTACTCACCAATGGTGGTAAAGTCGAAAGCATAAGGACAGCCAATGAATGTTGTGCGAGTTTTTACTCAGATGACGAATTCATCAGGTTTAACTCTGGCTGAAGCTGTAGCTTTCCTTAAGCTGTTGCTGAAACTGTTACTGAACCTGAAGTTGTTGATGAAGCTGCTTATGATGCTGGATTTGATGGTGTAGATGAAGTTGATGGTTTAAACCTTTGAATAATAAAGCTGTCAAAAGAACCTTGCACATCCGCTTTCTTTTCTCATTGTACATCTTTATGTAGAGATCATTTGCATTTTTCACGTCCTTGTTAATTTTAATGCTTTGTTCTGTTAATGGATCCACTTCAGAAAATATGTTCATTGCTTGCTCCATATAATATCCACAGACCTTTCACCCTTTTCATATCGTTTTAAAACATCTAGTTCCTCTGCTAAGCTTATACACTTTCTTTTTGCTTTTGAACCAGCACTGCCATCACTTGCTCATGTTGAATAGACGCAAAAATGCCGTTAGAAACCTGAGAAAGTTTTTCCGCCAAGCTGCAACTGATTATACTAATGGTGCTGGTGTCACCACTCACAAGCCTGGCAGCCTCCGTGCGCAAGGCTTGTATTTTTTTTTTATAATAAATATTGGGATTTAGTTTTTATTTACTGTATATGAAAATGTAATTTATTTAATTTTTTATTAGATTTTCATCGTAAAATGAAGAATATAATGGTGTAAATTGAATTGGGTCCTAAATTAACCAGGGTCTTAAATATGAATCGTTGTTAGTAGAACCATCGCTATAGGAGGCTTTCCTGTATAAGTGAAATCTGCATACGCAAGGCTCCTGGAGCTTAACCCTCCCATAATTTGACAACCTACTGTACTAAAAAAATCCCAATTCAGCTCTATATAGTAACTAGAAGTTTCTAAAACAATTTAATATAAACAAATTATTAAGAATTTATAATACCCGTACTGTACTAATTCTTATTTGGATTTTCTCTTAGATGATGATAATTTAATTAATTGTAATCAACAACTCAATTGCCAACTTCCAATCACCATTGGACAGGTGAGATTTGTAACACGCAGTACTGTATAGTAATAAGTCTGTTATTAGCCAGGAAAAAAAAAAAAAAAAAACACTAGAATATTAAGCCTACCAAATCCAACTTGACAAATGTAGGAGAAAATACCTTTCAGACTAAAAACCCCTACGACATAAATCTAACCAAACCTAACTTTGAGAAACATTAATACTATATATATATATATATATATATATATATATATATATATATATATATATATATATATATATATATATATATATATATATATATATATATATATATATATATATATATATATATATATATATACACATACATTGGGGTATGCTATAACGAACGGATCCTACTACGAATATTCTTATAACGAACGGTTTTACCTATAAAATTGAGAATGCTATAACGAACGCAACTCCTACAACGAACGCGGATGAATACGGGACTATTTCGCCTGGCGCATGAATATTGTTGTACCGCGACCCACAACAAGAGTGTCAGGCGCCATCTTTGTCTCATTGTGTAGCCAGTGCACCACTGTTATTGTTGAAATTTCGTCTTTTGATGTGGAAATTCGCGTTATTTGTATAACTATTTTGTTATACAAGTATACAATTGTAACAATGAGTCGTCCAAAGCGAGTGAGAAAGCTAATAACCCTTGAAACTAAGAAAGAAATTATAAAGAAACGTGAGAATGGAAGAAGCATTGCGAAACTTAGTGATGAATATGGGATGGCTAAATCGACTATATGTACGATTTTGAAGAATAAAGAGGAGTTAAAAACTGTGCAAGTGGCTAAGGGAATCTTTAGACTTAGCAAAGCAAAGTGTAATGTGATTGAAGAGATGGAAAATTTACTCTTAGTGTGGATAAAGGAGAAAGAAATGGCAGGTGGTAACATGAGTGAAGCTATAATTTGTGAGAAGGCCAGACAATTGTTTGAGGACCTTAAAGCCAAGACTCCCAGTGGAAGTGATAGTGATGTGCCAGTGTTTAGGGGTACCTGCATGCTGAATAACACTAAGGTAAGATAAAGTACCGTATTTTTTACATTTTCCACAGAATTTTTTCAGTGTTAAGTGGTTGTATTTGGGGGCCTGGAATGGATTAATCCTATAACGAACGAATGCTATAATGAACGAGGTTCTGGAACCAATTACGTTCGTTATAGCATACCCCACTGTGTATATATATATATATATATATATATATATATATATATATATATATATATATATATATATATATAAAGGGGGGAGGGGGGGGGGGAGGATTTATCCTACTATATACAGTCCCGGACAAAAGTTCTTGAAACAGTCCAGGTGGATGGTGCAAAGTCCTCCCCACCCTTATTGGACGGCGGGTCATTGTCAGTGATGCCACTCATGATATAACAAAGTTTAACCAGATTAGTGTCTTAATCTTTCCAGATTGCTAAAAAAATCGAAGTATGACAAAGTTATATCCAATTACAACTACGATATTATAATTTTAGTCAATACAAGTCTATAAACTACAAAAATAAAAGATAATTAATCAAATGAAAATACACTCGGTATTATTCATTACAAAAGAAAACAAACTCTATTCGTTGGATGGTTTGAGTCGAGACCTAAATTCTTTAGGAGTAAATTGAAACAGAAACTTTACTTAATATCTAAACAAGTAGACCTTTTGTACTGTAGTAATAATTTAGTGTAGTCTACTAAATAATTAATTTTAATTGTTGCTTCTGCACTGCAGCAACTAAAAAAATATATATGACATTTCTTTCAAAATAAAAGATGGAAGAGTCACATTTAGAGATGCGAAATCGGCGAATCATGGGCCGAGGGGTGCCAAATTACTTACCAAAATACTTTGCAAACTAAGTGTCAAAAGGATATTGTCATATCTAAGTTAACTATGATTCTTAAATATAAAAATATAATTATAAAAAATATATATATTTTTTAAAATTTTTCAATGTAAGGGAGGTTTAAAAAATAAATAAATAAAGTTTTTGAGGTTAGGGTAAAATTTTCAAGATATACAGTACCAACAAATTTAGTGGCCCCACTGGTCGCTGTCCGGTCATAGTCCCAGCACACAAAGTAGCACCCAAGCAGTTCAACAATTGAGCTCTGATGCTTCCATTTCTCAATAAGGACTGGGAAAGGATATCATTGTGTTGTTTAATAAATTCATAAAACAATTTATCCAACCAAGATTTACATCATTTGACATTATGTTGCACATTAACAGACAATGGGGATACTACAGTGGTAGACCGGAGCTGATGGAGACCTTATGGCACCCATGCCAGACAGGTCACAGGCCCTAATTGAAAAGGCTGGATTGGCTACTGAATGAATAATTTTTGTGACAACATGTGTTATACATAATTTTTATAATCTAAAGAATATACTTTTGTTTGAGTCACTGTTTTTCCTTTTTTTTTAACTATAAATATTTACAAAGATATTGACTGCACATAACATTAGCTAGGTAACATTTATGGTTACTTATATGAGTAGTAATAAAATATGGTCATGCTGCTTTTATCTTATTTTTCCATCCAACCCTAATCAACGGTGTTGTGATCTATTTATTATGACACACTTTCATATTAATCATGTCATTCATATGTCATCTATACTCCCAGTGTAGGGACCAAACCAAGGTTACATGCGGTAGACCATATGATAAAGCCATTACCACGGAGGGTGATATAGCATTCTCTTATGAACCATATTCACGCTTAGTTTTTTGGCTACCAATTTAAGGAACAATACAGCTTGAAGGATTCTGATATTATCGTTGCAAACCTCCAGCCAACAAACACACTGTCTCCATTGTGTCTTCTGTATTGTAATGCATATACAGTATCATGATTATCTAATAATGAGCTAACCTATTATGTCAAATAATGTAAAATCTGACTGAGTAAATTGTTTCGTGAATTTATTCATGAAAACTATGACATAATTTCCCAGTCCTTACTGAGAAATGCACGTATCAGAGCTGAATGTTGAACTGCTTGGGTGCTTGTTTGTGTGGTGGGGACTGATGGATGGACAGCTACCCGCTGTCCAGTAAGGGTGGGGGCGGACTTTACAACCTCCACCTTGACTGTATTGAGAACTTTTGTCCGGGACTGTACTTCAACTGAGGGGGTTTTGTCCACAGGGATTTTGTCCTAGGGGACTTTTGTCAGCCTCCAAACCTTACCCCCCTCCCCTGGAAAAGTTCCAGCATACTGTACATCCATGATTGGAATACAGGCAGACCAGAGAAGAGTTGGTCACTATACCATCCTCTCAAACTGTCAGCTAGATACTGATGATATAAGTGGTTCAACGCCTCCCTGATTCACTCAGATTCAAAGGGAAGATCAGTTACCTTGGCATATTGAGTATTAATTCAGTGATAATGACTTTAACAAAACCTTCAGCCTATCAGGGTATGGTTGTATCATGTGGCCTCAATTTAAGGCTCATGGTACAAGGGGAAGTTTAGAGTACAGTAATTGGTTCTTCCAGAAAGGAATAGCAATATAATCCAGGTTAACATTTGGGAAGCCCTGTCTGAGGACTCAAGAACAAGACCCCTATTAACTCAGCCTGCATTACAAGAGCCGCCTAGCTTACGGGCGAGATAAAAATTTGTACCATACAACATATTTCCAACAAAATAGAATAAAAGAATTGCTGCTGAAAATTCATGAAATGCCCCAACTACATCTGGAGGTAGAATCAAACACTTATTTACAATTATCATTATCAACAGATATACACATCATTTCACCTTACTCGTTAATTTTCTTTTAGTTTCTTTACAATCGTGACGATGTACAGTTAATATTAATTTTCTGTTATTTCTGTTATCACCATTATATCCTTCTGGGTATCATTTACTATGTAACACCATCTGAAGCTAAAATTCACAATTTCTCTCCTTTACACTGCAGTAACAGATTTCCTTCTTAGAGATGGAGCAAGCTACATTTGGAAAATAATCACTTATTTACCAATATGCATAAATCTTTAAATGCAATGGCAAACCTTAATAATTTTTGGCATCTTTTTATCACTTTTCTGAGGCTCATCTGTGAATCATATTTAAGAAAATTTACTATGGTGTTTGTTTGCTTTTTTCTTGTTTACTTTTTGTACTTCATTTTCACCACAATGCCCATGTATTTCTACCAAACAAAATTTTTTTTTTCAAACATCATATTATTTACTACACTATAAATAACTACAGTCATCTGTATTACATAACACAACTCTACTCATCTTCCTCCTCCTCTTCATCTTCGTCCATTTCTTCTTCACTCGTAACATCTGGCTCAATCATTTGCTCCTCACACTTACTACAGCGACAGGTGAATAGGTAGTTTTCCCTGAAAGTATTATTTCAAAATGATACAAAAATCATATGCTGTTACTCTGAAACAATTATGTACAATCTCATACAAACACTCACTTATATTGATAATCTTGAAATTATCTAGTTAACAAAGCTGTTGTACCGTATAAGGTAAATGCTCGGTTTACTATGACCTATGCAGGGTTTTCCCCAAGATAAGCTTCAAGTAGGTGGACCAAGTCTAAATTCCTGAGAGGGAGGTGGGCTTGGACCACGAAGAACCCCCTTTAGTTTGTTGTTGTTAGAAACAGGGGATTTTCAAAATCTTTAAAAGTGAGACATCAAAATTATGGTGTTCTGGAGGAAACTTAAAATGCATTAGAAAATTCTAAGCATGTCACTGATGACATAATATAGCACTCAAAGGGAAAACCCTGTTATGAATGACCATAAATGTGGAGTGGATCCACTCTAACTATCTATATACTGTATTTAAAGAGGGATAGTCATATGTAGAATCCACCCAATATATAAGACACTGACCACCTCCACATCTTCAAAAGTTACAGGCTACAAAGCAACACTTGAAATATCTGTTTTGGTAATATCCTTAGTAGAGATTTCATCAATTGCTTTAATAACAAACATTTACTTTCATCATGAGAACCCTGCAGTGTGGTGACAAATTATGTACCACACTATTTTTCCAACTTTAAAACCTTTAGTTAACCACACAGTACCGAGCATCCCACAACATAAATCATCAAACCTGAGAATAGAAATGCGGGAGTGTCGGCTCCTATTCAAGTTGCATTCATCAAGGTAACTGACACAAATCTCATCTCCAGCTGCAATGTCCTTTACTGCTGTCATCACCAGATGGAAGTTATTGTAAGGGAAGGTGGGCATAGCATTGGGGTTACAGCTGTGGTTGCAAGAGCTCTGCAATGGATACAGTCCTGAACCTTCATTGTTGAGAAATCCTCCAGCCTCTGGTGTTAAAAGAGAAACAAATTTTCAATAGTTTTCCTTTTAACTTTACTTTCAAAAGAAAATCACATATAACATTACCTATGGCAAACATCAATTTTGTACAGTAGCCTTGGATTATTTTGGAACTTTTTACTTGGATTTATTTATTTCCTAAATACCCAAATTACTAACAATTTTCTAATTTTTTTAGAAGTGAACTCTTGGTCATCTTGATTATTTTTTGAGGGAATGGCATCCAGATGATCTGAAAATCCACTGTTGAAATTCAGTACAAATGTATAAATAAGACCTCTCATTTGACAAACTGGCTGCTGTATGAACCCATAGTGAAATACAGTATACTGTACTGTGCAGTACAAAGTCACAAATCCAACAGCCTTGGGTCTTTGGGGTTGTTCTTTATTCTCATTAAAAATTTCAAGAGATACAGTGTCTGAGTGTGTGTGAAATGCTTATAGAAAGTTATATACCTGTATTGCTTAAATTCAGTTTAAGCGTCGAAACAACGAATCTCATCACATCTCTAAACTACGCATCTCATCTCGCATGGACAAACACTCTCCCATTACATTTAGACCGCAGGCACAAGAGAAAATATTTACAGCTAGTGAAAAAGTGTATAAACTTTTATTCAGAGCATCTGTTCTATTTGTGTTACAATGATAAATTTTATACCATAATGATACTGAATAAATTCTCTGCAAGATTGTTTCAATAAAAGATCCTTACACAAAATATTTTTACATAATATAAGGATGGGTCTCAATTCTTTTATGAAAAAAAATAAGAAATGTTGATACCGGAGTCTATAAAACCAGTTCTAATTAAGTTAAACACTTTTTTTTTACCCAAATAATTCTGAATATTTTATCCAAAAGATTGAATAAATAAATATACTGTATTCTAAAAAAATAAAAATACTGTATACTGTATTTGATATGGTCCGTCAAACGAAGGTATTTTTGAGGTGTGTGCAAATGTATAAACTTTTATGGCGGCAGCACACTGGGCATTTTTCCTCCCAACATGTTTGGCAAACACAGTCCGACCAGCAAAACAAAGAAAAGTTTGCGTCACACTGGGATGATTTGTTGGCACATCTGCCCAGTGCAACGAAAACAACAACAAAGCGTCTAGACGAGGTTCTTCATGGATCCCGTTACTACAGTTGGGGCCTTGCAGGGTTGTGCTATTCTGTAGTTCTTCAATTCCTGAAGCAAGTGAGGAGTCTGTAAAAGCTAAAGAAAAGACAGTGGGTGCGTGGTGAAGTTTCTTTAAAAGTGGCGGCTGCTGGCTGGTCAAAGAAAACCCTAAATGATGATTTAATAATACTAAAGAAGTTGTAAAGTGATGAATAAATAGAAACATGTCACCGTTTTATGTGTTATACAGGTATTTTAAATTACAGTCATGCACCGGTTAACGTCCTAGATACGTTCTTGGAAACGTGATGTTAGCCGAAATGGACGTTGTCCGAAATTACATAAACCTATGGGATTTATTCTAATGGGGGTTCCAGGCACCCAACCCCAAGTTTCCCATTTTACGACCATTTAGACCCACTGAATATATATATAATGTTATGGTAAATATCATAAACACACATAAGCATGGCTAGGTATATTACAAAGTGATGAAAAGGATACTGTAAAGTGGGTAGTCCACAAAACATGTAGCTATGTCTCTCTTTATTTGAGTGCCCAGTCAAAGGAGTCCGTTTTCTCTCACTTCAGGACGCCTAAGTCGTCCGTTTTCTCTTAATCTTAGAGTGCAGTGCACCAGAGACTTCGTTATTCCTTAGTAATGACAGAGAATTTGACATTGCAACTGGGGTTGCAATTGTTGAGGCAGCTTAGATATGTCTGATTACAGTTAGAATATTTAAGATCCATTGTGAGTGATGTTTAAAGCTTCAAATGTCTTTATGGTTGGTAAAACTTGTCAAGTCTGTCAGTCTGAGTGGCATGTGTGAGGCCTTGTGTTTGTACAACCGCTAAATATATAAATATATAATGTTATGGTAATTATCAGATACACACATAGGCATGACTAGGTTTATTACAAAATGATGAAAAATATACAATCAATACTGTACAGTGGGTAGTCCACAAAGCATGTAGCCATGTTTCTTTATTTGAGTGCCCCATCAAAGGAGTCAGTTTTCTCTCACTTCAGGAAGCCTGAGTCGTCCGTTTTCTCTTAATCTTAGAGTGCAGTACGCCAGAGACTTCGTTATTCCTTAGTAATGACACAGAATTTGAAATTGCAACTGGAGTTGCAATTGTTGAGGCAACTAGATATGTCTGATTACAGCAAATGTGTTATTGTCAATATGTAGGTGAAAGATTTTATCCTCAATAGATGTAGGTTAACATTACACCTGGAGGCAAATGCCTAAGGAAGGAAGGATATTCCTTTAACACATAATATCTGGCCAGTACGGGGAGGATCATCGTGTCTCCGTCAGGGTGTCGTGGAGTGGTGGTCCAGCAGGCGTCACGGAAGTTTTATTTATTTTTGTGTGTGTGTGTGTGTGTGTGGGGGGGGGGGGGGGGGGGGGCACGGACGTATATGCAATCGGACGTTGTTCGGTTGGACCTTAACCGGAGCATGACTGTATTATTGTTTCGTGATTTATTTCAATTTTTACTTGAGTATTCAACACCTAATATGAAGCTCATTTGAGCACTAACCAGGCCAGCAAAGGTCACCGCCAAACTGTTGTCCATTTCTTGCAACAGCTGATATCCTGCTATTTGCTGGGTCGTCAGGCCAGCAGCAAGCAAAACAGGCAACATGTTTGGAGGAAAGTGCCCAGTGTGCCGCCACCTTTATTCACAGCATCTGTTCTAATTGTGTTAGACAGAGGAATTTGGTACCAAATGCTCCTGAGTAAATTCTATACAAGACTGTTCAAATAAAAGATCCTTCAACAAAATATTTGAACATGATATAATGCTGGGGACTCCATTCCTTTATATATAAAAACAAAAACAAAAAACATAAGAAATGTTGATACCGGAGTCAATAAAATCAGTTCTAATTAAGTTATAAACACCATTTTATTTTCCAAGTAATCTTGAACAGTTTATCTGGAAGTTTGGTTAAATAAATATACAGTACAGCATGCTTTTAAAATTTGCGGATTTTTAATTTGTGGACCTCGATTATTCGTGGATGACACCCTGGATGTACCCATTTTTGCGGCTGGGACAGGGAGCCATTTGTTCTAGAGTCAGTAATTTCTTTTACTGTAATGTATATGTGTGTGTGTGTGTAGACACACACACAAAACACATACAAATAAATAATAATGGGAAAATCCTCTCACAACTAATCAGAAACAAGACAACAAAATGTATTAAAAATGTTAGGGTCTTCCCTCAAGTCAAGTCTGCGCTTTGTTTTAACTTTAATATCAAAGCACGGAGTTAACATGAGGGTAGACTCACATTTTTAATACAGTTTTGTTTTCTTGTTTTTCACTATTTGTGAGAGGATTTTCCCATTATTATTTATTTGTATGTGTGTGTGTCTACACACACATATACATTATACAATACAGGTAAAAGAAATAATTGTCCTAAGGCCAAACACATAAAGGGAATATACAATAGACTCACAACTTACACGTATTTTTCTAAGGCGATTTCAACTATACAGCAGGTCCTCTGTTAACAAACACAATTCGTTCCACAGAGTCGTTCGTTAACCGAAAATTTCGTTAAGCGAATCCATTGTTTCAATGGGATATTGGCTCCAGCTCACAGAAAAGTGCATACAAAGTAAAAAACAAATACAGTAGAGTACACTTACTTTGAGGTATGTATGTATGTAGAAGGTTCCTGGTTGATGATGATGATGGGAATTAGAAGTGGGGGTGGAGGAGAAGGGAGAAGAGAAGGAAGTGGGGATGGAGGAGAAATCACCTTTCAGGGGACCCATGCTTGATGCAGTCATTTCACCAATAAAATTTAAAGTTCACTAGGTGTAATTCAAGACTAGTTTATTTAAATCAACACTACACTGCACTGCGCTATATATTATCAATATGTTAACTAAATTTCAGAATGACCAATACTTTAATTTCAATGTAATAATGTAAAAATAGTCAAGACACCAACAAAATAGATGTTCACTCCACTGTCAATAAAGCCAAACTGACGCCTGGTGGCTGAGTCAAGCGGCTGATGGGCGCACAAAAAACTAGTTCCCTGTACTGCATATACAGTATTATCAATATGTTAACTAAATTTTAATATGACTAATAATTTAAATATAAAAAATGCAAAAATATTAAAGAGCACAACTTTCTTGATATTTACTCCACTGGAAATGAATGTAAACATAGACCAGATTACGTACTGAATTGGTAGACAAGCCCATCAGCTGATCAGCTGATGCTCACAACAAAACGTGTTATTCGAAAGGATTTCGTTAATCAAAGTTTTGTTCGTTAACCGAATTGAAGATCCTTATGGGAGGTAGTTCGTTAACCGAAACTTCGTTAATCAAACCGTTCGTTAACAGAGGGACCACTGTACATGGATTACATCAGGGGTTAGGTTACAATTTACAATTTCAAACTCAAAATTTTCAAAATAGGTCATAAGTGCACCAAACGCTAGCCCACCAAAGATCCACCCTGCCATCCCACCTCTCTGTCTTCAGTTGCCGCGCGGGTATTGTTGGAGTAACACTTGCCTCTCGTGTGTCAATTTAGTGCGCTTAAACCTCTCTCATACTCGTTCATAATGCCCAAACACAAGCCAACCTCTGCCTCTGGTCCTCCAGCAAAAAAAAATGATCTGTGATAACCCTGGAAGAAAAAGTGGCCATTTTAGACTTAATAAAAGGCGGTATGTCGGTCGCTGCTGTCGCACAGAGGTACGGATGCAACGAATCAAGCGTGAGATCCATTAAGATTCAGGAGAAGGAAATTCGTGAAACCGTGTCTACAAGTGCCTCATTTACTGCTAAGGTGACTAGCCAGGTTAGAGATGTAACTCTAGTGAAGGTGAAGAAGGCATTAAACATCTGGGATGAGGATATGAACCAGAAATGACAGCAACATGCTCAGGGAGAAGGCACAGAGTCTTTATGACCAGTTTAAATCTGAGGTTCCTCAGGACGAAGCATCTACCAGCTCTGAGAAGAATTTTAAGGCCAGTGCAGGTTGGCTCAACAGTTTCAGGAAGCGTTTCAACCCGAAAAATATTAAAATCACTGGCGAATCGGCGGACAAGGCAGATGCACGGGTGTTCCCAGACAAATTCAGGAAATTGATTGAGGAAAATGGATATCTTCCAGAGCAAGTCTTCAACACAGACGAAACAGGTTTGCTTTGGAAGAAAATGCCAACCAGAACCTACATTTCCAAGTCTGAGAAGCAAGCCCCCGGGGTTCAAGGCTGCAAAGGACCACATCACCCTCCAACTATGTGGCAACGGAGCAGGGCATATGGTAAAGCCAGGCATGATTTATAGGTCTGCCAACCCTCGTGCTCTGAAGGGAAAAAGCAAGAATCTCCTCCCTGTCTACTGGCAGTCAAACAAGAAAGTCTGGGTGACAGCAATGCTTTTCCTTGAGTGGTTCCACAAATGTTTTATCCCGAAGGTAAAGAGCTACCTAGAGAAGCTGGGCCTGCCTTTCACGGTGTTGCTGGTTAATGACAACGCACCAGGCCACCCGGATGCCATAAAATTCGCACACGATAACGTCGAGGTAGTGTTCCTTCCACCCAATACCACCTCCAGCCTCTCGACCAGGGTGTGATTCGGTGCTTTAAAGCAGAGTGCACACGCCTCACCTTCGTCCGCATTATCAACACCATGGAGGACAGCATTAACAAGAGTGTTATGGCATGCTGGAATGAATTCAGCATTGCCAATTGCAACACTTTTGTGAAGGAGGCCATGAGTGCACTGAAACCAGAGTCGGCTAATTCGTGTTGGCAGGCACTGTGGAGTGACTGTGTGCATGACTTCAAAGGATTCCCTACAATCGACTCTGAAGTTAAGCACATCGTGACGGTGGCCAGGGCTGTAGGCGGTAATGGGTTTGAAGACATGGTCGAGCAGGAAATCGAGGAGTTAATTCCTGATCTGTCTTTCTGCCACATATATACACAATTGCAGGGTCTCAATTGTTCCTCTTACTATTGACAACACAACAAATATAAACGTACTCACTCTCGATCTGCTCTATTCATTCTATTTTATTCTCCTATGTCAATTAATATTAATAATGAAGGAGGGCCTTCTTGGATGGGTCCCACTGGTCGGGAAGGTTGTGGACCCCAGAGCCGACCAGATCATCATCAAATAACTGGGGCCTCAACTGACATCACCGTGGTTGCTGAAGGATCGGCCTTTTTCACACTTCATTTTTCCAACACTTGCAGCCTGAGATCCAATTTTCCTTCTGTGGAACACCATCTATTAACCTCTTCCCCCGACCTTTTATTACTTTCAAAACTTCAACTGACCAAAGCAGTTTCACCCAAACCTTTTCAAGTCTCCAACTACAACCTTTATACCTCTTTCCATTCTAAGGGAGGTGTATGCGCCTACTGCAACACACCTACACCTATAGCTCAACTCACGGATCTTGAATTTTCCCTTTATCATGTCATCTGGCTCAAAATAGCTCTACCAACTATGACTATTATTCTTTGTTTCCTATAGTACTGTTCTCCCAACTCTACCAACTAGTATTTGCAACTCTTTGACTAACTCACTTCTTGCCATGAGTCGTTGCGGATTTCAATGTACTGTACATCACAGAGAGTGACTTGGCTTTGCAAGGGATAACCCAGGAGGAGCTGAGGCAACAAATAATCAAACACCCTACAAGTGTTTCTGATCGACACGATCAATTTGCTAACATTCTTGACCTTTGTTTTACCTCTAAAGCCTCACACTATTCATACTCAATTTCTGTCCCCTTAGGGTCTTCTGATCACAATCTTATTTCTATGAAATTAAACTGGGAACAACCACCTCCCCCCCCCCCCCCCCCCCACCCCCTCTAAATGCCAACTATGGCACTATCGAAGGGCAAACTGGCATTCCTTGTGAGAATTCTTCACCGACTTTCCTTGGGATGAATGTTGCTTTTCTACTCAGGAAGCCTCGGTATGTGCTGACAGCTTTGCAATCATGGTTTGATCGCTCCTGTTCTCTTGCATGCAGGGAGAGAGATAGGGCATATCAAGGTATGAAACTATCTCCTTCTCCTATTACCCACTCCTCTTTCATTACTTCTAGGAATTGTTGTAAGGCTATTCTTTGTAGGGCTAAGTGGAATTTTATAAAAAGAAAGACCGGTGACCTGACTAACTCTTCCTCAAGCAAATCCTTCTGGTCCTTAACCCAAAAAATCTGTAATAACTTCTGTATTCCCTCTTCTCCTCCTCTCTTCCGACCTGATAACTCTATAGCCAACTCTCCCCGACAAAACCAGTCTCTTCGGCACCTTATTCTCCTCTAACTCCACCTTAGACATTTCCATTTCTAACCCTCCTACTCCTACTCCTACTCCTCCTACTGAACCTATGCACTTTTCTATAATCTCCACTCGTAGGGTTGCTGGTGTGTCATCCAGGCTGGATGTGAGTAAGGCGCAAGGACTGGACGGAATACCCCCTCGTATTCTGAGGGAGTGTGCCGAAGTTCTGGCCCCTGTGCTTGCTCGCCTCTTTCGCCTTTCCCTCAAAATCCAAACTTTTCCTTCTTCTTGGAAGCATGCCTTGGTTCAGCCCATCCCGAAGAAGGGTGACCACTCTAATCTCTATAATTATCGCCCAATTGCCCAAACTTCATCCTTCTCCAAGATTTCAGAAATTACTTTGAACTCCCATATTCTCCTTTACCTCTTTTGTCGGATCACCAGTATGGCTTTCGCCAGACGAGATCTAATGGTGATCTGCTCTCCTACTGCACCCATCTTTGGTCATCCTTTCTTAGGGATTATGGGGAAACTTTCGTCGTGACCCACGACATCTCCAAAGCATTTGACAGGGTATGGCACAAGTCTTTGCTTTCTAAACTTCCCTCTTATAGTTTCTCTCCCCCACTTTGTTCTCTAATCTCTACCTTCCTTGAGAATTGATCCATGGCAATTGCTGTTGAGAGATCGATCTCTCGCTCTTTCTCTACTAATAGTGGTGTCCCACAGGGTTCTGTTCTTTCACCTACTCTCTTCCTTCTTTTTATCAATGATTTACTTCACGCTACAACAAATTCTATCCATTCTTACGCTGATGATTCTACTCTTCACTCTTCTTCACATTTTCCCCTTCCCCCTAACTTTAAAACTAGATCTGTTTCTAGAGCAGATATCATTACATCTATCAATGCAGATCTGTGCAGCATCTCCGAATGGGGAGGAAGAAACTTGGTTAAATTCAATAGTAATAAAACTCAGTATTTACTAATTACACATTCCAAATTTGATGATCTCCCACCAATCACATTTCAGGATGCTATCATTTTTCCAAATTCTAAAATAGATATGCTAGTCCTCACCATTTCTCTAAAATGTCATGGAAGCACACATCCTCAACATTGCTAAAGTTGCCTCCCAAAAGCTGGGAATGCTGTACAGATGCAGTAGCTACTTCACTCCTGAGCAGTTGCTTCAAGTATACTGTATAAGGGATTCATTCGTCCTAATTTGGAGTACTGCTCCCATATCTGGGGTGGCTCTTCTTCTGGCCAACTGTTAGATAGGGTGGAATCAAAGGCATTTCGTCTTATCAACTCTCCTCCTTTAGTGGACAATCTTTCTTCCCTTTCTCTTCACTGCAATGTTGCTTCACTCTCTTTTACAGGTACTTTAACAGGCAATGTTCGGTGAATTTGGCATCTTGTGTACAGCCGGCAAGGCCGTGGGCTCGTAACACATGTCTTGCCCGCGGTGCCCATTTCTCTGTGGATGTCTGTCACAATATAATAACCCGTTATAGTACCTCCTTCTTTCCTCACACAGCCAAACTGTGGAATGCTCTGCCTTCTTCTGTGTTTCTACACTCATACAATCTTTCTCACTTTAAAAAGCTGGTTTTCCGGCATCTTCGTGGTGTAGATTAATATAACCTTTTCCTTTTCTATTTCTAATTTCTTTTTATTCTTATTTTTCCGCCCCTTAGGCCCCAATGTGGGTCGATGGCCTGTGCCCAGGTGGGCTATTCCATGTGTATATATAAAAAAAAAAAAAAAGTTATGATAAATATACTATAGTATTTATTAAGTGATGATAAATACACTACAATAATATTTATTAAGTGATGATAAATACAGTACACAACTGTACTGTACTAATTTACTAAGTGTTGAAGGCAGACAGTGTGGTAAGCAGATAAGCTGTTTGCTCTTTGTAAACAAATGAGTATGAAATGACTCATGGTATTCAGTGTGGGATTCTTTTTTCATGAAAGCTGATTCTTTTAGGATAATATTTTATCAACCTGGCACCAAATGATGCAAATTATATGAGAAGTGTGGTGGAATTGCATAAAGAAGTATTACAGGAATCTTGTGGGAGAGATGGGGAGGGAGCCTCCACCCAGGCTATCCTACTCCCCTCTGCCAGCTGCTCCCAGATAAACATTCATCTTCCACATGCAATAAACTCCCACACTTATTTGTTCTCATTTTTATCTTTATAATACTGTACAGTATACAGTTTTCTCTTTATTCATAAGACAAATTCTGTGGTTACTTACATACTGTATAACACTTTACAGTAAATAACAATCATCTTGGTGGCAACAGTTGTTGACAACCAGACTTACATGCCTGATTTTAAACTCAAAGAGTTCTGTTTCATATTTTTTTTTAATGTTGATATAATGTTCTTTTAATAACCTTATTATACACTTAATGACCTTAGTTGTTGAAGTGCAGTAATAACACAACAACTGACTTTTTTTAAACAGGTCAAATAAGCAGTATTATCTCCATGACCACATGAGGTCCTTCATATCAACACCTGAGGACGAGTTACTACACCACACCACCGAATGTCTCCATGACCACGCGAGGTCCCTCATATCAGTACCCGAAGACGAGTTACTACACCACGTGAACACCTCACCACCTGGTGTCTCCATGACCAGCCCAGGCCCAGGCCATCAACTGTAAACTATAATAATTTGCATTTTCAATCATTGTTCCTTCTTCTTTCAGTAATGAAAGCTTTTGTTAAACGACCCACCCACCCCATGTCTTTGTATGTAGAAAGTCATCTTTGTCCAATGTATATTTTCAACCTTCGGGCTGCCGAACTTTTTCAATAAACAGTTAATTATTATAATTATTATTATCATTATTATATATTCGTTTTTTTCAGACTTTCGCATTTTTCGGACTGGGGTCTGCCCCAATTTGTCAGATTTATCGAGGTTCTACTCTACTGTACACCATACATGGAAGAAAGAAAATTTATTTTACTGGACTCAGGAGCTCTTGTTGGTTTAGTGACAAACTAAAAACTGAAAGGGCAGCACAAGAAACTTCCTTTTATTGCTGAAGGGATTCAACAATAAGGGTCTCAATACCTAACCTCAAGCACAATGGTCCTGAAACAACCAATCAAACTGGATCAAAATGTAAGAGTTGATTCAACTGGGTGTGAAACCTGCCTTCATCAAAACATCATAACACCACTACAAATTAAATGAACAAGAGAAGGGAGGCGATGATCCAAAGGTAGATGAATAGGTAAGTTGTGATATGCTGGTATAAGATGTACAAAAAATAAATACAGTTTTGGGGTGAAATATGAACTCATTTTGAAACTTAATATGCTACAGTAAAATAAACAAATTAAAAATACTCTCACCTTTTTCCAACTGCTCATACAAGTCATCAACTAGCTGGTCTAACTTTTCTCTCTCTTCTGCAGTAATTTCCAGGGCATCACAGTTGCGTACCCACCGACTCAGAGGGCTAGTGCCAATTCCCTGTCCATTTGTACCTACTAAGGCAACCAAAGATCTGAAGCCTTCTGGAGTAAGCCACTGAAATGGTATAATTAAAAATGTAAGATGTCCCTCTCAGTATCTTCTGAAGCACTAACTAATGTAAATCACAATGGATTTCCCATTTAAAACTCACACAGTCCCTTTTGATGCTACTTATTATACTGTACTTCATTACCTAGACAACACAACAACACAGGTTCTAAAGTAAGTCAGTTAGACATAATACTGTATAGGTACCTGTACTAACATAAACAAGTAAAAAATAAAATAAAATCAGCATATCAAAAATAAAAATTTTGAAAGAAAAAACCAACCAACTCACATGCTGAACCTCCGGAGCTCCTAAACCCTTCTCCATCATCACTCGTAAGGCCTCCATCTGGTCCTGAAACTCTGTCCCAAGTAATTTATGAGCAATCTCCTCTTCTTCATTAACAGTGCGGTGGCAAAATTGCATGAACAAAGTTGTTGCCCCCTCTTTGTCAGCAGCCTGGCGTACTGTAGCAATGATTCTTGCCAGGAGCATGATGCAAGCCGTCTCCGGGGGGTAATGCATTTGTCTGAGGTCAACAAAACTTAGATATAATCATCATGCAAATACTGTATATAAGATATACTGTACATAAAAATTATATGTCTTTGCACGAACACGTTTGGGATGAGTATGTATTCTTTAGACTTTTTAACTATACTGCTGACAGTGGTTTCAAATGTCATTTTTCCCTAGATTATAGATATTACACAAGATTGAAGACAATATCATGATTAAAGATAATAAAGTTTTATACAATAATACTGCATAACTATTACCAGTACAGTACTCTTATCACACAAAGCTACTTTGGGAATTAGATGAAAAAAAATATCTTCTGGGCTTCCAATCCTTTTCATATTTCATAACAATGGAGGAATAAGCTTATGTCTACAGGACTGGAAACTTCTACCCAATGACATTATAATACTAGAGTACACCTTATGGTCATTTAAAACTTTAATGATATTTTCAACACAAGTATCAAAACAGTGATGGGCATTGCATCCTTTATACAATTTCATTTAATTATAAGAGTGAATGTTTAGTAATGTAGCATTAGAGCCAAATCTACATACAAGTACAGTATAATTTTTTTTTACCAGCAATTTCATTTCTCCATTACCATTATATGTTAAGCAGCATTTCCATAGTTAAGAGTAAAGTCTTAACCCAATGGTGCTTATAAAGCCTGAGTTAGGGTTAGGTATGGGTATGTAACTAAATAAAAAGCTAAACAGTAAGTGGAGAATGAGAGCATATATTACTGAGTACGGTAATGTGGAATCTCCCATGTACTGTACCAAGGTTTGTGTAAGCATTAAATAATATGTACCAAGCAGCCAGCTGTCAATACCAAGAAACTAAAGTAATACCCATACTCTACTTCATTGGTCCTTATTTTCTTTTGACTCGTAGAACCCTGGCAGTGATAAGAATCAGGCTGCAATCCCCACCACCTTTTGGCGTAAAAAAAAAAAATGTTAGCAGAATTTTATGAGATAATACTTGGAAATCTATTAGTGTATCTCGATAAATGTTTAAAATACATACTAATGGCATTTCCCAAACAAGAAGAGGCAGTTCGGCCCAGTGCCTAGACAAGAGAGTGCACTCACCTCTGTACATGCCACAATAAAAACCTTAACTTACATTGCCAAGCCCTTGATTAAACTAATATTTTTTAGATTAATGGAGAGCTTTACTTCTGTACATTTGATCAATTTAATAATCTATAACATGTATACACTTCAAATATACTATAGCCAGTACCTAATGTTACCAACTATAGCATATACATAACTAAAAACTCCATCCTATGAGGAAATTAAATGAGTGAACTAGCGAAAATACTGAACAATTGAGAACCCTCCAGGTCAAGTTGACCACCACCGCCCCATCCTAGATGACCTACAGTAGATGTACGGTACACATATGGTAAGAGATAATGACTTGGATATCATACACATATTCTGTGTGTGAGTGTGTGTGTACACACACTGCTACTACTACTACTTTGCTGTGTCAGACCCTGATGGTAGTCTGAGGTCAACATTAGGTGTCTGTTTTAGATTTATTCCTGACAGTGAGGTTGGCTAGGGTCAACCTTCTTGCATGTCAGCTCAGGTCATCATCAAAAAGACCAACAAGGTATTGCCAAGCCCACCATCCCCTCCCCTGACTGAGATCTGACAGTGAGATCAGAGTCAACATGTATCAACTCAGGTCATCAATCCTCTCTCTGAGATGTGACAGCGAGTGATGATGAGGTCAACCTGCTTCCAGTCACCTTATTTACCTGACAGGAAAACAAATGAAGAAGTACTAGGATTAGCAAAAACTTTAAGAGAAACACTTGAAATGTACAGAAAAAACAAATAAGATACTTTGGTCATATAATTAGAGATGGAGGAATAATAACAGAAATATTAATGGGCAAAATTGAGGGTAAGAGGGGCAGGGGAAGGCAGAGATTGGGTTGGGTGAATGAAATTAAAAACTGGGTTCCCAGAGAGATACAAAACCTTAGAGGATTGGTTAAAAACAGCCCAAAAATGTTTAAAGTGGAGGACTGTGGTCGCCAACCCTCAGATATGAGGACAGTACTCTGATCGATTGATTTACCTAATGGCCACCCTACCAGGTCATCTATAATTGGGCAGTCCCAGTAAGTCGCTTCACTTCTAGATTATACATCATAGTGTGAACTGTGGATTTATTTTGTTGAAAGACATCAGATTATAAGGTATGAAACAATCTAACTAATTGTGTAAAAAGCCTTATCCTTTCTGAAACAATGTAAAAGATGTATTTTGTTATGATTATGTGTAGAGGTGCATTTCTGCAAGTCTTGGAAGTCATCCCCCTTTCAATCACAAAAAAATTACACCAATGCATTTGACAAAGTCCCACATATATGGCTAACCTCTAAGATCCAGGCACATGGCATCACAGGCAAGATTTTGAAACCAACAAAAAACTCTTTGGCATGACTAAAATTTTCAACACAAGTTATTCCACATCACACTGAAAGCAGACCACAAAATTGTTAAAAATAATGGCCATGTCAGGATTTCAAAAAGTATATAAAATTTCCCTGCAAATCGTGAACCTATTCAGTAAAAATTGAGAAAAAACAAGTCTGGTATAAGCTCCAATCATGTTTAACCAAACTAGCCCCTCCAATTGAGCCATAATTGAAATTTTAAGGATTTGGAATGAGTAACAATGAAAACAGGAGGTTCATCAGAATAAAGGTACAGGTAACAAGAAAATAAAAAAAAATAAATAAAAAAAAATAGTGGACTTTTAAATGCTGGAGAATGCAAGAAAAGGTTACAAAAGGATAAAGTTACCAAAGTCTTGCTTCTGGTATTTATAAAATTCAGGCTAAGCATCAGTCTACATGGACAGCTTACAAAAATTTCAGTTTCCAAAGCAAGCATAAGCTGCACTATACCAGGCCAAAGGTTATATACAATAACCTTCTTGTTATCTCCTCAAAATTAATACCAGACATATACTGCTGAGGTAATATGTAATTAGAATGGGTTTTTTTCAAGTAAACATCAAACACATATAACATACTTCCAAGCTTCCTGCAGCATTACAAGAGGGTGGGTTGGATCAGGCATAAATGACCGCAAGCATATAGTCTCATGGTACTGATTCCAAGCACTGTCTCTACATTCTCTGCTACAATATGATGCCTGTAACAAGATGAAAGAGCATTAGTGTGTATCATAAACCTGTACTCATTACCACATATAAATACATTGTACAGTAATTTGATTTATGCCTTGATACCTGCCTCAGACAGCTCAAGAATGACCAGACTAGTTTAAGAGATAATAACCCAGGGTTTCCAAGACTTCTGACATTGTTGAAAGAAAATAATCTGAAAACTTGACCTTCCTACTACAACCCTCAGACTATGAGAGGCAAAAGTTAGCCTTCAATCTTAGTGATAAGTTTTTACCACTACGATTGAAGGCTAATCTTCATCATCACATTAATATTTGTGCTTCTTCATCCTCATATGATCATTTATAGAGGGTTATTTAACAGTCAACCCCCCAGTCGCAATCCAATAAGCAGTAAGAGTAGACACTTTTATATATTCCAGCTGGAAGCTGCAAATGTCATTAGTATTTAAGCCACTCTGCTTAGGCAAATAACTGTGTCAGGTAGTTCTGGGAGTTGGATATGTTTATGAAGTTGCACACTAGTGCGTGAAGCCTTCAAATTCACCATTGTGCCTAAACTCTTTGGTGTACAGTATTACCCCGCTTTACACGGTTTCACTTTCCGCGATTTCTCATTTACGCGGTACCTTGCCACAACCGGACTTTCACCTTCCGCGGTGCATCTACTCATATACGCAGTGAAGTATAATTTTTTTTTTATTTAGCTCATAAAATTTGTACAAATTACCCGGCCAGAATACAATTTACATTGCTGGAATTTTTACAATATGATGATCATTTTGAATATAAACATCATGGATTTTGCATTAGACATACAAATTTTGGATCTAATGTAACAATTTGGTTTACACAAAGCAAATATTTTATCTTTTGTGCAAAATATATGAAGTTTACATTCAAAATATTCCCTGACGTGCAAGGAATCCAGAAATGTCAATTATATTATCCTAACATTAGTCAGAGGTATTATTTATTACTAAATGTTAAAATCTAGTGTTTTCATCCTATCATTTCTCAGAGAGGTAGGAGCTAGTGAGCTGGGAAGGGGGGGGGGGGGATTTGAGTCCATTATTTGAATGGACATTAACTTGGCGACTGTATTTCTCTTAAATATTAATTGTGTGAGCATACCATCATAAAATTTAGATGTTATTTTTATTACAACATACCGGTAGGTATTGTGTAGGAAAAAGTGGAGTTTGGGGGTCGGGCCAGTCTCTATTGGAATTAATCCCATATGTTCTGTTGTTCACTTTACGTGGTTTTCACTTTCCGCGGTACCCTGTGGGTTCAATTGACTGCGTAAATCGGGGTACTACTGTATATGCTTCCTTGCATTAGCCGCACTGGCACCATCATCGTCATACTTCATTGCAAATGCAGTAAGTTTATCCTTGGCCTTATGTATGTCTAACACAGTTTGTTTCTTCACGCCGTACTCATCACAGGCAAGAGCCACAGACACACCCGACTCTAACTTCTTTATTAACTCAAGTTTCTGCACAACAGATAAATGTACATGCTTTCTCTTCACAACAACACTTGCCTTAGATGCCATGATTAATAACTATTAAGCACTATGTACGTGTCAGTAAACGTAATACACAGTAAATCTAGTTATATACAGCAGGGCCGAGTGATGCTTCACTACACCGGCTGATGCGCTAACTAGCCGACCCAGTAACTTACTCCCCTTGCTTGGTCCATTGCCAGGCATATGATCAAAACACATGTCTTGTAGTTTAATTTGAAAACGGTGACAGTCACAGTGATAAACAAATTATATAAACCATACATTTACCTAGGATAACATAATAAGAAACATTGTATCATTACTAGAGTGAATAAAATAATATTACCACAAACAACAATTGTCAACGCTGTTTATGTTTCCCGCCTCCTCAGGCACCTGTGTCCAGCACGCTGACATCGTAGTTACACGGGCCTAAGACGGTCTTTGCTCTGGTTTGGAAATATTTCTTAGGGAAGTTTCTAGGAGGCTTCTTAGCCCAGAACCCCCCAAAATTTTCTCCGGATCTTCCGAAATCCAGCTTTCCCGGGTCTGGATCTTCGAGGGTTTACTGTATATGAGCTGGTTTGAGCAATTTTTGATGGTCCATATAGATTTGGCTTTTCACTTTATAAATGTACTGTAGATTGCAGGTAGTGTGAGGATATGAGTGGAAGTTTACTCTGCAATTCATGTAGATATATGTTATTTCCACTATTCATGGTTCTGAGACTGCTTCAGTCTCTTGAGGCGAGTCAAACTTCCCAAAAAGACATTGTTACAATTGTTCGGTGAAACCTAGTCTAACTTAAGAGATGAATGATATGGAGGAACTTAACCCCTTGTGTACGGGGCCCTCTCTGTGCTGAATAAAATTGTCTGGCTTGAGCTAAATAAATAACAAGTGGCATCCCCATAGTGAAGAGGTTAAGGTTTATTCCTTTACCTCTCTTCTGGTTGAATATCTCCCCATAAGGGTATATTACATTAATATTTAAAGACCTTTTGTGTCTCCTTCATGGTTCTAACTGGCCAAAGCTACAGTAGGCATCAAGCAATTTTTAAATTGTACTCATGTCTGAATTTGGCTACTGTATTGCCAAATCCAATGGGGAATGAGAAACACATTTTAATGTAAGGAGAAGGACTTTTGTCTCACAATTGAAGTGGTAACTTTCAACTCCTAGACCTAAATTTTAATAAGGGAAAGGGTTGTAATGGGAGGGACAAGTAATTTTCATATTAGTTACAGTCAACAAAGTCAATAGTTCTGAGTCAACAATGAAAAGGGTTCTAGGAACCCTGGGTTTACCAGTAAACTTGTCAGACTATACTTGTTATACTCAAACCAGGCTCAGCAATAAAATGTGATTTTGGAATCAATCTCTCATATTTCACACAAAAATTTAATCCAATTATAACTTGTCTAGTAATAATCTCACTTACACCTGAACCTCGCTTTATGCTATGGTTGCATTCTGCAACAACACAGCATAATGAGAATCCGCATATAGTCAATACTTAATCTTATGGGGAAGATCCTGCTGCCAAATGGCATCACGAAAATTGTTACCAAGTCCCAGGTTGCTCATCTGACTTTCTGCCTCATTTACACACAATTGTAGAGTCACTATTGTCACTCTTACTAGTGACAACACAACATATATAACCTTTCTCACTCTTTCTATTCTTTTATTTTCCTATGATATCAGTTGACAATAATATTGAAGCAGGGTCTTCTTGGATGGGTTCACTGGTAGGGAAGGGTGTGGACCCCAGGGCTGACCTGATCATCGTCAAACTACTGGGGCCTCAACTGACGCCACCGTGGTTGCTGGAGGATAGGCTTTTTTCCCACTTCATTTTTCCAACATTAGCAGCCTGAGATCCAATTTTCCTTCTGTGGAGCACCGTCTATTACCCTCTTTCCCCGATCTCTTACTACTTTCCAACTTCAACTGACCAAAGCAGCTTCTCCAAAACCTTTTCAATTCTCCAACTACAACCTTTATACCTCTTACCGTTCTAAGGGAGGTGTATGCACCTACTGCAACACACCTACACCTATAGCTCAACTCACGGATCTTGAATCTTCCCTTTATCATGTCATCTGGCTCAAAATATCTCCACCAACTATAAATATTTTTCTTTGTTTCCTATAGTACTGTTCTCCCAACTCTACCAACTATTTGGAGCTCTTTGACTAACTCACTTCTTGTCATGAGTCGTTGCTATCCACACACCCCAACACCGAGATCCTTTACCTAGTGGAGTACATCACATAGAGTGGCTTGGTTCTGCAAGGGATGACCCAGGTGGAGCTGAGGCACTCTCTGTTTTCTTACTTTAATGATCTGGAACAAATAATTAAACACCCTACACGTGTTCCAGATCGACACAATCAACTTGCTAACATTCTTGATCTTTGTTTTACCTCTAACCCCTCACACTATTCATACTCAATTTCTGTCCCCTTAGGGTCTTCTGATCACAATCTTATTTCTATTTAAGTCAAACTGGGAATGACCACCTCCACCACCCCCCCTCTAAATGCCAACTATGGCACTATCGGAGGGCAAACTGGCAATCCTTCAGAGAATTCTTAACCAACTTTCCTTGGGATAAATGTTGCTTTTCCACTCGGGCCGCCTCGGTATGTGCTGACAGCTTTGCTGGGGATATACAGGGTGGTATGCGTGCATTTATCCCATCTTCTACCAAAACTTTCACTTTACAATCATGGTTTGATCGCTCCAGTTCTCTTGCATGTAGGGAGAGAGATAGGGCATATCAAGTTATGAACTATCTCCTCCTCCTCTTACCCGCCCTTCTTTCATTACTTCTTGAAATCGTTGTAAGGCTATGCTTCGAAGGGCCAAGCGGAATTTTATAAAAAGGTGACAGCTGACCTGACTAACTCTTCTAGTAAATCCTTCTGGTCCTGAACCAAAAACATCTGTAATAACTTCTGCACTCCTTCTTTTCCTCCTCTCTACCAACCTGATAATTCTATAGCCAACTCTCCCCCTGATAAAGTCAATCTCTGGCACCTTATTCTCCTCTAATTCCACCTTAGACGATTCCAACTCTAACCCTCCTACTCCTACTGAACCTATGCACTTTCCTATAATCTCCACTCGTAGGGTGGCTGGTGTGTTATCCAGGTTGGATGTGAGTAAGGCACACGGACCGGACGGAATACCCCCTCGTGTTCTGAGGGAGTGTGCCGAAGTTCTGGCCCCTGTGCTTGCTTGCTTCTTTTGCCTTTGCCTCAAAACCCAAACTTTTCCTTCTTCTTGGAAGCATGCCTTGGTTCAGCCCATCCCGAAGAAGGGTGACCAGTCGAATCCCTCTAACTATTGCCCTATTGCCTTAATTTCATCCCTCTCTAAGATGTTCGAAACTATCTTAAACTCTCATTTCCTCAGTCACCTTGAACATCCTTCTCTTTTGTCGGAGGGCCAGTAAGGCTTTCGCCAGGCAAGATCTACAGATAATCTGCTCTCCTACCGCACCCATCTTTGGTCATCCTCTCTTAAGGATAATGGGGAAACTTTTGCCGTGACCCTCGACATCCCCAAAGCATTTGACAGGGTATGGCACAAGTCTTTGTTTTCTAAACCTCCCTCTTATGGTTTCTCTCCCGCACTTTGTTCTCTAATTTCTAGCTTCCTTGAGAACCAATCCATGGCAGTTGTTGTCGAGGGATCGATTTCTCGCTCTTTCTCTACCAATAGTGGTGTCCCACAGGGTTCTGTTCTTTCACCTACTCTCTTCCTTCTTTTTATCAATGATTTACTTCATATTACGACTATTTCCATCCATTCTTACGCTGATGATTCTACTCTTCACTCTTCTTCTCATTTTTCCCTTCCCCCCAATTCTCAAACTAGATCTGTTTCTAGAGCTGATATCATTTCATCTATCAATGCAGATTTATGCAGCATCTCCGAATGGGAAGGTAGAAACTTGGTTAAATTCAATACAGTAGTAATAAAAGACAGTATTTACCAATTACACTTTCCAAATTAGGTGATCTCCCACCAATCACATTTCAGAACGTAATATTTCTGTCAAATTCTAAAATAGACATGCTAGGCCTCACCATTTCCTCTTATATGTCATGGAAGCCACACATCCACAATGTTGCTAAGGCTGCCTCCTGAAAGCTGGGAATGCTGTACAGATGCAGTAACTACTTCACTCCTGAGCAATTACATCAAGTTTATAAAGCATTCATTCGTCCTAACTTGGAGTACTGATCTCATATCTGGAATGGCTCTTCTTCTGTCTGACTGTTAGATAGGGTGGAATTAAAAGCATTTCGTCTATTTAGCTCTCCTCCTTTAGTTGATAATCTCTCGTGCTTTTCTCTTTGCTGCAATGTTGCTTCACTCTCTCTCTTTTACAGGTACTTTAACGGGCAATGTTCGGCGGATTTGGCATCCTGTGTACCACCGGCAAGGCAGTGGGCTCGTAACACTCGTCTTGCCTGTGGTGCCCGCCGTTTCTCTGTGGATGTCAGTCACACTAGAATAACCCGTTATAGTACATACTTCTCTCCTCACACAGCCAAACTGTTGAATGCTGTGCCTTCTTCTGTTTTTCCATACTCATACAATCTGTCTCAACTTCGTGGTGTAGATCAATATAATCTTTTTACTCTTATTTTTTCACCCCCTTGGCCCCGTTGTGGGTCGATGACCTGTGCCCGGGTGGGCTATTCCCCGTATAAAAAAAAAAAAAAAAAAAAAAAAAAAAAGTCAACAGTAAGGCTATGAAAGTTGCTAAAAAATCATTACAATACTCTATTGTGGGTTAGAAATAAAGATAATATAATATACACTAACACTATAAACTGAGACATATGAAGAGCGTGGGTGTTTGTGTGGAAAGATAAAGTGTGTGGAGTGACTGACTCACCACTCCAGCAACATCCCCTGACATCCCATACAACGCAGTAGACACACACACACACACACACTGTACCACATTTCACAACCATTTCTGGAGCATCAATGCCATAAAAGTTGCAGAAAAATCATTAAAATACTCTGTGGCTTAGAAATAAAGATAATACCTGTATAATATAATACTGTATAATATATTATAATAATTTAATATAATATACAAAACTAGAGTGCCATATCTTCTGCAGAACGCATACTAGGGAATCTTTTCCGCATAAAATGAATTGTGCGTAGAAATAGGGTGGTTGTCCCCTACTCACAAATTTTAATTTTCCATCAGCATCACTCTCTATCTCATACATTGTAGCTTTTCTTTACTGTGTGTGATAAATATTCACAACAACCTCTTACTTCTCTCTCTCTCATATCCTACTATTAGTCAGATCTATAATATTTTAGAACTGACATCCTTGAGTTCCATCACATACCTATACTGTTCATCTCTTAACCATCACTGCAACACTGTTTAACCTTTCAGATACCCGAGACATTATATCCCTCCCCTGTCCTCAGCAAACTTCTCATATGCCATTCAACTTTGTTCTATTTTAAGCCAGGTCAACCAGATTCCTTTAGATCATCAATAATTCAGTTATTCTTTTCTTCAAATACCCAAGTTTTCTACTTTTTAGAGAGAAAAATTCCAAACCTCACATAGTTAAAATAAATAAAAAAGACTACTTACATCACAATACGGACACTCTACTAAAGCATCCTTCTTTGAGTCACAACACTCAGGATATGGCAGAGTCAGCTGAGGATTTTGAGCCAGTCTGCATGCATTTTCTTCTGCTGTTTCAAGTGGCCTGTTGATGTAATAAGATTTGAGAAAGTGTGAAATGGTTGAGTTTTTAGAGTAGCATGAATGTTTGCTTTTTCTTCAAAACATTAATTAGGGTAGTCCCCAATTTACAAAGACCAAGTTTACAAAATCCAAAGTTACAAAAAAAATTTTTGTCCCATGTTTCGGTTTAAGTAAAAAATAATCTGAAGTCAATAATTATAATAAGTTATTATTTCTTACATTAAAAATAGTAATAATACAGTACAGTCATTCCTATTATTCAACTGGGTAAGATTCCATTTGGATAGCAAATAACAGAACAAATGAGGAAAAACAGGATATGGTTCCCAATGACAAGAAAACCCCAATACATTACTGTATACCTAAAATATTAAATCCGTTCACAAACAACAAATAATCCTACCAAACTACCTGTAGTGTAATTTAGTACAGTACCATTCTACTATGTTGTACTGACCACGGTCGTACATGTTAGTTAAGGTAAAATGAAACGATTCATATTACGCTCAATAGCCAATAAAACATACAGCTGTAACTTCTTTATTGAGTCCCCCAGTTGAGCTGTCAGTTTTCTCACTGCTTCAGTACACCTGAGTCCTCCATTTTCTCTCATGTACCTCAGAGACTCTGATATTTCTTAATACAGTGGTCCCTCGGTTAACGAACGCCTCAGTTAACAAATTACCTTCCATAAGAATCTTCACTTCGGTTAACGAAAAATTTCGGTTAACGAATTCCTTATGAATTTTTCCCATGTTTTCGTCTGCTCACCAGCTGTAGTATTAGTCCGCCAATACAGTAATCGGTTTTAGGGCTTACCGGTAAATTCGTTACCATTTGAGTAAATATCAAGAAGGTTGTACTATTCAATAATTTTCCAAGTCTTATTTTAAAATTTTTAGTCATTTTAACAATTATTTAACATAATTGAAGTACAGGGAACTAGTTTCTAACGCACCAAACAGCCACTTGATTCGCCCAGAATGGCATCAGTTTGTGTCCCTGCTCAGTGGAGGAAGCATCTTGCTTGAGACTCTCTTGAACATAAACTATTTTTACATCTTTACAGTACAATTATTGGTCATTCTGATGTTTATTTTACATATTGACAATAGTATATAATGCAGTGCAGTGTTGATTTGAAGAAAATAATCTTGAATTACACCAAGTGAACTAAAATTTTATGGGCGATATGAAGCATGGGGTGACTTCTCTTCCACCCCAATGCCTTCTCTTCTCCCTTCTCCTCCACCCCCATTCTAATTCCCATCATCATCAACCAAGAGCCTTCTACATGCACACCTCAAAGTAAGTGTACTTTACTGCATTTATTTTTAGTTTGTATGTAATTTTCGGTGAGCTGGAACCAATTACCCAAAATCCCATTGAAACAATGGTTTCGGTTAACGAATGACCTTCTGGAACCACTGTACCTAATATCGTGGGAACAGGGAACCGGCCTTATCAACCAACTAAGTTCCTCTTACTAGCCTCATGGGCTGGCAGATGCCTGAGGGTGTAATTTGGGTCTGAATCATTACACCCAATGTTCACTAAAATGCAAAAACCATTCCTGTTACTGAGCAACCTGCACTGAAAAACTGTAGGAGGGTGAGAATTCCGACCACGGTCAAGAGTATCCAGAGGGTTAATTGAGAGGTTTGCCAGACATTATTTTTCTTCTAACAGTATTGTTAATTAGGAGTTGCCTATAGATGGAATGTTGTTTAAGCAAGGGTTAACATGTAACTATAAACTCATTTAAAGAACACTAGAAGAGCTAAAGGAATAACTGAATGAACAGCATGACATCTACTTACCATTTACACATATTAAGCTGACTTGTGATTTAGACTTAATATTAGCATATCAATAAACAAGTAGTACTTAACCTTACCTCATACAAAAGTCACATGCCAAGTATCCATAGGCAGCATTCCATAAGAACTGACAAGACACCAAAGGTCTTTCTTCAAAGATAACTTCTCCAGACTTGAATTCTCGAGTAGCAAATAACCCTTTGCCCTGAAAATAGTGAATTTTACATATATTACATCTACAGGACTTAATTTATATACAGTAATTCAATTCATGAATACAGTACAGGAAAGCTTCCGATAATGACGGTTCTACTAACCTCGATTCATATTTTAGACCCTGGTTAATTTAGGACCCAATTCAATTTACACCATTATTTTCTTCGTATTTATGACGAAAATAGAATAAAAAATAAAAAAAAATACATTTTCCTATAAATTATAACTAAATCCCGAAATGTATTAAAAAAAAAATAAAAAACAAAAATAAATAAAAAAACATGCGCATGGAGGCTGGCGGGCTTGTGAGTGGTGACGCCAGCATCACTAGCATAAACAGTCGCAGCTTGACGGGTCTTTTGTTTTTACGCATCTGAACAGGAAAAGGAGAAAAACTTTCTCAAGTTTCTTACGGCCTTTCTGTGTCCCTATTTAACATCAGCAAGAGAGCAAGTGATGGTAGTGCTGGTTCAAAAGCTAAAAGAAAGTGTATAAGCTTAGCTGAGGAACTAGATGTGTTAAAATGATATGAAAAGGGCGAGAGGTCTGTGGCTATTATATGGAGCAAGCAATGAACATATTTTCTGAAGTGAGTCCTTTAACAGAACAAAGCATTAAAATTAACAGGGACGTGAAAAATGCAAATGACCTCTACATAAAGATGTATAATGAGAAAAGAAAGCAGATGTGCAAGGTTCTTTCGACAGCTTTATTATTCGAAGGCCTAAACCACCAACTTCAGTTACACCATCAAATTCAGCATCATAAGCAGCTTCATCAACAACTTCAGGTCCAGTAACAGTTTCAGAAACAGCTATGACATCTTTATGGATAGCTTCAGCTTCAGCCAGAGTTGAACCTACAGCTTCAGCCAGAGTTGAACCTGATGAATTTGTCATCTGAGTAAAAACTCAAACATCATCATTGGCTGTCCTTATGTTTTATACTTTACCACCATTGGTGAGTAGAATTTTTGTTTAACATTCGTAAGTATTATTGAAAACATATATGAACAGTAAATAAGTGTTGCTTTCATATTCTTATGTAGAGAAATGACGCTATGTTTCCTTGAGTATACTTTGGCCTTCCCAATCTGTCTCGCTTTATTTTTTTAACATTAGTGGTTAGCTACTTCTATTGTTCCATTTTTTACATTAAATAATTTTACTTAAAACAAATATATATTAATTTTCTAACATTAATTTTACTCCAGCTATAACCAGGGTCTTAGTTTCTTCAGCTTCTTACATAGAACCATTGTCACGGGTGTAAACCAACGAAAACAATGCCGTCTCGTCTTCTCTTGTGTGTTTTAATATTCTACATATTATTAATGAATTATATTGTTCATTTTGCATATACAGGTGGCCTATCAAAAATCCGGCAACCGATAAACCGGAACCTTCAGTTTTCCGGCATGGATTTCGGAGCACATTTTCAAATATTTCTTTGTTTATTTAATGAAGATATATGTTTTAACTCATAAAATTCATACAAATTACCCGGCCAGAATATAATTTACATTGCTGGAATTCTTACAATTTGATGATCATTTTGAATATAAACATCATAGATTTTGCATTAGACATACAAATTTTAGATATAATGTTTACTCTGAATAAATATGTTATCTTTTGTGCAAAATATATGACATTTATATTCAAAATATTCCTGGTCTTACAAGGAATCCAGCAATGTCAATTATATTATCCTAACTTTAGTTTGAGGTATTATTTATTACTAAAAGTTAAAACTAGTTTTTTCACCCAACATTTCTCTGGTAGGGATGGAAGGTGGGGGGGTGGGGGGGAGGGTTGGGACCGACCGACCATCTGGCGCGGTTGGATGAGGGGGGGGGGAGGCAAGTTGGGGTACTTTGATTGACAGATAGTGTCGTGAAGAATATTTTTTGTTTTATTAACTGAAGAAATTTGTTTTAGCTCATAAAATTCATACAAATTACCCGGCCAGAATATAATTTACATTGCTGGAATTCTTACAATTTGATGATCATTTTGAATATAAACATCATAGATTTTGCATTAGACATACAAATTTTAGATATAATGTTTACTCTGAGTAAATATGTTATCTTTTGTGCAAAATATATGACATTTATATTCAAAATATTCCTGGTCTTACAAGGAATCCACCAATGTCAATTATATTATCTTAACTTAAGTGTTTAATTTTCTTTGTTTAAAGGACTGTACAGGTAGTCATTTTCTGTTAAACTTATACAGCAAATATAACCATCAGTTTTCCGGCATTTTCGAAAATCCGCCACTCCTCAGGTCCCGAGGTTGCCAGATTTTTGATAGTCAACCTGTATAAACATTAATTCAATCAAATACATATTCAGTAATAAACAATAATGAATCTTTTGTACATATTCTTCATAAGATAAATAACGCTGTTTCCTTGAGCGCACACGTATATGTTGGCGTTCCCAATCTATCTCCCTTTTTTCTTTGCCATTAGTGGTTAGCTACTTCTGTTGTTCCATTTATTAACATTAAATAACATATACAGAATTCATTTTTTACATTAATTTTACGACAGCTACAACCATGATTTTATTTTCTTCAGTTTCTTATATAGAACCATCGTCCCGGGTGTAAACACCCATATCATTATTGATTTATATTGTATAAGGTGCATTCATAAGCATTATTTAAAGAATATAGTTTGCATTTTTCATAAATTTTATTGTTTTGGGAGAAAAGAAGGTAAAAAGCTACACAAAAGATATGAAAAGGTCATACTAGGGAACGCATCTCATTATTATTACTTTATTCTAATGGTAATAATGATTCCCAATACGATGATTCACCTTACACTGCAATATTGGAGGACACATTACCGTCATTATTCGAGGCTTTACTGTACAGTATTTCATTTTATTCTCAAGTCTTTGACTTTTAATGTTTCAAGTGCTAGTGAATTCTTTAAAAGAACTGGCGGTTTTGAGAAAAAAAAGACGAGCTATTATAATTAGAGTAATTATCATTATTATTATTATTATAATTTAACACTGCCTGCCTGCAGCCTGTCTAGAATTAAGAAAAGTAGACTATGTTTAGCATAATAACAAATGACATGTTGTTTCTAATATAACTACAGTGCTAGGAAAGAACAAATAAATATATCTACACAGGGCAGGTTTGGTATATTGAATACCTTACCAATCATAAAATCATCTACCACTACATACCATACTTATAGCAATAAAAACTTACATTTTCAACCAATACAGTTATTCATGAATGCAATCGTGAATACACCTGTACTCTCATAAGTACAATAGACCCTTGCCATCCGCGAGGGATAGGTTCCAAAAAATGGCGCGAATTGGCAAAACCACGAATAGCAACTTATACTACCTTAGTTTACGACTGTATACCTGTACCAAACAACTGACCAGCCACGGCAGCACTCACCCCCTCTTTTAACTTATCTAATAATAAAACTTTCTTTGTCAGGGTCATCACTGACTTCTGCCTTTTACATTTCACTCCACTAGCACTGACACTAGGCATTCTTTTATTGGCCATTTCACACAGAAACACTAAAGATTGGAGAGTACAACACGAGATGCTGCGTGGGGGTGACGATGTGCTGCGGGAAAAGGCTTGCAAGCTAATCACTATAGCCACCATCTGCTTACCGCGAATCTTCAAAATCACAAATCGCAAACTCGCGAATGGTAAAGGTCTACTATGTTTGTATTCGGAGTAACACTGTTTCTTTGTATTTGTATTCTTAGAAATTAGAAGTACAGTATTCGTATTCACATCTGAATACTGAACTCTTGTGTTCACTCCAACACTTGTGCATGTACAGATATACAGTATTCTGGAGCCAGTACATGCCCAGCACTTGCCAACAGTGTGTAAAAGAGAAGCGACTGACTGCCCAAGTGACAAACGAGCCAGTCAGTTTAGAAGAGGAAAAATTTAAAAGTAAATAAAAGTTAAGAGGGTCCTACAAGGAGTGCCCCAGGACATGTGGGATAAAACCCTCAGAAGGTTAAAGGCTTGCAAGAATGGCTTCTAAAATGACTGAAGGTGGGGTACCCAGGTCATCTGCCAATCTACCACCAGACCCAGTAAGTGTCTCTCCCCCAACAGCGGAATGCAGGCACCACATAATGCTCAAGTCAGAGTCAGGGTGTAGCCTCCGCAGCTGGCAGAAATGCTTGGCCACAATCTTCGAGGTCGAGATTCTGAGCCACACACCTCTGTCCACCAGGAAACCTGATTCACTGCTAGATGAATGTGGTGTTGCTGAGTGTGCCACTCAGCAACACACAGACGGGAGAAAAGAGAAAACTTCGGGTGACACCATTAATTGCCATGGCAAAAAGGGTCTTGCTCAGAACTGTGTCCTCAAGCTTCCCCTCCACCTGACAAACTGGACTGGGTCCACCTTCACCTGAAAGACATTGTCTGCCATGAACAATTCAAGAAAATGAGGCAGCCATCTTTGGAATCTGCAGTGATGGAGCTCTCATTGAATGTCAAACCTCCAAGCTATATCATATCCCTTTTCTATGTAAAAAAAAATCTGCCAGATGATGATAATTCAAAACATACACTCAACATACCTCCAACTCAAATCTTAAAAGTGCATCTGTAGTGGAGTGCATTTTATAGAACCCACACTGGGAAGGAGAGAGTGGTCTTTCTCAGGCTTAGAGAAGGGGGGAACCACTGCAGATTTTCATGTAGGAGGCAGCCTACCCTCCTACCACACTTGGGAAAAAATTTCCAGCAGAAACTACTTGGGTTGGAGGAAAGATTAGACTCCAGCTCCCAGAGGCACAATATTATAATTTAGGCCTCTCCTCCCAGGGAGAAGCCAAGACCTTGCCATTCCAGTGTCTTTTTCTGCTGGAGCAAGAAGACTGATTGGCCAATCCCCCATGACAGATACGAATACTTCAGTGAACACATTAGCTACCTCTGCTGACTGTGCCACACCACCACTTACTGTCCAGGAGGTGTACTGAGAGAGTGTTTCCCAGCAGTCTTTCTCACTCTCTTCCACACCTTTGACATGAGAGTGCGAATGTCTATTATGTTAACGAACTCTAGCCAAGACTTATGCCATGCCCCCTTTAATAATAACTGAAGAAGATATTGTTCTCAAGGATGTTGCCTGTATTGACACCAGGCTCTTATTATGGCCGCCATGACCATTTGGAACTCTTCAGACGACCACAGAAATGGAAATACCAGGGATACAGTATACAGTGGACCCTCGATTAACAAATGATCCAATTAACAAAATTTCGGTTAACGAATTAGCTCCCATCAGGATTTTCAGTTCAATTAACGAACAAAACTTTGATTAACAACAGCCTTACGAGAAACACGCTTTGTTGTGCGCATCAGCTGATCGGCTAGTCCGCCAATACAGTACAGGTAATTGGTTCTATGTTTACATTCTTTTCCAGTGGAGTAAATATCAAGAAAGTTGTGCTCTTGAATATTTTTGCATTTTTACATTAAAATTACTGGCCATTCTGAAATTTAGTTAACATATTGATAATATACAGTGCAGAAATTATTATGAAACATGAGGACAGCATTAGAACCAATGCACTCTGTAAAGAATATGGCATATAATCATCGACTGCTTCTACAATCAGCTGTTTGATATGTAAACAAAGCTGCCGGGAATACGACATACACACCTCAAAGCAAGTTAAAATATAGTATTCTATTGTTTTTTACTTATTATTGTACAGTACTGTATTTAGTTTATATTTAATGTTTTGTTAATTCTATTACCAGTATACAGTACAGGTACTTTGTATGGAAACTTTTTCTGTGAGTTGGAACCAATTACCCAATATCCCTTTGAAATAATAGATTCAGTTAATGAAATTTTTGGTTAACAACCGACTCTGTGGAACCAATTGTGTTCGTTCATCAAGGGACCACTGTAATTTCATACAGAAGACCACCTGACATTCTCCCAGTGTTCCACTTGAAGCCAGCAAGGAGAAAACCCCATGGAAAGGAGCACTCTGGCCTCTCCAGAAATATCATCCTTATTCAGAGCCTGACCCATCCTACAAGTTACATCTGGCATACCTCCTTCAGGCACTGAAAACCAATTACCTAAAAAACACATAAAAAAGTCTAGGCACCCAAATCATGAAACAGTACTGTAACTGCAGAAAACTCAAGAAAAAACAAGTCAGTTAGTCATTAACCATGATCAAATGAAGGGACCTTAAACTGGACACTGTAGTCTGTGGTATAACCCAGTTATTGGCTGAAAACACGCCCATGGCAACTAGTATCCTGAAAACATGCCCTTCCAAACTCTACCTCACTTGGGAAGCTGACATGTGGAATTTTATAGTAATTCTCCACCTAAAATACTCCAAGAATACCTGATGGACTCATTAAAACATAATTACATTGGTAAAAAGCATATACAGGGGGTCCCCAGATTATGAATGGGTTCCATTCCTGAGGACGTCTGTAAGTTGGAAATGTATGTAAGTCGGAACACATACCCTACCTACACTATATCATAACTCAAGTCCTTTTATACATTTTGAATCACTTAATTTAAGAGAAAAGAAGAAATTGAATGACAAAATACAGTAAAGAAAGGTGGAAATTAAAGTTTAACACTTATAATGAAGCATGGGGCTGGCTTGCATTTAGAGATGGGCATTTGTAGGAGTGACAAGAGGCTTTATTGGGATGAAGCTGAAGATGGTGATGATGATGTAGATGTTAACAGGATTGGTTCTGAAGAATCTGGTGAGGTAGAATTAACTGGTTCTGGAGTTGCTGGGAGCTGCTCTGTGGGTGCTGCAGAAGTTGGTGGGACTGGTTCTGTAGATGCTGCAGAGGTTGATGGGACTGGTTTTGGCTGCCTTTTGACTTTCCTAAAACTTTTCAAGGGATGGTTGAACTGAAACTTCCTTCGTTTCTTCACAAATCTCTTTGTAGCATCATAGACATTCAGTAATACCTCTATGAACCTTGGTGAATCTTGCTATGTTGGAATCTTGCTGTTCAAATTTAAACAATCCTTCTTCAATAAGACTGAAACCTTCTGCCACTTCTTATGTAATGACTTGCTTTGGCTCTGGAGTTTCAGCTTCCTCTACATCCTCTGACAAAATTTTCTTCTTCAGTTCAATCAGGTCCTCATTGCTTAATTCTTCGGCATGAGACTCAAGCAACTCTGTGACATCATCCTCATGAATATCAAGCTGGAGTTGGTTTCCAAGGTCTACCACTGTCTGTGTCACTTCCCCAACTTCATCTTCAAAGCCCCTGAAATCATGGACAAACTGTGGCCAGAGTTTTTTCCAAACACCATTCATGTTGGTTTCTTTTACCTCAGCCATGAATCTGTAATGTTTTTCACAGCATCCAAAATGTTGTAGGACTTCCCAAATTCCTTTAAAGTCCTACCCTCTTTTCATTCTGTTGCCCTGATCACTTCAGCAAATGTCCTTCTCAGGTAATATGCTTTAAATGAAGCAATAACTCCCTTGTCCATTGATTGTAAAACAGATGTTGTGTTTGGAGGTAGGTACACAACCTTAATGTTTGGATGAACATCATCTAATAATTCTGGATGACCAGGTGCATTATCAAGAACCAGTAGAATTTTAAAAGGCATTGACTTTGAGATACAATACCGCTCCACTTCAGGCACATAATGATTAAGGTACCAGTCTTCAAAAAGGGACAATTTCACCCAAGCCTTCTTATTAGTTTTCCAGATAACTGGAAGTGCTGCCTTGAAAACACCCTTCAAAGCTCTAGGATTTTCTAACTGGTAGACAAGCAAAGGTTTTAGTTTGTAGTCCCCAGCACCATTACCCCCATCAGTAAGGTCAGCCTCTCCTTGGCAGCTTTATGCCCTGGTGCTGTTTTATCATGTTTTGAAAGGTACGTGCATTCGCACATCTTTTTCCAAAATAAACCAGTCTCATCAATATTAAAACCTTGCTCAGCACAATAACCTCCTTCTTCAATTACTTTAGCTAAAGAAGCAGGAAATTCACTAGCTGCAACTTCATATGCACTAGCTGCTTAACCTTGCACTTTATTGCTATTTAAGTTTGCCCTTGAACCAGTTAAACCAGCCCCTACTAGCAACAAAATCATCCCCATCACTTTCACCACAACATTGAGCCTTCAAGTCAGCGTGCAAGCTTCTCGCTTTTTCCTGAATCAAGGCTAGACTTAGAGGCAGACGCCAATGATTTTGATCTTCCACCCATATCACTAACAATCTTTCCATTTCAATTAATAATCCACTTCTTTGTTTAGTTATCACAGTTGACTGCATTGGTGTAGATCTTTTAACATGTTCAAGAATTTTCTCTGTCTTTCAAAATTGTTCTGACCGTTGATCAGCTGAAGCCCAACGCCTTACCTATCACTGAGGGTGTTTGGCCTTTTCCAGAACATTTAATTACATCAACTTTCACTTCCATTGTAATTGTTTTCTTTTTCTTGGAGGCACAAACTATCACTTGCATTAGGTTTGCATTTGGAAGCCATGATGAGGGCAGAAAAATAGAGTTAATAAGCAAAAAACAAAAGTTTGCACTTGATCACACAGGTTACTGAGGTGAGGGTAAGGAGTATACTGACGCTCCCTCAAGGCGTATGGCTGGGTGACTCATCAAGCCCCACGCACCACTCCGCCTCCCCTCTACGCCGCGTAAACTAGTTCTCATATGTAACTGCTACTAACCATTGTACAGGTACTTATGTCGGATTTTAAAAATAATTGACCTTATGGGACCTAGTTTGTATTGACAGGCATTTGTAAGTCAGGGACCCCCCTGTATATAATACATATATCCAGTACTGTAATTGAGGCTGTCCTTCCAAGAGGAGTCAAGGTTTAAATCACTACAAATATGACTCAACTTAAATTTAGACTTCAACATCATGGCACAGCACTGAGAATTAAGGCATCACTTTTACCTCAAGTTATATCATAACAAATTTTGTCAAGAATCTAGCCAACACTAATTCAATGAAACTTAGTCATGTTCAGAGGTCATTCTTTACCAATTAACAGTTGCCAACCATTTATGTATGCCCAGTGTGCCTCCAGATGGAATACACAAAACCATACATGAGGACTCATATGACAGGTTCCCTATTTTAATTACTAGTATAAGTGAATCAGGCAACTGATTGCTCCCCAAAAAAGGGTCAGACACACTGAGACAAATAAATGAACTATTACTACACACATAGTTAGTTACTCCTTATGTTAAATACCAGCAATTACCGTAATGTACAAACTAATCTAGGCATACGAATACCATACATAATAAACACTTACAATTGGATCTCCAATAATGCGGACTTCAGCACCCGTGTCATCACTTTCCACAGCCACTTCCTTTGTTGCCATCTTTATTTGTCACAGGCAAAGTTTGTCTCAAGGAATACCTAAAGATGGATATAAGGTAAAGGGTAAACTCTACAAAATTATACAATTAAAGTAAAATGTAATACAGTACAAAGAAGAATAAGGACATAAAGCTATGAGGAATATACCTTAACTAGGACAGTTATTCAGATAACTTAATACTGTACTTGTAACAGTATGAAAACTATACACTGTATAGTACTGTAAGATGATTAACCTGAGATACATATACTTCATGCTGTGCAGAGCAGCAGTGCCCAGCAGCCTGTATGGTAAGAACTGATGAAAAATAAATTGAAGACTTCAGGATACATCTACAGTATGTTGGGTTAACATTTGAGTTAGTTAATCACCATGAACCATCTTAAAAGGTCTGTTTAATTCAACCATCCAAGCATGTAGTACTGTACAGTCACTATTTACTGTTTATTAATGGACATTTACATCATTAGTTACAATATAAAATACTATTAATAATTCTAGCTAAAATAAGTATTCCTATAAATGTTTAATCCTAATGAAGCAAATTATTTTTTTTAGTAAAAATGGGGATTGAAACCTTGCAACCCAGCCTATGATGGTGTAAAAAGAAATAACCCACAATATGATTACCTGTATTGATTCTACAAATAACTTATGATTTACAGCACTTGGTACAGCAATTCTTTGTGACAAAACCACCTTGTCATGTAAGGATACAGTACAGTACTGTATTGTTACCAAAAAAAGCTATCCCTCCATCCATATAATTGGATCTCACACCTGGAAACAAAGGGTTCTCTGATAAAATGTCGATTACCATTTAAGGAGAGGAGTCATACAGGTCTGGCTAAGACCTCCCCACACTCGCTGACATTCCCTTGCCTCTCCAAAGAGAAAATGGGGCCTTCAGGAGACGAACCTCACCTCGAAAGTCACTTTTGTTTCATCCCCTGGGAGCATCAAGAATTGGATTTAATGATTCATTCCCCATTTATGATTATGAATTCTGCAAATAATAATAATAATAATAATAATAATAACAATAATAAAACCTGTAATAATAATACAGTTACAGAAGAAGAAGAAGAGGTAGATGATAAAAGCTATGAGGAATATATATGCCTTAACTAGGACAGAGTTATTCAGATAACTTAATACATGTAACAGTATGAAAACTATACTGTAAGATGATTAACCTTAGATACATGTACAACAGGCTTTACCGATTAGCAGTGCCCAGCAGCCTGCATGTGCCCAGACTGGGGGCTGGAGAAGTGATGCCTGGCACTTGCCCAGGGAACAAGATAATATTTTGAGAAGAAGATACCCATAAGGGAATTTGCCAGGTGAGACGTGACCCTACCTCCCCATACGTGCTTACCCAGTAAAGTCTGTTAACCAACGAGGTGACGGTAGGGGGGGGGGGGAGCTTTGTGTGTGCTTGATTTGATGCCATACAGACATTACAGATGAGCTGAACCCTGAGTTTTCTGTTCTCACAATGACTTGAACTGAAAAAAAAAAAAAAAAAAGATGTGTGATACAGCCTCAGTGACAGAATAGCTGATCCCTCCTACAAGATGGAAAAATTTGTATGGCCTAGCAGAGCCCAGACTAGCCCGGGCATATCACCGGGCAAGTGTTTTTTTAATGTCTATGTATCGAGCAGTTGCCCAGTGGACAAGTAGATTCAAGCAATAATTATAAAGTTGACAGATAGATTAAAATCAAAATAACCCTACAGAAATGTAAACAATAAAGTTGACAAGCAGGTCTTTTTTAGCCCTACACTTCTTAAGTCACATCATAGTCACCACTGTGGCACTGCCTTAAGGCGAAAGATAAATTGTATCTCAACTTATCAAAATATGTTTCTTTTTCAATTTCAGCAAATATTTATGAACCTCCCTCTTTAACAAATATACAGAGTAATTGTAAAAACAGTAAAATTTTAGTTAATTGTGAGAAAATTAAATAAAACAAAACAAATACCTGGTTTTATACAAATACACAGCTGTCAAACAAGAGAGGAAGGGATGGCAGCTTATGGTGTAGCTACACATGTTGACCATTAAACAAAGAAGCGATATATGATCAATCAGTATTACAAAGTAAAAAAAATTAACACCATTTAAGGCTATGCGATGGCTCAGATCAGTTTTACGATGGTTGCAGCCTCTGATGTATGTTTTTACTTCAAATATTATTTTATAAGACATTGTTATTAATTTCCTTATCTAAACTATTGTGTATTATGAACATGTGTGACTATGATATGAATATAAAGACAAATGTCAATTCTGTTAAATCATTCTGCTTGCTGAAACACATTCAGTGAAGTTCTAAATATGTATATGTACTGTACTGTACTTCTTGAAGTACAGTATAGAAAGATATACAGTAATGTATATTTTACAGTAGAATCCCAGTTATCCAGCCCCTATGGGGATTGAGAGGTGCTGGTTAATTGAACCTCACTGTTAGGATCCCCTAATAAATCTTATAATGGACGAGTTGACGGTCGGAATTATTTCCTAAGATGGTAGGTCAATGGGTAAAGAAAACGCTTGAATTCACTATGGTAATGATATTTTTAAATAAACTGGGCCAAAAAGTGTCAAAAAATAAGGTTTAAAGTTGCTAAAAAGTCAAGTGACTGCAAAGAGCTCTGTGGGGTCAGCCAGCTATAGTTGTCCAACCTTCTTGGCTGATAGGCTCAGTAAATAAATATTATTAGATAATTAATTGTGCTGTATTGTGCCACAGTACAGTAATACTATTTTGAATATACAGTATAAATATTGCTAAGCACATATACTAATTCAATGGATATTAGCTGCCCACACAACAAATTTCATAGTACAGGTTGAACCTCCCTAATCTGGTACTCTATTGTCCGGCACCTCCCGACGTCCTACGGCCGCTAGTACCCACCGGCGCTAATATCCATGGTTCGGCATACCCTTTGTTTATATCTGGTTCTCATGGAGTTTGGTGCATTCCTTGGTATTTCAAGTGTTTCTGTAATATTTCACTTGTTATTTACCCTTAATATGCATTCTAAGCGACCAGCAGGTGATACTGGTGCAGGAAATGCTTCCTAACGCCGCAAACACGTACACGTATCTATATCGGTTACAACAAAAGGAGGAACAGTTGAAAAAACTGGACAGTGGCGTATCGGTCCGTGCGTTATGTGAAATGTACAATGTTGGATCATCTACAGTGTATGATGTCAAGAAGCAAACACTTCAAATCCTTAAGTTTTATAGTGAATCTGACACTAAGAAGTACAGTACAGTCTCTCCCCAACTTATGACAGGGTTAGGGACCCAATTCCAGGTCGTAAGTCAAATTGGTCGTAAGTCGAAAATGCGAAAATAATACATAGAAAATCTAAAATGGGGGTCTCTTTTTCTTCTCAGCACCAGAAAACTCTCACTTTTAAGCATGCCAGCCATTTTAAATGGAATTACAAACGAAAATTTTGTCAGTACACAGCACACTCACTAACGTCAGGACTCGAAAATACGTAATTTGAAAAATATTTGGTACGACTGGGGCGGTCGTATGTATGGGTGGTCGTAAGTCGGGTAGGTCGTAAGTCGAGGAGTGGCTGTATATGGATAGTATGCAGTACTGTATTATGTTATTGTAGTTGAAATACATTACCTGTACAGTTACAGTACTGGGCAGTCCCATTTACACCCAACCCCTATCGCTCATATATCCATCCAACCTATGTTTGAAGCTGCTTTTCACGGCACATTTCTTCACTTACGAAATGTCCATGACCTAGGCCATAAAAAAAAAACACCCTTAAAACTTATCTAAAAGTGGCATTTGGGGCCTTTCTAGTACCTACGACTGCAGCGATGAGTTTGAAATTAGTGACATCATTGCAAATGGCGGCCCTGTTTCTAGAGAAATATAATTATCTCGACTATTAGAGCAGGACTTTAAACTTTTATTACAAATTATATATACTGTATCACTCTACGAACGTGGCAGAGTGTATTTTTTGTTTACCCAGAACCGTCAACTCGTCCATTCACAGTGCTACAGGCTGACTTTACAAATTCATCTCAGAAAAACAGACTTATTTAACACTTATTCTACTCTATATAAACGATATGGCTTATAAATAAAGATAATATAATATAAAACTACAGTACAGTCAACCCTCGCTTTACGCGGTCCCACTTTACGCGTTTCCACGATTACGCGGTACCTTGCCGAACACGGAATGCTCACTTTCCGCGGTGTGTGTACCCTTTTACGCGGAGAGCGGCGCGAGCAGGGTGCGCACAAGGTCGCCCAGTCATCAAAACATTACCGAGTTCTTCACCTGCCACCCACCACAGCCAGCCCAAGTCAGTGATAGTGATAATGATAGTGAGGATATGGACTTATATGGATTTTGAGGGGTTTGACAAAGGCCCTGCAAGCCTCTGTGGTGGATAGTGATACAATTGATACAAGTGAGGGCCAATAATCTGCCCTCTGCCTCGGAACCAAACCCCCATCCCCGTGTGCCCAGCCATCTTTTCCACTAATGTAAGTGTTAAAAATCCTAACATTATTGGTATTTCTCTTAATTATTAATTGTGTGTGCATACCATCAAAAAATTAAGAAGTTATTTTTACTACAACGTAGGTATTGTGTCTGAAAAAGTGGAGTTTGGGGGTCGGCCCGGTCTCTATTTCAATTAATCCCATATGTTATGTTGTTCACTTTACGCGGGCCGCCGTGGGTTCAATTGACCGAGTAAAGTGAGGGTTCACTGTATATAAAATAAGGAAAATGAAGAGCATGGGTGTGTATGTGGGGTGTGTATGTGTGGGAAATGAACGTGTCTTTTTAACTTAGTGATTCTCAACACGGAAGTTGAAAAAACAATTTTTTTAGTGTTACCACAAAAACAGACTATCTCCGTTACATTAAGCACCAAATATTAAGCAAAATGAGACCAAAATTGTCTGCCAAACTAGCAGCAGTCATGATCCAAACATTTACCAAAATAACTTGAAAACTGTCCATTTCCAATGGTAATGCTAGAGTAAAGAATTTTTATTTTTAGTAATAGTGGAGGAAAGAGTCTGCCCCTGAAGGATTTTATAGATTTCTTTAATATTTTCCACAGGTGTTATTAGGACGATAATAAATAATAAAAACATTACAACAATTTGTTCCTGTAATTTTAAGTATTTTTTTTTTCTCTCACATCCACAAAAAGCGTAAAATTACAAATATCATGGTAAGTTCTTTCGGTTTAATATACCAGGGAGTCCGGGGCGGTTAGGTAAGGTTAGGTAGGTTTGTTTGGTTAGGTTGATGAGGCCCATTTTCATACTCACTAGGGTTAGGTTAGGTTTCATTTAGAAATAACCACTTTTTAACACATTTGCACAAACTACAAGTGTCCAGTATAAAAAAAACGGAGAAATTGCTACGTTTTTAAAATAATTTTCTATAAAACGTCGGCCGTGGGTCAGTCACACATTCCCCTAATCTAACCAAACAATCCTAACCTAACCAAGGGGCTTTGCCCTCCCCCATCCCAAGACCCCACTAAAATTCCCCAGATGACCAAAACTAATATAATACTATCCAAAGATCATCTGTAGAAAAAAATAAATAAAATTGAACAGTACATTCTGGTGTGAGCCATCTGCTCCAGGATTACCATAGAAGCTAGCCCTCTTCTTTTTCAATGGCATTGTCATAGCATCGTGTTCAGTGGTTGTCTCCAAATTCAGTATTATTATCGTTTCAGTCATCCAGGGACTCTTAGGAAAGTATGTTAGGTTAGACATAGTTCCTGGGTTCTGTGGCAAGGTTAGGTTAGGTTAGGCAAGATCAAAATCATTCAAAACGTCAAAAACGGTATTATTGCATTTACACACCGTTCATTCCTACCACTTCTCTACTATCATATTCGAATAAGATGTCTAATTATAAGATATTTTCATCTATTACATTGCCAGCGGAAATGTATAATAACGGAGATAGCTTTTCCAAAAAAAAATTATTTTCTTCCATTAACCTCCTGCCATTATTGTCTGCCTCTCTCCCAACACTGCGTGTCTCTCACGTCTCCTTCATAAATCATCACGCACATGCGTTCCCGTACACGTCATGCAGCCAATCAAAAGCGTTTTTGATTTTGGAACCCATTAAAATGATTTTGGGTTTAATTCGGAGTATATTTGGCCCAATTAAATTCGAGTTTTATTTTGGGTTTCTCATATTTTGAAATTCAAGTTCAGTTCCGACCATGGAAGTCTGCGATGGGTGTCACTTATAAGTATATGGAGCTGATTGCGAGTGTTTGGAAAAAAAACAAAGAAACTACAGCATTTTTTCGATCACATGGTGTTCTTCCAACCTCAGTAAAGTGTACTAAGAGCAAGACTGAATGTAAATATCGCAAAGACCAACATACCCGGTATGTGGAGTTGTGTAAGAATCTCAGAATCCAACGACGAACAAGAACCAGGCCAATAAGGTAAGAAATAGGTGATTCCATCATATGGTGAGTGTTAAGTTAAGTTAGGTTAGGTTAGGTTTGGTTTTTGGTTTTCTAGTGTTTTTGTGTATTTTTTAGTCGCTTAGCCACCTTTTTCCGGAAAACGTCAAACGAAAAAAATTGCAAAAAAAACCCGGCAAATTTCCGCCAAAAATGAAGGTCATATTCGGTCTAAACACACACAACTACACTAGAAAAATATATATTTTTACTTGCTAAAAGTGAACGGTGTGACAATACAAATTTACCTCAAAAACCGTCGGAAAAACATAGGGATGACCGAAACGATAATTTTACCGTCTTTTCCTTTTCTCAAGATGTTAATAAGATACCATTCTACATACACTAGAGCGAGAAACAAGCAGTGTAAGTTAAGATTAAAGTGAAGGTAAAGGTATGGCAGCTCAACCTAGATATACGTCCTCACAACTGTGATCGATGACTATTACCTTTATAACGGCTTCACAACCAGTAATGTTGCTGTTAACTTGAGATGTGCAGCATTTATTGTCTCAAACTTTAAGGGGGGCAGGACGAGAGAGGGAAATTACAGTCACAACTCACAATCCTTAGGAATAACACACGTGTTTTTTGTGGTCCAGACGCCGTTCCATAACTTAGCAAAAAACAATTCACAGAAATGAGAAAACGACAGCTTCTCTGTCGTAGTTATCATATAATAATGACACACAAGCAATGTTTACGTAATGGTCAATTCAAAATACCATCTTTAGATACAGAGTAAAGTGTCAAATACGGATAGAACTTGACCATCTCCACGTCTCTCACGCTAACCGAGTCTCAACTGTTACTGAAGAATTGGGTTATCAATATTTTTTTTTATTCCTTGTTTAATATTTGATATTTGTTTTACGGACATCTACTTTACGATGATCTAATATTTAAATCGATTTAAAAAAAAAATTATTTATTTCATAACTAAGATATATCAATGTTGAATGAAGAGATTACTTGTACATTAATGTCAATCTTTACTTCTACTGTTTTACTTTATCCTCTTTGCAGTGGCGCCATTTTAGCGATTCCTGCTAAATATAGAGATTTTGCATTCAATCTAGCGGGAGGAAATAACAGCATCCGGGCTCAACCAGATATACTGAGGTTATAATAATTATTTACTTTTTACTTTCATCCCCTTTACCATTGATCCGGGGCTGTACCTCCAACTCGGTGGAGATTGAGTTTTCAAAAATACAGTCGCATCTAGCATTAAAAATCCTACATCGATTTACACTTTCACATCACTAAGACGGTCTTGATAATCTTATGTAATCACTGTCCAATTTCTGCCGCTCAACAACGAACACTCTTTGTTACAGAGACGCAACACGACCCGACCCGCTTCTACTCTACACACGCATTTGTGTGTCAATGAATTAACCTATTGACTAAGGCATCTTAACCCTTTGAAGACGATGAAGTAACTAATTCCTAAGTGGTCAGAAGATTGACTCACCGTAATCAAGAGATTAACTCAATGTATTTAAAGGGTTAATTCACCATACTTTTTTTTTATCCTCTTCACCTCTGATCGGCTCGTCAGCCACTTGGGCGATCGGTCACGTCTCTGTTACTCTCTGTTGGCAAGTACTGGGCATGAACTGGTTCCTGAATATATCGGAACCTGCTCCAGTGTTGGTCAAGTCTGGCCTTGAAAGAGCTCACACTCGGTGTCGTCACAACTCTGTCAGATTGTTCCAAGAGTTCACAACTTTCACTAATAAAAAATTTGCTTCACTATTTTTTGGAGAGTTAATTCATTGTACTCAAGTGGTTAAGTTACTACTATAACATCAGTTCGCCACAACGTATCCTCAACCGATCTCTACATTCTGGTAACGTCAGTTATTAGTTTTCCTCGTTCCAGCTCATGATCTATGGTACGATTTGTGATGACGGAGGCCACAGTCTTGGAGGTCTGCAGTTACATGCGATTTTTTTTATCCACTGCTTTTTTAGTCATCAATTAAGGTTGGTTGTACATTTAAGGACAAAATTCCCTGAACACTTGACATTATCTGGCATCTACTTCTGGGTCATATGCAGTATATGATTGGTTTAACTCTAACGACGTTGGCTTTTATGACACATTATGTGGGAACCACAAAAAAAACCCCACTCTTTAACCCATTGTGTACGGGATCCCATTTACACAGAATATAATCGTTGGCATTAGCCAAATAAAATTCCAATCCCCCCCTCACCTAGTGATCCTCAAGTACTACTTACGTGCCAGTTACTCTCAAGTGTCCAGGGAATTTTGTCCGCAACTGTACCTCTACACATACCCTCTTTTCCTCTCTTACCTATTTGTATATGAGTTTCTTCGTTACTTATGAGGGGAGGTGAGACTGTTCCTAGCCTTCATGAGCCTTCACATTACGGTATTTAGGTATCCACAGCATGTACAGTCGGGATCAAAACTTTGCTCCCTCCCAAAATGAAGTAGCATCGACTCCAAACGAGATACAACAGTTAGGGTAAGTCAGTTCGGAGACATTCCAATGACTTACTGTAGTTTCACAGCGGGGAGTGAACTTTTGTCCGTGACTGTCCTTAACGCTGCAACGCACTTATTAACTCTGTAACACATATATGCTCTATGAAAACGAGTATCAAGAGACTGTCCAAGCGACGAGATTTCGAGACAAGTATAATGCGGTGTTCTTGATACTAAAACATAGGCGTACCGCAGGGGCAGGGGGATGATCGCCCTCTCCCCCCCCCCCCCCCTTGAGCTAATAAATTATTCCATATAAACCAATTTTAATAAGAAAGGCGAAAAAATAATAACGATAACAAAATAAAAGTAATTGCATCACTAATTGAACGGTAAGCTCATCATGAAAGTACCGAAAAATATTAATTATATCGTATTTCAACAATACCTCAGTTTGTTTAGTTCAAAGTTCGCTCCCCCCCCCCCCCCCACAACCCCCCATCCCCCAGGCAAATTTCTGGGTACGCCACTGTACTAAAAGAAAATAAATGCATACGAGTACATGAACCCACCAAGAATTATTTCACATAAATAGACAAGAGATGTGGATGAAATATGATGTATACTGTATGTTTGGGTCAATCGTCAGCAGAAATAACATAAAAGTTCTTATATCGATGATGTACTCGTGCATGCCTGAGGTCGCTAAACATACTGCTTAGCTCAGTGACATTCAAACAAACCTTTAAGCACGACATTGACCTTAAGCGTGATAATTATATTAATGCTAGCTTAGTAAGATTTCATCTGAGAAAAATGAGTCATCGAGATGACGATATATATATATATATATATATATATATATATATATATATATATATATATATATATATATATATATATATATATATATATATATAATCAACACCTCACCCCGCCAGGATTTGAACCCACTGCCCAAGACTGTGACCGGGGCAACGCTACCTTAATATTACCTGTATCCTAGTGGTCCAGAGGTAGCGTTCCCGGGTCACACTCGTGGGACGTGGGTTCGAATCCTGGCGGTGTTTGGTGTTGATTATATGTAGAAGTCTGCATGCTTTATTGGGCTAATGAAATATATATATATATATATATATATATATATATGCTGATAACAGCACTGTAGGTGCGCGTGATCTAGGTATATGCTGATAACCACCAGGAAAGAAGAAAACACGAAGTTCCCAAGCGCTTTCGTGTAATTCACATCTTCAGGGGTGAGTACAGACTAGATAGAGTAATGCAGAACAAGATGAATATATACAGAGGAGGGTGAGACCAGGTCCACAATGGTCAGGTAATGACCCTACTAATCTTTAAATGGCACACAACGGTTGGTGGTTGGGTCAGATGGGACAGTGACCCGCCCTCTCACCTGATCACAAATCTTCTTAATTACAAAGTTGTCCAGCTTGTACAAGCCGTTACTCAAATTCATGTTGAATGCTTCGGTATGTTTAATAAGACTAGATTCTATGATGTTCCTACTATCAATTGAATTACATGGTAATATTGAGGAGGCATTATCCCAGTCAATGCAATGCTTGTTATCTAGTCTTATTAAACATACCGAAGCATTCAACATGAATTTGAGTAACGGCTTGTACAAGCTGGACAACTTTGTAATTAAGAAGATTTGTGATCAGGTGAGAGGGCGGGTCACTGTCCCATCTGACCCAACCACCAACCGTTGTGTGCCATTTAAAGATTAGTAGGGTCATTACCTGACCATTGTGGACCTGGTCTCACCCTCCTCTGTATATATTCATCTTGTTCTGCATTACTCTATCTAGTCTGTACTCACCCCTGAAGATGTGAATTACACGAAAGCGCTTGGGAACTTCGTGTTTTCTTCTTTCCTGGTGGTTATCAGCATATATATATATGCAAGTAAATCACTGTAGGTGCGCGTTTTCTTCTTTCCTTGTGGTTATCAGCATATATATATATATATATATATTAAGCCTTAAAAAGTTATTGATTTTGTTACCATACAGATAACTTTTTCTTTTTATAGTTACCACTAAATGGGATTATTTAACTTTTTTTTATCCTCTTCGCCACTGATTGCTTCCTTTACCCCTTTGGAGGCCTGTCACGTCTGTGTTTCGCACTGTTGGCGAGTACCGGGCATGTTCTGGTTCCAAAATGTATCTACTCATGCCAGAGTTGGTCAAGTCTGATCTTGAATGAACTCACCCTGACAATTTTCTGAACTTACTTTTACTTTTTTTACTTTTATCCTCTTTGCCACTGATCGGCTTGTTAGCCGCTTGGGCGATCGGTCACGTCTCTTTTCATATATTTTCTTCACCAAAAGATCGGCTCGCTAGCCGCCCGGGCGATCGGTCACGTCTCTGTCACGCACTGTTGGCAAATACTGGGCATGCACCGGCTCCTGAATGTACCTGAACCTGCTCCAGTGTTGGTCAAGTCTTGTCTTGAAAGAGCTCACACTCGGTGCCGTCACAACACTCTCTGGTAGATTGTTCCAAGAGTTTACAACCCTCACTCCGAAAAATACGAGGGGATCACTCACTACACATGAACCATGCGGCGGTCGACATAATTAAGAAGAAAACCCAGACATTCAAGACGTGGGTTGGGTCAAACGATGAGCAAGACAGGAGGATGTATGCAAGAGCCAGAAACCAAGCAAAGATAGAGTGTAGGAGGGCTGAAAAGGAGTTCCAGAGGCTGGTTGCAAGCGAGGTCAAGTCAAACCCAAAGGCGTTTTACCGCTATGCAAAGTCGAAATTGAAAACGCGAGTAGGAGTATCAGACCTGAGGCTTGAAGATGGTAGTTACGCAGATTCTGACCAGGATAAAACTGAGGCATTGAACAGCTTCTTTTCCTCAGTGTTCACAAGGGAGGATACAACCTTAAGCTGTGACCCCTAGTAGTGCGGTCATCCGCCAGCTCCAGGTATAAACACTCAACTGAATAATGTCTTCTGAGATGTTTATAGATTTTTATTCAGTCACCCCTTGTCCGCCTAAGAGTATAAGCTAGACAATTACAGGCGTTTACTGTCATTATGGTCAAACTATGCCTAAAGTAGGGCAAGTAGGTTATTAGTGATGTTGTCTTCGTATTCAAAGCTATGTAAGTTCAACTGTACTAAACATTCAGTGTTGCTTTCACAGTAGTGCTTAACAGTAGAGCTTCACAGTAGAGTTTCATAGTGTTACTTCACAGTGGTCTTCTCAGTGATGCTTCACGGTATTGATTCACAGTAGAACTTGTGGTTCATAGTAGTGTTTCACAGTAGAGCTTCACAGTAGTGCTTCATAATAAACTTCACAGTAGTGCTTCAGCGGCAGCTCGTCACACTGGGTTGTGACCATCACCTGCCCGAGATGCCAGACGCTGATGTCATGCTTTTGAACGTCCACACCTGTGGTACTGCGACTGACGTGATGATGACGTCACCACCAACGACGCCTTCCTGATGATGACGTAATCGGAGACGATTTCTTTTTTTGACGATGACGTCAGCATCGGCCATGTTTTTTGATGATAAGCACATCAACAGTAGGCTAATACCTTTCTGATGACGCCACTACCGGCTATGCTTTTTGATGATGACGTCACAGGCAGCAAAACTTCTTTTATGGTGACTTCGCTCAGTACTATACACTAAATATCGTCTTGTGGCAATCTTGTGATGAAGTCACTATGATACTATGCAACAGTGTCGTTATATGGTGATATACTGTACATTCGCTTCTAAAATTATCTGCAAAATATTTTGCCATACACTATGACACAAGGGACGAAGGATTTTGGCAACCCTAACGAGACAACAGGAGTCACAGCGTTCATCTTGACATCTATTAGACCCCACCTTGCAGATACTTCCTGTAGCGAGTGTACATACAATGGTGCTGTTATATGGTGATGTACAGTACAATGGTGCTGTTACATGGTGATGTACAATGGTGCTGTTATATGGTGATGTACAGTACAATGGTGCTGTTATATGGTGATGTACAATGGTGCTGTTATATGGTGATGTACAATGGTGCTGTTATATGGTGATGTACAATGGTGCTGTTATATGGTGATGTACAGTACAATGGTGCTGTTACATGGTGATGTACAATGGTGCTGTTATATGGTGATGTACAGTACAATGGTGCTGTTATATGGTGATGTACAATGGTGCTGTTATATGGTGATGTACAGTACAATGGTGCTGCTATATGGTGATGTACAGTACAATGGTGCTGTTATATGGTGATGTACAATGGTGCTGTTATATGTTGATGTACAGTACAATGGTGCTGTTATATGGTGATGTACAGTACAATGGTGCTGTTATATGGTGATGTACAATGGTGCTGTTATATGGTGATGTACAGTACAATGGTGCTGCTATATGGTGATGTACAGTACAATGGTGCTGCTATATGGTGATGTACAATGGTGCTGTTATATGTTGATGTACAGTACAATGGTGCTGTTATATGGTGATGTACAATGGTGCTGTTATATGGTGATGTACAGTACAATGGTGCTGTTATATGGTGATGTACAATGGTGCTGTTATATGTTGATGTACAGTACAATGGTGCTGTTATATGGTGATGTACAGTACAATGGTGCTGTTATATGGTGATGTACAATGGTGCTGTTATATGGTGATGTACAGTACAATGGTGCTGCTATATGGTGATGTACAGTACAATGGTGCTGTTATATGGTGATGTACAATGGTGCTGTTATATGTTGATGTACAGTACAATGGTGCTGTTATATGGTGATGTACAATGGTGCTGTTATATGTTGATGTACAGTACAATGGTGCTGTTATATGGTGATGTACAGTACAATGGTGCTGTTATATGGTGATGTACAATGGTGCTGTTATATGGTGATGTACAGTACAATGGTGCTGCTATATGGTGATGTACAGTACAATGGTGCTGTTATATGGTGATGTACAATGGTGCTGTTATATGTTGATGTACAGTACAATGGTGCTGTTATATGGTGATGTACAATGGTGCTGTTATATGGTGATGTACAGTACAATGGTGCTGCTATATGGTGATGTACAATGGTGCTGTTATATGTTGATGTACAGTACAATGGTGCTGTTATATGGTGATGTACAGTACAATGGTGCTGTTATATGGTGATGTACAATGGTGCTGTTATATGGTGATGTACAGTACAATGGTGCTGCTATATGGTGATGTACAGTACAATGGTGCTGTTATATGGTGATGTACAATGGTGCTGTTATATGTTGATGTACAGTACAATGGTGCTGTTATATGGTGATGTACAATGGTGCTGTTTTATGGTGATGTACAGTACAATGGTGCTGTTATATGGTGATGTACAGTACAATGGTGCTGTTATATGGTGATGTACAGTACAATGGTGCTGTTATATGGTGATGTACAGTACAATGGTGCTGTTATATGGTGATGTACAGCACAATGGTGCTGTTATATGGTGATGTACAATGGTGCTGTTATATGGTGATGTACAGTACAATGGTGCTGTTTTATGGTGATGTACAGCACAATGGTGCTGTTTTATGGTGATGTACAGTACAATGGTGCTGTTATATGGTGATGTACAGCACAATGGTGCTGTTTTATGGTGATGTACACTACAATGGTGCTGTTATATGGTGATGTACAGTACAATGGCGCTGCTATATGATGATGTACAGTACAATGGTGCTGTTTTATGGTGATGTACAATGGTGCTGTTATATGGTGATGTACACCACAATGGTGCTGTTATTTGATGATGTACAATGGTGCTGTTATATGGTGATGTACTGAGCGGTACAATGGTGCAGTTACAGTAGATGGTGATGTACTGAACGGTACAATGGTGCTGTTATATGGTGAGGTACTGAACGGTACAATGGTGCTGTTATATGGTGAGGTACTGAACATTACAATGGTGCAGTTACAGTATATGGTGATGTACTGAACGGTACAATGGTGCAGTTACAGTATATGGTGATGTACTGAACGGTACAATGGTGCAGTTATATGGGAATGTACTGAACGGTACAATGGTGCTGTTATATGGTGATGTACAGCACAATGGTGATGTTTTATGGTGATGTACAGTACAATGGCGCTGTTATATGATGATGTACAGTACAATGGTGCTGTTATATGGTGATGTACACTACAATGGCGCTGCTATATGATAATGTACAGTACAATGGTGCTGTTTTATGGTGATGTACAATGGTGCTGTTATATGGTGATGTACACCACAATGGTGCTGTTATTTGATGATGTACAATGGTTGATGTATAATGGTGCTGTTATATGGTGATGTACTGAGCGGTACAATGGTGCAGTTACAGTAGATGGTGATGTACTGAACGGTACAATGGTGCTGTTATATGGTGAGGTACTGAACGGTACAATGGTGCTGTTATATGGTGAGGTACTGAACATTACAATGGTGCAGTTACAGTATATGGTGATGTACTGAACGGTACAATGGTGCAGTTACAGTATATGGTGACGTACTGAACGGTACAATGGTGCAGTTACAGTATATGGTGATGTACTGAACGGTACAATGGTGCTGTTATATGGTGATGTACTGAACGGTGCAATGGTGTGGACATGTGTAAACATGTGTAAATATATTCAAACTGATTTGAATGTGTGTAGATTATTATGGATAATGTAATTAAAAATATTCCGGGTCTTTTACATTAATTATAGTTCAAATATATGGTATTTACGTCCCAGGTACCCAGTGATAACGGCCCGTGAGACCCAACAACCGGCGATGTGTTAATCCGTCTACGATAGGAAGGCCTGGGGCCACACCTCACTCATATAACACCATCTGTGAGGGAATTACTACACCACGTCAAGTCCCTCATAACACCATCTGTGAGGGAATTACTACACCACGTGATGCCCCTCATAACACCATCTGTGAGGGAGTTACTACACCACGTCAAGTCCCTCATAACACATCTGTGAGGGAATTACTACACCACGTGAGGTCCCTCATAACACCATCTGTGAGGGAATTAATACACCACGTGATGCCCCTCATAACACCATCTGTGAGGGAATTACTACACCACGTCAGGCCCCTCATAACACCATCTGTGAGGGAATTACTACACCACGTCAGGTCCCTTATAACACCATCTGTGAGGGAATTCGTACACCACGTGATGCCCCTCATAACACCATCTGTGAGGGAGTTACTACACCACGTGAGGCCTCTCGTAACACCATCTATGAGGGAACTACTACACCACGTGAGGCCCTTCATAACACCATCTGTGAGGGAATTACTACACCACATCAGGTCCCTCCTAACACCATCTGGGAGAGAGTTACTACACTACGAGTTTGCTGTTCAACACCTAAATTAATCTGAATGTTCACTTGTATGTTCCTTTACCTTTCTCTAATGAAGGCTTTTGTTAAACCACCAATGTATGTAATAAGTCACTTATGTCCAATGTATATTTTCAGCCTTCGGGCTGCACAACTTTTTCAATAAACCGTTAATTATTATTATTATTATTACACACACACACACACACACACGCACACTTGACACTTCCAAGTATGAACACATAAGGAGGTGGGAGTAATGTCAGTAAACCAAAGTCATTTCCCTGGACAAACACACTACCATGATGTGAACGCTTATACGGATGCCTTCTTGCAACACTGGGAAGAGAATTACTTCCCAACTTAGGTGACTTTATTCCTCCATGGTATAGATATGTAGATGGTGTGCTTTGTCTATGGCCTAGAAACAGTGACCCAATGGAATTTTTAGACAAGCTTAATTATCTTGTCCCTAGTATTACCTTCAAAATTGAAAGAGAGATAAATGGATCCCTCTCATTTCTTGATATGCTTATCATGAGAAATGGACATACCTATAAATTTAAGGTGTACAGAAAGCCTACACAGGTAGACAGCTTCATACATTTTATAGCGAGTCACCATGAGTCCACCAAAATGTCATTTTTTTCTGCTATGTTTTTGAGATGTTTGCGTATTTGTGACTCTGAATTTATCGAAGAACTGCAACACATTCAGTCCATTGCACGAAAACTTGGGTACCCTTTATTGTTTGTTGATCGTTGTTTTAAAGGGGCTAAACAATCCTTTTATTCTACTCAAACTAGGCAAGTTTCAACATTTAAGAATATTTTGATTCTACCTTATCGCAATGAATTTGTCCCGTTAGTTCAGTCCCTTAAATTATTTAACATTAATGTTGTTTATAAGTATGTCTCAACTATTACTAATATATTAGTAAAGAATAGCCCAACCTTGAATGTAAATGGAAGTGTTTACTGTATTCCATGTAGGAATTGTCATGGAGATTATGTAGGTCAGACTGGGAAAGCATTGCAACTCAGAATTAAACAGCACAAGTACAATATTAGAACAGCATCTGAATGCAGTGCACTTTTCGTTCTTATAAGGAACATAATCATCCCATAGATTGGGAAACCAGTTTAGAAGTGTATAATCATCATGTGTCACAGAAAGACTTCTTGTTGAAGCAAGTTTGATGAGAGAAATATATTCTTTAAGCCTTAGTGATGGTCAGGACAAAAGTGATATGTTACACAAATTTATTTGTCATTGGCCCAAGGTTAAAAATGCTTTGAAAGCATGTAAGGTATGAAAGATGATTAGTGGATCTCATATTTTTTACCTGACGTGATAAAGACTAGTTATGTTTGCTGTGTGGTTGGTGTGTGGATTAGAGGATGTCATGTTTTTTTACCTGACCTCGTGTTTTGTAAGGTCACCCTGTGTACATAAGCTCTCTTTCAGTCTTTGTAATTCAGTTGCCTCTGAAGATGTCTTGAATAAAGAAGAAAGCTCAGGTTCTCCATTGTTTCCCTTTTCCCTGTGTAATTTTATCAAGATTTATCTTATCCACGATTCCATTGTGGATCTACATGAAATATATATGTATACATATATAATATATATATATATATATATATATATATATATATATATATATATGTATATATATACGTATATATATATATATGCAAATAAATCACTGTAGGTGCGCGTGATCCATGTACTGTATATGCTGATAACCACATAGGAACCAAGAAAACATGAATAAGAGATGAATAGAGAAAGAAGAAGAATAAAGAGTGAAGGAGATATAAACAACGAAATGGGAAAATATTGTCTGAGGGGCTCAACGACCTTTAATTGAGAGGTTGTACATGCATAGAGGGTTCTCATGATGATTCCATTAAGGAAAACGTCTGATGATAATGAGGAAGAGTATTGTGTATGAAATCACAAAGTCCAATCATAAGATAATTAACTAATGTGTTTATTAATTATTTAAATATTTCATAGTAATTTGTAATACAATGAACATACTAAGTGACATTATACTTTCAATAAAAATAACTACAAAGAAAATCTGTTAATACTTTCATGTTCATTCCAATCATAAACAAAATTTAAAATAATCATTACAATCACACATTTAACAGCTAATCTAATCTCCGATTGTTTACTGACGCTTTATATATCTTGGTTATTGCTGTTTATATGCCTACAATTTTGAGCTTTGATGTTATAGTGTACAGTTAATGCGACTTTTAGGGGTGAATTTAGCGAAATATATAAATAGAAGCTGGTAAATGTCAGGAATTCAGTTTCAGAGTTGGTAACATTGTTCAGGTAATTAACCGGATTTTCCATTTTTATCTACTGTAAATAACGTGTACAATATAAATTTAATGAAACAAATTACACAGCAGATATAAACAAATATATTTCGTTCTGAAAACTTGTTTACATCTGGCCTTGTAAAGGGCAAGGTCTATGAGTTCCTTAGACCTTGGTCAAGCGATACTGTCGGTTCACGGCAGGATTCGTATTTTTTCCCTCATGTGTGGCCCAGCGGTCCTTCAACTGATCACAAGCCCCTCCCAACAACCTAACCTAACCTAACACAAATAAAAATTACCTACTTCCAAACAAGAGTATGTAAGTTCTGACATTCCTTTACGAAGTTTATGAGGTTTTTTCGTAGTAGATGTTCCATTACGGCATCACGTATCTTCCAACCAGATACAGGAAAAGTGCAGAGAACAGCATCGTGACCTGTACATGGCCTTTATCGACCTAACCAAGGCCTTCGACTTGGTCAACATGGAAGCCCTCTGGCGGACCCTCAGCCGGCTTGGCTGCCCACCAAATTCATCGCCATTCTGAGGCAACTCCACGACGGCATGAACGGCACCCAGTCTGAGTTCTTCCCCATCCAGACGAGGGTAAAACAAAGGTGTGTACTGGCGCCAACTCTCTTTTCCATTTTCTTGGCTGCCTTCCTTAAGCGTGCTAGTGCCAATTTAGCCGGGGGGGGGGGGTGGACATAGAATAACGGATGAAGGATCTTTTCAAAATAAGACGACTCCAGGCAGGAACAAAGGTGTTGGCGGCTTCCATTACTGAACTACAGTATGCAGACGACCTCACCCTTGTCACTCACACTAAACACGACCTACATGAGATCCTGAACACCTACGCAGATGCGTATGCACACTTCGGTCTTGAGGTGAATGTGTGTAAGACTCAGATTCTCTTTCAGCCTGCCCCTGGTTCAGCCACACCTCCACCAACCATCCAGCTTAATGGTACTACCCTCTCTAATGTTCCCCACTTTCGGTATCTCGGCTCCCCCCTGTCCACCACCGCGACATCAATGAAGAGATTCAACAACGAATCAGATGTGCATCTCAAGCCTTTGGCAGACTCCGTACCCGTGTCTTCAGCTGTAGGGAGCTGAAATTATTTACAAAGCAGCACGTATATTGAGCAGTGGTCCTCCCCACCCTGCTATATGGCAGTGAGACATGGGTCACATACAGGAGGCACCTCAAGGCACTTAAAAACTTTCACCAACGTAGTCTACGTTCCATCCTCCGAGTTCGCTGGGAAGACATGAGAACAAATGCCAGTGTTCTTGCTGACACCAACTGTGGGAGCATCGAGGCTACCACTATGCATGAACAACTACGTTGACTGACCATGTTACCCACATGGACGACAGTATACTGCCAAAGCAGCTACTTTACAGTCATCTAATGAATAGTAAACATTATGCTGGCGGGTAACTGAAAAGCTATAAGGAATTAAGGATAGTCTTAAGGCAAACCTGAAAAAGTGCCAAATCGACCCTCTCACCTAGGAGACGACCACTCCACACCGTAACGCTTGGAGGATCACCACACGAGAAGGTGTCAATTCTTTCGAATTAGCCCAACTGCAAACCGTGGCAGACAGGCGCCACCGCCGGAAAGACGCTGCCGCCGCCTTTCCCGCACTAGATGTAGCTCCCCACATGTGCAGCATCTTTGAACGACTCTACTGGTCCCGTATCGGCATCCTTAGTCACCTTAAAACTCACCAACCTTGGTGACATCCCTAATAACTCATATCATTGTATCATGGCTGGATGATCGCCATACTTGATTCCGAGTAACAGCAAAGTAGTAGTAGTACAGTAGTAGTAGTACCATATTATTATTATTATTATTATTATTATTATTATTATTATTATTATTATTATTATTGTTGTTGTATTATTATTATTGTTGTTGTTACTGTTGTTGATGCTATTGTTATTATTATCATAATTATCATTTTTATTATTATATTATTGTTGTTGATACTGTTGTTGTTATTATTAGTTTTCATTATAATTACTATTTTCATTATACAGTAATTAATATTTCATTATCAATACTACTTTCATTATCATTACTATTTTCATTATTATAATTATTATGATAGTAATTGGTTTTCAAAATAATTCTAGAAATTTCTACAGGAGTTATATTTTCCAGCATCACATGCCGGGACAGATTCCGGGATAATGGTTTGCTTACTGCTGTTTACGTGACGCTTTTGTTCTAGAAGCTGCGTGGGATGTGGTCTTTTCCACTCGGTTGTCGGTTCCGTGTAACCCGGTACGTCCACTTCCACCCATTGTTTAGTTTCACTTCCTTCTTAACCCTTGAAGAGCCTCCCTGGGCCATGTATCATGTAACCAGAGAGTGGCGCCCAGTGTGTATTACTTGTTCTGTGACTGGCTGTTGGTTGATTCTCTTTGATTTTCATCTGCCTGGAGCTCCGTGCATGGTCGTGTTGGGTTGTTAAGTTAGGTCGTTGTAGGTCTTGTTAGGATGTCACTGGTAAAACGTTTCGACATTTTTGCTTCCGGGGAGACATTTAACAGAGGAGAGGAAGGAAGGAGGAATTACTCACTTCTACCTCCCTCCGACTCTTTGGGGTGTCTGGTAAGAAGTTTTCCTAGAGCAGTGGTTCTTAACCTTTATTGAGTCACGGATTCCTTTGGGAATCTGGTGAAAGCTATGGACCCCCTCCCTAGAAAAATGCACATAAGCACACAAACACAACTTTGCATGCAATGAATATACTTTATTTTATTGAAAATTCATTGCCTCATACAGTGTATGACATACACAAAGTATGAATAAAGTAAAAAATCTTAACAAAGAATTATGCTTCACATTTTTTTATGCAAAAATTAATGGCCACTCCATACAAAAATGGAATACAATCATCTTGTGCAAATTAAACAAAACAAAACTTTAATTCTGCTCAAAAGTTCATTTCAATGAGAAGGTTGTTGTTGTTTGGCTTGAAGATAAATGTTAAATTTTTATCTGACCTTCACGGACCCCCTGAAGCCCATCCATGGGCCCCTTGGGGTCCATGGACCCCAGGTTAAGAATCCCTGTCCTAGAGGGTTGGTTAACTCGGGCCATTTTCAGTCTTAAGGAGCCCAGGGTCGGGTTATCGTTGGGGCCCAGGACTGGGTTGTGGTTGGGGCCCAGTACTGGGTTGTGGTTGTGGCCCAGGGTAGGGTTATTGTTGGGGCCCAGTACTGGGTTATGGTTGGGGCCCAGTACTGTGCTATGGTTGGGGCCCAGTACTGGGTTATGGTTGGAGCTCAGAGCTGGGTTATGGTTGGGGCCCAGTACTGGGTTATGGTTGGGGCCCAGTACTGGGTTATGGTTGGGACCCAGTAGTGGGTTATGGTTGGGGCCCAGTACTAGGTTATGGTTGGGGCCCAGGCTAGGGTTATGGTTGGGGCCCAGTACTGGGTTATGGTTGGGGCCCATGGATGGGTTATGGTTGGGGCCCAGTACTGGGTTATGGTTGGGACCCAATAGTGGGTTATGGTTGGAGCTCAGAGCTGGGTTATGGTTGGGGCCCAGTACTGGGTTATGGTTGGGGCCCAGGGATGGGTTATGGTTAGGAACAGTTAACACTGTCTTGGTATATTCACTTCATCTTTCGTTTTCATTCCAAAAAAATTACAAGCGAGGTAGTGCAGCGGACAGTGATATTAAATATTCTGATATAACTCTCTCACTTATCTCAGTCTCTCTATCGATCTTGCTATAACTATTCAGCATCACCTTCGAGTCCTCAGGGTGATGAAGCATCGTTATCTCAGCGTGTTCACTCTTCGTCTCTCTTAAGTCGAATTAATTAATTTTATAATAATTCACAAGTAAGGTTATTGAGCAACGCCTCAGTGCCGGGAAGTAGTAGTAGCACTAATTGTAACTTATCAATAACAGTAATCGTATCAGCTACTTCTGTTCACGTGGCGTCATACAAGGTGTTAAAGCTGACCAGATAAGATATACAGGCGGTGGTATAAGGAGCAAAACACCACCATGGTCCAGACTGACGAACGTTTGCACCATCACTATTCCTGGTACTTGACGATGTAAGAATGTACTGTACCTACTGTAACCAATTGACTTAAAGCGAAAGATAAAAATAACGAAGATAAAAAAATTCAACATTTTACTAAAATTTACCCCAACTATACAGTAGTTGTGTTCCCTTAACATCGAATAGAGAGATACCTTTACTAAAGATTTTTCCAACTTATTTTCTCCCCTAACTGGTGTTAAGTGAGCGTAACTAGGTAAGGTAGAACCTCAATATAAATGTGATGTTATTTCTGTGATTTAGCTTCAGTCAAATGAGTTACTGTGTACAGTAGGTGCCCATTTTGTATCGTCACTTACAGGTAAGAGGAACATTAGTCCAGTCTTCATGGTTGTGTGTGTGTGTGTGTGTGTAAATAAATATTAGGTATCGACAAAACACATTAAGTTCTTAGTTAGGGTCAACACTGCTGCTGAATTCTCAAGCGTTCGTGCGTTTAATGTTGATGGTGGGTGAAGCTGAAGGTACTGTACATTAAGACAAATATCAAGGTTCCACACTTTAAACTATAACAAAAATATTGCCTAAAGAAGTATCATTGTTGTACTGACACCAACATCATTGAATACGTTCACTTAACACCTTATTATAAAAAATCTTTGAGAATCTGGATATTTACAATGATAAAAAAAGGAATGTAACGTAAAAGTGGGAATTTAGAATAATGAAAAACAGGACTGAATAATGATAAGATTAATTAAAAAAAATGGGGCTGTAGAATAAAACAAAACAAAACGGGTATTTTCAAAGAAAAAAAAAAGTCCAACATGTGAGAGGCTGCAACTGGCGGCTGATACGCCACGTTAGTGCAAAAACAACTATGACGCCCACTCGCCCTTCCACCGCCCACCATTGTCCTCAAAGTTGCACGTTCCGCCCTTTTAATATCATGGAGTTGTGGGATGGACGTGGGCGAGGTGGGTGGAGTGGAGGGCCTTTGATAAAAACAAAACAAAAACAGGGAGTGGCCCGACCTTCACCACCAAGGCAGTAAGGCTGTATGGGCATGTTTGGTGGATACTTTGACAGCTCCGAATTAACAGACTTAAGTGATAATTAAATCAAGTTAATTCAATAGTGGATCTGTTGAATCCCTAAACAAGAGTTATATGATACAAAAAAATCTCTAATCCAAAGTTCACTAAATCCAGAGGTTTTACGGTCCACGACACTAAAGTTTCCTAATATTTGGATTCATCAAGTTAAAAGCATCCTGGGTGGATAACTACAGACAGACTCTTAACTGTGTACGTGTCAACCTTCAGCGTCTGCCGGAAAAGTTTATTATTACCAATCTCTCTTATCTTCTGTTCTTTCATAACCAAGGAGTGACGTTATCGTGCATTTCCGTTCTAATGCAACAGTATTGTACAACGGTGATGATTTTGTTTCCTCCAGACCCTTTCCTCTTCTTCCTTCTTCCTGTTTATCTTGCCACCATCCCCTTCTATGCAGCACGTGTTGAATTCCAATTGCCTATTATATTTTATCTCTTTCCTTCTTTCTTTTTTTCTTCTACTGTCTCTTTTGGTCTCCCTTTCCTCCTCTTTGTACTTCCTTTCTTCTGTTTCATTTAGCCTTTCCCATCCTCTGTCACTCACTATTATCGATTTCTACTTCTCCTCATCTCAATATTTATCTTGCTAGAAACTATTACACTGGTCAACAAAGTTTTTGTTGCATTGCTATAAACACTTGATTCTACCTAATTTGGGTGTGCTGATCTCATATCTGAAGTTAGTTTCTTTCTGTAAGCTCTAGTTTTTTTGCAATCAAGGTATTTTGAAATTTCAAAATTTCGTCTTCGTCTTATTGACCTCGTCGTCTATCTTGAAAAATATGTCATTAAACTGTCATTAAATTAGCTGGGTAATAAACAATAAAATATTACATATTCTAAATTTATTCAACAACACAATTTGAAACATGTTCCATCTAAAACAAAGGTTGAAATTTGTATAAAACTCATTGTTAGGTAAGAAATTTGTTACTATGAGGAGACAAAGCCCAATCACATTTTAGCCAGGTAGGAAGCTCTTGCGTTTGTGAAATGTCTCAGGGCACTCTCGTTTAATGCTCCAGCAGTAGTCTGCCATCATATGTTTGTCCCATCTCCCTTGGTAGCGGTCTTCCATGGTCTTGAGATCCTGATGAAACCGCTCGCCTTGCTCGTCACTTACTGCCCCTAGGTTCTCAGGGAATCTATCAAGATGACTATATAGGAAATGGAGTTTGACACTCATATTGCATCCAAGGTCATGAAAGGCTGACAACATGGTTGCTACAAGGGTTTCATAGTTGTCAGCCTTTTTATTACCAAGAAAGTTTTCCATTACCGCCACAAATGAAAGCCATGCACCCCTTTCCTTGTCGTCCATCTTTCTGACAAAGTCTTGATCACGTACAAGTGCACGAATTTGTGGTCCATCAAACACACCTGCCTTTATCTTCTCAAATGACAAAGCAGGGTGAGCAGAGACTATGTGTTGGAAGCATTCACCATCAGTATTTAATGCTCTGACAAACTGTTTCATCAGGCCCAGCTTGATATGGAGAGGAGGAAATATGATCTTTTCTCGACTGACGATTGGATCATTGACAATGTTTGGCATACCAGCTTCCAGAGTCTCACGTAAGGGCCACTCCTTCAGGTTCCAATGACTGTCTCTAGCTCGGCTGTCCCACATGCAAAGAAAGCAGGGATACTTTGTAAATCCTCTTTGTTGGCCAAGAAGGAAGTTCACCATTTTGAGGTCAACACAAATTGTCCAGTTGTGCTCATGGTATTTTAGCAGGTGAATCACAGTTTTAATGTCATTATACTCCTCTCGTAAGCACACAGAATGACCCACTGGAACAGCTGCATAGACATTACCATTATGTAGTAGCACACACTTCAGGCTACGCTTACAACTATCTAGAAATAATCGCCAGTCATTTGGACTATGCAATGGAATCCCTAATTCCTGGAGAAGACCCGGGATATTATGACAGTAAACAAACTTATTCTCCTCTGTAAAGAATGGCACAAAATCCTGTTCCCGCTTTCTGAAGTCTGAAACTTTTGTGGTCTGGTTCAGTAGAGCCTTTTCTTGCAACCTAGAAGCTAGAACTTCTGCTGCATTTTTGGAGAGACCCAAATCACGCACAAGGTCATTCAGCTCTGGCTGACTAAACTTCTGAGGGGTTGATGACTCTGGTGTACCATCAGAAGAATCGTCGGAATCTGCAAGTATTTCTTGAGTTTCATGTTCACTCTCTTGGTCTTTGTCGCTTCCCTCCTCTTCAGCTGGAGACAACCCATTAAAAACTGGAACTGGTAGCTCATCAGAGTGCAAAGTAGGTCGAATTGCTGAAGGGATACTAGGATACGATATTTTATGTCTGTTTTTCTTGCCAACACCCTTCGTATTGATCAGACAAAAATAGCAGTCAGTTGTGTGGTCCTTCGGTTCTCGCCAGGTCATGTGAATTCCGAACGGTAAGCCCTTACGTTTTCCTTTTGTCCAGTCACGCAGCATTTCTTCGCAGTTATGACACACAGCATGTGGAGCCCATTTTTTGTCTTGGTCGCCAAGAGTAAGTCCGAAGTACGCTTTATAGCCGCGCCTCACAAACGATGTTATATTGCGCCTCTGACGAATAAGCGTGAAGTATCCACAAATATAACAGAAGGCATCAGGTTTGTTCACACATTGATTTCTCTTTGTAGCCATGACCAAATCTGAAAGAAAAAACAGACAAAATTATATCTCCCTATTGATACCATAATCGTGTAATTAATTAATTTGACCGCAAACGGCTAGAATGTAAAACCTCAAATTACATGAAAACTGGAGCATGCAGAACAAAACTGGTTTCAAATATGAAATCAGCAGATCAAAAATGGTAAGAAACAGTAAAGAAATCTCATGCAACTGGGAATTATAAAAAATTTGTTGTCCTGTGTTATTAATAATTGTTATGACTGTAATTATATTCTTCCCCAATGTATTTAGTCTGTCTTTCACCAGCACCTGTGAACTTTTTTTTTACAGAGAGAAAGATTGGTGATATATTTCTGGACACCATGTATAGCTTATATAACCAGTGGTCCCGGTAAGGTGTTTTGCACACTCCACAAGTAATGGTGTCCCAGTCTGATAGAACACTTGACCTTATGGTGGTGACCTGAGAGGATATTTTGTGATGGGAGTTGCCCCACCAAACACACTTACCGGAGGACAAAAATATGGTCCACATAATTGTATACTTTTTAACGTCATTCAGAGACACGATGGTAATTTGGCCACGTATACATCACTGCTTTACAGAATTGCTCTTCGAAATGAACAAGTTATTGGAGTGTTGAATATTCTCTTATGTCATCATACTGGATGTTATCAGTTTGGTGTGATATCTTCTGGAATCCACCAAACTACCGGTGATTCCCTCTAGTACTTTATCAGAGTTTGAAGCTGGAGTCTAGAGACCCCGGTCAGTGTTGGTCCAATGGTCATGGTTCACAAGGGTATTAGGGTACAGTAGCTTGCTTCTATACAAGGGAATATACCTTAGGTCCAGGAAGCATTGCCAGTTTTTGTAAAGCCAGTAAAGGGAATATTACTATCACAGGTAAAGTCTTTGGTTGCTTTCTAAGTTAATGATAAGCTGTTATATATTAGTCACAGTAATAGAAGAGTTATAAGTTACTCAGTTAGGGCAAAACAGTTTTAAGTATCTCTGCCAACTTCTTGAGATATTTTCATTTTGTTGATGACATAACTCATAGCGGAGGGGACGAAGTCCAAGGAAACAAGGGAAGGAGGTTAAGTACAAGGTGGCCAATAATGTATATATTTACTGATCTTAATACTTATTTGCGATAAATATTTCAATTAAAATATTCTATTTGTATAATTTTTCATAAAAAGTGCTTGGCAACACTCACCAGTCGGTCACCAGTCTGCCTGGCTGTCTTTGTGTTTGGTAGAGCAAGTAATGCATAAAATAATAATAATTCCACAAATAAATACAAATATAATATAATCATAGCGTTGTTTTACAGTAATACTACCATACAATACAATTACACTACTTTTAGCAATATTACTTTGATACAACATGATAAAATAGACAAACAATGAAAATTAAACAAACAAAAGTAGGTAATTATGTTCAGGAAGCTTCCCTGTGGCCGAGCGTGTGGTGTGACGGGCAAATAGTCACACTGGAACCTGATTACCTCAGCTGGTCATTTAAACAGTGGGGGGAATAAGCGCGCATTCTGGAACGTCAACTAAAGCGCGCTGGTCGGATGTTCTGGAACGTCACCCCGGGCCTAAGGGCTAGAGAAGGCCGAAGGAGTCCTCGGACTGTGACTGTAACTCTTAGCCATAATATGTGAATATATGTAAACGAGATAAAGACGATAAATAAGACCAAGTATAAGTGCATAAACAGGGGTGGTGGGGGAGTTATAGACTATAAGGGAGATAAATGTCTAGTTAATCTTGTTATTCATTTTATTATAGTACCTTGTACTCTGGGTTACCAGGGTTAGTAAACAATAACAGTTTTCCGTTCGGGGCGCTGATAAGCCATGGAGCAAGGCTGACCCAGGGCTTTAAGCCACACACACTGACCAGCCTGGCCATATGGTGATCACGCAAGTGATCAAAGGACTGTTGTTGTTTAGGACTCAGAGTTGTAACTTCTAATTCGTGCAGAGGGCGAGCAAAGGCCCCTAAAGAGTGAGGGGGGGGGGGGGGGGGTTGGGCTCAGCCCTGAGTCCCTCAACAGACGTTGTGATACGAGGACACTGGATTAACCCAGATGGTGAGCCTTTAATTACAGTTTAATAGTGAATCCCTTAACCATTGGGGTGTTGGTGGTACAGCGGTAACGCGTGTATCTTTCACTAATATGTCAAGGGTTCGAATCTTGCTTGGCCCAAACACACGTGAGAAGGGGTTACCCAGTGTGACCCAAGGTCCTTGGTGTGACCTTACCAAACATCACAGCTCTCCCGGAGTCCGGTTTTCCTCCTGTGCTAACACTGGATAGGCCAACCAGTGGCGTAGCTAGAGTGTGTGCCGCCCGGGGCGGCCCTTGAGTTTGCCGCCCCCCCCCCCCCCCCCGTGCCCCCACAAAAAATACATATTGCACAGTGACTCACTCTTATATATATATATATATATATATATATATATATATATATATATATATATATATATATATATATTAAATAGTTTGTGTACCATTATACTATTACTGTACTTTCACATACTCAAATATATTATGCTTTAAATACACACACACGGGGGGGGGGGGGGGGGGGCGCATAGCAAGGGTGAAGCTTATGACGTGGCCGTGATGATGTGGGTCAGGTGTTAGGTCAGACACGACAAGGATTAACTTGCCGCCGATACAAAGGGATGGATTAATGTCTCCAGTAGCTGCAGATATGGGTGATGAGCAAACCCAAAAGTGCCGCCCCCCCATAAGTGCCGCCCGAACGGCTGATAAGTGGTGAAAAAATAATAATAACTAGCCATCTCCTGCGAAGTGTTTATATTTGTTGTTATATATTAATAAATAGAGGAAATATAATATGCTACACAAATATTCGTAATTATTAGATGCATCTATCTTAATACCATACTACTTACGAGAATGAATACCTAACGGTCTGTAATAGAGTAATTCTTGAAGTCATTACTTATTTCCTCACAATCACTAACATTGTTGGTGGTTAAGGGGTGGTGACAACTTAATCTGCCAGTGAGTGCTTACTAAGGGGTAATATCCTCCAGAGTGAGTTTTGTGATATAAATGGCAACAGTGACTGGCAAAGAACATAAAACACAGCAGTGGTAGAAGATAATATTTATATGACAGTTAAAGGAAAATTATACGAAATTTCCGTGAACGATCCCTAGTATTTTCTCTGAGGCGAAGATCAACAATATAAAAATCAGTGCAGTCAACAGAGAGAGAGAAAAAAGTTAGTTCATCACTGTATAAAATTCCCAGCAGGTCTCTGAGCGAGTGATCGTGAAAATAATGACGTTGACGTGACGTATAGTGTGGGGAGCGTCCCGGAGATTGCCTTGGGTGCTGCTCCAGATGGCACTCTCAGGGAAGTCCCACAACTTCTACGTTTTCATGTGTACGGCTGTTATTTGGTCCCTGGTTTGTTTAGTCTTCCCATGATTGCCCCAAGCCATTGAATATGGATCAGGGTAAACTGTCTAGTGCCAGAGTCGCCAACCAGGTAACCAGTTTTGTAAACATCTACAAAAGCCAACACCTATCCATTGCATACATCCCTCTAAATACTTCTGTACATCCAATATTAGTCATCACCCACGTGCTCAGCTTAGCTAGTCAATAGTAAGGTGGTCAGCTTGTCATCTTCCACCTCCCTCTCCATATATTCAGTCCCATATTGTATATTATTTTCCTTGGTCACCAATCTTCTTTCACCGCTTCTCCCTCTTCAAACAAGTCAATCTTTCTCCGAGTATATCTCCTTCCGGTACCTATGCATCAGTCCATCCATTTCTTTGTCTGTGATCATACTGTAAATTAGATGGATTAATTTTGATCTTGGTGATAAAGTGTTCCGACAGGTCCCTAACTAGATCTCCCTCACCTGTTAAAGTTGTTAGTAATGAAGAGTAACGCCTTTTTTCTGACTTTGGAATGGTGTCATGCAAGAGCCAACGTCAAAACAGTTCATCTTGGACGTTTACTGTACAGAATCCTGAATATACATTACAGAGTAAGTGGCCAGCCCGCTGTAGCTTTGATTAATGTCACAGACGACTATAAAAAGCTGGTTGCATACTGGTGTATAGGCAATTAGGCATCGTCCAGACTCCGGAGTACTACTTAGCTAATTTAGTAGTGTCATAATAGCAAGATTTTTTAAACTAAACATGTAGTCACCACATAGAATCTCAGAGGAATTCAAACTTGGCTTTATTTATTGTACGCTCTACACTATTCGCATTTCTTGAATATAACTTAACGCTATGTTTACTTCGTGTTTCTGATCTTCACAACAGTGGTGTAGCTGCCGGGTAAATATAAATAAACTCGCGATACGTCACAACTGGTCGACGACTTCATTACCCGCAACCAATGTATACGGAATTCCACTTATGTCGTCAACATGTGTAGAGAGAATTCAAGGAACCGGTTTGGTGTTCTATGATCCATACAATACTATTGGAGATGATGATGAGCAGGACATCCTCATAAAACACCATACTGGACAAAAACCCCTCAGTTAAAGTGCAAAATAAGTTAGGTAAGGTACTTCAGCCTTAACAACATCAACCTTGAGAAGTCGACTTGTGAAAGAGACCTAGGGGTACTTGTAAGCCCGGACCTATGACCTAGAAAACAGTGCGTTAATGTTCGAAATATGGCAAACAGAGTATTGGGTTTTATATCTAGAAGTGTAAGTAACAAGAGTGCAGAGGTCTTATTGCAACTATATCTTGCGCTAGTCAGGCCGCACCTCGATTATGCGGTTCAGTTCTGGTGCCCCTATTATAGAATGGATATAAATTCACAAGAGTCGGTGCAGCGAAGAATGACAAAAATGATTCCGGGACTTAGAAACCTTCCATATCAGGATAGGTTAAAGAAACTTAACTTGCATTCCCTAGAAAGACGAAGAGTGTGGGGAAATATGCAGTGGCGGCTCGTGAAAAATAAAATGGAGGGACTGCAAGCCTCACACAACAGTAGGATACACAAATTTGACCTACCTCAGGTATGAGTTGTAGTTGATGTCCACGAATTCCCAGGGCATGGTAGTAGTGTTGGTGGTAGAAGGGATGGCCGAGGTGGTGATGGACCAGTATTAATTGAAAATAAAGTCGGCGTGTCTGCTCTTCGATGTAGCAAAATTGTTTATTACTATTTCATTAAAATCCTTTATTTCTGTTATCATTTTATTTTCAATGGATATCACTGCTAAAGCAGACAGTCTGTCATTCACTGATGTTAAACTGGCGTGTATATTCTTTGTTCCTGCTTGTACTGTTCTGTTGAATGGATAAACCTGGTGTAGGTCTTCCTCTTGCTTTGATTTCAGTCTTTTCATTTAATGTCAGCTGGGAAAAGTTGATGTTTTGCAAGTACTTCACTCGATTTTCCATCGTCAAAGGGTAATTAAAGAAAACACGATTTAACCACACCGTCCACACGTTGTACGAGACTGAGCTGCTTCAAGTGCAGCTCATTGTGTGGCGGCGGCGGCGCCAATTAATAACAGACATGAATCGTACAGCATTGACAGCAACTATGAAAATAACTTAAATTTTGGTCTGATTTTAATGAAAATTCACTTAGCAACGTATTGAAAATAATTAAATAACATATAAAATGATATATTTGTTGGTAGTGTATTATTCAGCTGTCTCTCTAAAGGAATCATACGCCTGGCAGTGAGTGTCGTAACAATATATATATATATATATCTTGATAAAATCACACGGGAAAATGGAAACAACGGATATATATATATATATATATATATATATATATATATATATATATATATATATATATATATATATATATATGCAAGTAAATCACTGTAGGTGTGATAAAATCACACGGGAAAAGGGAAACAACAGAGTACCTTAGCTTTCGTCTTTATTCAAGACATTATATATATATATATATATATATATATATATATATATATATATATATATATATATATATATATATACTTTAATTGAGTGTTTTTTGTCCAGGGGGGCTTTTGTCCTTCGGAGATTTTGCCCGAACCCCCCACCATTACACATCATCACACACCACTGCACATCAAACACCACCACACACCATATTCATCCCCGGGCGGGTGAGGTATACACATAACAGTTGCCATTGTCAGGTGAATATTGTTGTTTCTGCCCACTTACAAACTTATTTTGTAGTAAATTAAGCATAAGTTGTGACATACATACATACATATAAAACAAACACACACACACACGTGTACTGATAAATCGACTTATTTCCCGGAAGTTAATGAAACGTTCCTGGCAATTCAGAGAATTAACTTAGCGCATCAGGTTAAACGAGTAAGCGTTAGTGACGTCATCCATCCACCTCCCCGAATCCAGGTATCTCCACACAGGTGATGTGTCTTTATCCGATCTTTGGTGGTCTGTTCCAACATAAGATTGACTCAGCAGTTACTACCTTCGCATTCCGATGATTTCCTTGTAAATAAAATGAAAAGCTACAATTGTAATTTATGTAATTAACTTTGTACAGTATTTGTATATTCGATAACGATAGATGTAAGAGGAAGAATTGTAATAAGGGGTCAATGAAAGGCTTAAACAATCAGCAGAATGTTTAACCGAAGACATCAATATCCAGTCAGTCCTGCGTGAGTTGCCAGTACAGGTACCATGTTGCTCTGTGAGTACTCGAAGTCGAGGATATCACTATTTTTAAGAAATTATAATTAACTACCGTACAGTATATACATACATTTGGTGTTTAACGAGACAGGTTGTTGTATTATTTTCTTCTATACATTATTCCTTATTTTGATATTAACTATTTTTTCTGGACGTGGGAAATATTGACATTGGTAACAATGTGATGCCACGCAGCCAAGAGAGTTCTTTTCACATACTGTAATCACTTAACGTCGTAGTGGCAGGCGTAGCTGTTGACTCACCGAAAAGCTTCTAAACCTGTCATGAGCTTGTGAAGGGATCCTGATGTGGGAGACTCCGTGGAACACTGGGGGAGTGAGTACATGGTATACCTGACTGTGTGCCAACCTTCTGGCGTCATCTTCAAACCTGTCCTGCGGAGTAATACTATTCATTCATTTTAGTGTAAAAACACACACGCGCTGTCTCTCTCGCTGATAATGTGATTTTTTAATATTTAATAAAACATCAATATTTAAATCTTACCTTGATTTGGATATCTATGTCGCAATTTTCTTGTTTATCATTAAGTCATCTAATTATAGTGTGTGTAAGTAGTGAGAGAACATAAGAACATAAGAAAATAAGGAGTCTGCTACTCGACACACCAGCAGAGGTGCGCCTCGGCATACTAATTATCGACTTGTTTAAATCTACACATTAGGTTTTATATAACTCCTTAATGACACCATTGTAAAGTATGTTTGGTGTGTCTTCAGTTTCAGGATGTGGAACTCAAGACGCCAACTGCTAACGTAACATCCAACAATTGTTCAGAAAGAGGACATACCCACTGAATCAGGTCATTAATGTATGTAAACAGCCTCCCAGAACCGACATGTAAGGCTGATGCTGAGGAATTTCCACTCTGGTTGTGTGTTCATCTACCAACTCTCGAACAACGCCACGCCTTAACCCTCTCTTCACCTTTCATCTGATTTTATAAATTTATTTATTTTTATCGTTGCTATCATCATTTTACGCTTTTAAACTGTATATATATATATATATATATATATATATATATATATATATATATATATATATATATATATTCATTGATTTTTGTTTCTCTGGTGAGAAAATTGGATTGCCAATAAGAACAAAATCAAATGCAACAGATCCCAGAGAAAGGAAAGTTCAGAACACAAGAAACAAACTGCTAGTGATTTCAACACGCCCCTCACAACTGGAAATTTACCGGAGAAAAAGAAAACTACAAAGAAATGAGAGGTGGGAGTAGGTTAATAGCTGTTAGACTACGAGATCCGTCGCAAGGGAGCATAATAATAATGGTCACATAACGAAAAACTCAACTTTTACAAACAGTAATACTTATCAGTAGCAGATCTACTGAAAATCGATCGCTTGCTGGAACTTCAACACTGACATCCTGAACATAAGTGACACTCGATATGATAATATAAGAACGAAGAAACAGCATAAACAGAGATCGAATATGAAAAGTACCTAGGTGTCTATGTTGCCAACGAACTGAGGTTCTTGGGCCATTGTGAGAAGAAGACGAGTGAAGCAACTAAGCTAATAGGTCTTATGAGATCGTTCAGATATTATCTAGTAACGCTCTTCAAGAGTGAGGTCCTTCCCCATTTGGAGTACTTTCACCCCGTCTGGTCCCCAATATATGCAAAAGACTGTCAGGTGATTGAAAATGTCCAAAGGAGGCCACCATACTGGTGATTGCGCTCCGGCACCTCAGCTACCCGGAGAGATTAGAATGCCTGCAATTGCCTAGCTTATATTTTTGGCGAGCAAGGGGTGAATTAATTTAAATCATCTCCAAGACCATTACTCAGTCATGTTTTTATACCTGGAGCTGGCGGGCTCCCGTTCCACTATTTAAGGTCACAGTTCAAGGTTGAAGAAGCAACAAGTTCGAAAAATTGTCAGGGCAAACTTTTTTGGTAGTAGGCAGCTATCAAACAGGGAGGTACTACCACCTTGGAAGGTATTGGAAGCATAATGTGTTGTCTAATGGTAGACCCTGCTGCCATATGGCATCACAAAAATTATGACCAAGTCCCAGGTTGCTGAGCTGACGTTTTGCCTCATTTACACACAATCGCAGAGTCTCAATTGTTTCTCTCACTTTGTCAACACAACGTACATATATCGTTTCCCATTCTTGATTTTTATATAATTTTTGTATTTCTTTATTATTATTAGTATTATTATTACATTTTCGCCCACCAGGCCCCGACGTCGGTCAGCGACCTGTGCCCGGGTGGGCTAATAACCCCTGTTAAAAAAAATCCTCTTGGAACAATCTGCCAGAGACTTGTGACGGCAACGAGTGTGAGCTCATTCAGACTTACCAACACTGGAGTAGGTATAGATTTATTCAGGATCGGCAGGAGCCAGTGCATGCCCAGTACTTGCCAACAGTACGTAACAGAGACGTGATCGACCGCCCAAGCGCCTAACGAGCCGATCATTGGCGAAGAGGATAAAAGTAGAGTAAAAGTAATATTCAAATAAGCATCTCAAGGGGCACTACTCAGTCGAGTGTCCTTACCTGGAGCTGGCGGGCGCTCGCCCCACAAGGGGTCACAGCTCAAGGTTGAAAAAGCCGCAAGCCCCCAAAAACTGTGAGGGGTAACTTTTTAGGAGTGAGAGTTGTGAACTCTTGGAACAATCTGCCAGAGAGTGTTGTGACGGCACCAAGTGTGAGCTCTTTCATGACCAGACTTGACAAGTACTGGAGCAGGTTTAGATGCATTCTTCTTACTCCTGTGCCAGGAAAAACAAGTACACGAAAATTAATACAAGAGAAGAATTGCTTACATCTTCAATAAACACAAAAAATATGATCATAACGAAAAACCCACACCAAGTTAACCACTCCCTCACGCCCACACCAAGTTAACCACTCCCTCACGCCCACATCAGGTCAACCAATCCCTCTCGCTCACACCAGGTCCACCCCTCTCACATCCACAACAAGTCAACCACTCCCTCACGCCCACATCAGGTCAACCAATCTCTCTCGCTCACACCAGGTCCACCCCTCTCACGCCCACAACAGGTCAACCCCTCTCTCACGTCCACACCAAATGCACTATGTACATTGTTTGTATACCTGGAATGCCTATTTTTTTATTTGTATACTTGCACTGTCTGCGTATATTATTTATATACCTATACTATATGTACAGTACGTTGAACACATGATCAGTCTGTATAAATTGCTTGTATGCCTACACTATGTATATTCACTAGGTACATTGTATACTCGCGCTGTCGATGTACATTTTTTGTATAACTTCACATGTACAATACAGTAGAAACTGAGTTAATGTAAACTTTTCTGATAATTTTACTGAATATATATCAATCTACAACACACTAGATTCAGTCTGATAATGCAGCAGTTTATATTTTGAATAATGTTGTCTGTTATCTAAGCGCACTTGTTTGTATGTATTAATAAGTTAAGCAAACGTACTACAGTTAAATGTTTGCCGAAACTGTTTCTGCTTCAAATATAATACAAATAATATGTTCTAGTTTCCTATATCTAATTATAGCTATGCAAATACAGTATACTAATTCTCATAATCTTGAGTTATCTATATCTACTGTATGTCATCCTCTATTTTTTCTTTCATAAAAATAACAATCATCTAAAGATTTTATGTTATGTTTTAATTTGTCACGTTTTGTTTGTTTTCATCTATGTAGATCTGAACTAACCCTGCTGGTTGTGAAGTCTCTTACAAGTGGTAACAGCGGCATCTGATGAGATGAATCGCTTGACACGCAAGGAAAAACATGAAAACATTTTCCTTCTTACATTTTAATTCAGTTAGTACGAAATAAAATGAAGATTATTTACTCATTCATAGACTATTTTAAGGAAAATATAAATAGTCATACTAATCTCATAACACAATTACGGTAGCCATTTATACTGTACAACAGATAATATAAAATATTTGTACGTCAGGCAGCGAGTGATGTGCAGCAAGAAGTTGCACAGAAATTATCAAACATTATAAATTTCTTCCTTCGTGTAGATTATAGAATGTGTATGTAGTGTTGTGTGATATTGCCTGTTCTTGAAATTCTAAAATAGATGTCTATCGTGGCCAAAGAACTTCCACGATCATCAAAATAAACTGCTGAAGAAGATGCAGTTCACTAGAGGCCACATAACAACAGCTGAGGAGCTGAGCAACACCACCACAGATCACAATTTTACGGTGTTGAGGACAAGTCCACACACACCAAGATGACACATAAGCACCTAAACAGATGATACCATATCGAAACATATTGACCTCTGAGAAAAAATGGACAAACACTGGGCAGATCAATATGTTATGTTGGCTGCAGCTTCAAATATGATTTACAAATCACGTACATGGATCACCTAAATAATAGACACCCCAGTTTACTTCACTTTTAGAATAACCACCCTAACGCTACTTGGGGAGTAATTTAGTGTTTGCTTAACTCAGGTTGTTAGGTTAGGTCAGGTCAGAGTTTGGTGGTTCAGGTGAACCCCTGTTATATATAAATACCAAACACAAGAGCCCTTAAATGCAGTTCACATTAATACAAAAGTCTTACAAGTATTGGGATGCGACTCTTATAAACCACAAGATACTCCTCACTGCATCAACTCGCCCAACACACAAACTTGACCTGCCGGCAAACACACACACACACACACACACACACACACACACACGCGCGCGCGCGCGCACACCTTGTTCCTCACTGCACTCTCCAACTGATATACGAGTATATTTAATTTTGTCTTTGTAGTTCATTGCATACAAGTTTCATGCATCAATTACTTATGAGAGAGAGAGAGAGAGAATATTTCGAGAGAAATAATTAACACACTCACTACTGCTAAACGATAACTCACAGCTAGTGTCTGTAATCTCTTCTCGAGTATTAGCTGATATTCTACTTGATATCTTAAAAGGTGAGATTACAACATTCGTGTGAATAAGAAGATAAAGAGGAAGAGTGACGTCATCACTTCCGTGGCCAACCAAAGAGAATAAAGCCGGCTGCGCTGGCTGTACCGTCAGTCTGCTTTCACCCACCGCAGAGGGAAGATATGAACAATCTGTTCTCCATTCAAACAACTACACTGTCGTACACAAAAGTAAGTGGAAGCAACTTTTTATTTATTTTCGTGGTCAGTAATTAGTCTGTGTGTTAGGATACATGAAGCTATCGAGTACACTAGTGCTAAACCAGACCATTTTTTAATTTTTGGCTCGCAAGGTGAACTGATTTGCGTGAAATTTTCCTTCTGAACTCTTAGATTCAGAACTGTGACCTAATTAAACACACAAGGAGAAAACAGCGTTGTGTCACCTGTGAACACCAAACATGACCCATTAATAGTTTCAGTGTTAATACAGTACATCCGGCCAGTGGTTCCCTGAGGCTATTGTGGTCTTTATCATAACTCGCTTACTGTCTTTGATACATTATATATATATATATATATATATATATATATATATATATATATATATATATATATACAGAGAGAGAGGGAGATGCTGTAGTAGAAGACGAAAATTTGGCTGCTGTTCCAGACATAAATTACGAAACCGTAGTAAAGTGCGGTGAAACTGATGGACTCCTGGAAGCCGTGTACATCTCACCGCAACAGTGACGTCACCTACACGCCTCACCACAACACTGGTGTCACCTACACGCCTCACCACAACACTGGTGTTGCCTACACGCCTCACCACAACACTGGTGTCACCTACACGCCTCACCACAACACTGGTGTCACCTACACGCCTCACCACAACACTGGTGTCACTTACACGCCTCACCACAACACTGGTGTTGCCTACACGCCTCACCACAACACTGGTGTTGCCTACACGCCTCACCACAACACTGGTGTTACCTACACGCCTCACCACAACACTGGTGTTGCCTACACGCCTCACCACAACACTGGTGTCACTTACACGCCTCACCACAACACTGGTGTCACCTACACGCCTCACCACAACACTGGTGTCACCTACACGCCTCACCACAACACTGGTGTCACCTACACGCCTCACCACAACACTGGTGTCACCTACACGCCTCACCACAACACTGGTGTCACCTACAGTACACGCCTCACCACAACACTGGTGTCGCCTACACGCCTCACCACAACACTGGTGTCACCTACACGCCTCACCATAACACTGGTGTCACCTACATGCCTCACCACAACACTGGTGTCACCTACACGCCTCACCACAACACTGGTGTCACCTACACACCTCACCACAACACTGGTGTCACCTACACGCCTCACCACAACACTGGTGTCACCTACACGCCTCACCACAACACTGGTGTCACCTACACGCCTCACCACAACACTGGTGTCGCCTACACGCCTCACCACAACACTGGTGTCACCTACACGCCTCACCACAACACTGGTGTCGCCTACACGCCTCACCACAACACTGGTGTCACCTACACGCCTCACCACAACACTGGTGTCACCTACACGCCTCACCACAACACTGGTGTCGCCTACACGCCTCACCACAACACTGGTGTCGCCTACACGCCTCACCACAACACTGGTGTCACCTACACGCCTCACCACAACACTGGTGTCGCCTACACGCCTCACCACAACACTGGTGTCGCCTACACGCCTCACCACAACACTGGTGTTGCCTACACGCCTCACCACAACACTGGTGTCACCTACACGCCTCACCACAACACTGGTGTCACCTACACGCCTCACCACAACACTGGTGTCACCTACACGCCTCACCACAACACACCTACACACCTCACCAAATTCTTACCAGACAAAATTCAATAAATTAATTTTATTTAGCTGTTGAAATACAATTTTGGTAAAAAAGTTTTACAGCAATTTTGTATTTTATGATACTGTATATATTTAGCAGTCATTTAGAGTTAATAACTTCTCCGTTCCTTACTTCAAGTTATAGGAATAATGATGTTTAAGGGAGAGAGCTATGAGGACTCCTATCTGGTGCACTCCGTAACCTCTCTTCTTGCCTCCAGCTATTACCTCTCTGGGAAACCCTTACCACTAAATTATTCTGTGGTCGCCTTCCTCTCTGGCGGTATGTGTAAATACTTTGATGTTTATCGTCGACTGCATAGTCATCTTCAGAACTGACAACTCCCATCAAAGATTAGATGAGGAACGTGCCGGATGTTCACCACATTCCACGGTGTCTTGACTGGATGCCTAGACGATTGTCTACTGTAATAGCAATATCTTCAGTGTATTCTTTTAAACTTCCGACTGGCCATAGACGATTATTTATAATGTATATCATCATAATACATATGCATTAAGTTTCTTAGAAAACCTAACCGCACCTTACCTTACAATAAGTAAAATTTGGTTATCTTACAGATGGTGAGCGACATCTTAAATGAAACAGCAAATTTTCTGATATGCGAATTTATTTCCATTAACCTTTAGCAACAAAAAAAAAGTAACTCTATTTACCTAATGTGCAGTTTGTAGTTGTTGTCAATTGTAGACCCTGACTAGAATGAACTAAAATAAATAAATTTGATCTAGATTAGGCTGTTCTGGAAATATAGAATTTGGTGAAACGAAAAATTGCTATTATGTAAGTGTCTATGGAACAGCCAGACAAAAACGACATCCTTAATCCAGCCCGACGCCTCACCCGCATGATGTTGTTTCTTGGAAGAAGCGTCAGAGGAAACATCTTGTACAGTCTCACCTAAAAGTTCGTTAACTCTCCCAGCCAGCTATTGCTGCACTGCCTGCTTCAGATGTATGAACTTGAGTCTGTTACTTCGAACCTTTAGGTTCATTCGTATCGGTTTCATGTTCTGGTTGGTACTGAGACAGTTTCAAACATGTGAAGCAGGCAGTGCAGCAATAGCTGGCTGGGAGAGTTAACGAACTTTTGGGTGAGAATGTACCTACCAGAGAAGGAGGAAAGATCTGTTCACTGCCCATAACCCGACAGCCAGGATTGTTTTTCTGGTCATTGTTCCTTCGTAAGGATTTTAAACCTCAAAATTAGATTTTTGCGAGCACTGAATCGGGACAGGTTATTGAGTAGATTTAGGATATTGTAGGTAAAACTTTTTTTCACGACTGAAAATAGGCTCCCATTTTTTTTTAATTTCCGGTATCCATACTAGCAGTTGCTGGTGACACAAAAATGATCACAATATCCGGAGTCACTGGCACACCCTGACTAAAACTCCATTTCCTCGTCCCACTAACCATGTGTTTCCTGTTACTGCTGCCGTGAATAACATATAAGTTGGTACCTGTTAGCTCGATTGACGACTCCGCAATATAGGTAATACAGGTTGACAACCCTTTATCCGAAATTCCGAAAACCGAAAAGCTCTGAAAACCGAAAGTTTTTTTTTTTTTTTTTTTTTTTTTTTTAAGCAGGGATTAGCTCACCCGGGCATAGCTCACTGACCCACATCAGGGGCTGGGGGACGAAAAAGTAATAGTAATAATAATTATAATAATAATAATTATTCATAGTAAATAAAATATTTAATAAACATACACCAAAATAAAATAATATGATAACATTAATAATAATATATAATAATAAAATTAATAAAAATAACAATAAAACAGGAGTACTGCAATAATAAAATAATAATAATAATAAAGAAATACGAGAATGAAAAAAAGATCAAAATTGAGAAACACGACCTAGACCTAGGAATTATTATTATTATTATAATTTTTATTACATTTTCGCCCCCCAGGCCCTGATGTGGGTCAGTGATCTATGCCCGGATGGGCTAATACAAAAAAAAAAAAAAAAAAAAACTAACCATTCTGAAAACAGAAAAATTCCGAAATCCGAAATTCCTCTGGCCCCAAGGGTTTCGGATAAGGGATTGTCAACCTGTAGTACTCTCAGATTATCTGTTTATACATTTCTTATAAAATAACAAAGTATTTACCGGTGGATTTATTGTCTTTTCAGATGTTGGTAACGGTTATGGTTATACTTGTCTTCACGTCGTCGTGTAGTGGTCGTTCTTGGCTAATCGACGGTGATGAAGACCTCCAATTGTCACAGTACCACAGCCTAAATAAGAGAGCAGTGTTCGACTCAGCTTGTAAGGGTTACTATGACCGAGAATTCTGGGGCAAGTTGAGCAGAGTTTGCTGGGACTGTGAGAACCTGTTTAGGCAACCTGGCTACCAGGATAAGTGCAGGTATTGTCATCAACTCTTATAGGTTCTCTTAAAGTCTTAACTTGCCATTTGAGGCAGTAATTGACATCTTGTTATTCATCTGCATGTGTTAATTATAAATACCGACTGAGCTAGTGAAAATCTGTTGGTTTATATAATCTCCCCTTCACAATGCATCACAACAAATATTAAAAGTATGTTTTTCCCACACCAGCGAAGGCTGTTTCGTCACTACGGACTTCACTCAGTGTGTAAAGGCCTTGTTGCTAAATGTGGAAGAATACAACGAACTTGCTGAGTTGGTGCGCGGTTGATAAATCTACTATAATATAAAAAAAGAAGTAAGTGTGAAGCATCTATCTATGACAACTACTCATTTATCAGATAGATGAAGCCTCTCTGGCTAGTGGTGAATGAGGTTTCATAAATAGTTAGGTATAACAGACAAGACATTATAAAAAACTTCAAATTACAAAGTTGTATTTTATTAGTATTGTTTTGAAATAACAACTGCTTAAGACATTAAAATCCTCACTGATCATATATTCTAAACTTTTAGGGAAAAAGGTGACACAAGAATCGAATTCCCTGAAGAATAATATCCCCACCTTCCTCACCCCTGGGAGCGACGCCAACATGACAGGTCGGTGTTTGTTGCCAGGATCTCTTGGTAACATCTTTTTCACCCTCGGAGGACCATCTAAAAGGACTTAACAAGACCTAGTTAGTCTAAATGACCGGTTTACTGAGAATTCAGACTGGATAAGAATTGGGAAAAACGGGAAATACTAATATATGCTGAATTTGCTGATATATCTACTAAGCACACCAGGTATTAATATATGCAGATTTATTTGCTGAACAACAGTTATTAATATATACAGGTACGTTTACTGAGCACACCGGTTATTAATATATACAGGTATATGTATTGAAGACACCAATTATTATTAAAGTGTTCAGGTATTTTTACTGACACTAGCTGTTAAAATTTGCAGGTAAACCTACCTTTATTAACAACTGATGTATTCAGTTAATATGTAACATACAATACCTGCCTTCGGCCTCACTAGTACTGACAGTTGGGGTCCATTCCACCCCACTAGTACTGACAGTTGGGGTCCATTCCACCCCACTAGTACTGATAGCTGTGGTCCATTCCACCCCACTAGTACTGATAGCTGGGGTTCATTCCACCCTACTAGTACTGACAATTGGGGTCCATTCCACTCCACTAGTACAGATTGTCAGGACCCATTCCACCCCACTAGTACTGATAGTTGGGGTCCATTCCACCTCACTAGTACTGATAGTTTGGGTCCATTCCATCCAATAGTACTGATAGTCATCTATGACCTATGCATTTATCACCAGGTTTACCTTTTTTTTTGAGAAGAAACATTCATCTGATCATTTCCTTCTATGTCAACTGTGCCACCCATCATCATACCACCAGTTAATATAGTAAAGAAACCGTGGCAATAACATCCCCGTCCTATCCCCATGTGCACATGTCGTTGGCTCAGAGTAATTAGAATTTAAAAATAAGGGTAGTATCTGAATTTCTGTCGAATATTTTTTTTTCAAGGAGAGGGAAGGGGGGGGGGTCCATGTGCCATGGCATAATGGTCAGTCCGACTCTGGGTGCAGAGTTACGCAGGTCGAGTACAATATTATCTACAGTACCTGGACACGACCAAAGCTGTCGCGTAAACCCGCCGTACATGGCCTAGTGGTGCGGGTTTAGATCCTCATTAGAGCAGTACACTGACATCCTAACCTCTCAACCAACAAGGCAGGAAACTGAATATATGCTGGTATATTTACTGAACAAATAATATATATATATATATTTATTTATCTATTGTACAGGCTGTAAGCATGTACTCTTATAGAGATGCAGGTCTATCTACTGAACACACTGTATGTCTTTGTTACTTCTTGTTTAACAGATTTCGCTCATTGGTTATTCCTTCATTAACTTTACTTGCTATGTGTTAAAGACAGTGAATGACAGTAGTTATCTTATTTATTACATAAATATCTAGTCAACTTACATATTTTTATATTTTTTGTATAATGCAGGAGAATATGTTTTCTTTAGTACTGTATGTCATAATTTGTGTAAACTGTATTTCAAATGTCTATCATGAACTCAGATTATTTTGACGAATTATATTTTAATTTACGAAAATTCTTTGTTTATTATTTAACAAAACAACAACAACGGTAGGAACAAATACAGCAAGATGATTTGTTTTAACTTCTGGCAGTAGCTGTCTAGTATATGTAGGCCTATTGACTTGGTGCACTGATATTAGTTGTGTAGTTCATGGTATATTAATAGTACAGTAGTTGTGCAGTACATGCAGGTGTACTGAAAGTACAGAAATTGTAGTACATGAACTGACTTATGTGGTTGTAGCTAATAACATTGTACTTTGTTATAATGTTATAATAGGTTTACTTTCATTACTATAATATTCCACAATAAGTTAAATATAAAACTTCCCTCGCCTAGAGTTGTGATATTACCATCTATGCTGTCTTGAAAATATTTGAGTGTTGAGTAATATTTAGATATGTCGCTGAAAAGTTACAAGATTTATTTTTCTATTGTATTCGCCACAATTTGCTTTATTTCGCACATCTCTATAATTTTTGTAATATTGTTGGCTTGCTAATATAGGAAAAGATTAATGTTGTAATAGCGGCAGTATACCTCACTTAAGCTAGATAAGGAACGTTTGTTATATTACTTTTCATTAATATTTGCATAACAGATATCTTGTAATAAAGTATATTTACATGGATTTTTTAATTATATTTCACCTACAGAGATAAGTAAATTATGTTTGTTTCGCTGCCATTGTTTACATCATCCCGCGCTATAGACTGCGAAAGTATTACAGTACAGTATTATGAACAGTTGTACATAATATAATGTTCATGGGTACAAGAGCAGGGCAGGTTATTACAGTGGCACGAACACTTGTACAGGATAAACTGGTCATAGGTACGTACAGTACAGAGTTGATACTTACATGTTTGTTATATTATCATGGCATACAAGATCTTGTATGCCATTCTACAATGGCGTGAAATTCACTTCACTTAATTCTTTAACAAATGTGAACTGGCAGTGGTTCTACAGACGGCAACATATCAAGGAATACGATTGTGTAAATTACTCAGAATGATAGCATTTATCGCTGCAGCCTAGGGTAACCTAACGTAACCTAGGTCACTATATCTCTGGACAGGTTAAAACGATAACTGATTACAGTAAACTTAAATTTTGCGTTAGAATAATTCTTCATTGTGTTGCCAGCGACAATATCATCGTGAGATGATATTTTACTTAATAAAATACAGGTCACTAAGAAATATCATATAGATGGCAGATCTCATGAGTGACATTGTCTTGAGGCATATATATATATATATATATATATATATATATATATATATATATATATATATATATATATATATATATATATATATATATATATATGCCTCAAGACAATGTCACTCATGAGATCTGCCATCTATATGATATTTCTTAGTGACCTGTATTTTATTAAGTAAAATATCATCTCACGAATCGAGGAAAACATCAGGCAGTGCGTAAAACGCTCTTATGAGTGAATGATTGAAGAGAGAAAGTAAGATGTGTGACGCTGATGATTTGCAGTGTGGGTAACAAAACTTTCCTGGTGTGAGCGAGCTGTATGAACACTGTCACGTCACAATAAATAAGGTTACGCTATATTTTGCTCTGGGGTACGAATGTCTCCCTAGAACTTAGATTAATGTTCATGAGCGGATGTTAACTGTATTATTACCGTTGCCCGTAACCACGGTTGAGAAGATACGGCTTACATCCGCAATAGTGATAACGTGAGTGAACCTCATCATTATTATGAGGTTAGTTTTCCAATTTTCAGCGATTCTCATCACCCCATCCCTTAGTTATAGATAATTTACAGTGGCTGCTTCTCATCCAAGTTGGGGCCGGAAAGTCAGTATTTGAAGGGTTCCGGCCCATATAGGGGAGAAGGGGAATGAGGGTGCTGATGCTGTGGCGAAACCAGCTAATTCTCGCCATGTGGCACATCATTCCCCTCTACCTGCCTCTAATATGAAGCAAGTAATGAGAGCTGCCATCCACTCGAGATGGCAGCGCAGGTGGGATGCTGTCGGAGCAAACAAGCTCCGCTACGTCCGCCCTACACTGGGTACCTGGGAATATCAGGGACTGCCGTGCCGCAGGGAGACTGCTTTGGCCCGCCTCAGTATTGGTCACACACGACCCCCTCCGCATTGTGATAGCTGCCTGGTTCCATTAACTGTTCGACATTTCCTGGTGGAGTGTCCCAGTCTCAGAGATCTTCGTCGTAAGCACCTCTCCCAGTACTGGGGGGAGACCGTCTTTCTTTGGTGCTGGGGGGGGGGGGGGGGGAGAGCGTAGGGACGGTTGATTTTATCTATTAACGTTTAAATAGTTTTTACGAAAGTTCTATGTTATTTATTACCCTGCTTTATTTCATTTTAGTTCTTTAAGCCTTTATTTTAATTCGGCGATATATGACTTAAGCTGATGCGTCGCCAGGGATGCAATTACCACAATCAATCATCATGGTGATGATTCAAGATTATAATCAAATTTAGATATGTGATAGATATTGCTGCAAAAAATAGAAACAGACTAAAGTAGAAAACTGTCAAGGCTAACTTTGGAACAGAGAATGTTGTGACAGCACCAAGAGTGAGCTACTTTTTTAGTCCACATTGATATTGATACAAGTCCAAGTATATTGAAGAGCCCGTATATGCCCAGTACTTGCAAACAGTGCGTAACAGAGAACAGACCAAACGAATAGTGAGGTGACAAGGGGGTGAAGAGTAAGTTGGCAAATCCGCTAAAGCGAGAACTTGCGGGCCAGTATGGCGTTCATTGGGTGGAATATTTGCAGCCAAAGCGCAAAATACGTTGAGTTGAACTAAACGAGCGGAAACAGCCAATATTCTATACTACAGCAGTATAAGAGAACCTCGTACACGAACGGTTTTATCCTTGGTAGCTGTTATCGAAGCATAAATACGTTCATGAAGTTGTTCCTGCCTCAGTGGCCTTGGAGAGATGGTGCAACCTTGTAACCCGTCACCTAATTTATTTTTATCCTTTTTATCTTGCATGTGGCCTCGTTATCTTGTAATGTTTCGTACTGCCAACATAAAAGTATTTGCAAACACTTAACATTCTGAGGATTATAGGAGCACGACTTTTAATTCATCGTCACTGATTGGAGGGCGAGTCATGTTCCTCATGGGTGAGTCACTGAGGCAAGGATGACGGTGCTTTATAATAATCACTTTCCACTATCATGATATTCTTAACATCGGCCAACTCATAGTTCGTCATAATTTACACTTGATTATAGTTTTGGTCTTCCTGTCTTGCAAAACCTGACATCCGGCCTTGTATGTTTATTTTCCCAATTGAGACTGAATTATGTTCTTAAGGTTGTTGGTGATTTGTGTCCAGAATATCTTCCCTCACACCCTGCAAGGACTAGGGATATTAATCAGTAGGCTAGAAAAGCAATGAAGATAATTTTGTAGTACAGAATCTTGTGTATGCAATCTTCGAACTCTCTTCATAACAGTTACAAAATGCTGGAATAATTAACGGGACCATTAACCTAGTAATAGAGTCAAGCAATTTAAAATTTAAATAAGAAAATACAAAGCCGATGAAACAAGATGATAAAAGTTACTTAATGTATTAATGGACTGTGAATGTTGTATATTGTGAAAATGACCTATCAGCCTCGGGTAGTCTGAGTATGGTGTATTACTGATCACGTTTAATCCCAAATTTTTACACTATGTCGAGTTTTGTATGCAGTATTATTGTGCTATCCTTGGTAAAATTGATTCACAGTTTACCTTATTACTTTTTTATCCTCTTCGTCACTGATCGGCTCGTTAGCCGCTTGGGCGATCGGTCACGTCTCTGTTACGCACTGTTGGCAAGTACTGGGCATGTACCGGCTCCTGAATGTACCTGAACCTGCTCCAGTGTTGGTCAAGTCTGGTCTTGAAAGAGCTCTCACTCGGTGCCGTCACAACACTTTCTGGTAGATTGTTCCAAGAGTTCACAACTCTCACTCCGAAAAAAGTTTGCCCTCACAGTTTTCCGGACTCGCGGCTTCTTCAATCCTGACCTGTTGATTGTATACCTGCAATGCCTGTTTATGTTGTTTGTATGCCTACACTGTCTATGTACTGTAGTGAAACGGTGACTATACTGTCTAATATATGCATACTGAACCACTGTTAAGTTGTATGACTGTTTTGCTGAATATAATATACATCTGTCTATCTACCAATCACCGCCACAATGCCAAGTTACATGACCAGTGTTCGTTCACTGATGTCGTCTCTAACTTTCTTTACGGTAAATTACTAATTCCTTCAGTACTACGAGTTACCCACTCCTCCTCTACTCAAGTTTGTCAAAGAAAACATTTTTGATAGTCCCGTAAAAACTACATGTCTCCCAGAGAACTAGAAATTTAAGAGGTGAACAGAATGTAAATAAACAAATAAATAAATGGGAGCTAGACAGGAATCAGGAAGAGCTTGTAGTGGACGTCTTCCCTACAAGCTGCCACTCACCACCTGTTACCGCCTTCCCTAGCAACCAAGCGTATCCGCATTCCATTGCCCGCCGTATCCTAGCAACGGAACTAGTCACCGGCTACTTCTCGGGTTTTTCCACCATGACTCATAGCCGCTGCTGGGTGTATATAAGCTCTGTCTCTCCATTGAGATGCATTCTGACCAATCTTCTTGAACAAGCAACATCTCCTCCAGCAAGCTCCACACTGTTAACATTTCATTCAACCAGGAGGCCAGCAACAGGCAACATCTTCTCTAACGGAGCTCCTGCACACATACCTCCTTCGACAAGCTACTCACCGCACGTCTCTACCAAGCAGCCCCTCACCACACAGCACCTCCAGCACCAGACTGTCTATCATATAACTTATATATTATACAAGAAAACCACATTAGAGTTTCCTTCCATCCTGAGTGCTAGACAACTTTAATATCTCGATACCCCTACAAGCTCATCACCGTGTGACGTTATCCTGGATGACGTCACACATTATTATTCGCTGTTAAGCAGATCGATATACACGTGTGAGTTGCAATGTTATGAACTGATGTATATTTTAATTACTCATACGATTAATACACCAAAAATTAAAATAACATGTGCAATAATCTGGCCACTGATCGGCTCGTTAACCGCTTGGGTGTTTGGTTACTTCTGTCACTCACTGCTGGCAAGTTCTGTTGTACTGTACTGGTTCTAGGATGTATGTATACCTGCGCCAGAGTTGGTCAAGTCTGGTCTTTGATAAGCTCACACTCGGTGCCGTCACAACGCTCTCAGTCGGACCCGTAACCACGGGGAGGCACTGAGGGGCACTACCCCCCCCCCCCCTCCCCCACTCAAATGCACACTAAGGTGGAAGCACGAAACGGTAAAGTGAGAGTAAAGGAGTATTTTTTTAAACCTTTCAGATCTGGTGTCTTCTTGGTGATTTTATTCATCTCTGGGTAATGCCACGTGATTCTTTTTGTCATAGTGAAGAAAATCTGGATCGCAGCCAAAGAGAATATACAAATTTGAATTGGAAAGTTTGGCATCATGGCAGACCTGTTTTTCAAGCAGTCGGCAGCCCCGACTGCCACTGTCACTAGCCACACTCACCGTTTCATTCCACCACAAGAAGCAAGTCAGTCTCGATCCTGCAGAGGGAGATTGTTTTTGAAGAATCAAAGTGGTGTAAAATTAAACTAAAGGGGAGAAACTTACTCATTGTCGGATCCTTAATTGACAACGCAATGGCGCTCAACCCTAGCCACCATCTTGTCATGGGGGACTATAACTATGGAGACACCGACTGGAGGAATGAAACTACGCCAATTGACCATAATAATATCGCTACTCTTTTTGTAGAAAATCTGAGAGGCAATTTTCTATTCCAACATGTTAAAGGTCCGACTCACTACAGAGTGAAGCAAGCACCCAAACCGCTGGACCTCATTATAACTAACGAGGAGGATATGGTGGCCTAGTTGGAACATCTACTGTAGTTCCCTTCGGCACCAGTCACCAAGTGACGTTGTCCTTCAGATTTGACTGTTACTTAGTTCCTGACAAAAGCAGGCCAAAGTTAAAATATTACAAGGGTAATTACGACGGACATGAGGGGTATTCGCTGGCCTGACTCACTGACATAAAAGCACTCAGACACTATGCTGAAAATCATAGCCAGTAAAGTGAACTATTTGATTGACAATATATATCCCCAAGAACAAACCTACTGGCTCCAAAAATACAAGGAGATCGTTGTACATGAACCATGCGGCGGCTGACAAAGTTAAGAAAAATCTCAGAAATTCAAGAGGTGGGTAATGACAAATCACGAACAGAACAGGAGGATGTATGTCTGGTTCAGGATCCAAGCAAAGTTAGGGTGCAGAAGGGCTGAAAAAGAGTTTCAGAGGCAGATTGCAGGCGAAATCAACTCATACGCAAAGGCTTTCTAAAGTATGTACGCAAAATCGAAATTAAAAACACGTGTGGGTTTATCAGATCTGAGTCTTGATGATGGTAGTTACGCAGACTCAGATCAGGACAAGGCGAAGGCGTTTTATAAATTCTTTTCCTCAGTGTTCATTATCTTCCTGCATTTGAGGAAAGCCAGTTTGACACAGCACTGACCTACATTGTGTTCTCAGAAAAGGGCATAAGAAATTAATTGTTAAAGCTTATGAACCACAAGAGTCCTGACCCTGACGTGGTGCATCCCAGAGTGCCAAAAGAGTTGTGCAACGAGCTTGCCGAGCCCCATAAAATCTTGTTCGGTCGATGCCTGGATGAGCAATAGGTCCCCAGTGATTGGAAAATAGCTTATAGAGTCCGATATTCACGCAAGGTGATCATCACTCCACGAATAATTATAGACCACTGAGCTTGACCAGCAGTGTGCAAAATACGAGAGAGTATTATAAGAGATGCCGTGATGGAACATCTACAACGAAACAACCTGGTAAAGGACTGCCAACATGGTTTTATACCGGGATGGTCCTGCTTAACACAATTACTCAAGGTGCTGGATGTTTGGACTCTGGAATAGGGTGGCAGTTACGCAGATTCTGACCGGGATAAAGCTGAGGCATTGAACAGCTTCTTTTCCTCGGTGTTCACAAGAGAGGGTGGGATTAACCTTCCTGCGTTTGAGGACAGACGGTTCGACACAGCACTGACCCACATTGTGTTCACAGAAGAGGGTATTAGAAATAAGCTGTCAAAGCTAAAGGTCCATAGGAGTCCCGGCCCTGACATGGTGCATCCTAGAGTGCTAAGAGAGTTGTGCAACGAGCTTGCCGAGTCCCTGAAGATCCTGTTTTGTAAATGCCTGGCTGAACAAAAGGTCCCCAGTGAATGGAAAGTGGCTTATATGAGTCCTATCTTCAAGAAGGGCGATCGTCACTCCATGAACAACTATAGACCGGTGAGCCTGGCCAGCATAATATGTAAAGTACTTGAGAGTATTATCAGAGATGCCGCGATGGAAAATCTACTACGAAACAACCTTGTAAAGGATTGCCAACACGGTTTTATGCCGGGGCGCTTCTGCTTAACACAATTGCTTAAGGTATTGGATATTTGGACCCATATTCTGGAACGGGGTGGTAATATCGACAATATTTACCTAGATTTTGCCAAGGCTTTCGACAGTGTACCCCAAGAAAGGCTGAAAATCAAACTGGAAGGGTACGGAATTCGGGGAAATGTCCTCGCGTGGATAGAAGACTTTCTACATGACCGCAAGCAGTGTGTGGTGATTAATGGCACGAAATCATCATCCGTACCTATCACAAGCTGGGTACCACAAGGCAGTGTGTTGGGCCCGCTGTTGTTTGTTTGTTTCATAAATGACAAGCCTGACGTACACTCCTCCATACAAATGTTTGCCGATGACGCCAAGTTATTTCGGGAAATCAAGAACCAAGCGGACTGTAAAGAGCTACAGAAGGACCTTTCTGGGCTCCAAGAATGGTCGAAGAAATGGCTGCAGAGATTCAATGTCACGAAGTATAAGAGGATGCACCTGGGGCACACCAAAGGTAAGGAGGCGTATCATATGTCCCAACAGGATAAAGAAACTGCACTATTTGAGATAGAATGTGAGAAGGACCTAGGTGTGTATGTTGACAATAAGCTGAGGTTCTCGGGCCATTGCGAGAAGAAGGTAAATGAGGAAAATAAATTATTGGGTCTTATTAGAAGGTCGTTCAGATATCTAAACGGTCTTTCCCTCGTAACGATTTTCAAGAGTGAAGTGCTTCCCCATCTGGAGTACTGTCACCCCGTCTGGTCCCCGAGATATACTAGGGACTGTCAGTTGGTTGAAAATGTTCAAAGGAGGGCCACCAGACTGGTGCCTGCACTTCGGCACCTCAACTACCCTGAGAGATTGGAGCGCCTGAGCTTGCCTAGTTTATACTACAGACGGGCAAGGGGTGACCTAATTGAGGTGTATAAGCATCTCAAGGGGCACTACTCAGTCGAGTGTCCTTACTTGGAGCTGGCGGACGCTCGCCCCACAAGGGATCACAGCTCAAGATTGAAGAAGCCGCAAATCCAGAAAAGTGTGAAGGCACGCTTTTTTGGAGTGAGAGTTGTGAACTCTTGGAACAATCTCCCAGAAAGTGTTGTGACGGCACCGAGTGTGAGTTCTTTCAAGACAAGACTTGACCAACACTGGAGCAGGTTCAGGTACATTCAGGAGCCGGAGCATGCCCAGTACTTACCAACGGTGCGTAACAGAGACGTGACCGATCGCCCAAGCGGCTAACAAGCCGATCAGTGGTGAAGAGGATAAAAGTAAAAGTAATATATATCTGGATTTTGCCAAGGCTTTGTACAGCGTACCCCACGAAAGACTGAGAATTAAAATGGAAGGGAAAGGGGTTTGGGAGGTGTTCTATAGCGTGGATCGGAGATTTTTCTTCATGACCGCAAACAGTATTTTTTTTTATTTTACTGGGAATAGCCCATCCGGGCACAGGTCATCGACCCCAGCGGGGCCTAGGGGGCGAAAAAATAAGAGTAAAAAGAAATTAAAAATATAAAAGAAAAATATTATATTAATATACACCACGAATATGCCGGAAAACCAGCTTTTTGAAGTGAGACAGATTGTATGAGTATGGAAACACAGAAGAAGGCATAGCATTCCATAGTTTGGCTGTTTGAGGAAAGAAGGGTGTATTCTAGTGTGACCGACATCCACAGAGAAACGGTGGGCACCGCGGGCAAGACGAGTGTTAAGAGCCCACTGACTTACCGGCGATACACAGGATGCTAAATCCACCGAATGTTGCCCGTTAAAGTACCTGTAAAAGAGAGAGAGTGAAGCAACATTGCGGCGAAGAGAAAGGGAAGAAAGATTGTCAACTAAAGGAGGAGAGTTAATAAGACGAAATGCCTTTGATTCCACCCAATCTAACAGTTGGACAGAAGAAGAGCCACCCCAGATATGAGAGCAGTACTCCAAGTTAGGACGAATGAATGCCAGTACTTGCCAACAGTGCGTAACAGAGACGTGACCGATCGCCCAAGCGGCTAACGAGCCGATCAGGGGTGGAGAGGATAAAAGTAAAGTAAGAGAAGTAGTTACGGCATCTGGAGAGCATTCCCAGCTTTCGGGAGGCAGCTTTAGCAATGTTGAAGATGTGTGGCTTCCATGACATATTAGAGGAAATAGTGAGGCCTAGCATATCTATTTTAGAAATTGGCAGTGATTGCGTCCTGAAATGTGATTGGTGGGATATCATCTAATTTGGAAAGTGTAATTGGTAAATACTGAGTTTTATTACAATAGAATTTAACCAAGTTTCTACCTCCCCATTCGGAGATACTGCACAGATCTGCATTGATAGATGTAATGATAACAGCTCTAGAAACAGATCTAGTTTGAAAATAAGGGGGACGGAGAAAATGCGAAGAGCGAATAGTAGCAGGGCCGGATTCAGGAGTGGGCAAAGTAGGCAGCTGCCCAGGGGCCTCCACTTGTGCGGTAGTAGCTATATCAGGGCTGGTCGACTTGAAACCACATGAATGACTCCAGTCATGTCTCACTTTTGTGTGTGTGTGTGTTGGGAATTTGTACACTATCAATAAATATACAGTTAATTAAAAAATTCTCACTGTTCTAATTTCCTCACTATAACTGCATATGGCTTCAATATTCTCCAAAGAAGTGTTCAAATTTAAAAATTTTCCCTGGGGGCTTACAGCGCCCCCCGGAACTCCCAGATGTTTAGGCTTGCTTCACTCGCCACCCCACCCTCTTGGGTAGTTATAATGAGGGGGGCCTCCACAAAGAGGCTGCCCATGGGCCTCCACAGGTCTAAATCCGACACTGAATAGTAGAATCATCAGCGTAAGAATGGATAAAAATAGTGGGACACCACTATTGAATTGAATTTAATTGAATTTGAATTGAAATAGTTTATTTAGCCAGAAAAACACAGATACAGAGTGGATAATAATAACAATATAAACTTGGCCGAGCCAGTTGAGAACCAGAGCTCTCTCTTAGGTTCCTGATATATACTATACATTTATCTCAAGGAAGTATTATGTAACATTTAGTAACAACAACTGCCATGGATCGGTTCTCAAGGAAGCTAGAGATTAGAGAACAAAGTGGGGAAGGGAAACCATAAGAGGGCAGTTTAGAAAGCAATGATTTCTGCCTTACCGTGCCAAATACTTGGAGATGTTGAGGGCCACGACGAAAGTTCCCCATAATCTCTAAGAGAAGATGACAAAAGATGGGTGCAATAGGAAAGCAGATCACCAGTAGATCTCGCCTGACGAAAGCCAAACCGGCGCTCCGACAAAAGAGAATGGCGTTCAAGGTATATTGGTGATTAATGTCACGATATCGCCATTAATGATGCCTAACATTCGGTTAGGTTTTCTTGTTATTTCTGAGATGTGGTCTCTAAATTTTAGATTGCTTGTCATTAAAACGCCTAGATCCTTTTCTTTGTTCATAGATACCAAATTGTTTTCAGGTATCTTATAATTTTGCTGTATTAAAATTTATTTTCCGTTTCGAGTCTTTGTAGAAATTGTAGGTCCTCCTGTAGAGTGCCACTTTCTCCGTCTTAATGTAGATTTGTTTCTCTCCAGCAAATATTTTGCAAGCTGATCTGACACTACTTCGCAAATCATTGACAAATTTAAAATATAAAGCTGGTCCAAGGACCGATCCTCGTCAACACAATTCCTTTCTTTCACCCACTTAGATTTGGCTCCATTTACTGTCATACGTTGTTTTCTATCAGTTAAGAATCCTCCGATCTATCGTAATGCATTATCATTAATTCCAATTTTGTGGAATTTGTATAATAAACTATGATGTAGTACACTATCAAATGTTTTTTTTAATCAAGGTAAATGACACCAAATGGCTAATTTTTATCAATCATATTTGTCCAATCCTCTAAGGTTTCTATTAAGTTTGTTACACATGAGCATTAAGCTACAAATCCATGTTGGCACCTTGTTATTAGTCCATTTTTAGTTAAGTGGTCCACAAAGTATAGCTTTCTTCACAATACTTTTTGTGATATTTTTTGTAGTATTTTTTATTATTCTCAGGTCCTTACTTCATAGTATTTCGAGCGCTAGTGAATTCTTTGGAAGTGGCTCTTGAGAAACAAAAGCCCATCTATTATTATTATTATTATAAGGCAGTGTCGCAGTAGCAGTAGTCACTCAGTCACCAAATCAAAGTCTTCAGTAGTCACCGAGTCTCAGGCCAGCACCAGCGGGCTTCCGACTGGCGCCTGCCAGCAGCGACTACCTGACCGCCACAACGCAAGCACGGAAGGGACCGCTTCTCGTAACAATCGCTCCACCTTATAATTTATCAAGTGAACGCAACCGTATACCAGAAACATGAAGACTGATCAGATACAGTATTCTGACAAATACAACGACGACAAATATGAGTACAGGTAAGGATTTGTGTTTGTGGTTGTGTTATCAAACAAACGCACATGGCTGCCTCTTATGAGTGTAAACAAGGTGGGCAAGGTGAAATGTTCTCCCAATCATTTAATGATTGCCTCTTGGAAACTTGTCTTAGCAGTTCTATTGATTTGAAAACTAAAAATACAAGTGTGTGTCAAGCATTGTCAGTAATATCCACTTTAGTGTGTCATTGAATGTGCTGTACGGTACGTGGGTGAGCTGATGTGCTTAGGGCCGAGTAGCAACCATTCATTCATTCATCGTATCATACTAATGCTCGGGAATATGTGTCATTACAGCTTCACTATCTGTAAAGGTATATTTTCATCAGGTGGACGTGGATGATGATCGTATAGATATATATTAATAACATTAAAAAGTGTGGAACAGTTGAGATCGGTATTGAGGTCTTTCCGTCATGGCGGCTGTGGTAAATGCAGTTCTTTAAAAATAGAGTATGCAAGATAAGGGCACCAGATCTAAGCTAACCTATTTATAGCCTTACCTAACTCAGTCAAATATGTAACTATGTAAAAATTCTGTTTGTGTTCGAGCATGGAATTTCATAGTTCTATTTATATAAGGAGAAAGAGCAAGGAAAAAATAATACCTTTCTGGCGCAAATTTATATTTTTCGAGGATAAATATTCGTCCATTGGCTGTCCTCACGTTTTGTTACAAGAATATTTTTAGTAAATTTTTACTTAAGGACATGAGTCCCTTGGGGTTGACCAATATGATTTTCCAGTGTATTATGGTGTGTTTTAAACGAATCTGACCTTCAATTTGGGCGGAAATTGCTAGTTTTTGCCCCTCCTCCCAACAATAATGGAGGAGAGCCTGGGAAATCTGGATTTTGGGTGCCGGAGAACACGAAAACGAGTCATCTAACTTAACCTAACTTAACCTTTGGGCCGCGCCATATCCTAACCTAACCTAACTGTGATTGCATAGAAATTCGATAGCTTTATCGTCTTTTTCGTAAAACTCGGCAATAAACTTAAAATAATCGTATGAGCACGATTGACACCTAACCTCGATTATGGCCATTGTCAAACTGATCATTGAATTTCAAATACGTAGATTTTCAAATCCGTACCCAGGCTGCTTTGAAAAATGCAAATGTGATTGGCCCCCCAAAAATCGAGGGCTGATATCGATACATCATTGGTCACGACTGGATGACGTCAGTCAATATTGCGCCTGTGTGATCCATAGCTAACTCGGTTTCACGGCGGTAACATATCCTCACAGAGACGAAGACTGAAAAGTACGTAAAATCAATTAAATTCAATTGTCACTAAAAAAAGCCTCACCATTAACCATTTTTGCCATTTATATACAGTATATGGGCTTCAAAATGTTCAGAATAGAATGATCTAAATGTTTATAACTTTCTGGCACTCAATGTCCTAAAGTAAAATAATACCATGTTTTTTATGGTGTGCTTTACTAGAATCTGACCTTCATTTCTTGTGCAAATTTGCGGTTTTTGCAAAAAAAAACGCATTTTCATTTGTAACAAACCACTAATTTGCACAAAACTGGCTGTCAGGTTTGAGTAAAACAAAAAATCCCTATCCTGTCCTAGCTTAACCTAACCTACAATATATACAACCTAGCCCAATCTTTTGGGGCCTACCTAGAATACTTGCTACTGTGGTGGGGGATACAGCTGGGTGATCTGGAGAAGGAAGTGGTGGATAATTTGTCTTTTCTTAAAATTAAACAATTTCCACACTTAGGACACAGTCTTCATGTTGGGAGGACACTGTGATCTTGTAATATTTTTATTGCTTCTCTGTCATTCTCATAAACATGCTGAATAACATCACAAAATTTGTGACCAAGTCCCAGGTTGCTGATCTGACTTTCTGCCTCATTTACTGCAGGGTCTCAATTGTTTCTCGTACTATTGACTAACACAACATACATACCTGTATATTGTTTCTCACTTTTGATCTTTTTTTCATTTTTGTATTTCTTTATGGTTCTTTATTTTTATTATTATTACTGTATTGCAGTGTTATTATTAATATTATTAATTATTTTATTTTCAAATTTGTATTTTTTATTATAAATTATATTTACTATGAATTATTATTCCAGTATTATTATTATTATTATTATTATTATTATTATTATTATTACATTTATTATTATTATTATTATTATTATTATTACATTTATTATTATTATTATTATTATTATTATTATTATTATTATTATTACTACTACTACTACAGTGAACCCTCACTTTTCGCGGTTAATTCAACCCACGGCGGCCCGCGTAAAGTGAGAAACGTGTAAAGTGAACAACATAACATAGGGGATTAATTGAAATAGAGACCGGGCCGACCCCCAAACTCCACTTTTTCAGACACAATACCTACGTTGTAGTAAAAATAACTTCTTAATTTTATGATGGTATGCACACACAATTAATAATTAAGAGAAATATCAATAATATTAGATTTTTAACACTTACATTAGTAGAAAAGATGGCTGGGCACACGGGGATGGGGGGTTGGTTCCGAGGCAGAGGGCAGATTATTGGCCCTCACCTGTATCACTTGTATCAATTGTATCACTATCCACTGCAGAGGCTTGCAGGGCCTCTTTGTCAAACCACTCAAAGTCCATATTAGTCCATAGCCTCACTATCATTATCACTATCACTGACTTGGGCCGGCTGTGGTGGGTGGCGGGTGAAGAACTCGGTAATGTTTTGATGACTGGGCGACCTTGTGCGCACCCTGCTCGCGCCGCTTACACAACATGGCGGATGGCGGGACAGGGTGGGAGGTTTGGATCCAAAAATGGCGTGGCTCGCCAGCCGCTCTCCGCGTAAAGGGGTACATGCACCGCGGAATGTGAGCATTCCGGTTTCGGCAGGGTACAGCGTAAATGTGGAAACGAGTAATGTGGGACCGCGTAAAGCGAGGGTTGACTGTACTACTACTATTTTTTTTTTTTTAACGTGGCCTCCAGCCTCCTCCAATAGCCACACCTTCGCCACCATTTTATTACCTTAATATTAAATATCCTAATACATAAGTAGCTATCCTATGTGTGTTGAATTAGTTGAGCCGCAGATCTATGCGGCATTCAGTGACTGTAGCCTCATAGTCAATATCTGCAGCAGTTGTCGGGATTGGGGCAGAAGCTCTCGTTCCCCTGAGGCAGAGCAAAGCCGACCGAAGGAGAGAGAAAGACAGTCGACATCTCATCCAGGCTGTAACGTAACTTCTGGGCTGCTGCTTCTGTTCGGAGATCACCTCCGCGAGTCTGGCGTAGAAACATCTTACACTTGGTCCCATCCCACCAGAGGTTGTGAACACTAGAGGAGTGAAGCTGCCTTGATCAACGTTTTGAATTCTCTCCCCATATGCCCTTCTCTTGTCGTTCTTGTTCCTATGTGCAGTATCGAGAGCTAGGTTACGGTGACATGCAGCCATGGGATAAAAATTCCTGATGTCGAAGAAAGCTTGCTGTCCCCGCGTCCAGAATCCTTGAGTACTGACGTCCACACGGGCTTCGTTAGATGTGTTTGAAGTCCTGTGTTGGAAGATCTCACCATCCAATGGAAGGAGGGTCGGTTCTACCATGACATCCCGGCAGATTTCCTTCAACATATTTGCGGTGAGGTCCCTTACCTCGTCATGCCTCATGTATATGAAGGCCCCCTTTCTTGCACACCATGGCGTCATCGCCATCATAGGAAGAGCCACACACGCATTGGGAGGGCAAACCTTCTACTGGCCGACCGTACCTACTACTACTTTTGTTTTTTACCATGGCCTCCAGCCTCCCCCAATAGCCATACCTTAGCCACCATTTTATTACCTTAATACTACTACTACTACTGTACGTACTACCCGATGTGGGTCAGTGAGCTGTGCCCGGGTGGGCTAATCTCCATAAAAAAAAAATATATGTATATATGGGAGAGAACACTTATCATATTCCATCACGAGCCTTCACAATCCGAAAGTGCGCGGTGGAAGGCTGGTTAAAAATGATTGGCCAGCCAAGTCACATGACACAATACTTGGTCATTGGTGTCATGTCACGAAGAGGAGGAGACAAGTGACTGGCAACATGGCGGATACAGAAATATACACGTAGAAATTTGTGAGATACAGTAATCCCTCGGTTAACGAGATTTCGGTTAAGGAATTACCTTCCATAAGATTCTTAACTTTGGTTAACGAGCAATCCCTCGATTAACGAGTTTTTAACGAGCGCCCCTCCACATGTTTTCGCTTGCATTTGGCTGCCCACCAGCTGTAGTATTAGTCCGCCAATACAGTAATCGGTTCTAGGGCTTAAATTCCTTACTATTTTAGTAAATATCAAGAAGTTTGTACTATTCAATAATTTTAAAAGTCTTATATTAAATTTTTTAGTCATTTTAACAATTATTTAACATAATTTAAGTACAGGGAAACTAGTTTTTAGCGCGCCAAACAGCCTGTCAACACACCATACAGGCGTCAATCTCTGTCTTTTCAGTGGAGGTAACATCTTACTTCAGACTCTTCAACATGAACGCTTTTTTCTGTGTTTCCAGTCAAATTATTGGTCATTTTGAAATTTATTTTACATATTGACACTATATAATGCAGTGCAGTGTTGATTTAAAGAAAATAATCTTGAATTACACCAAGTGAACTAAAATTTTATGGGTGAAATGGCGCCATGGGGTGACTTCTCTTCCACCCCAATGCCTTCTCTTCTCCCTTCTCCTCCTCCCCCATTCTAATTCCCTTCATCATCCAGGAGCCTTCTACATACACACCTTTTTTGTTGACTTTAGGCAATTTTCGGTGAGCTGGAACTAATTACTCAAAAACCCATTGAAACAATGGTTTCGGTTAGAAATTTTTTTCGGTTAACGAGCAACCTTTTAGAACGAATTGTGCTCGTTAACCGAGGGACCACTGTACTCCGTTATTATTGATTTGTACAAAGGAGTCCTTGATGACGTTATAACGAACCGGTCGGGATGTTGTCAGAATCATGGGTATCTAAAGAGTAGCGTCGTTATAACAAAACAACGTTGTCGGGGGCAACTTTAAACGAGGACTTACTGTAATGTACACACTTATTAAGTGATGATAAATACACAATACAGTAGTATTTATTAAGTGATGCTAAATACACTACTGTACTAAGTTACTAAGTGTTGAAGACAGACATTGTGGGAAGCAGATCAGTTGTTTGCTCTTTGTAAAAGATGACTCATGGTTTTCAGTGTGGGATTTTTTTGGGGGAAAGCCGATTCTTTTAGGATAATCTTTAATCAACCTGGCACCAAATGATCCTAAATTGTATGAGAATTGTGGTGGAATTGCATAAAGAAGTGTTAAAGGGATCTTGGGGGATGGAGTACCCACCCATGCTACCCCCCCCCCCCCCCCTCTGCCAGCTGCTCCCAGATAATCATTCATCTTCCACATGCAGTAAACTCCTACACTTATTTGTTCTTATTTTTATCTTTATATTACAGTACTGTGCAGTATACAGTTTTCTCTTTGTTCATAAGACAAATTCTGTGGTTATTTACATATAACATTTTACAGTAAATAACAATCATCTTGGTGACAACAGTTGTTGACAACTAGACTTATATGTCTGATTTTCAATTCAGAGAGTTCTGTTTCACATTTTTTTCTTGTTGATGTAATATTCTTTTAATAACCTTGTTATGCACTTAAAGACCTTAGTTGTTGAAGTGCAGTAATAACATAACAACAACTGATTTTCTTTAAACAGTAAGATAAGCAGTGTTATCTCCACGCCCCCCTCCCCCCATATATTCGCTTTTTTTCGGACTGGGGTCTGCTTCAATTAGTCTGGTTTTTCGAGGTTATATATATATATATATATATATATATATATATATATATATATATATATATATATATATATATATATATATATATATATATATTGTCAAATTAAATGACTGTACAGTTAAAGGAGTATATTTACTTGAAGTGTATATTTTGCAGTAACTTACGGCTGGTTAGTGCTGTATATTTGAATGAATTATTGTACAGTATAGTACCTATATGATTGTTGGAAGCTTTGTGCCCTTGCTATAAGTGTCAATCTGATGCCTGTCTTAATAAGTTAATGTATGTTAATGAATGACTAGCTAACGTAGTAAGCCATGCCAGTAATAAGTACCGATAATTCATCTCCTCACAGACACGTGATTTTACCAAGTGATGTGGCAAAGTTAGTACCAAAAACTCACTTGATGACAGAGACAGAATGGCGCAACCTTGGTGTACAACAGTCCCCAGGGTGGGTCCATTACCTTGTACACAGCCCAGGTAAGTAATTTTATATTTTATTTCTGAACAAAGAGTAATAGTGTTGACTTCAAATAATCACAAGATATGTTATGAACGATAGATATAGATAGGTAGTGCTGATAACCACATAGAAAATAAGAAAACACGAAGTTCCCAAATGCTTTTGTGTAATTCACATCTTCAAGGGTGAGTACACTCAATCTGTACTTACCCTTGAAGATGTGAATTACACAAAAGCATTTGGGAACTTCGTGTTTTCTTGTTTTCTATGTGGTTATCAGCATATACATGGATCATGCACACCTACCGTGATCCTATTTGCAAAGATAGATAGATAGATATGGGTATTTATTCAATAGAGTCATCATACAAGTTTGTTAATTCATTTTGTATATACAGTAGATAGTGCAGGTATACAGGCAAAGCAGATACTATATACTGTACAGTACATGAAGCTCTCTTGAAAAAAAATCGGGTTATGACACTTTGATGTTACAAACAAGTCTTCCAGAATCTAACTTATGTTATATGAATTCTCTCTTGGGTTTATGAACTATGATGATGGAGGATTATGGATTACTCCAACCTTATGGCTGAGATGTGTTTCAGCCTTGCATGGGTTCAGAGCATCAGATGATTTCTTTGCTTTTGTTCTCCAAGCTGACAAGACCTTTCAATGTTTTGTGTGGGTTCCAGCCATGGCCAGTAAACATAAGAGTGGATCTAGTGACATGCCTGTTGTCAAGTAAATAGTAAGACCCTGGCATTGCGATAAAAGTGGACATTATCAAGCAAGCTGAGAAAGGAGAGACTCCGAACTGGATCGTTCATTCCTTAGGGTTCAACTGCTTGACAGTTAGGATGATTCCCAAGGACAAAATTAGAATCATGGATTGTGTGAAGGGGGCTGTTCCGATACAGGTATCCATTGTTTAGCAGCACACTGGACCCTCACTTTATGTGAATTCACGTTTATGCGGCTACCCTATTTCTACCTATAATTAATTTTATGCAGAAAATATTCCCTATTATGCCTTCTGTAGAAGATATGGCACTCTAGTTTTATATTATATTACAGTGTATATTACTGTATCTTTATTTCTAAGCCACATTTGAGTATTTTAATGATGTTTCTGCAACTTATCTAGCAATGATGCTCCAGAAATGGTTGTGAAATGTGGTACAGTGTGTGTGTATGTGTGTGTGTCTACTGCATTGTATGGGACGTCAGGGGATGTTGCTGGAGTGGTGAGTCAGCCACTCCACACACTTTCTCTTTCCACACAAACACCCACGCTCTTCATATGTCTCAGTTTATAGTGTTAGTGTATATTATATTATCTTTATTTCTAACCCACATTAGAGTATGTATTGTAATGATTTTTCCACAACTTTTATAGCATTACTGTTAACTTCTAGTAGTTGTGGAACATATCCTAATTTTCCCCATAAGATTAAGTATTCACTATATGCGGAATCCCATTATGCTGTGTTGTCGCAGAATGCAACCATAGCATAAAGCGAGGGTCAAGTGTAAGTCTCTTGTTGTTAACTGTCTTCTGCAAAAAAATTTATTTTTGACAACCGTTCTCGCTTAACAGTAAGTCAAAATTTGGTTTAGCGATAGCGTAATGACTCGCAGGGAAGGGGGGAATACAGGCATGCCCTGGGTTGTGGAAGGGTTCCGTTCCTGAAAATATTTCTGTATCGTGAAACCATTTTCCCGTTAATTGACTCCCATTATATAAGTTGAGATGCGTTCCCAAGGAAAAAATTTTCAGGCCAAAAACATAACACAGGCACATATATGAATGAAAATAGACACATACAATGATTCATTCATGATGTAACATGACAATAAATGCACACATTTGAACTCTCCAACGCAGTTCCTCTATGGACTCTTATCACCACTGCTGTCACCTGAACATGATGGTTTTTTCCCACTCATCTTGAATAAGGGTACATAGTAACACAGATGCATAACTGAATACAAACTGAGCAGCACCTTTGTTGTTGTGGCTGCTAGAAGCTGAAGAGCTGAGCCACCCACCAGTGGTCATGTAACTACCACCAGAATCCACGCGAAATAAATTGTATAATTTTGGTGAAATTTTTTGTTTTATACACTATTGGAATTTAAAAAAAAAACTTAATGAATTAACCATAATTCCGAAAGGGCGACAGCAGTCCTGAACACAGACGCATAACTAAACACAAGCTAGGGAAAGAATTCTAACTAAGCAGTGCTATTGTTGTGGTGGTAGCTGACAATTGAGAGGGTGAGCAGCCTTCCAACTGTCTTTTAGCTACCACTAAGACTCCACACAATATAAATTTTATAATTTCAGTGAATTTCTTTGTTATACTGTATATCGCAATTTATATGTTTGAAAATTTTCATAAATTTAAAAAAATTCCGTACGGGCAGGAATCCCCGTTAGCCGGAACTCTCCAGTACCCAGAATTAAAATTGGGTCGGATTTTTTCCAGAAAAATTATCTCAATTCTGGGTCTGTGAACGAGTTTCCAAGGTTGAAAATCAGGCACATTTTCAGAGAAAATTCAGAGAAGGTTCCAAAAACATTTCTCCAAATCTCTGTTTTGGGTCTGGGAATAAATTTTCAGGGAGTTCCAAGAGCTTGCATCGTGCTCCAATGCATTCTTATGTGCCGGACATGTGGGTGGCCTAATTTCTTGGATAGCTTAGTTCATATTCTGCTGTAATTTTAGAAGGTTGTTCCCTCGCTAGCTGCTGTTTTTACTTACAATTTGTGTTGTGCAGTTCTGTACATTACTGTACCATGACAAGATTAGCCAAGAATACAGTGTTAAAGCAGTGTTAAGACTGTAAAAAGTAATTACAATTACATATACAGGTAAGCCTTGAGATATATTCTTGAAAAACCCATTATAACATGGGGTTCAATGGGATACGTTCCCAGCCAGTTCCCAAACACACAAGTATCACTGACAAAAAAATTCCTACAATACTACTATCAGTACAAAACAATTAAACAACACTCACCACATCATAATGGACAAGTCTGGTCATCATCACATGTCCCCTTCGAGGCTAAGGGGACTCTTGTAGGTGGAGTGGAGGTGTCACTCTGACTCCCACACAGCCTCTGGGGAGTCTCATGCTTCTTAACCCTCAAACGTCGGGCTAGGAGAATTTTTATTGCCCCTCACAGACGGGCTAATTTAGAAAATTGAAAAAAAATCTGAAGTTGTTATATAGATTGCAGAAGTCGCAATAAAAATCTCCCTCTCACTCTCCTTTGAGTATAAAAAGGCAGTAAAATAATGGCTGTGACGTCATCGAATGTAGCAATGTTGCGGGACCTAGCAGTAATGGCTGCCTCACTACACGTCACCCATTTTATAATCTTTTCCACAAACACCCAGAAGGTAGAAAACCAATTTCATTTTTTTTTGCAGTATCCCCAGTAGGCCTAATCCACACTTTCTTTGAAATAGAATTTATATTTTCAGGGCAAACTAAATAGAATAGACTGTTATAACATGAGAGTTGCACTTAATATGCAAAGAACAAATGAATGTCCTCTCAATAATATTTTAGTGACAACATGTGTAGCATTGTGTACTGTTATGCCATTCATGCAAATCATTTGATTTTTTCACAATCATATTTACTATATCTATGGTCATGAAGTGAAAAAAATAATAAACATATTCACTGTCTTCTGGAAGCCAATAATTCTGACACAGGCCTGGTGTTGATGTATCAATGTTGGGAATGTTTGGCATAAAATTTATCCCATCACTCCGAACAAAGGCAAAATTTGTACTATCCTGGGGTATAGTAGTAGCTGGTGGTGAATCAGTCACTTACTTGGGTACTATCAGAGTCACTTTCCTAGGTAGCAGGCGCAGCCATTGTTCGTGTTGGTGTGTCACGTGGTGTAGAGCGGCGTTGCCAAGGTTCAATTTCCTCCACCGAGAAATTACTTAAATCATCATCTGGTTCCCACCAATTCTTCCATCCTTCCCAACTTGAAATAAATTTCTTCAGCAGGAAGGTTTTTCTTTCTTCTATATCTTTTTTCACGTTATGGCCCAGGCTCTGCTGATAGTGGTAACACTGCGCTCACTGCTACACTCCCTACAGGCTCCCACAAGTGGAGAGGTAGGAGCAGACGTTGTATCTCCTTCCTCCATGACTCTTTGGATCGCACTGAGGCATACTGTATGGTGATTGGCTTATCTAGTCGGCTCGAGGGGTTGCTGAGGAGACACCTGGTGGGCTAAATAAGAAAATTTTTACCTGGGACATTTGAAAAATGCCTTGTTGTCATATGACCACACCCAGCATTTGTTTTTTGGATCATCCTCTGACAATAACCGTCGTTTGAGGGTTAATAATGCCGAGCTTCACCTCAGAGAGACAGTTGTCTTGCAAACCTTGGCCTTCCCAGACATTTTCAAAGTTACACTGCTCACTTCACAGTCACAAAAATAAAGCAAAAGCACTTGTCACAAAAACAAAGCGAAGGATGATAAAAGCAATGATAGCAGCCGACACTGCTCATATTTTCAAAACAACAGAGTCAGCCCACCTTGCAGTCACAAACCACAGGAAATATCTCTTCATGGTCACCATAACAGTTCAATCTAAATGTTAGTGCTGTCCTCTCACTATATAAGGATAAAAATCACTGATAAGTACAATGTGCGGTGCTGTTTATTATAATTGAGCCATGCAGTGGCGGGTTTATGATCGACAAACAACCAAGGGAAAGGCTGTAGTGTGCGTGTTGGCCATGGGTGGGCTTACAAGTGAAGGTAGAGAAGCATCATGCAGAGGGTTAAATATTGTTTCCTTATAAAATATCACTGACTTGACAAAGAAAGATATAACTTGCATTGCTAGAATCCTTGCAAGACAGCGATTAATTTGAGTATAAATAACCCAAAGTTTGCACAAGAGAAAAAAATCCAACCAATGGATATTGATGGCTATTCAATGTATATCATTGAAGCAAGTTGTTTTGATCGTACAGTCGACCCTCGTTAAAACGGACTAATGGGGGGGGGGGGAGGGTGTCCGTTTTAGCCGATTGTCCGAATTAACCGATTTAGGGGTTAATATTGCATTATACAGTCATGCGCCGGTTAATGTCCTAGATACGTGCTTGTACAACCGCTTTCATCCAGACCCACTAAAGATATAATGTTATGGTAATGATCAGAAAAACACATAGGCATGATTAGGTTTATTACAAAAGTGATGAAAAGGATACTGTACAGTGGGTAGTCCACAAAACATGTAGCTCTGTGTATGTTTATTTGAGTGCCCCGTCATAGGAGTTCGTTTTCTCTCGTTTCAGGACGCCCGAGTCCTCCGTTTTCTCTTAATCTTGGAGTGCAGTGCACCAGAGACTTCGTTATTCCTTATAATGACACAGAATTTGATATTGCAACTGGGGTTGCAGTTGTTGAGGCAACTTAGATATGTCTGATTACAGTTGGAATTTGCAAGATCCATTGTGAGAGATGTTTAAAAGCTTCAACTGTCTTTATGGTTGGTAAAACTTGTCAAGTCTATCAGTGTGAGTGCTTGTGTTTGTACAACCGCTCTCATTCAGACCCACTAAAGATATAATGATATGGTAATTATCAGAAACACACATAAGCATGACTAGGTTTATTAAAAAGTGATGAAAGGGATACTGTACAGTAGGGTGGTCCCGAAATTTTTTTTGGTTTAAATTTCAACGACCACCCTGCCTAAGTGTGTGTATACTATTAAAACAATGATCTGTCATTTTTTTAAAAAATTTGGATAAAATTTAGAGGTGCCACAAAGACTATCTAGTTTTTATATTGAACAAGTACCGGTAAATGTGTAAATCGTATACAATACATAGTCAATATCAATACAGTTAGTTGTTAATAGTTGTAATACAGCAAAATCAATGAAATTTAGCAACACAGGTCATTCTTCTTGAGTGCCTCTATTACAGTCCTTTTTAGAGAATTTGGAAAGTTCTTTCGATGATCACTGACCACCTGGAGTAGAAATTGGCGTTGTTCCTCATCCTTTGTTATTACATGGATGTAATCTTGGATGAGTGCCACACCTCTCTCAGCCACATCGTTAACCACTTTCATTGTCTTGAGCTTCTTTTGTGCTTTGCAATAACCTGCATTAATTTGCCACAAAGATGGGGACAACTTTAGAAAGTCAGTTGGCAGATTGAGCATGTCAAAAAATTTACTTGTTGCAGAAGACACAAAATCTTCAAGGTGAATGTCATTCACGTCTTGAGGCTTAACCACTGCCTTCATGCGGTTACCATTTTGAGCCTTTTTTAGACTGTCCACCATCCTCTGCTTTGTTTCATCACCAACATTCATATCAAAGAAGGCAAAGCCAACAACTTCTTCATTGAGGTACCACAGATGATTGATAAATTTGCGGCAAGCCTCTTCTGAAACCTCCTTGTCAACTTTTCTGTAGTCAGAAATCTTCTTCAGGAAGAGCAGGTCATTTTCTGGAGCTTGAACTGGCAAAGTAGCCAGGAACCATGCTTTAAAGTATACAAGGACAGCAAATCGAACCACCCTACCGAGTCCTTTGACTTCTCGGGCTGTCAACTTGAATTGTGACCGGAACATCCATATTTTGAAGGAATACAACAGCTTTGCCATCCTCCTGGCTCTGTGCATGGCCCCAGGTTTCCTGAAAGATATCTTGCGGTGTGGAGTTCCTCCCAGGAATATAACAACCAATTCGAGTAATTCTCTATAGTCTTCCCGTGGCTGATTATCATTAAGGAAGCTCAATGCATTTTTCAGCAGACCTTCTCGATTTTCAGTCACAACCAAATCCATTTCTTGATCAGTGGCAGCTGTACTGTAGTCACTCTGCACAATGTTGGGCCAAAATGCTTGAAATCTCTTAAAAACAAGTATATCTGGCCCAGTTGATGGACCCATTACACGGTCAAATACTCCACCGATCACAACCTCATGCACATGATGACGGCATGGCAACCGTAGGAGATTTTTCTCCAGTTTAATTTCGATGAGCTTACAGGCCCCAGTGTGGCGTCCAGTGTTGCTGCTTGTAGTGTCAAAAGACATTGCCACTATATAGTCTTTTAATTTCCAATCTTTGACCACTTCAACCACAGCATTAGCCATCGCTTCACCAGTTCCATTGGGCAACTTTGATACATTCAGCAATTGTTCATTCTCTTCATAGGACACAATGATTGGCAATCGATCATAAGTTTCTTTACCACCAGCTGTTTCAGGAAGTAGCTTTCCATCCCAATGAACAACAAGAGGGATTGTTGGATCAAGATTAAGTATAAATTGTTCTTTGGCAGACTTAAAAGACTGAACTCTCAACTTCATTCTTGATTGTCGAATTGTCTTCCGGTTGACTGCTATGTCTTCCACGTTGTGACCTAAAGTTTGAGCTGCTGCAGCAATCAAATGCACAGCATCACGATCACTAGTCTTGGTGCGATCTAGTGCTTTGGCCAGAACAGGGGACATTATGTTTTTTGCACGTGGTTTCCCAGGTTTTGATTTTTTGGGAGGAGAACACTCTGACGCTGAAGAATTTACTTGTTCCTCAGACTCAGATGATGATGAGAATGGCGGATTCATTCCTTGTTTTTCATCTTCTTTTGTTTTCTGTGCCAAAGCTTTTGAAAAGCGAGCACGTTCTTCTTCTTTTCGTATTGCCAAGCGGACTTCTTTTGCTGCTAGTTCTTTATCAACTCTACCCAAGTATCCTTTCCTTCCATCTCGTTGTGCTAGAAGGAATTGTGTCAAGTTGTGCCCCTGGCTGGTGGCACCCCTAAACATCCCTCAATTTGGTTGAAATTGTTTGGGTTATATTATTTTGGTAGTTCTTATAAAAGGGCAGGGTGGTTGTGATCATATTCTGAAAAAAAAATTTTAACCCCCATTTCGGGACCACCCTACTGTACAGTGGGAAGTCCACAAAACATGTAGCTATGTGTATGTTTATTTGAGTGCCCCGTCATAGGAGTCCGTTTTCTCTTGTTTCAGGACGCCTGAGTCCTCCATTTTCTCTTAATCTTGGAGTGCAATGCACCAGAGACTTCGTTATTCCTTAGTAATGACACAGAATTTTAAATTGCAACCTCAATTGCAACTGGGACAATCCCAGAACCAGAAATTTGATACGGACAGTCATTCGTTTAGTTCAGATTTTGTCCGATTTATTCAAAATCCGGATTAAAGGGGTCCGAATTAACGAGTGTTAATTTATAACCATTGTTAAAGCAAAATAGCGCATCTTGGGATGTTGTATCGAGGTTTACCTGTACTGTACATTCAGTGAATAACACTGGAGCACCCTAGTTTTCGTCTTTATTCAAGACATCTTCAGGTCATGAGATCTACTGTACTAATCCCCCACCCTGACAATGGGTGACCTGATATCGCACCAGGTCGGTAACGTGGCCCACTAATCCCCTACCTCCATTGCAAGAGTTAAGACGTGATTTCAGTTATGTGCAGTCAACCCTCGCTTTACGTGGTCCCACATTCCGCGTTTCCACGTTTACGTGGTACCCTGCCGAAACCGGAATGCTCACATTCCGCGGTGCGTATACCCCTTTACGCGGAGAGTGTCTGGCTCGATGCTATTTTTAGATTCGCCCCTCCCGCCTCCACCTGGGCAAGCCGCGCGGTAAGGTTGTGCAGTGCATGTCTCTGTTGCGTCATATGACGTATCGGACTGTGATTGGCCATGCATCCCTACCTCCCTCTGCTGCTAGCTGTAATTGGTTTAAAGTAATATGACGTGTCCACCCGGGGGAGGGAGGGAGGGAGGAAAGACGACGCTTGACCTAGCCGCGGCAGTTTCATCACTCCAGGCCACACCGTGTAATCGTGCATCCATTGTTCTGTAAAATGGCTTCCGCCGGACCACCGCCCCCAGAGAGAAACCTTTCCTTACCTGGGCCCAGCCGCCCTAAGCCAAAGAAGACACGACATTCCTTAAGCTACGAAATTAAGTATAAGATCATACAAGAGTTGGAGAAAGGAACAAGACAGGTTGATCTCGAGCGCCAGCATGGTGTTAACGAGTCTATTATCAGGACAATTAAGAAGGATGCAGCCAAGATAAAGGAGCACATGAACATCACAAAGTCTACAGGTGCTTCTATGATCAAGTATTTCCACAACCAGGTGCTTCTCAAGACGGAAAAATTACTTGTGAGCTACTTGGTGCGTCAGGCGCAACGGAACATGGCGGTGGACATGCGCTCAGTTAAGGAGTACGCACGTGAACTGTATGCTGCAGTGTCACGAAAGATGGGAATTACAGAGCCCAATCCCTTTAATGCTTCCTCTGGGTGGTTACAGAGGTTTAAGAAGAACAAGATCACCAATATCAACATTGGTGGTGAAGAAGCTAGTGCTGTCCTTGTTGCGTCTAGGGAATTTCCTCTGTTTTTACGTGAGATTATAGAGGAAGGACAGTACACCGACGACCAGGTGTTTAACATGGACGAATCTGGTCTTTTTTGGAAAAAGCTACCTTCCAAGACCTTCGTTGTGAAGAATGCCAGCAAGATTCGGGGCCGGAAGTTGCAGAAGGAGTGCATCACCGTCCTGTTTACCACCAATGCCTCCGGTACCTGTAAGCTCAAGTTATCGGTGATCCACACAGCACGCAAGCCGCACGCCTACAAGAGCATGGACATGACCAAGCTAAATGTCCACTGGCTGACCGCACGTAAGGCGTGGATGTTCTCTACACTGTCCCTCTCCTGGTTTGATGACTGTTTCGTTCCCGATGTGAAGAAATTCTGTGAGCAACAGAATGTGCCATTCAAGATTTTGTTGCTGCTGGACAACGCACCAGGACACTCGCCCCTACTGTTAGATAGTCACCCCAACGTAAAAGTGGTCTTCCTTCCTCGCAACACTACGTCTATATTACAGCCCATGGACCAAGAGTTAATTTGTAATGTAAACGCTGCATTCTTTACTAGAAAATTCAAGCTCCTGAACGACTACACCAACACCAGGGAAGAGTTGCGTAACCTGAGTGACACCACCACCGATAGCAAGAGCGAAGACGACGAGGATCAACAGTTGGCAGAGCAACAAGTACTTTTAAAACAATTCTGGAGAATATTCAACATCAAGAAAGCTGTGGACTTCTTGGTGGAGGCATGGGATCAGCTGTCTGTAGCAACTGTTCGTCACGCATGGAGACATGTGTTGCAAGGCATTCCGTCCGTTAGGCAGAGTCAATCTGTGACTGGTGAGGTTCAGACTGTTGCAGTAGCAGTGGACCTTGCCAGAGAAGCTGCGCAGTGTGTTACAGCTGCAGGCTTCTCCGAGACCACCAACGACGACATCCTGGAGGTGATAAGGGATCCTGATGTGACTACCGACGAGATGGTAGATGATGATGACGTCAGTGAAGAGGCAGGTGGTGCGTCATCCCAAGAAGAACGGTGCTTATCCCAAAGTAATGTTAGGGGTGCCATCGAGTGTATTGAGAAAGTCAAGCTCCTCCTTTCCGACGACCCTGACGCAAACAGGTATGAAATCTTCACAACCCAGCTGTTGCAGACTACGGAGCCCTACATCAAGGTTTATCACGACAACATAAACACCAGCCGTCAGCAAAGCATAACAGAGTTCTTCGCCAGCAACCCACCACAGCCAGCCCAAGCCAGTGATAGTGACAGAGGTAGAGACAGTGATGATGACTTTGAGGGATTTGTCAGGGAGGCCCTGACAAGTGTGGATGACAGTGATGGTGACTCACCTGAGGGCCAGTAGCCTGCCCTCTGCCTCGGAACCAGCCTCCATTCCCGTACGCCGACCCATCTCTTCTACTAACGTAAGTGTTAACCCCAACCTTGTTTTTTTCTAACCTAACCTTCAGTTTATTGACTGTTCTTTTCTATATTATGTGGGTGAATACCATCATAAAGTTAAGATGTTATTTTTAGTAAAACGTACGTATTGTGTCGGGAAAAAGTGGAGTTTGGGGGTCGGCTCGGTCTCTATTTCAATTAATCCCATATGTTATGTTGTTCACTTTACGCGGGCCGCCGTGGGTTGAATCAACCGCGTAAAGTGAGGGTTGACTGTACAGTATTGTGTTCAGCTGAGTAAACAGTGTCTGCCTAATCTAGGTTCAAGGCGACAGCATCTGCTGGTGAGTACAGTACATGTACTGTATATACATACAGTATAGAAGTAGTAGAAGTAGTATACATTATTTTTTTTACAGGATTAACAATACAGGTATATTGTATGTGTACAGTGGTGTTTGTGTAAATAAATACCATCTCTTGTGAGATGCATTGTTGAGACTGGGGAAAATTTTCCTGTGAAGAATGGAAAATTCCACAGCTCCTTGCGTATGCATACACAGTGGTACCTCGGTTAACGAGCGGTTTGATTAACAAAATTTCGGTTAACGAATTACCTCCCATAAGGATCTTCAATTCGGTTAACGAAATCCTTACGACAAACACGTTTTGTTGTGAGCATCAGCTGATGGGCTAGTCTGCCAATTCAGTAATCTGTTCTATGTTTACATTCGTTTCCAGTGGAGTAAATATCAAGAAAGTTGTGCTCTTTAATATTTTTGCACTTTTTATATTAAAATTACGTATTAGTAATTTTAAAATTTAGTTAACATATTGATAATATATGCAGTACAGGGAACAAATTTTTTGTTCGCCCATCAGCCGCGTGTGGCTTTGTTAACAGTGGAGTGAGCATCGATTTTGTTGGTGTCTCGAATATTTTTGCATTTTTACATAAAAATTATTGGTCATTCTGAAATTTAGTTAACATATTGATAATATATAGCACAGTGCAGTGTTGATTTAAATAAAATAATCTTGAATTACACCGAGTGAACTTAAAATTTTATTGGTGAAATGACTGCATCAAGCATGGGACCCCCGAAAGGTGATTTCTCCTCCACCCCCACTTCTAATTCCCATCATCATCATCAACCAGGAACCTTCTACATACACACCTCAGAGTAAGTGTACTTTTCTGCATTGTTTTTTTACTTTGTATATACTTTTCGGTGAGCTGGAACCAATTACCCAATATCCCATTGAAACAATGGATTCAGTTAACGAACGACTCTGTGGAACGAATTGTGTTCGTTAACCGTGGGACCACTGTAGGTTTTTTTTTTTTTTTAAACAGTATATTTATTTAATAAATTTTTAGATAAACTATTCAGGATTATTTGGGTAAAAATATGTTATGTCTTAACCTAATTAGAACTACTACGTGAGGCAGCACTTGAGTTCTCCCTCTCCATGTAGTAACAGGTCGTGTACAGTTGTGTTCGTATTTCGTGTTGATTTCATCTGCTTGTACAGTACAGTATATTGTTCCATGATATAAGTAGTCCTACTAAGTAAATGAATGTTTTGTAATGTGATCAACAGTCATACATGAATATTCACTTTTCTATACGTAATGTAGCGTTTGTTTACAAAGAGGCACTTGAACACTCTCCCACTCTGTGTAACAGTTGACCCTTTGGAGGAAAAACTGACCTGACATCCCGGTCAATTTCCCCCCAAAAGGGTCATTTCCCACCCGCAGTGTCTTACTGCCTCTCACTCATTCTTCTGTGACTAACTCATCATACAATATTGAACAGCACATTATTTATTTGTTATTCATTAATTCGTAAAGATGCATTACTGTAATAATCTATGTTTATTAATACCTGTACCCTTCATATACAATGCTGTATATATCTCATAAGTATAAAATAATGTCATCTGGAACCCATCTCCATATACTGTATGCAGTGGCACCAAATTCATTTCTCTAACACAATTAGAACAGATGCTGTGAATAAAAGTTGACAGTTTTTTGCTAGCCATAAATATTTTTACTCATGCCAAGTCTAGATGTTTTGGGAGAGCCTTTGTCTGTGTGAGATGAGATGCACAGTTTTGAGTCGAGATATGTAGTTTACTTTTGGAAAACTTTTCCCAGCACCTAGAAACATTCTGGAGATGTGGACTAGTGTGTGTCTGTTCAAGATGCTTAGTTTAGACTCTCGGAAACTTTTCTCGGTTTCCGGAAACAATTCTGGGAATGAGGGTTTTTTCCGGGTTTGAGAGTCATCTCATTACCTGGAGATCTCTCATCCCCGGAAGAGCTCTGCACCAATTGTTCCGGCTAACTGGGATATCGCTGTACAGTACTATATAAAATAAGAAAAATGAAGAGCATGGATGTGTATGTGTGTGGGAAGTGAACGTATGTGAGGAGGCAGTGGGCTGTAACTACGTCGCCAGCTTTGCCATGCTCCCTACCCCGATGTGATGTGACTGTGTCACATTGCCCAGAGGATGGTTTGATTGTGGAAGGAGCTATCTTTTGTACTTAAAATATGTGCTATTTTATTTAATGATATGAATCAATTTTATTGTTTATCATAGCCATTTTTGTTGTATGCAATTTGAAATTTGTTCTTATTGGGCTTATGCTGTACAGTACTCACTAAATCATTCAACTCCGTATATTAATTCTGGTATCCTAGATACTCTGTGGTGCAATGTATAGCACTGTATACCCAAAATATTGGGGTGCTACAGCACCTTCTCTTCTCGCGACCATGTAGTGGGTGGAGTGAGAGGGGGCAGGATGGTGCGGCACACACGAGAGAACCATGCAGTGTGCGCAGGAGATGCGCATCTGCCAACGGTTGGTGAAAAAATTTCTAATGGTCTTGCAGATACAGTAACTGAATAAGTGAATGTGCAGATACTGTACGGGTGGATGAGTGTATACAATACAGTACTGGGTAGATAGATAAAGAAAGAAAATCTAGTAATCGTTTAATTTTTTTTTTGTTTATGGGTCATCACTGAGCATATGGCAGGCACAGTACAGAGTACTACCTTTTATCAGGGCTGGACATATTAAATGGCAGGACACACTATCCTGATAGACTAGATTATTGCAAAAAGACAAGTAACATTCTTAATTAGTTGAATTGCTGTAAAATTTGATCCCATTTTATTTTTATTTTACCTTTTTTACGGAGAATAGCACACCCAAGCACAGGTCCTCAGGGATGTGATTTCTCTGCATTTTTCCGTTTTAGGTGACCCACGTGATTCGCGTAGATCCATTTAGAAAAATGGGGGGGGGGGGGGAGGGGTGTTGGTATGACCATGACAAGAGAAATGTTTGACAATAATTGACCCTCTAGGGTGGATGGGTCTGCCGCGCGAGGACAATGAGCGAGTATAGTGGCCGCGCTCTACATGTTCATGCATTACATCATATACATACTCTATTTCTCATTGGCTGAGTATTGTTTGTTTTGCATTCCCTTCTTCGATTCTTTAGTACAGTATTTCAATGACCAAAGATCAATGACGTAATACAACGCCACTTTCTGATGATCACAATTTATTCTATAACCCATGCCATATTTCATAGTTGTATAGGCAACCCGGTCGGGCGTGTTTGTGTCTCCCAGGGTTGTAGGGCATGTGTCCCCCAGGAGATCAGGGCTGTAGGGCATGTGTGTCCCCCAGGAGGTAAGGATTTTAGGTCATGTGTGTGTTCCCCAGGGGGTCAGGGTTGTAGGGCATGTGTGTGTGTGTCTCCCAGGAGGGGGACCCTATGATGTGTAAGAACATAAAACTCTCCAGTAGTGGGTATGTTAAAGCAGAAGAGTTTACAGCAGGAAGAAAATAAGAGGAAATTTTTTTTAAAGAAACAGTTAGAATCAAAGAAAAGAGAGTGAGGAAATGGCTACAAAATCAAGGAATAGCAGAGAGGCCTTCCAGCAACAAAAACGGAAGCGTTTACTCTCCCTGAAAAAAAACAACAACTAGCTGATGCCATTAAAACTAAGAATGAAACAAAACGAGATGAGTGAATATTACATTGGAAAGAAAACTAAATATTTCGTTTGTATATATCATAGAACATGATTAATTTTTATTATTTTAGTAGTGTACTACATATGCTATTGAAACCCCAGTTGCTGGTGCGTTAGAGATAAATCCCTTTGGTAAGTATTACATTTTGAATTCTCACACAATACAGTGCAAAAAAAAGCTTACCTTTTAGTTTATCTTCCCTCAATAATGGTGCACAATTAAAAATAGTGAGTTCTGCTATAACGCGTGTTTTGATAACGCGAATTTGCTCTAATGCGATTTATGAATTAGGAACGATATTTGTATAACGCGAACGCTTGTTTGCTATAACGCGATTTTTGCTTACTATTTCTCCAATTTTGTGGTACAGTGGGGTATGCTATAACGAATCTAATTGGTTCGAGAACCTTGTTCGTTATAGCATTCGTTTGTTATAGGATTAATCCGTTCCAGGCCCCCAAATACAACTACTTAACACTGAAAAATATAATAAAAAATTGTAAAAAAGTGCATAAATATGCATCTAAACCCCTGAAATAAAGAATATCATTAATATTTGTAATAATAAAACAATAAATTAGAAAAAAAAAATTAAATTAAATTATGTTCGTTGTAGGAGTTTCGTTCGTTATAGCATTCTCACTTTTATAGGTAAAACCGTTCGTTGTAGGAATATTCGTAGTAGGATCCGTTCGTTATAGCATACCCCACTGTATTAACTGTGAATATAGTAAAGAAGAATATCAACAAGAAGCGTTCTGGTGATAGAATTCCCGGTGATGATCGTAAAAGAAAGGATATAACACTTGAAGAGAAGCTCGATTTTATCAACCTCAAAATCACCCTTCTCCCCTATCAAGTTGTGTTACATTTACTGTATGATTTCATTATTATATATGAATGTAACATTTATTTAGACTGTGCTATCCTTTGTGTTAGGCTAACTACTAAATTTTTTCGATTTCGAGTAATCTGCACCTAACCCTATTTTCTCCATAAGCCCTGTTATTTCTATTACGCGATTTTCTATAACACGATATTTTACAAGAACACAATTATCGTGTTATAGCAGAACTACCTGTACTAAACAAATTCAAGTTTAGTACCAACTAAAATTTGTAAAGGAATTATTAAGACTACAGTATAGTCTCGATTTACGCGGATTTCGTTTACGCGGCACCTGGCCAGACCGGCAATTATTAGTTACGCGGTACATTCCATTATTTACGCGGGAAGCGGCGCGGGCAGGGTGCGCACAAGGTCGCCCAGTCTAACAAAACATTACCGAGTTCTTCACCCACCACAGCCAGCCCAAGTCACTGATAGTGAGGATATGGACTTTGAGGGGTTTGACAAAGAGGCTCTGCAAGCCTTTGTGGTGGATAGTGATACAGGTGAGGGCCAATAATCTGCCCTCTGCCTCAGAACCAACCCCCCATCCCCTTGTACCCAGCCATCGCTTCTACTAACGTAAGTGTTAAAAAACTAATATTATTTATATTTCTCTTAAATATTAATTGTGGGTGCATACCATCATAAAATTAAGATGTTATTTTTACTACAAAGTACGTATTGTGTCGGAAAAAGTGTAGTCTGGCGGTCGGCCCAGTCTCTGTTTCAATTAATCCCATATGTTCGTTTACGCGTTCCTTGTTTTACGTGGACCTCCACGGGTTCAATTGACTGCATAAATCGGTACTGTACAGTACAGGGTATATGTATGAATGAAAAATATTATTGCAATAAACGTACATGTTTGATTTTGGGTATTGTGTATTTTAACTATTAGGCACTCACAAAATGAGTAACAATGTGAGAAATTAAGTTAAAGATACAAAACTTCCTGGGTAAGTGTTTTCCCGGACCCCCAGCTCAAAATTTTTTTATTTTTATTTTTCCAAGACCTAACCACATCCCTGGGTCCTGGATTAAAATCCTCGGAAGGCTTTTACAGTTTGAACCCCTTCAGCCTTAAAGATAAATTTTCACTCCTCTTTCTTAGTCCCTGCTGATTTACAGTCCCACCTGAAGGCCATGGGAAGGAGACAAGGCCCAATGTTTCTATTCCTCAGTCATGAATGAAGGATTTTAGTATGAAATAAGTTAATTAACCATTTTAGAGCCTTTGGGTCATCACAAGTAACCTGTGAGAAAAACTACCACAAAGTCTTACGTGTGCCCTTCAGTGTGGATATAAAGTTTATTATTATTATTTTTTTTTACACTGGACCTGTACTTACAAAACACAAACTTTTTAAAGTTTTATTTATCATATTAACAGTACTTTCAGTAACACTGAGAGAAAGTGCATTTTGACTGAGCATTTAGGTTATTTTATTTTACAGTGGTAGATATGGTACAGTAGCTACTTTAGTATAGTTCCGGCAAAGTCTTTTTGCCCATGTTGCCATCTATCCTTTGGCTGCTCCATTTAGGTAAGACTGCCAACTAAACTTCATCATTTTGTGTTACTCCATAATTTTTCCCAACAGAGCCACACATCTTGCTGTTCAGGCGACCAAGAACAGATGTGGACAAAGCTCAGAAGACAGAGAAGGTGATGTAACATCTTGAAATTTGCAAACAAGCTTTATCTTTTATTAAACCGGAGTTCCTCATACCGAGTATTTTTGAAACTTTCAAACACTTATTCTCAACAGTTGTGTCTGTCAGTGCACATTTAAATTGTTAGAAAATTTTACTGAATAAGGTAAACAATATAACTGTACTGATGCGTATTACATATCCTGTCACTGTGTTACTGACCTCTCATATTTTATATATAAAAAAAAACATGAAAAACAAAAATTCAACAGTAGTTATGAAAGTACAGTATTTAAGAATGGGCAACAGGAGAATTTTACATACAATAATATTTACTACAAGAAATTCATTTAAGTTTATGGTACACAAGTGAAAGTTGGACTTTTTCCTGATTTATTTCTGAATTTTTGTACATTATACTGTATCTTTGTGAGCTCTTTGTTTTATCTGGAAGATACTTTATTGTACCACAATTGCATTTTTATTTAAGTTGAAATAAGAATTTGATAAAAGGCCATTGTACTGACTTTGATACAGTTGCCTAAAATTCAAGTTGTGCTTTACCCGCTGATCGTCAAGGCACCTATTACAGTATAAGCATATGTCTTAAAGATCTATGAATCACATCTCAAGGCCAACCCATTTAACCTGTTATAGTTGTGGAATTGAATCTTATCATGCCAAGTTAGAGATGAAGGAAATCAAATGAGGAACATGATAAATATTTTTTATAGATACCTTAGGTCTTATACGGTATGCCTGTGTAATCTTGTAAACAAAGATGTAATTTATGACTGGGTCCTCCAGCGCAGCTTTCACATAAGTATTCAAAGTACAGTATATAATTGGCCAACCATTTATATGATTTTTATTTTTTACATCTTCATTTGTCTCAAAGGCTGAGCACCATATGTAAGTTAATTTGGAGGTTTTATAAGAAGAGATGCTGTATTCTACTATACCTATATTAGACCAAGAGTATCGTAGCTGGGAACTGGCCATTGTAGCTGATACTCATCTCCTTATTAATTCTATTATAGTTATGACTTCTTCATTTCGTGAAAGGCTCTATTATGATATTCTGTACAGTATTTGTAATACCCTGTATATATATATATTTTTTTTCCTTTTGAAAACTTGAAGACTTAATGTACAAACTGAACAGTATTATGCACCATATCAACCTGGATACTTGTCTTCTGTGGTCTGGTGTTGACCTCCTGTAAATTCATTTAGGAGAATTAGATCTTAAAGTGGAGCTTATACTACATGGACACTCATAACACTGGAGCAGCAATCTTAACCCTTCACTATTGAATTACAATTACCTGGGTACACTGGAATAGGTTGAGCTGCCCAGCATAATGAGTAATATGGCCAATGGTGTCTTAAACAGCTGAATATTTTCCTTATACATTATGTACAACATTTTCTATTGTTTTATGTATACAGTACTCATTACACCTATATTTATGCCTACAAATAATACTACAAGTACATACATATGGGACATTTTTGTAGAAATAATTTTTCCATAAAATTTTAGTTGAATGCAAGGATGTACAATCACTCATATAAAAGGAATAATAGGCCCCCAGGAGAGAGGTCTTAGAACTCTTGGCCTATCAGTTCTGGTAACAGTGTACCTACTGTAGGGGTGTGAGAGGTGGTGTTGTGGGGTCATTTCCATCTGCACAAACCATTGCACCTCTGGTCATGTCTCTTTTCATGCACAACTAATATGGGGTAAATATAACAGCAACTGTTGTTGAAAATGATTTCTCGTCTGTCCAGATTAGTGTTAAAAAATAGTTGTTCATCAACAACCTGGCTATAGTAACCAGCAAATTCAAGTCTTGCATCGCTATTTACCTGACTTAATTTTTCTTTCCTAGCCAGGATTGAACACCTTATTCCTGCCTCATCATTTCAGGATGACATCATAACTGTAATTCTTGAATGAGATCAACAGCTGATGTGTGTGGCCTCTCCAACACAACTTCCATAATTCGTTGATCGCGTTTGGGAGTTACAATTCGTGGACGACCACTCCTAGGACTGATAACGAGGGTGTCCTCCCCATCCCACCACCATATGCACTTTTTCAAATTTTTAATGTTAACTCCTATTTCCCGGGTGATGGCTTTCAAAAACATAACATCGTCCCTCATACCTATGATGGTTCCACGTTTGCTGAGAATTGCGGGTCTATCAGCACATCCCGTAGCCCTGTGTGCTCTCTGGTGGTGTCGTCTTCTAGGTTGGTTCATTCTGCAACATATATCAGACAAATATATAGCCACTATACTTCATAACTTGTATTTCTACATGAAATTGTGCATCGTCTTTGGTCAATGCACGTATAATATCCTGTATATCATAAAGAGAGACAGATGTGCAGATAGACAGAGTGAGAAAGGGTGCTACTCTCCGACATATATGTGACTTTGCATGAGTCATTCGTGCTGACATCTCGCACACCAGTGGGTTATAAAATCTTTATACGACTACGCAAGTTTATAATGTGACATTGCTCGTGATGTTTGGGAGCATACTGCCTCCTTGGACATTTCTGCCCTCCTCAACTAGGAAAGCCCTCTCCCCGACACACTTATCCAAACCATGGTCGAGTAAATATATGAATGAACTCTCCTTTTTTGCAGAATAAGCTTAGTTCGGATATAGGTATAGTTATGTGGAACAAGGTCAATTTAGTGATGATATTAGAATCTTAAATATAATGCATAAAGGTAACATAATTATGCTGTTATATTCACCTCGTATTAGCTGTGTATGAAACGAGACATGAATCGAGGCAGTGGTTCGTGCAGAAGGCAGTGATCCACCACCTCCCCCCCAACCCCAACATCACTACTCATCCCCACCTCCTACATCAGGTTACATTGCTACAAATCTGAATTGCCACCAGTTACAAGAGCTCTCACCCAGGGGGCTCATTTTTTTATGAGTGGCTGTACATGACCTCATTTTTTTTATATTTCACTTAAAATATGAGATTGCATACAGTATCTGAAAATTGGTCATTAGGCGAATTCCCAATCAGCCATAAAAATTTTCAGCCCAAAATCCCATGGCATAAACTTAGATGTGCTCCAGCCCAAAGAGCTATCAATCCTAAAACCTGACCAAACAAATGTTAAAATACTGTTTTGGTACACTGTACAGAGGTATTTACCAGAATTGAAGATGAATCTTGCTTGTGTTGGCCTAACATTGTTGGTTGAAGGTGTAGATGGTTAGTGGGTGGAGGGGGCAGAGGCATCTTCCTCTCTCTCTCTCTCTCCATCTGAGGAATCTACTAGAGGTAATAAGCTCCTCCCATTGAATGTTATAACAACACTTGTAGATGGCTTTGGGAATCCTGAAGGTGGAGATGATGAGGGACAAAAATATCTTGTGATGGTGGGCTGTATAATTTTTTTCTGCTTCTCTCTGCAAATATTTTGCAGTCCAATTGCTGTAGTACATCCAGTTTTGTCTCCAAGGAGAGGCATTGCTCGGAGGGTGAGCGGTCTTCATTGGACTCATTGTTGAGTTTGATTGCAGAAGTAATGAAAAATGAGTGAACAGGGCAGAGGTCACAATGATAAACAAATGCACCAAGTTGTCTAGACTCACTGGTTAGCCAAGCTGGGTTAACCTGCCACTGACTTCATCTCAGAGTATAGAAAATGAGTCTACAAGAGCACTTTACTGGCTGGTTATTCAAAGTATGACTAGCCCAACTCCATGAATGATAATGTGAGCTGGGGCACTGGGAATTTTGCTCATCAAATCAAATACCATACGAGCCCATTTACTGGGTTTTTGTACCTAAAACACTATGCTTGTTAAACCAAATTCTCATTCATTGGGTACTAATTCAGCAGGACCTTTCCTTATTACATTTATATATATGTTTATTTACTTCTTTTTCATGTACAATATTTACAATCCTGTTCACTCTAGAAACATAATTGGACAGTTCCTCTTCCCTACATCTGAGGTAACATCACTGGCATCTTGCCCTCCATTAGGCCCCAAGTGTAGATGTGGATGGCAAATTAGCTATTTTTCTCTACCTCTAAAATAGGCTGAAGAACTTTAATTCTTGTCAATTAGGTATATATAGGAATAACAAGACTTTACAGTGTAGCAGCCTAGTGCCGGATTAGACCTGTGGAGGCCCATGGGCAGCCTCTTTGTGGCGGCCCCCCTCATTATAACTACCCAAGAGGGTGGGGTGGTTAGTGAAGCGAGCCTAAACATCTGGGAGTTCCAGGGGGGCGCTGTAAGCCCCCCCCCCCCCCCCCCCCGGGATAATTTTGAAATTTAAACACTTCTTTGGAGAATTTTGAAGCCATATGCAGTTATATTGAGGAAATTAGAACATTGAGAAAATTTTTATTAACTGTATATTTATTGATAGTGTACAAATTCCCATGAATTTTAAAGAATGAAAATAAAAATAATCCAAATGAATAAACAAATAAATAAAATATTGTAATATGTGGAGACCCCTGGGCAGCTGCCCACTCCTGAATCCAGCCCTGTAGCAGCCTGTACATTAATGGGAACAAATGTGAAGAGTTAACACTTCAAGTAAATGGAGCATATTGGCTTCTAAAAAATATAATTAAAACAAATTATTTACATAAGAATAATAGGAAGATTTCACTTGCTGACTTTTACATATGTTAAAGTGAGGTAAAACACTTTTTTATGTCAACATAAGCTTGGGATGTACAGTGAATATGTCCTTTCTATTTTCCCATTCATTCCGTCCAGTATTGAGGTGCTCACTTTGTAAAATTTACCCCATCTTCAGTTCTCTTTGAAAGATTCTGAAACATGGTATTGTACAAACCTTAGGAGGGATAGTAGATTTATATTATACTGTATAATAATATCAATTTAGTTTGTCTTTTTTCCCTAACTTTTACAGCATTTAGAAGTTAATTATTTTTTGTAAATAGTTTAGATATGGGTTGCCTAGTTTGTGAGTATAACTCTTATTACAGTATTCCTTGAAAGATTCTGGAACATTGCACAAACATTTTAAAAGGACACTTGAATTTTTTATTTTAAAATGCATTGTGTGGGAGGATTACTTCAAATTTTATCGTGTTTGGAAGTTAGGTCATACTTGTTTTGCAAATATCTTTTATGACCAAGGGATCATTACAAGTGATGTGTGAGAACACTACCACTAAACACACTGAATGCCTTGAACAAAGGGGAGGTCATGTACTGTAGTTGAATTGTAGTTTACACTATAGTATTTCCACGCTAACCTGGCCCATAAGCCACGCCCCTTTTATACTAATAGCTTGTTGGTTCATAGATAATTCAAACTAAATGTGTTCACAATTAGTAAGCAGACCTGTTATTATCTAAAATCATGATAAATATATTGATGATCAAAATGCAGATGATTTCAAGGCATTAGCACTTCAGAGAGGATGTTATAAAATTTTAAATATTTATTATAAGAGGTCGATATAAATATGCACTTATACACTCACAGTCCGGGGAGGTAAGACGGTCAGGGGAACCAATCAGCTATTTGTAGCTATAGACAAGGGGCCAGCTTAGTGTGGAAAGGGTATACTGTACTTATGTAGACAAGGCCAGATAATGAAATAATTCTTTAAGTAACACTTCTCACCCAATTGGTTCTGGATCATGGACATCATAGGTTATTGGTTGGTTTGAAGTCCAGTGAGTTGAAAGGATGAGCTCACTTCAAACCTTTTTAGGCCATAAAGGAAGATCATACCTTTTTTATTGCCTACCAATTTATTTGTCGATAGCACGCCATGCCAGGGGGGCTACAGCCCTCTCGTCTGGGAGACCCAGCATGCCCGTCAGGGAAATTCAGCACATTTGTTGGGGAAGAATCTTGGGTGTCAATTATAATGGTCGTAATTATACTTTAATTATTCAGCATAAATAAATTACTCATTCTCAGACTATTTGTTACAGTCTGTTCATGAATACAGGTTGTGCTTTGATTTAACCACAAACCATTAAATGGAAACATGCATTTAATGGCAAAATTTGTAATAAAATATATTTAATGGCATTTACTGGCATACTCCACAAAATTGAAATTGGCGGGCGAGACTGTGAGCTTCCCCCACGCAGCACCTCATTTTCACTAGCTCTGTGGTCATGTTTATGGTTATCCCAGCAGATTACCAGCACTGCTGTGTGTTTTGAAGTTGAATATTGTATGAAATAGATCAAGATGAATGTATAATAGGAATAGAATATGATTTATATTAAGATTCTGTATAAAACTACGTTTTGGTACATAGCAGTGGAGAGGTGGCGGAAAAGGTGATGGGTGGTAGAGGAGGAGGGAGGAGAGAACAACTCACCACCTCCTGCTCTGCAGCCTGTGATCCCTTTATAACTGCATGCAATTTCACCCATAATTATTTAGGTTCATTTGGTACCGGATTAATAAAACATTATAAAAGATATATTAATTCCCCCCCCCCCCCCCCCCCCCCCCCCCGCCCTAAAATCCAATACTCAATCCCAGATGAGCTACTGTGCAGTAGTATATTCCTCTCTTGTTTACAGAGCGGTAACAGCTGATCGTTCCCGCTGACCCGCTCTCCCTAATAGTATTGCCAGCACTCACCATCTCTGAAGCACCATTGTTGTCACTGCTCAAGAGGGTTTGTGCCTATCACAGGATATGTCTTCAGTACTTAGTATATAAAATTGTAGCATATTTATTTGAACTTAATAAATATTATTGTTGTGTATAATGCATTTTCATATGCCCTGGTTTATTCACTGATTAATGAGTTGTGTAAGTGCCAAATTAGGCAAATCGAGCCATGATATATCAATTAATTTTGAAATAGAAATTATAAATTAAAATGTTATAAGACAATGATTTAGTAGTGCTGTTAATGTGTGTGCTTGTCATGTCGTGTCACCTCACCCTCGCCACATCAACTCACCTCACAGTGTTACGTTTATGTATTTGTTCTGTATTATTTACTTTAATATTACTGCATGTACATTTAAAAAAAGATTATTTTTGCATAGTACGGTACAGTAGATTTTCAGTTGCCAGATACTTTACTGTAGTGGTTGTTGTCTTCTTAAGACTCATCGTTGCAGGGTTTGATCATAAAAATAATGAGAAATGAGAGAGGAAAGGTGATACACATAACACGAGGCAAAGAACATGATGATAAGAAAATACCGCCAAGTTGTCTAGGCTCACTGGCTAGCTGGGTTAGCCTGCCACTGACTTCACCTCAATGACCAGTCAGTCAGTGACAAAGCATGATTAGCCTGACTCCACCTATAATAATGCGAACTTGATCACTCTAAAACTTTCTTGCTAAATTTAATATAAATTCATTCACTTAAATTTAATTTTCATACTCTACAGCACTTCTTCAAGGGGACCTTACTGTGCTGTACAATCTAATAAATAATCAGTGTAATCCTAAAAAAATAATGATTAACACACTGAAAAACAAAAAAATAAAACATGAAAGCTATTTAACCTTAACCCTTGAAGAGAAGTTACAAGAAAATTGTAATAATTAGTAACCAACACCACCTGAAAAAATAATATACTGTAAACAATTGCATAATTAATTTTCTTAAACTTAATGAGTAAAGACTTTCCATAACCCCTGAATATTATTACTATTAAAATTTTTATATCAAAGAGCCATGAGTTGCATGTACAGTGCCCTGCAGTTCTATGAGTGACAGGGACTAGAGCATTTCGAAAGATTATACTTAAAAGAGCTAACCAGACAACCACCACAACCAGATTTATATGTATACAATCCTCGCCATTGCATTATGGGCGAAGTGGCTGATGGGAAGTGATCTTTGCTGAAGTGTCTCACACCCCTCCACGCCAGCCAGCTGGGGCAGAAGCAGGCATTGTAAGTCTGGCAGCGAAGGGAGACTCAAAGACAAGTCAGCCAACAATCAAAACGTTCACCAGTTGCCCGAGTAAATTTTGTGAATGAAGATTTATGAGTTTTACCCCCCCCCCCCCTGGCATTGCCCCTATTTATTGCCACAACGCCTGTTGTTTCTTTGCTTTTTTAGCACAATGGGCAAGAGGAAAGATTTAACAAGAGCAGATAGCGTCAATTATTAGTCTGCATAAGTGCAAGAAACCTGCAAAGGAAATATCAAGAATTGTTGGTGAGTGAACGATCAGTTCAGATTTGGATTAAACGATTTTGAGATGACGGCGGGTTAGCAATACTAGTACACAACGGACGGCCAGGGAAGGCTCAAAAAACTTCCCAACACACGTTAACTGTTCATAAGAGGCAACTTGATGCTAATCCACGTATGTCAGCATGGGAATTAAAAGAAAAAACCCTGTACTTGTAGGTGATGTTTCTGTAAGGACCGTTCACCGCTGCATCCACGACGACCTGCAGTTTCACAGCCACCTCGCACACACGAAGCCACTCCCCACCCCTGTCCAGAGGCAGCGTAGGGTCGCTTTTGCCAAGGCTAACGTTCAGTGGGATACGACCAAGTGGCAGCACGTGCTGTGGAGTGACGAGGCAACGATTTTTTTTTCCTGGAAGTCATACTTTTAATGTGTACAGGCACCCTGGGAGTGATTCGCTTGACCCCAAGTTCACTTTTAGCACAGTTAAGCATACTCATTCACTAATGGTGTGGGGATGCTTCTCATACTTTGGAACTGGTGATCTTCTTGTGCTACCTAGGAATGTGATGATGAACCACTTTAACTACTTGGAGCTGCTTTGTGATTATTTGCCCGAGTCTTTTGAAAAATGCCGCGCAGATGTGTTTATGCAGGACGGTACCTCACGTCACACATCTAAATCGGTAATACAATGGCTTGTTGACTGTCAGGTAGACTTCACATTGGAGACAGCGCGGTCAGTCCCAGCACCGAGATTTTTGGATGTTCAGGTTGAAGATTTGCAAGAAATCGTTGGTCAACATCAGCAGCAACCAACAATTGAAGAAATGTTGGAGGAGGATGAAGAACAAGAAGAACCGCAAGCAACACTAGAGGATGACGGACATTAAGCCTGGCGAACCTATAACACGCCAGCTGACTGAGTTGCTCACAACCATTGCAACGTCTTGGTGAAATACGATGCCAGGCCTTATCCTCAGAACCTTATCTAACCTGTCCTTAATAAAGTTATGGAGAAATATAAGGCCTTGTACATGTCCCATGTTAATGCTCGTCAGCAGGCCCTTATTACTTGGCACCTGCGCAAGGCCCAGCCTGTTATTAATGCCTTGGCAAACATCACTTTAGGAGATGATGATGGCACCACTGATGATGATATTGAATGTGTTGGGTGACTTACTGGTGGAAGAGCTGCCTCAAGACTTTGAGGGATTTGATGCTGAGGTTAGAGGAGGTGTAGAGGAGAGAACAGGAAGGAAGGAGTAACCAGCCCTCCCTGCCTCAGAACCCATCAAGCAGCCCCGTCAAGCATTTCACTGACTCCATCAAGGTAAGCTATTCTACAGGGTGAGTGTATATAAGTATTGTTATCAACAATATGTACAATATAATATGTATGAATACATTACAGTAATGTCATTTTCTTGGTGGGTTGTAGATCATTATAGCGGGGTTTGGGTGACACCGCAGAACTTATTCGGCTTATTTACCGGTACATGTATTTCAATGTTACTCGTTTCGCGATTTTAAATATCACGTTACTAAAACCGATACCAATTAGTCTAAACTAGACATCTTGCACAGACAGACACTAGCCCACTTCCCCAGAACATTTCTGGGAGCTGGGGATGTTTTCCTCGAGTCAAACTATCGGAGTTCATAAATGCAGTTTTAATCAAGTTAGAAACTTCATTTCTTTACTATAATAATCCAGAATAGTTTATCTAAAAGTTTGGTTAAATAAATATATTTAAAAATTAAAAATCTGTATGATACAGGCATGAATGAAGCTGTGTGTTCCAGCAAAGACTGGTATTTTCCACTCCCATGGAGCTGTGGGGGATTAGTGGGTCTCGTGTAATTGACCTGATCTGACACAATGTCAGGTGGAGATAGGGTAGGGGATTAGTGGTCTCATGACCTAAAGTATTTTTAGGAAGATTGTGATAAGTATAAGAATAAATGAGAAAAGTTGTATCCCTTCACCATTACATTACATAACATTTCAAAATATGAAGTGAGAAAGGAGAAAGGTGTGGGCGATTAGAGACATGGAGTGGAAAGGGGTATTGCCAAGCGCTCCTCAACAGCTGATATTTAACTCACTACCACGCAGTCACACATACGTAACTTTGACATATAATAAGACCCCTCACGCGTACCGTCTCCCCCCCCCCCCCCCCCCCGTGTGTGCGCGCGCGTAATAATAATACTGTAATAATAAACTGTTTATTAATAGAGTTGCAGCCAGTGACTGAAAATATACAGACTTACATTTGATTTAGACATAATGATATAATATGCATTGAATACATTTACAGGGGTGTGTGTGTGTGTGTTTGGGGAGATGGTAGTTGGAGGGTGTGTTTGTGTGTGTGTGATGTAAGGGTGGAGGTGTGTGTGTGTGTTGTTGGAGGGGGTATGTGGGTAATGTTGGTGTGTGCAGCACAGAGTGGGTGATGTGGGGTGAGAGTGGTGTTGGAGGATGGCTGGGAGAGGTGAACTTTTCTCACTCAAACATGGGTAATTGTGATAAGGAAATGACCCAGCTACTCAAGGCTGCAGACGGAGAAAATACACCTTCGATCCGAGAATATTGGTGTGGCTTCAACATTCTTCATGCAATTGACAACATTGGCATGGCATGGGAAGAGGTTTCAGGAAGTTGCCTGAATGGTGTGTGGCGTAAATTGTGGCCCGAGTGCGTCAACAGTTTTACAAGATTCACGGACTTAGTGGCAGCAGTGAATAGGGATATCCTCAGCTTGGCCAGAGAGGCAGGCTTTGATGAGCTGAAATCAGTGGATATTGAGGAAGTCCTGGCATCCCATACAGTAGAGCTAGCCAACGAAGATCTGCAACTGTTAACAGAATAGTCCGGTTGAAAACAACGACGAAGAAGAACCTCAACAAATGCTAACTTCCAAGAGGATGGCAGAAGCATTCAACATGATCCAGCAAGGAATGCAAATTCTTATAGATGATAACCCAAACAGAGAACGTAGCTCAAAGGTTCACCACAGCATTGATGACAGTCTTGTTACACTGAGATCTATAAGGAGAAGAAGGGTAGCACCAAGCAGTCAACACTGGAATCATTTTTCGTTGCTGCTGCTTCTGCGGGGCGGCAAAAGCAGCAGCAGCTTCTTCTTCACAACAGCCGGCAGCCGAGGAGGAGCAAACAGCGGCGGAGGAACCTAGTCAGAACAGGAGGAGGAGGAGGCAGCCACAGAGTCTCAGTGACTCACCACCCTCCTCCTCTCCCGCCTTCCTCCGCACCCGCCATACTCCTCCCCTCCCTCCATCCGCCTCCTCCGCTTCACTACCCACCACACACTCGCTCTACCACCTCTGTCCATCGGTGAGCACCAATACATACTCAGTAGTTGTATATACACGCACTATTTTCGATAGAAATGGTAATGATTTTCTGTATATAAAATGTGTTTCATGGGGAAAAGGGAGCCTGAGGAACCTAACTCCAGTATTTTATCTATTTCTCATGGGAAAAATGGATCCGCTTAATGTTGTTTCGTTTAACTTCGCGTTTTCAGGAATGTAACCCTGACGTTAAGCGAGGACTGTCTCTAGAACGAATGGCTCCCTGTCCCAGCAGCGAAAATGCTGGCAACTTTAAAACTACCCACAGACATACTTGGGTACATCCTGGGTGTCATCCGCATATAACCGAGAACCGCAAAGCAAAAATCCATGAACTTGGGGGACGTATTGTAATAATAATAATAATTAACATTAAAAGATTGAGGATGGTTTACTAACCAGATATAGTAGGTGTGCCATACCGCCACTGTCCAACAGGCAGCTAATGGGTTAATGGCATCCTATATGATAAAGTGATACTCTGGATAAAGGTAGAAATGCCTGCATTCAGAGATGAAGGTTTACTTTTAAGTTTTTGGCCAGGTTATTCCTGTTCATTCACGTAATTACCTGGGATGTAAACAAACACCGTGGTGCCACATCTCTCCAAACGTTCTAGTCCCAGTCACATGGAAATGCAGGGGACTATACAGTACAAACATATAAATAACATACTGGTAAGTACTGTACTGTATATATATTAAATCATTTCAAAGAATCCTAACATCATTTAATTAATACATTTTCACATCTGCCTGATTACAAACTGAACACTGTTTTTTTAATCAAGTGATAAACACAATTAATATAAAAACCTTACTATACAGTAGTACATTACAGCTAGACCCCGACTTCCGACGGGGTTAGGGACCCAAATCCAGGTCGTAAGTCCGAATGGTCGTAAGTCCGACATAGATAAAAAAAAAAAAAAAAAATTCAATTTTTTTTTTAAATAAAAAATTTACAATGAAATACAGTACAGTAAAGGTATTAAATAATGAGGAATGGATACAGTACAGTGAAAGTAATAAATAATGAGGAATGGATACAGTGTGACTGAGTACTTACCTTTAATGTAGTCAGCTGAATGCACATGGTGGCCCCCATAATTTTCTAATTATACATGGAGACTACATTAACTGGAAACGTTTCGGTATAGAAAATGCGTGTGTCATTTGGAGAGAGGAAAAAAAAAAATGGTCACAACTGCGGCGGTCGTAAGTCCAAGCAGTCATAGGTCGGGGACTACCTGTATATTATTTACAAGAATAAAGTATGAAGGCAAAAATAAAGGTGTGGGAGTATAGTTGAGGAATGATGAATAACATGAGACATAATTCTATGTAAAGAACTGCATGAATATAAAGGAGAGAATTAGAGAGAAAATGTACAGATGGAAAGAATCTTTTTTTAATGTTAATATACCATAAAAAATTAAGTGACCCTTAACAATATAATAAACAACATTATTAATGTAGTCATCATTTTGTAAGATATACATAAATAAGTACCTGTACCTTAAATAATAAAGAATAATACACAATCAATCATATAAGTATACAGTACTGGACTACTTCTGGAACACTCACTAAAGCTCTGACAAGGGCCCATAACCATGCTAGTAGTGAAGTGTGGATGAAAGTTGGAGAACGTAAAGTTCAATTTTCCAATGTTAACTCTATTTCCATTAAAATGTTTTGTTTTTATTACCCTATTTATGTAAATTATATATAGTCTACCTGGGTATCCATGGCCATGTAATCTAGCACCTGAAAATTTGAAAAGTTGTTCTGTATGCCAAAAATTACTGCACTGATGAATCTGGAATTAATGTAAGGCATTTTTGGGAGGTAAGACTCTTATAACTAAAACTAGGTGTGGGTTGGCTATATGAAGGCTTCATATTTGCCTGATTGCAGCCGGGACACCATGTCATTAGGTAATCACAGCTAATCCATATAAGTGTGAAAAGTGGCCATAAAACAGTGATGATAAATTACCTCAGTTCTAAATAAATTAAAAAGTCCAAGAGAAACACACAAGGTATACAGAAACCCTGAAAATTGAGGTATTTCAAAATTTTCCAATTGTACACAAGAGAGTACAATGCAATCTTCATGGGCCCCAAGGGTAAAAATCACAAAACCTTGCAGTCTACATATAGAAAAATGGTGGTAGTAATTTCCTTAATTATTTGAGGGGAAGAGACAAGTGCCTGAGAAATTAATTTCACTAAAACATATCCAGCGAGTGCTTGCCTGTCATGGTAAGAGGGCTTATTCTAACAGCAGTTGATGTATCAGTATACCTGTAATAGCTTCTTGTCCAACAAACCAGAACTGAAACAATACTTTGAATTTGTACAGTGGTTACTTCAGGAGCCACCAGGGTTACAAGTTTACAAGGCTAAAACCTGAAGCTACATTTACCCCTCGTCCCATACTGCTTTACGTACTATAAACATACATCACAAAGTATGATCTTCACATTTCTTGCTATCAAAGAACCACACCCAAGAAGAGGAGGATAGGAAACTAGATGACTTACCTCCTCTCATCAGCTATAAATTAGGATTTCATATTTGTTAAACACCAGGAACTGTGAAGCAAATGCCAATATCTATCAAATATGAGAAAGAACAAAGTATGGATTAACACTTTTTATCCTCAGGATAACCTACAAGAACAGCCATTTAGCTGTCTAGAGGAGAGGTGAATTTACTTTAGTTATTCAGCTCAAGAGAACAGAACACTGGTTGGTTCTTAAAGCAACCACAAGAGTGTGGGTTCAAATTCTTGTTTCAATCTTGGTATTTATTGGGCCAGCTACTGGGTATTATATATTACAGGTACTAAGTATTTAAGTCAATCCAGTGGACAGTGAAGTCTGAAGTTAGAATAAGTTAAACACCTTACCCAGGAGCTGTTTTAATGGAGGTATCTTGAAGGTCACTTGTTTCCTCTATTTCAACACCAGATTGTCTGGTTCTTTAATTCCACAATACTTAAAAAAAAGACAAAACAAACAGTTTTTTATTACGAGTTAAGCTATTCTAACTAGAAATTTAAAAAACTTATGAGAATGTTATGTTAAAATAATTGTACATAAATTTACTGAATATTAATGAGGTAAAAAATTGTGTAACCTAATAATAACAACAATATACAGTACAGGTACCTGTATATTATCAATATGAGTAGAGGCTACTCATTCAGATCAACAAACAATTTCATAAACAAAAGTTTTAATTGAACATTACTATAAAGACATGGTAAATGCACAATTTCAAAATACAGTTAGCCGGAATCCCTCAAACCCGGAACTCTCCGATAGCCGGCATTAAAATTTTCTTGGAAAATCGTTCCAAAAGCCATAATTTTCAGGAAAATTACGGCTTTGGGAAAGATTTAACGAGGGGGACATTTTCCGGAAAATTCCAAGAAAATTTTTCCGATACCCGGAAAATTCCGGGGATGAAGGATATTTTTCCGGGTTCAAGAGATGATGTAATGGGCAATTTCTAGAACTTCCAAAAACATTTTTCCGTTACCCGGAAAAATTCCGAGGACGAGAGATTTTTTCCAGCTTTCAGAGTCATCTCGTTACCTGGAAATCTCTCATTCCCGAAAGTGCTCTGCACCAATTGTTCCGGCTAACGGGGATATCACTTACAGTACTGTAGCTTAACATCTTCACTGATGGTTCATGTGCACTAGTACACTCTAATAATACCCTAGTAAAAATTACTAATTCATATCTGTTCAGACTTTCATTTTAGTGGGAATATCACAGTCATGAGTTACATGTCAAGTGTCACAAACTTCACAACAATAGGTTACAACTGTACTGTACTTTATAGCAAACATTTCTGCACTGAACACATGTATCCAGAGCAATTTGTAAGTGACATTATTAACTTTCAGCATCAGTTTATACTCTAGCTTGTTATTAGCTTATCAAGATGATTGTAAAATTACTTGTTATTGGATCAAGGTGGGAAACTAACTATACTCAGCACTATAGTTTGTGTCTTGTTTGAAAGGTTTACCCAAGGAACACACCCATTTGATGTTGTCATCTAGTACTCATTTTTGTAACTACAATTTATCCTTTTCACACTTCTCACCCAGGGGTTTAGTTTTGCATTTTTCCACTCTACCATATTTTCCAGTTTTCTTTTATAATCTTGTTTTTATACCCCCCCCCCCCCAAAAAAAAAAACAAAAAAAACAAACAATGCTCACTACTGGGTACTAGGTACAGTGACCCCTCGGTTAACGAACTCAATCCGTTCCAGAAGGTCGTTCGTTAACCGAAAAGTTCGTTAACCGAAACCATTGTTTCAATGGGTTTTTGGGTAATTGGTTCCAGCTCACCGAAAATTTCCTAAATTCAACAAAAATGGTAGAAAAGTTCACTTACTTTGAGGTGTATTTGTAGAAGGCTCCTGGATGATGATGATGATGATGATGGGATTTAGAATGGGGGTGGAGGAGAAGGAAGAAGAGAAGGCATTGGGGTGGAAGAGAAGTCACCCCATGGCGCCATTTCACCCATAAAATTTTAGCTCTCTTGGTGTAATTCAAGATTATTTTCTTTAAATCAACACTGCACTGCATTATATATTGTCAATATGTAAAATATATTTCAAAATGACCAATAATTTGCTTGGAAACACAGAAAAAAAGCATTTAGTTGAAGAGAGTCTCAAGCAAGATGTTACCTCCAGTGAAAACAGAGAGACTAACGCCTGTTTGCTGTGTTAAGAGGCTGGATGCCGCGCATTAAACTAGTCACTTTACCTTCAATTATGTTCAATAATTGTTAAAATGACTAAAAAATTTAATATTAAACTTTTAAAATTATTGAATAGTATAAACTTCTTGATATTTACTAAAATAGTAAGGAATTTAAGCCCTAGAACCGATTAATGTATTGGCGGACTGATACTAAAGCTGGTTGCCTGGTCAGTGCAAGCGAAAACATGTTGAGGTCGGTTCGTAAGAAATTCGTTAACCGAATTGAAGATCCTTATGGAAGGCAGTTCGTTAACCGAAATTTCGTTAACCGAGGCGTTCGTTAAACGAGGGGTCACTGTACTGTATAACAATATTGACTTACATCTTCAGGGTTAAGATAGTCACTTCTCAAATAATCATCAACCCTCCCTCCTTTACGTCCATCTCAGTGATGTGGTTACAGTGTAAGGTACTGTAAAAGGGTTTGGAGGTCACAATGAAATTTACTGGGATTACTACATTTAAAAAAAAGGTAAGAATCAGTTACTTCTTTTAGTGTCCTTAACCCAACTTTTATTGTGGGAAAAAGTATTTAAAAGTTAATAAGCAAACAATTACCGGTACAGTATACTGAAATAAAAAAGACTTGTAAGCTGAGTAGAGTTTCAGTATTATTAAATTAACGTGTAAAAAAAAAACTACAAGTTGAAGTAAGATGTTCCACATGTCTACTAAATGTCTGAAAAGAGATAAGATAAAGTATTGTGATATATTTCAATAATTAAAATGAGGGCTGATCAGGGTGCAGTGCTTTAAGATGAGACAATTGTAAAATAATCTTGAAAATAGTGATACCAAGTGGTAGCACAGTATAGTGGAGGTACCCACCTAAGAGGACTATTTTTTCTCTCATGGATGATGCTCTTTTTTTTTTTTTTTTAAACAATATTGGCGCTGCTTCACTCAGTGGTCTGCAAAACTGTTCAAAACTCCACTATCTCCTGTCTAGTAAACTGACAAAGATGCAAATAATAAAATAAATGAAAAAATATATATGATTCCTTGCTCTTAAATCAAATTTTCATTAAATTTTCTCCTTTCCCAATTTAATTGTGTTTTTGCATTAAGGCATACTACACAGTTCTCAATTCAAACAGCAGTAATCATATCATTACATATAGCAAAACCCAGATGAACACAAAATTTTCTTCAGAAATGTTTAACACTTTGCAGTCAGGTCGAAACAAGTGAAAAACTAAAGATGGCCAGTGACTGAAACACTTGAGGTTAATAGTGTAAATGAGCTGCATGATATACAGGAGGTCCAGCTTAATAGCAACCGCATATACGAACGAAGTCCCCATAAAGTACAGTATAGTCTCGATTTACGTGGATTTCGTTTATGCGTTTGGTCATTTACAACACCTGGCCAGACCGGCAATTATTAGTTACGTGGTACATTCCATCATTTACGCGGGAAGCGGCGCGAGCAGGGTGCGCACAAGGTCGCCCAGTCAACAAAATATTACCGAGTTCTTCGCCCACCATAGCCAGCCCAAGTCAGTGATAGTTAGGATATGGACTTTGAGGGGTTTGACAAAGAGGCCCTGCAAGCCTCTGTGGTGGATAGTGATACAGGTGATTCAAGTGATTCAGGTGAGGGCCAATAATCTGCCCTCTGCCTCAGAACCAATCCCCCATCCCCGTGTACCCAGCCATCTCTTCTACTAACGTAAGTGTTAAAAAACCTAATATTATTGATATTTCTCTTAAATATTAATTGTGTATGCATACCATCATAAAATTAAGATGTTATTTTTACTACAGCGTACGTATTGTGTCGGAAAAAGGGTAGCCTGGCGGTCGGCCCAGTCTCTGTTTCAATTAATCCTATATGTTTGTTATTTCGTTTGCGCGTTCCTTGTTTTACGCGGACCTCCACGGGTTCAATTGACCGTGTATATCGAGACTATACTGTATAATATTTTAAGAATCTGTACAACCATTCATAGTAACATACGAGAACTAGTTTTCATGGCGGAGCGGTGGGTGAATAGTGGAGCGTCATGCACCTTGCGGTAGCATCAATATGCCTTGCGCTCATCTCAGTACTGTAATGTGTGTGACCAAGTGCAGTGGGGTTTTTTTGTGTTTATAAACTCCATTTTCTACCCTCATCATGGCTCCCAAATACAAATCTAATGCAAGTGATAGTAGTACATCCAAGAAAAGGAAAAAAAAATTACAAAGGAAATTGATGTAATTAAACGTTCTGAAAGAGGTGGTACACCATCAGTCATTGGAAGAGTGTTTGGCTTCAGTAGGTAAATGATCGGAACAATTTTGAAAGACAGAGACAAAATTCTTGAACATGTAAAAAGGGATCTACATCAATGCAGTCAACTGTAATAACAAAACAAAAAAGTGGATTGATGATTGAAGTGGAAAGATTGTTAGTAACATGGGTGGAAGATCAAAATCAGTGGCATATGTCCATAAGCCTAGCCTTGATTCAGGAAAAAGTGAGAAGCCAGCCCCAGGTTACAATGTATGTGTTAAACTTTAAATTTACAGTACAGTAGAAGTCCAAAAATCCGGACTGCTTGGGGATTGGGTCGGTCCGGATTTTCGGATTTTCCGGATTCTCAGGCAGTACTTTTAAAATTCAAATTTAATGAAGAATAAAGAAGAAATGAACAGGTACATTTTGATAGTTTATTCATTTGCAAATATAGCATGCTTCATTTATCAAAACGAGCAGTTTTAATGAAAAAGCTCTGAATTCTAAATTTTATTCTTTGCCTTTTATATATCATAAATTGTAGACTTTCCAATGTCGTATGTTTCCATTAGAACGGTATTGCTCACACCACGATCTAGTTTCTTAATTATTTCAAGTTTGTCACTCAATTTCAATGTGTTCTTCTTTCTCTTCACACAACGAAGTTTATCTACTTTAGGAGCCATTATTATGGGCTTGTACAGTACTCTGTAAATGGAAAGAGTAGGACTCAAAATATTGTTATATTACAATGGTATTCTATTCATACTGTGCTTGATATAATGCATTCACGGAAATGTAATATTTTTGTTGAACGTACTTATTACAGTGGAAAGTGGGATAAAATCGTGATGAAAACAAAGACTTTCGCTTTCTTTCGTTCAAAAGATGTTACCGTAATCGCTTTTCGAATGGTTTTCAGTTCAAAAACTGTTGTATTACAATAATATTCTATCCTAATTGACTTGAATAAATACTACGATACCATATTTCTGAATATTTTCATTAAAATCCATCAAAATCATTTTCCTTGTCATCGTCTGCAGCACCAAACAGCTTCTCCCAGTCCTCTCTTTGAACAGGGCTAGAGGGTACGTGTTTTTCGAATCGTTTTCAGTTAAAAAACTATTACATCACTCGTCTATATTACCTAAACTGCGCCTGAATGAATATATTCTCGGAGATAAATAGTAGTTTTGTGGAAACGTGACGTATTTCAATGTAAAATAGGATAAAATACATGACGAAAACAAAAGACTTTACCTAAGCTTCCGATGTTCTTGAGATGTTACTCGTTTTTTTAATAGTTTTCGGTTAAAATTCTGATATATTACAATGATATTCTATTTATACTGTGCTTGATATAATACATTCACGGAAATGTAATATTTTTCCTGAAATTACATACGTATTACAGTGGAAAGTGGGATAAAATCATGACGAAAACAATGACTTTCGCTTTCTTTCGTTCAAAAGATGTTACCGTAGTCGCTTTTCGAATGGTTTAGTTTAAAAACTGTTGTATTTCAATAATATTCCATCCTAATTGACTTGAATAAATACTTGAATGGAAATATACAATATTTTTGTTGAAACTACCCGGGTTTCAGTGTAAAGTGTCGTAATAATAAATGGTAAACAATTTGCCTTCAGCACTTGTGTTTCATGCACGGCGAGCCTCAGTTTATAGGACGTAGAGCGTTTTTAGTGGTTTTGTTGTTCCATTACCCTCAAAAATGTGGGTGGAACTATAAACGAGGAATGTCATAAATTAACGATTTCTTGGTCAAAAAACCAGGGTCGACTGATAACGAGGGGGGGGGGTTATAGACGAGTATATACTGTATGTTGTCACAGTTTGATTGCCCATTTTAAAGTGGCGACCAAGTGGTTGCTTGTTGTCGCTGTGCAGCTGTGGCGCTCACGCATGTGCACATGCACACAAATGCCCGCTAAAAAAAAAAAATCGTTTTTGAAACGTCCGGATTTCTGGCATCCGGATTTTTGGACTTTTACTGTATCTTATTTACCCAATGACTCAATTTTTTACTCTTATTTACTGTATTATGTCATTCTATTTTTTATTTTCTCTTAAATTAAATGAATTTAGATGTATATAAGAACAATGTTTTGTAAGTACGGTATGCGCATAAGGAATGTGGTTCAACTTAAGAAGGTCTGTAGGAACGGAACTTGTCTGGGGAATGCCTGTAAAAAAAAAAAAGCACACACACACACTATCACCAAAGCCTACCACCACTTCTTTCCAGCCAAAACACTGAGGATCCACCCCGATGATGTCCCGTGGATTACGCCCCGCATAAAAAGACTTATTGAGCAGCGCAACAAGGCATACTACACCAACAACTGCCTGTACAAAAGTCTACGTAACCAGGTCATCAGGGAAATCAAGTCTGCCAAGAAGACTTACTATCCCAGGAAAGTGCATCGGCATCGGTCAGTGGTACTCCAAGGTAAAAGATCTCTGTGGTCTCAACCGTCAGTCTCCCACACTTCCTTTCATCTCACATTTACCTAGTGAGGAGGCAGCTGAGATAATTAATAACCATTTTGTTACCATATGTCATACCTTACCCAGTCCTGACCTCACTCTCCTCCCAACTTACTTACCTTCCCCCTCCCCCCCTCCCGGTGTTCAACCATATGAAATCGCCAACAAACTCCTGAAATTTAAATCCAAACGCTCCACGACCCCAATTGACCTCCCAATCAAAATATACAAGGAGTTTGCAGTCGAACTTGCCACCCCCCTCTGTTCTATTATTAATACATCCCTCAGACAAAGCAAATGCCCTAATGAATGGAAAGCCGCATTTGTCACCCCCATCCCCAAGGTCACCACCCCACAGTCCCCTAACGACCTCAGGCCAGTTGCCATTACCCCCATACCCAGTCTACTTTGTGAGGACTTGTTTTTGAGTGAGCATTTGCCAGTATCTATCAGTCAATTGATCCACAGCAATTTGGCAATATGAGGACCTCCTCTACATCACACTGCTTGGTGAGCTTTCTAGATTTTCTGCACAGAAACTTGCAGAAACGTAAGACATCACTGGCCGTTGCCCTTGTGGACTTCAGGAAGGCCTTTGACCTTGTTGAGCACTGCACTGTTATCAACGAGGCTATTGCACTAGGGCTGCCCACCAACCTGGTCTCATGGCTCACTGATTTCTTGAGTGGACGTCACCAGGCAGTGAGGTATCAGGGCTTGGTCTCCACATTCCAACACCTCACCTGCGGTGTTCCCCAGGGGACCAAGATGGGACCACTGTGCTTCCTCATCCTGATCAACGACGCTCTATCGGACACTCCTCACAGGTGGAAGTACGTGGATGACTGCACTGTGGGGGTTTCAGTGGACAATACTGCACCAGACTACTCATCGCTACAAGGCACCCTGGACAGGCTACAGGCATGGACTACGGAGAACAAGGTCACCATCAACCACACCAAAACCGTAGTCATGCACATCAATACCGCCACCACTCCAGTGCAAGCCCCAGCAGTCACAGTGGGTGCCCATCATCTCCAGCTGGTGCAGTCTTCCAAACTCCTGGGTGTAACCATAGACAACAAACTTGACTGGAAGGCCCATGTAAATAACACAGTCAAGGCAGCCTCGTATCGTCTCTACATGCTACGACGACTTAGGTCACTTGGGACACCCACGCCAGAGCTGAGGACCATCTTCAACGCCTTTATTCTCCCCAAACTAACGTATGCGTCACCAGCCTGGTCGTCTTCTCTCAACTCCACCCAACAACGTCAGCTAGAGAAGGTACAGAAAAGGGCCTGCAGAATCATGCTCGGCGCAGAATACTCCGGCTACATCAACGCTCTCTCTACCCTGGAAATGCCATCCCTCAGTGACCTCCACCACCAAGCACTGGAAAGGTTTGGCAGTGGACTACTGCACCACCCTCGCCATCGCCACCTGCAGCCCCCCACCCAACTCGCGCAGTCCGCCACTACAACAAAATTCAGCCCATAAGAGCCCGCACTGATAGATATAAGAACAGCACCATCCCATCTATTGTTAAAATAATAAACAACTCCTGATTTATGTACTGTACAGCCCTGTAAATGTATTCAATGCATATTATATCACTATGTCTAAATCAAATGTAAGTGTGTATATTTTCAGCCACCGGCTGTAACTCTATTAATAAACCGTTTATTATTATTATCTCTCTCTCTCTCTCTCTCTCTCTCTCTCTGAGATCCAGATTTCCATGTGCTAAACTAGTGATATGCGGTGACTTCAATGAGTTAGACATCAGTGACATCACCCAACACCTCCACCTTACACAAATAGTAGACTTTCCCACACATGGCAATGCCACCCTTGACCTCATTATGACTGATCTCTGTAACCACTACCTTCCCCCTCAGCCGCTGCCTCCCATGGGACGCAGCCCACACCTGTCCCTGCTGTGGTCACTTACCCCCACCTTCTCACCACCGCCAGTTGCCACCAGAAATTACCGACACATCCCCGACTCTGCTATGCGGCGTTTTGGACAATGGAGAACCAGGTATCCCTGGACTGAAGTGATCACGGTAGACGATGTGCATAACAAATGGGACAATTACCTGGACACTATCACCAAAGCCTACCACCACTTCTTTCCAGCCAAAACACTGAGGATTCACCCCGATGATGTCCCGTGGATTACGCCCCGCATAAAAAGACTTATTGAGCAGCGCAACAAGGCATACTACACCAACAACTGCCTGTACAAAAGTCTACGTAACCAGGTCATCAGGGAAATCAAGTCTGCCAAGAAGACTTATTATCCCAGGAAAGTGCAAGGCCTCAAGGAAGTCGGCATCGGTCAGTGGTACTCCAAGGTAAATGATCTCTGTGGTCTCAACCGTCAGTCTCCCACACTTCCTTTCATCTCACATTTACCTAGTGAGGAGGCAGCTGAGATAATTATAACCATTTTACTACCATAAGTCATACCTTACCCAGTCTTGACCTCACTCTCCTCCCAGCTTACTTACCTTCCCCCTCCCCCCCTCCCGGTGTTCAACCATATGAAATCGCCAACAAACTCCTGAAATTTAAATCCAAACGCTCCACGACCCCAATTGACCTCCCGATCAAAATATACAAGGAGTTTGCAGTCGAACTTGCCACCCCCCTCTGTTCTATTATTAATGCATCCCTCAGACAAAGCAAATGCCCTAATGAATGGAAAGCCGCATTTGTCACCCCCATCCCCAAGGTCACCACCCCACAGTCCCCTAACGACCTCAGGCCAGTTGCCATTACTCCCATACCCAGTCTACTTTGTGAGGACTTGTTTTTGAGTGGGCATTTGCCAGTATCTATCAGTCAATTGATTCACAGCAATTTGGCAATATGAGGACCTCCTCTACATCACACTGCTTGGTGAGCTTTCTGGATTTTCTGCACAAAAACTTGCAGAAACGTAAGACATCACTGGCCGTTGCCCTTGTGGACTTCAGGAAGGCCTTTGACCTTGTTGATCACTGCACTGTTATCAACAAGGCTATTGCACTAGGGCTGCCCACCAACCTGGTCTCATGGCTCACTGATTTCTTGAGTGGACGTTGCCAAGCAGTGAGGTATCAGGGCTTGGTCTCTACATTCCAACACCTAACCTGCGGTGTTCCCCAGGGAATCAAGATGGGACCACTGTGCTTCCTCATCCTGATCAACGACGCTCTATCGGACACTCCTCACAGGTGGAAGTACGTGGATGACTGCACTGTGGGGGTTTCAGTGGACAACACCGCACCAGACTACTCATCGCTCCAAGGCACCCTGGACAGGCTACAGGCATGGACTACGGAGAACAAGGTCACCATCAACCACACCAAAACCGTAGTCATGCACATCAATACCGCCACCACTCCAGTGCAAGCCCCAGCAGTCACAGTGGGTGCCCATCCTCTCCAGCTGGTGCAGTCTGCCAAACTCCTGGGTGTAACTATAGACAACAAACTTGACTGGAAGGCCCATGTAAATAACACAGTCAAGGCAGCCTCGTACCGTCTCTACATGCTACGAAGACTTAGGTCACTTGGGACACCCACGCCAGAGCTGAGGACCATCTACAATGCCTTTATTCTCCCCAAACTAACGTATGCGTCACCAGCCTGGTCGTCTTCTCTCAACTCCACCCAACAACGTCAGCTAGAGAAGGTGCAGAAAAGGGCCTGCAGAATCATGCTCGGCGCAGAATACTCCGGCTACACCAACGCTCTCTCCACCCTGGAAATGCCATCTCTCAGTGACCTCCACCACCAAGCACTGGAAAAGTTTGGCTGTGGACTACTGCACCACCCTCGCCATCGCCACCTGCAGCTCCCCACCCAACTCGCGCAGTCCGCCACTAAAACAAAATTCAGCCCATAAGAGCCCGCACCGATAGATATAAGAACAGCACCATCCCATCTATTGTTAAAATAATAAACAACTCCTGATTTATGTACTGTACAGCCCTGTAAATGTATTCAATGCATATTATATCATTATGTCTAAATCAAATGTAAGTCTATATATTTTCAGCCACCGGCTGCAAGTCTATTAATAAACCATTTATTACATACATATATATATATATATATATATATAAAGCAAGGTAACTATGTTAGTAGTTTGTAAGAATCTTGGCAAAGGTAAGACAACAGTGTAAATGGATAAATTTATTTGAGTAGTTGTTGCAGAGTATTGGTGGCACTGAATTGTGGGATAATGGGAAAGGTCAGTGTGTGAGTGTTGCTGAAACTGAGAGCAAGTGTATAAAGGGAATAATCCACTGTAGAGCAAACAAAAATAAACAAAGGAGAGAGAGTTCCTTAAAGAGAGGTAAGAAGAGATGAAGAATTGTGAACAAAGGCAAGAGTATGTGTTTGGGTGGAGTGAATATAGAAAAATTTACTCAATGTAAATATAGTATTGAAGATTCAGTAATAGATATAATTATGACATGGTTAAATCTATTCATGCTTTTATTATTCAATATGTTATGATAGTATTCCTTAATTTGATCCAAGATTGATGTTTAACATCAAAAGATTGACCATGAATGTGTACAACAACCAATTCTATGTATCTCACATTAAACTTTAGTTAAAGAGAAGTTGTAACCTACTGCTGAGGAAGTGACAAAACATGACAGTAATAATTTTGATCCATCACAAACTGACCAGAATTGATTTAATTGACAAATTACCATAAGTTTCAGGAACTTATACTGTACTCATACATTTAAATCAGAATTCATTAATATATATATATTTATCTTGATAAAATCACACGGGAAAAGGGAAACAACGGAGCACCGTTGCTCCGTTGTTTCCCTTTTCCCGTGTGATTTTATCAAGATTTATCTTATCCACGTTTTCACTGTGGATATATATATATATATATATATATATATATATATATATATATATATATATATATATATATATATATATATATATTCCTAATTCCACAATACTTGTATGCAGTACCTCCATTCAAGAAATTTTAATGTACCAAAAACACAATATACAAAAAGCTTAATACTTATTGTTGGCACATAAACCTCGAAGGTAAGATATATAAATATTGCAACAGGATACTAATTCAAAATATGAAGGTCCACAAGACCAAATACTTTGGATATCGTACAGTGAATACACCATACATCAATTATTGGCTGCCCTACGAAAATCACTACAGTACAGTCAACCCTCGCTTTACGCGGTCCCACATTCCGCGTTCCCATGTTTACGCGGTACCCTGCCGAAACCGAGATGCTCACATTCCGCGGTGCGTGTACCCCTTTACGCGGAGAGTGTCCGGCTCGACACTATTTTTAGATTCGCCCCTCCCGCCTCCGCCTGGGCAAGCCGCGCAGTAAGGTTGCGCAGTGCATGTCTCTGTTGCGTTATCAGTGACGTCATATGACGTATCAGACTGTGATTGGCGATGCATTCCTACCTCCCTCTGCTGCTAGCTGTAATTGGTTTAAAGTAATATGACGTGTCCATCCGGGGGAGGGAGGGAGGGAGGGAGGAAAGACGACGCTTGACCTAGCCGCAGCAGTTTCATCCCTCCAGGCCACACTGTGTAATCGTGCATCCATTGTTCTGTAAAATGGCTTCCGCCGGACCACCGCCACCAGAGAGAAACCTTTCCTTGCCTGGAACCAGCCGCCCTAAGCCAAAGAAGACACGACGTTCCTTAAGCTACGAGGTGAAGTACAAGATCATCCAAGAGTTGGAGAAAGGAACAAGACAGGTTGATTTGGCACGCCAGCATGATGTGAACGAATCTACGATCCGGACGATAAAGAAGGATACAGCCAAGATAAAGGAGCACATGAACATCACAAAGGCTACAGGTACTTCTATGATCAAGTATTTCCACAACCAGGTGCTTCTCAAGACGGAAAAATTACTTGTGAGCTACTTGGTGCGTCAGACGCGATGGAACATGGCGGTGGACATGCGCTCTGTTAAGGAGTACACACGTGAACTGTATGCTGCAGTGTCACGAAAGATGGGAATTACAGAGCCCAAACCCTTTAATGCTTCCTCTGGGTGGTTACAGAGGTTTAAGAAGAGGAACAAGATCACCAATATCAACATTGGTGGTGAAGAAGCTAGTGCTGACTGTTGCAGCTAGGGAATTTCCTCCATTTTTACGTGAGATTATGGAGGAAGGACAGTACACCGACGACCAGGTGTTTAACATGGACGAATCTGGTCTTTTTTGGAAAAAGCTACCTCCCAAGACCTTCGTTGTGAAGAATGCCAGCAAGATTCAGGGCCGGAAGTTGCAGAAGGAGCGCATCACCGTCCTGTTTACCACCAATGCCTCTGGTACCTGTAAGCTCAAGTTATCGGTGATCCACACAGCACGCAAGCCGCACGCCTACAAGAGCATGGACATGACCAAGCTAAATGTCCACTGGCTGACCGCACGTAAGGCGTGGATGTTCTCTACACTGTCCCTCTCCTGGTTTGATGACTGTTTCGTTCCCGATGTGAAGAAATTCTGTGAGCAACAGAATGTGCCATTCAAGATTTTGCTGCTGCTGGACAACGCACCAGGACACTCGCCCCTACTGTTAGAGCGTCACCCCAACGTAAAAGTGGTCTTCCTTCCTCCCAACACTACGTCTATATTACAGCCCATGGACCAAGAGTTAATCTGTAATGTAAAAGCTGCATTCTCTACGAAAAAATTCAAGCTCCTGAATGACTACACCGACACAAGGGAAGAGTTGCGTAACCTGAGTGACACCACCACCAATAGCAAGAGCGAAGACGATGAGGATCAACAGTTGGCAGAGCAACAAGTACTTTTAAAACAATTCTGGAGAATATTGAACATCAAGAAAGCTGTGGACTTCTTGGTGGAGGCATGGGATCAGCTGTCTGTAGCAACTGTTCGTCACGCATGGAGACATGTGTTGCAAGGCATTCCGGCCGTTGGGCAGAGTCAATCTGTGACTGGTGAGGTTCAGACTGTTGCAGTAGCAGTGGACCTTGCCAGAGAAGCTGCGCAGAGTGTTACAGCTGCAGGCTTTTCCGAGACCACCAACGACAACATCCTGGAGGTGATAAGGGATCCTGATGTGACTACTGACGAGATGGTAGATGATGATGACATCAGTGAAGAGGCAGGTGGTGCGTCATCCCAAGAAGAACACCGCTTATCCCATAGTAATGTTAGAGGTGCCATCGAGTGTATCGAGAAAGTCAAGCTCCTCCTTTCCAACGACCCTGACGCAAACAGGTATGAAATCTTCACTACCCAGCTGTTGCAGACTATGGAGCCCTACTTCAAGGTTTATCACGACAACATAAACACCAGCCGTCAGCAAAGCATAACAGAGTTCTTCGCCCGCAACCCACCACAGCCAGCCCAAGCCAGTGATAGTGACAGAGGTAGAGACAGTGATGATGACTTTGAGGGATTTGTCAGGGAGGCCCTGACAAGTGTGGATGACAGTGATGGTGACTCACCTGAGGGCCAGTAGCCTGCCCTCTGCCTCGGAACCAGCCTCCATCCCCGTATGCCGACCCATCTCTTCTACTAACGTAAGTGTTAAACCTAACTTTTAGTTTTCCTAACCTAACCTTTATTTTTCCTAACTTAACCTTTATTTTTCCTAACCTAACCTCTTCTATATTAATTGTGTGTGCATACCATCATAAAGTTAAGATAAAATTTTTACTACAACATAGTTGTGTGTCGTCAAAAAGTGGAGTTTTGGGGTCGGCCTGGTCTCTATTTCAATTAATCCCATATGTTATGTTGTTCACTTTACGCGTTTCTCACTTTCCGCGGTACCCTGTGGGTTGTATTAATCGCGTAAAGTGAGGGTTGACTGTATTACAATTCACGTCAAGTTTATTATTAAACACTTCTTCATCCAAACCAAAAGCAGGAAAGTTTTGTTCTCCTAACATTGCATAACACAAAATATTCCATTCTTGGATAACTTTATGAGATTTATCAAATTGCCAGTAAGTGTAAAAAGAAAAGATCATTTCTCTATCTACCATAAAAGATATATTTGTACCAAGTGAAGTTTGTTGAACTGTTACTCCTCAGCAGAGCCATCATGTAGTGAAGACCCTGCAGTGTACTGTACCTGTACTACGTCACCTCCCACATTAATCAAACATTGACCCTGAAACAGAGGTAATGTTATCATTAAATTCATTTTGATAATTATTAACCCCTTGTGAAGGGGGACACTTCTGAGCTGAATAAAATCACCTGGCAATAGCCAAAAGTGGCATTACGGTAGTGAAGGGGTTAATATTATCATGGTCACAGTACTTCTAGGATCACAATAATTATCACTACTTGATCAAGAAGTTAACATAACATACAAATCAGGATATACACTGAGGTGTAAATGTGATGCGATACCTTTGGCCTTGCCATTTTCCTACCATGGACTAAAAATCATATGCAAATATTGAATTTGAGATAGAATAACATAAGAATGGAGGAAACTGCAGCGGGCCTATTCGCTCATACTGGGCAGTCCCATTTACACCCAACCTCGATTGCTCATATATCCATCCAACCTATGTTTGAAGCTATCCAGCGTATTTGAATCAATAATGATCTTTGGTAATTTGTTCCACTCATCCACTGCTCTATTTCCAAACCAATGTTTACCTATTTCACGCCTAAATCTAAATTTGTCTGGTAATTTAAAACCATTGTCTAATTTAAAACCATAGTGGAGTAAGGGGGTGAGGACTATTCAAAAAATATTTTTGGTGAACTACTAGAAGTGAGAGACATTCCAGCAGTAAAGTAACTCAACAATATGAAGCTAGTAATTGCTCACTGTTTAACATTAACTAATTGTAAAGTAATTGTCCCTCAAATGTGAATGGCTGGAAGTGTATTACCAAGGGCTGACAGCTGACTATCACCAGTAAGGGGAATTTTTCCAAGACATCTGGGAGCATAATATGGGAGTTCACCTTGACATGGCAGGATTGGGGAAATTTGAGAGAGAACAAAAATCTGGACACGATATGTTTTGCTGTTCAGTATGTGTTTCGCCATCGGTGATTCCTGTGTAAACTGGACTCAATAAACTGTAAACAGTTTAAGTGTAAAAACAACAACAAAATTGCTTCTGGATAAAGAAAATGTAACAAATAAATTTTCATAAAAGGTTAATCAATATCAGTCAAAAGAATGGCCAACAACTTTGCTGACAATATCTTGCCAAAAGAATAGTTTCAAGCCATAACTTGTGGGGTGACAACAATTCATATAGAGGTAAATTCCATGACAGGAAAGATGACCTAAAAACTCAATACAAAGTACAGAGAGGTGTAAAGAGGACCTTATAAACCATGGGGATTCATTTATATTATACATAATAAAATAAAAAAGGCAAATACTCAAATTATATTGTATCAGTAATTACTTGACATTTATATCATTGCAGTGGTCCCTCGGTTAACAAGCACAATTTGTTCCAGAAGGTTGCTTGTTAACCGAAAAATTTGTTAACTGAAACCATTGTTTCAATGGGTTTTTGGGTAATTGGTTCCAGCTCACCGAAAATTACATACAAACTAAAAATAAATGCAATAAAGTACACTTACTTTGAGGTGTGCATGTAGAAGGCTCCTGGTTGATGATGATGAGAATTAGAATGGGGGTGGAGGAGAAGGGAGAAGAGAAGGCATTGGGGTGGAAGAGAAGTCACCCCATGGCGCCATTTCACCCATAAAATTTAAGTTCACTTGGTGTAATTCAAGATTATTTTCTTTAAATCAACACTGCACTGCATTATATATTGTCAATATGTAAAATATATTTCAAAATGACCAATAATTTGACTGGAAACACAGAAAAAGAGCGTTTATGTTGAAGTCTCAAACAAGATGTTCCTTCCTCTGAACTGGTAAACAAACTGACGCCAAGCTTGGTGTGTCGAGTGGCTGTTTGGTGCGCAAAAAACTAGCTTCCTGTACTTCAATTATGTTCAATAATTGTTAAAATGACTAAAAAATTTAATATAAAACTTTTAAAATTATTGAATAGTACAACCTTCTTGATATTTACTAAAATGGTAAGGAATTTAAGCCCTAAAACCGATTACTGTACTGTATTGACGGACTAATACTACAGCTGGTGGGCAGCCAAATGCAGGCGAAAACATGTTGGGAAAAATTTGTAAGGAATTCATTAACCGAGGGTTTGCTCATTAACCGAAGTGAAGAATCTTACGGAAGGTAGTTCGTTAACCGAGGGATCACTGTATTATATTCCCTCTAATTTGGTCAAAGGGATAATAATAATAATAAAAAAGAAACACTAAAACTCACCTGATTCTTATAAGGATTATGTAGGAGAACACATTCTGACATAAAGTATGCAATCATAGCATTGCCTCCCAAAGCTGCAACGTGAGCACGCACAAGAGCCAGAACTTCCGTCACAAAACTCCCCATAAAGCCACTCAGGCCACCACTCTGTGGAGACACAAACAATCTTTCACAATACATGTACCTTGAATATATTACAGATATGTCAGATTTTAACCCCTACACCCCAGTTGACATTCCGGAACGATCATCTAGGGCGCTCCGGGTGACGTTCCGGAATGCGCGCCTATTCACGGCATTGTATGAATGCCCAGCGATGGTTATCAGGTTCCAGCATGAATATTTGCCTGTCACGCCACACGCTCGGCCACATGGAAGCTTCTGGAATGTAAGCACCCACTTTGGTTTGTTTCATTTTCATTGTTTGTCCATTTTATCATGTTGTATCAAAGTAATTTTGCTAAAAGTAGTATTGCCGTATTGTAGCGTAGTATTACTGGAAAACAATGCTATGATTGTTATAAATGTATTTATTTGTGGAATTATTTTTCCAATAATTATTTCTATGCATTACTTGCTCTCCCAAACACAAAGACATCCTGGCGACAGACTGCGTGTGTCACCGAGCACTTTTTATTAAAAATAATGCAAATAAAATAAATTCTAAATGAATTATTTATAGGAAAAAAGTATTATGATCAGTAAATATATGCATTACTGGCCATCCCGGACACAAACACAAGCAGAAAATGGCCGCGAAGTGCGTGCATGACCACGAGCGCTCGCGTCAAATCAATACTATCTCCTATCTCCCTCACTCTGCGCTGCCATTTTCCCGCAGCTGCGGTCCCAGGGAAGTTTTTAGAGGGTCTATATATAGTTTTTCTTACTTCTTTTTGATTGGTTTGTCATTTAAAAAGGTTAAAAAAAAAATTTTCTAAAGTAGATTTTTCTCAATTTACCCCGAGTGGGGGGGGGTAAGGTCAACGGCACCCGAGCGCAGGGTGTAGGGGTTAAGGCATACTATTATATGCAGAAAATCCTTTACAAAATATTTAGCAATAAAGGACAGAAGATATAATAGAATGCAGTACAATATATAAAGATAGACTAAGAGAGGGTTGCTGAAAATGGTAGATTTAGTGTAGTCAAGTGTTCAATGTATGAAGTTCTACATTTGTGCAAAAATTTATCTATGTAGGCTCTTTCCTCAGAGTCCTCCAGGTTCCACATCAACAAGGGTTTCTGAGACACTGCAGGAATGGCCTATGGTGAAATTTACTCATCATCATCATTTTACAGCCACTTCCCATACTTGGCACTTAATGAATCAACAATTTTTTTTTATTTTTTTAACACGCATGCATGAAAACAATATACTGTATGTATATGCTTATATTTAATTTAAATTGTAAATATTATGAGTTGTATCAAGTGCCAATATTATCATCATCTCTGTATGTATATGGGACATGATAAACATATCCATAACTCACCTCTTTAATACTGGTAGATTCCCGAATAAAGAAGAAATTTAAGTTTCCCAAATGGCAGTCTATACGGGCACCGGGGATGTAGGAGAGTGGGGTGATTTCCACACCATACCTCTCTCTTGGGGAAAACTAGAAAACAGAGAATAATCATTTATTAAATGATGAGCAGAGAAGAACTTATAGCTGGAGGGATAACAGTGAAAGACTTTAAGAAATAATTCTGTGGTACAAATGATTTTAGGAGAGCCAAAGCGACATACACACAGATTTGTATGGTTAAAATGATCACCAGTAACCTAAGAATGCTTACATGGTAGTTTAAGTATTTTGGATCATTCCTGGACCTTGTGGATGATCTAGCAGAGGAGGCAGATGAACTGATTGATGCTGTTGAAGGTATAGATGGCACTGATGGCACTGGAGTTATTGACAAGGCGGACTGTTTGGAAACTATTGGGTGTGGAGGATGTGGTGGTTGTTGATTTTCTTGCTGTTGAGATAACTTTGGTTTTGTATTATCTTCTCCTGATGGAATTAACTCTTCCATTTTAAATATCATTTCACCATCATCTGGAGACAATATTAAAAATTATAACCAAACATACCATCAGCCAGAATTATTCTAATGATAAGAATAAACTTTAAGAATGACATTAAACCAATATCTACAACCTTATTTCCAGTTCCAAAAGAAAGAGAAACAAGGATTACATACAATATATTGAGAGATCATTGAGTTATCCCTGATAATGAAAACATTAAACAATTAAATGGTCACAAAAGCTCACTATCCTCGCATACAAACACGTTACAGGGCTACTGATGGCAGATTGTCAGTTAAAATATTTACAAGTCACAGATTCTTGGTACAAATAATTTCCACAGCTCACATATCCACGTAAACGCTGAGGATCGAGTTGCCATAGAAGATACCCTGTAAATGCTGTAACAAAAAGCTCAGCAACTTCTTAAGGGGCAGCAACAGAGCTGCCATCATAAGCCCTGAAAACTGGGGGAGGATTAGATGAAATTTGCCTGCCATTTCCTGCACATGTTTCCATACCTAGGACAAGGAAGCTTTTTCATTTAGAGAGGAGACATAAGGAGACTGGTGATGGGCATTACCGTATTTAAAACGCGATGAGCTTGGACCCTGCCTCGCTCAAGGCTACAGATGGAGATAATAAACCTACTATCCGAGAATATTGGCATGGCTTCAACATTGGCAAGGCATGGGAAGAGGTTTCAGAAAGTTGCCTGAATGGTGTGTGGGGTAAATTGTGGCCCGAGTGTGTCAACAGTTTTACAGGATTCACGGACTTAGTCCCAGCAGTGAATAGGGATATCTTCAGTCTGGTTAGACAGGCAGGCTTTGATGAGCTGGAATCAGAGGATATTGAGGACATCCTGGCATCCCATACAGAAGAGCTCACCAACAAAGATCTGCAACTGTTAACAGAACACAGTCCTGTTGAAGATGAAGACGAAGAAGAAGAACCTCAACGAAGGCTAACTACCAAGAGGATGGCAGAAGCGTTCAACATGATCCAACAAGGTATGCAAATCCTTATAGATGATGACCCAAAAAATTTTAATTTTTTAAAATTACATACAGCAACAACAACAACAAAAAATTGCTATGATAAACAATAAAGTTTATACATAGCATATCATAAAATACAAAGCCATCTTCTGGGTGATGTGACACAGTTCAGCCAGGCAGTCACTCGGCTAACTCAGAGACATGTAGCTGCTGCCGCACTGCGTTGTGTTTATGTAATGATGTTACATTGCAGAAAGCAGTGTGGGTGAGCTGAGCCAGCTGGTGATGCAGTTATAGCCCACAACCTTCACACATACATATATACAGTACACTGTCCACACATACACAACCATGCTCTTTGTTTTCTTATTTTATAGTTTTATATTATATTTTTTTTTACTTCTAAGCCATATCATTTATATATAGTGGAATAAGTGTTGCGAAAAACATGGCAACGGGGAACACTCATAAAAATGCACAGTTTGCGGAAAAACGGACTCCCGAGACATGTAGCTCAAAGATTCACCGCACCATTGATGACAGTCTTGGTTGTTACAATGAGATCTATAAGGAGAAGAAGAAGAGTTGCACCAAGCAATCAACACTGGATTAATTTTTTTGTCGCGGGGTGGCAGAAGCATCAGCAGCTTCTTCACAACAGGCGGCAGCCGAGGAGGAGCAAACATCAACGAAGAGGAGCATACCTGTACAGTACTTCAATGGAAGAGGAGCAAACAACAACAGGAGAGGAGCACACTTCAACGGAAGAAGAGCATACTTCAACGGAAGAGGAGCAAACAGCGGCGGAGGAACCCCAGTCAGCCCAGAAGGAAGAGGAGGAGGCAGCCGCAGAGTCTCAGTGACTCGCCACCCTCCTCCGCTCCCACCATCCGCCATCTCAACTTCACTACCCACCACACACTCGCTCTACCACCTCTGCCCATCAGTGAATACCAATGCAAACTTAGTAGTTGTATATGCATGCACTATTTTCTATAGAAATGGCAATGATTTTCTGTATATGTAATGTATTTCATGGGGCAAAGGGAGGCTTAGGAACGTAACTCCCGTATTCTATCTATTTCTTATGGGGAAAATTGATCTGCTTCATGTTGTTTCGTATAAAGTTGCATTTTCAGGAATGTAACCCTGACGTTAAGCGAGGACTTACTGTATGTGTGTTTGTGAAGACACTTGAGGGTACACTGTCACAATTTTAATAAATTTGTTTCTGATTATTTGTGAGAGGATTTTCCAATTATTATTTATTTGTATGTGTTTTGTGCGTGTGTTCATATATATATATATATATATATATATATATATATATATATATATATATATATATATATATATATATATATATATATATATATATATATATATATATATATTACAGGTAAAAGAAATAATTGTCCTAAGGGCAAACACATACAGGGAATATACATTTCTTTGTACACAAGTAAAAATGTAACCCCTCCCCCCCCCTCCCCAATCGGTCAGCAAATGTTATTTGCGGATTTGGCGATTTGTGGCCATTTTGAGAACCTAATCTCCTCTAATTTGGGGGGCCCCTCTGTATGTGGCCCCTGTACTGTATGCTGTTAGGTGACACATAGAGATGAATGTGTTAGTGATGAGTGATGTGCAGTTGTATACAGCAAAAGAAGTAAACCAGTTGGGAATCTTGGGGTTATTTATTACAACATTTTGAGAGTATGAATGGCCACTTCATGCCAAAGTGAGAAAAAACATGTAAGAGTGAAAAAGGTCCAGTAATAACTAACTAACCACCTAAAGAAGAGAAATTACCACACATATATTACCTTGTTTAGCCTTCTTAAGTGGGATATCAGACTGACCAACTTGGCTCATGGTACTAGAGGTGACAGCCTGAGACTGAGAAGGTGCAGGGAAGCCTTGCCCCAGAACCATTCCAAAGAGACTAATTTGCAACTCGTCCTCTTCTGGTAACTCTACATTCACCTGTAATCCTGCTATAATACATGGCGCCAGTTTGCGCACTTTGAAGTACACACTCTGGAAATAAAAATGGTCCAATATAAGTGTATGAGCAGACAACACAAAAGAGGTGGTAAATATTTCAACTTACTTTCATCTAGTAATTTGAGCAAATATTTGTGTGTAAAGTTTTATATAAAGAGAAATTTAATGCTGAATTTATAATTTTGAAAAAGTATATCATTATTGCATTAACAAAATCATACTTATTGTTTTGTTTCACAATTGATAATTGTAATTGTGCAAGTAAAAAAAAACCTGTATGTATTCTTGTGGATATCTTTTGTATTAAAGAAATGAAAAAGGGGAAGATTGTTAATATGATTATAATAATGCTATGTCTTGTTTGTATTACTTGTTGCATGATATTGTTTTGATGCATGGCTTTGGTGTTCCAGGTATATGGTGGGGCTTAAAATATATTCTGAAACCAATGAACTGTGTTTTAATTTGATCAATCTACCCAGGGAGGTTTATGCTTATGACTCAGTGCTGATAGTAGGTAAATTAAAGAGGCAGTGAAAAATTATAAAATGGAAGGATGGAATTAGAATCAGACAAAATTTATATAAAGAAAGAAAACATACCTGGAGTAGTTTATCAAAGTACTGGTTGAAGAAATTATGATTGAGTGTTGCTGGCACCTTAGTTCTCCACACTCGTGTGAACATTTGGAGGTTGGTCACTATGCTGTCCTTCGATACACCTGGAGGCACTTGCGTGGTTACTGCTGCCAACTGAGCTGGTGGACAGTCCTCAACAAGAAGCCCTATCATCTCTGCATCCTCCATATCATCCAACTATATAAATAAAGGCACAAATAATAGTGTAAGTACAAATAAATCATAATACTGGACAGACTGACCACACATATTCGTGTCTCAGAAATCCGTTTTTCCATAAACCATGCATTTTTATGAGCGTTCCCCATTGCCATTTTTTCGCTTGTACGTGCAGGTTTAAGGGAATAAAATTGTTTTGACATTTAAATGCTCATGAAAATACACGGCTTTGTTTAAAAATATACCCGGTACTTATTTAACACTTATTCCACTCTATATAAATGATATGGCTTAGAAGTAAAACAAAATATAAAACTATAAAATAAGAAAACGAAGAGCATGGGTGTGTATGTGTGGACAGTGTACTGTATATATGTATGTGTGAAGGTTGTGGGATATAACTGCATCACCAGCTGGCTCAGCTCACCCACACTGCTTTCTGCAATGTGACATCATTGCATAAACACAACGCAGTGCGGCAGCAGCTACATGTCTCTGAGTTAGCCGAGTGACTGCCTGGCTGAACTGTGTCACATCACCCAGAAGATGGCTTTGTATTTTATGATATGCTATGTATAAACTTTATTGTTTATCAAAGCAATTTTTTTTATTTATTTTTTTGTATGTACTGTAATTGAAAATTTGTTCAAATTATATTAAACTTGTGCTCACTAAATCATTTAACTTTGAACAATATCATTCATATAGTAAAAAAGAGTTAAAGAATTGTCCAATAAATATGACATCGAAGTGCAAGTTTGAAACAATAAAGAAGATTTATAAAGTTCATTTAGCTTTAGTTTTTTAGCAAATGATTTGTAAATTTTCCTATGCTTATTCTAGAAAACTGTGCCTTTCGGAAATTTGGCCACGGTGGGATACTAACTGGCACAAATTTGTGATGTTAGACTGTAGTATCTGCTTGTTTCAGTAATTAGGAGTACAGTTTTAAAGAAATTGAGAAATAACAGAATTTTCCTTTTCATACAAAAGATTGATGATTTGCACTAAGTGATTGTTAAGAACTGAAGGAGCTCGTATTCATTAACCCTCTGACTGCGTATATCGAAGAAAGGCTGGTTCCTATTCAATGTAACTTTTCCAGCAAAAACTATAGTTATTAATACAGTATGACCTTTTCTAGTATTTTTCTCCCTGAATAAGACATGAATTTCCAAATCTTACAATAAAATTACTTGAAAATAAATATTAAGAGCGAGAATGACATGTCTTTTCTAAACTATATATTATGATATAAAAACAAAAAAATTTTCGAAGAAATTTTCTTACGGTGTACAGTAAGTGTGAATGTCATGGAGAAAAGTGACCTAAGGAATTAAAATTTGGTCAAAATACTCCAGACGTTAAACCTCACTGTAAGCCGACTTGTTGAAATCTCTCTCACTCCAAGAACACATTCTAAGCTTTCAAGAGGTATAATTTACTAGGGTAATATAATTACTGTACAGGTACAGTATTAATTTGTTGCCTAAAACAAAATTATAAGGCTAGCCACTTACCTCTAAAACTGAAGTATCTTTGTTGCCTGATGATAAATCAATCTCCGGAAGATCATCTTCTGAATCTTCAGTGTCTGACCCTCGAGCACCATTCATCTCATCCACCAGTACATCCTGCACATCAAAGTTTATGCATAAAATTAACTTAAACTAAAAAGTATGATTTCATATCTTTCTTTTAACCATAAAAGTTATAAAATATGAAAATTAATTACAAACTCTACATTGGTTCTGAAGCTTCAAAATATTCATGGACTATGATACAATACAGTTTACTCTCGATTTAACAGAATCCGATATAACGAACTCTTGATTTAGCTGAAAGAACTTCTTTCGTTATTTTTTGTTCGATTTAGTGAACTGGTACGCTAAATCGAGATTTATTTCATTAATATGCTCACACCTATGGAGACACCTTAGAAACATGATACAGTAAAACCTACTTCAGCCTTCGGAGAATGTACTAAATATATAAAAATGATAAATAATGATATAAATTGATTGCCGGAAAATCTGAGAAAATCACTCCAAACCTTTCTGTTCCGGGCCCAGGGACAAGGGTTCCCGGCACTATGAAAGATTGCACCATGTTTAGCTGCATCCTCACATGGTTGGTGCGAAGACCAACCGCTTGGGTAATGCTGAATTTTACTGCTTTTGGTCTCTTATAATTATACTCTGCAAATACATACTTGAGTTGCGTGTTGCATAATATATTCCTATTTTATATTATACATTACAAAGTAATGGAAGTAGAAGGGATTATTAAATTCAGGAGTACGTACATTTTTTTCCAGTAGTATTACAATGTTTGATTTTTTGCACTGTAAATGGTCATTTTTAATCTAAAGTTCAAGGCCAGAGAAACACACGATCTTTAACCTTCCCACAACCAATTCTTAGTAAGAATAGCATGGGAGAACAGGTGCCAGTCAATGGTTGAAGTTGACCAAATATTTAGTTATAATACCCATTCTTATAATAAAATTATTTTTACAGAATAGGAATATTACAATAAAAAAGTATGGGAAGTTGTATTATTACGTGAAATGAAACAAGTAGTAATTGTTATCATAATGGAAAATAAAATACTGTAGTCACTTATTATTAATGAGAAAATAAAGTACTCTGTACATGTATACAAAATTTTATTAAATTTTTTCACTCAGAAGTATGAGAAATGACCTTGTGAAAGCGAAGCTCATGAGGTGGCTAGATTTTTGCTTTCACAAAGGCTGTCCTAATAAGAGACGATATGAGGTTGGACTGGGGCGTCAGAAATCATCAACAAAGGAACACCATGCCATCAGATTTGTCCTGTTTGTCGGCATTAGGCTCTGGACTTCTGGAAGAGGCTTGTTTTCACCGACGTAAATTCTTCACTTTAGTATCCTGTTTACCCACCTTCTTTGTTGATAACGGCATTAAGTCTTTTTGGCATCGATCTAACAAGGTTACGAAGGACATCATGTTTGGCCCTAAATACCTCCTATTCTACCTTGGTGTGGGCGAACAACTCTGTAGATGTTCTTTCCCTCGCAGGCTCCCAAGTGTTCACAATATTCGCCCATAAATTTTCCAAAGGGTTCATGTCAGCCCCCTGACTAGGCCAATCCAGCAGCTGCAAATTCTCACGGTCAGCAAACCACTGCTGGACAACTCTAGCCGTGTGTATGGGGCACCGGTCATGAACGAAAACAATAGGTCCAGGAGGGAAGGGGAAAATTCTTTCCTACAGAGAGGGCAAGAAAAAATTCTCAAAAATGTCCAGATATTTCTGATCTGTAAATCTCCCATCGATTTGAACCAAGTCACCCACACCATGGACACACACATTACAGGTGCTGCATCCGCTACGAGCCTCCTCGTAAATATGCTCATGGGAAGATATTGGAAGCATAATGTGTTGTCTAATGCTAGACCCTGCTGCCATATGGCATAACGAAAATTGTGACCAAGTCCAAGGTTGCTGATCTGACTTTCTGCTTCATTTACACACAATTGCAGGGTCTCAATTGTTTCTCTTACTTTGATAACACAACATACATAATGTTTATCATTTCTCATTCTTGATTTATTTTTTCGATTTTGTATTTATTTATGATTATGATTATGTTTAATATTTTTTTTTTTTTTTAGTATTTTGTTATTAATATTTATTTATTATTATTATAATAATAATAGTTATTATTATTATTATTATTATTATTATTATTATTTTCGCCCCACAGGCTCTGATGTGGGTCAGTAACCTGTGCCCGGGTGGGCTTATCCCCGTAAAAAAAAAAAAAAAAAAAAAGTCGACGAGCAAAGGCGAGTCTGGCAGCAGGGTGTTCCTCTGTCAGTCGTTCTTTCTTGGCGGGAATTCTGTGGTGGATACCCGCCTCCGGACAGTTCTAGCGCTCACGTCCAGCAGCAGATCTTCGCCAATTGCAACGGCATTAGTGAAAGGGTTGTCCTCAGCTGCTCTCAAAACCCTTGTATCGTCTTTAGGAGTAATCACTCGTGGCCGGGGAAGTCTTTCTCAATCAAAAAGAAAATGCTGATTAAAAGCCACTAAATTTTTATTCTAAGTAAATATATTTGAGTGCCTGTGTAATCACCAATACCATGTCAGTCTGATCAGTACTTACCAAGGTGGTTCAGGTTGCCACTCTCCTCCCATCTTCTAATTCACTTGATTACAGTAGCGGCTGATATTCCAAGCTGACGGGATATGGCTCGGATAGAGTCCAGCTTTTCATTGGCCCACAATGCGACTTCTCAAAGCTAACTGGGTGTCACGGCGGTTCATCTTGAAGTCTAAGAGCTTTCTGTTGAATTCTACAATTTCTAGGGTCGGGCGAGTTTTGATTGGCTGTCGACACTTGTTACGTGATCAACAAGCAAATTAATTATCATTGTTTTTACTATTTTGTATTGTATTCCATTCAGGGGCGGATGAATTTATATCTTTAAGCACTTGTTTTTTTTTTATGTCATGTCATTATTAATTTCATTACTTGTGAAAATAAAGGTTAAGGTGTGTGTGTGTGTGTGTGTGTGTGTGCTACAGATGGCCCAGCGCCACCAGGTAAATTCTTAATATAATAAAGGATAGCATTATGCACCTAAACGTCATTGGCAACTACTTGTCAGTATCTTTCATAGCACCATACCAGTAGAATCACCTCTTAATACAATAAGTGTAAAGAGGTCATTTTAGTTTACCCGGTGCGAGGCTAGGTCGAAACGTGACTTACGACAGCATATGGTTTCATAATACGATATTAATGCTTTCATGAAATATAATGTGCATATACGAGCAGTTGAATCACCTAAAAATGTGTATCAGCTTAAAGTTATCTGTCGGATTTGGAAAATAATTATAACTAAGAAATTGGTTGATATCAATCATTGACTGGCACCTGTTTTCCCATACTGTCCTTACCCGAGGAAGGGTAGCAGTAGTGCGGGGAGGTAAAGGTTGTGTGTTTTTCTGACTTTGGAGCCTTAGATTAGAGATAACCAATTACACCCCAATAACAACAGCATAAAGCTACTGTAAATATGTGTTCCTATACCATAATCATCTCTTCCATCACTCTTTTGTGTGCAAAATAATATTTGATTATATTATGCAACACGGAACTCAAGTACTCCCTCATCTTTTCCCCTTCCCCACCCACCCCCACTGTTACCAGATCGTCAGCTGATTCTACCTCTCTGGTCGTCTGGCTGGGTGTTCAACATGGACGAGTCCGTGACTGTACATACAATATTAAAAAAGCAAAATACAGTAGGATCTCAAGTTTAGCGAGTTTTAGATTCGCAATTCATATATTTCGCGTCAATTTTAAAATTTCTAGCCTCTCAAGAATAATAATTTCATTACCAGTTTCACGAGTCAATGGAGAGTGGGCAACACGCATTGTCACGGTCTTTTGTTATCTGTCGACCCGCTGAATGTTTTTTGTTTACGGCAGTTAGTTTGAATGAGCGAGAGCGAGCGGTGCAGTGACCTTGGATTATATAACCCATTGTGCTTACGTTTCATGAGATTTTTGTTTAACTATTAGCGATTCTTGTGTATTAACGATGAGTGAGGTGCGTAATGTAAATGTCGGGAGCGGTTCTGGTGGTAATGATGGCTGTAGAGAAGGTCAACAAGGAAAGCCCCAAGCCAAGCGTGACTACCGTAAGTGGGTCAAGAAGAGGAAATACACCCTTGAAATGAAACGAGAGATGCTTGAAAAGATCAAAAGTGGTGCTCGTACCTGTGAAATCATGCGCAGGTTTAACTGCTCCGAATCACCATACGTTCCCCTAAGAAGAACAAGGAAGCCTTAACTGCTTTTGTGAATGTATTCTCAAGATTTTCTAGTAACAGGACGTTCTCCGATACTTCACAACGAAACCTACTGCTTGTTATCACAGAACATTACCTTCACAAGTGGGTGGAAAGAAGATAAGGCATCAAACACACATTTATTATGCTGCAGTTGCACAGAAGATATGCATTAACTCTCAACCACCATTCAATGCTTCTGTTGGTTGGTTGGCAGCCTTTAAGAAGGGTTATGAAGTCAAGTTTGCCCACTACTATGGGGAGAGTGCATCGGCTGATGTCATTGCAGCATAAAAATATCTACCTGTCTTTCAAGATTTTGTGAAAGAGGGTGGTTATTGCCGAAACCAGATCTTCAATTGTGACGAAACTGGCATGTCTGGAAGCACTCACCTAAAACAAAATTTCATTGCCAAAGATGAAGAACAGGCAAGGGGTGTAAAGACTTCAAAGGACAGGATTATAGTTTATTCACAGCTAATGCAAGTGGAGATTTCTTGATGAAACCCCTGGTTGTTAACTGTGCTGTCCGTCCTAGAGCCTACCGTCATGCCAATATGTTGCAGCTCCATGTTTATTGGACGTCTAATAAGAAAGCATGGGTTACAACATCTTTATGACAAGCACTTTGTTCCTGACGCCCAACAATACTGCCGAAGGAAGAACATTGACTTCAAAGTGATCCTGGTGATGGACAATGGTCCTGGACACTCTAAGTTTCTAATTGGATGCCACCCTAATGTAAAAGTTATCTTACTTCCTCCTAATACCACATTGCTTCTGCAGCCACTTGACCACGAATTCATCAGTATAGTAATTTTAAACTGTTCTACTATCAGTCACTCTATAAAGACTTTCGTCAGCAGACAGACTCATTAGTTGAGTTGCAACAAATCGAGGCAGAACTTTCTGACAGTGACCAGGCTCTACCAGCTAACCAGGAAGAGGAGGAGATGGTAGATGACTCGACTCCTAGCACCTCACCACCCTGCAATCGTGAAGTGTTATCAGTTTGTGAATTTTGGAAAATATTTAATATTAAAAATGCAGTGGACAGAATTGTTGAGGCATGCGTAAGATTAATGTTGCAACAGTGCTACACGCATGGAAGCCTTTGTTCGCTAACTCCAAGATAAGTGAGGCAGAGCAGACCGAGGCAAGTGGGGAGAGGCAGTCTGTGGCGGCAACACTAATGGACACAGTGGAGGCAGTGCGGTGCAGTCAGTCCCAGCACCGGGATTTTCGGATGTTCAGGTTGAAGATTTGCAAGAAATCGTTGGTCAACATCAGCAGGAACCAACAATTGAAGAAATGTTAGAGGAGGATGAAGGACAAAAAGAACCGCAAGCAACACAAGAGGATGACGTTAAGCCTGGTGAACCTACAACACGCCAGCTGACTGAGGTGCTCACAGCTATCGCACATTTCAGTGAACAGCGAGAAGAGTTCGATGCCAAGCCTCATCCTCGGAACCTTATCTGCACTGCCCTTGATAAGGCTATGGAGGAATATAAGGCCTTGTACATGTCCCATGTTAATGCTCGTCAGCAGGGCCCTTATTAATTGGCACCTGCGCAAGGCCCAGTCTGTTATTAATGCCTTGGCAAACATCACTTTAGCAGATGATGATGGCACCACTGATGATGATATTGAAGTGTTGGGTGACTTACTGGTGGAAGAGCTACCTCAAGACTTTGAGGGATTTGATGCTGAGGTTAGAGGTGGTGTAGAGGAGAGAACAGGGAGGTAGGAGTAACCAGCCCTCCCTGCCTCAGAACCCATCAAGCAGCCCCGTCAAGCATTTCACTGACTCCATCAAGGTAAGCTATTCTACAGGGTGAGTGTATATAAGTATTGTTATCAACAATATGTACAATATAATATGTATGAATACATTACAGTAATGTCATTTTCTTGGTGGGTTGTAGATCATTATAGCCGGGTTTGGGTGACAGTGCAGAACTGATTAGGCTTATTTACATGTATTTCAATGTCACTCGTTTAGCGATTTTAAATTTTGCGACGCTAAAACGGTACCAATTAGTCACGAAACTTGAGATCTTACTGTAATACTGTACAATAATGAATCATATAACTCCGAGCTGCACTAATGAGGTGGTGAGTCAGGTGGTGAGGTGACAGGCCACACATTATCAGCACTACTAAACCACAGGCCACACATTAACAGCACTACTAAACCATTGTCTTATAACATTTTACTTTATAATTTCTATTTTAAAATTAATTGATGCATGATGGCTTGATTTGGCTACTTTTGCACTTAGACAACTGATCAGTGAACAAACCTGGGCATATGGAGACGCATTATACACTAGTGATGTCACGAAGCTTTGCAACTGCAACCACAATGCATAAATTATCACAACCTGTACTCAAATGACTAAAAAAAAAAACATAATTTTGAGCAACATATTACTGTACTTGCTTTGTACTCAAATGTACTAAGTAAAAGGATTAAAAATTTTATCTCTGAGGATCGAATAGGTGCAAGTGATCAGATACTCTACAAGCTCAAATTTGTCATTATCAGCTACTTATTTGCAATTACCTAAGACTGTTAAATGTTATTCAATAACATGATGTTACAATAAGAATGCTTTAACAATGAAGACTTGCCTTAAAAAAAGTGAGAAGTGTGCGCATTTCTAGTTTCTGGACTGGCTGGTGCCACCCCTGGGAGCGAGTCCCCCCCCCCCCCCCCCACACACACACAGCAGACGATTCAATGAACACGACTCTGGTCTAACGCCATCACAATCATTTCACCCCCCCCAAATTTTTGTCTAAAATTTCCAAAATAAATGTGTTTTATAAGGACTGAACAATGTGTATCCACAGTACGATACAGTATATACAAATTGGTGGTGGCATGTTGGAGTACTTTGTAGGTTAAAATACTGTGTGTGTGTGTGTGTGTTTGTGTGTGTATTGGAGTGCTATGTGTATAAGGAGGTTGTTTTAAAACATTGTTAGATATGCTACAATGTATACAAAATCACTATACCAATCTGACTGTGCATCAGTTGTTGTAGCACGTGGTGTAGAATTCCTTGTTTAGATCTAAAAGGTTGTCTTGCAATCCGTATATATTTCAGGTAAGACAAGTTTCATTATACCTGTACTGTAATGCATTTTCATTATTTTAAGATAATCTCTATGTTAAGTTTACCGAATATGAGTTTTAGTAGGAAATATTTTTAGTTGGAGTTACCGGTGGTGCCTCGTGAGTGTTAGGCGACACTCTGGCCCTGCCTGCCTCATATGATTTAAGGTTCACATTTTATACCTGGGAAGTAACATGACCCTTAGTTTTAGGAGAATTTTTTTAAGCTTCAAAGGTTGTCTTATATGCCACTATATATGGTACTCAATTTTGGGTGAATTTTTTTCTCTAAACAGATGCAAAGACGAGTCAGTGCCACTTAGACGAGATTCTGATTAACTTGTACTATTTGTGTAAATTTTACCATTCAAATAATTTTTACTCATTTCCATGGCCACAGCTTTTATGTTTTGCACACAAAACTTTTTTCACATAAAAAGTATATTTTATTGGTACCTTATAATGCTATCACCTTTCAAAGAGTAAACCAATTCATTAAACTATTTTTAATAAAAAGAAAAGTAAACTAAGACAATCACTTGGGACATTAGTTTTATCAGTTCCTGCTAACCAGTTCAGCTCTCCACAAACCTTGAGTTAAGATGGTAGTACAGTATATGATTATTTAGTTAGGTTTGGCTGCATTTGGAGGAGTTGGCTAAGACTGGTTAGATTCAGATGCATTTGGAGCTTCAGAAGGTTGCAGGAATTCTTTGCTCTTTTTTCCACTACAAAGAACATGTTATTTTAGTGAGAATAATAATTCTTGTCTCATTTTTCACAAAATGCTTTTCAATATATTATGTCATCTTTTATTCATTTTAACCTCATATTTTTTCTTTGCTTTAATCCCTCATCATTTTCTTGAGAATTACAGAGTGTATGCTAAAGGAGTGTTGTACTAAATGGGAGACGATGGAAGAGTACTGCACCAATAAAACCAAACTTCTTGAAGATAATTTTTTGACACATAAAAAAAATTGTGCCTATGACTAGAGACTTACACATTACCTTCCATTCAACCCCCCCCCCCCCCCACACACACACACACACACACATATACATATTGTAGGATATAATGATACAGGTACATCTAAATCATGGAACAGTTACCGAGATCACGTGTTTAGTGCCGTAGAATTCCTTGTTCCGAGCAATTGTAGTGAGGAGGAGTTTCTGAACTTCAGCTCTATGTCTTTCATCTTCCCGACCACTGCTAGCAGAAGTCACTCTTGGGACAGGTGGTGGTTGAAGAGCAGAGAGGAATACAGCTGTTGCTGTGGCTACACCCACAATGAGACGCTCTCCAACAGTTACCCGTACTCGCAGTCCAAAGAGTGCATTCATTCCCTTGATCTACAGGATGTAAGATGCACATAAATAATTACCCGTATAAAAACCTTAATACCAATCTACTTTAAAAATTAAGTACAGCTAAATGCACAACCTGTAATACATATATGGCCATCATTTTGATGAGTCTCTCTTACAATATTTACTTTGTAAAAGTTACTAATCACATCTATCATCTAATCATGATGTTCCAAAAATGTTACTTCATTAAACTTAAAAACATAATTATTAAGAGAAAGAACCAACCTTCAATTTATTGATGAGCTGCTTGTGTAACTCGTACTCCAAGAATGGAAGAGAATCAGATATCTCTTTAGCATTAAGTTCTCCCTTTAGATCTCGCTTGGAACGAGCTACTCTTGCTTGGATTAAGCATCCTTTTCCTGTACGTATTGATATACAGTGAGAGTTACACTTCATTTATAAGAATTCTAAGAAACTTTATAAATTCCTTGTTTCTTCAATATGTTAACTTACATAAGTAGCAGTAAAATAAAATTCTTCGGAGAACAATTTATCAGAGACTGAAGAATGTTTAGCCAAAACAAAAAGATTAACCTGTGTAGTTGATGAACCAAAATGGTGACATATATAAGCATGAATTTACCTGTAATAGATATCCCTACAGGTGGCTCCAATGTGGTGAAGATAACATCAGGAACCTTCCCTTTTCTGTAAATTACAACCACAGAAAGTATGAGACCAGCAAATCCTTGAGAACTAAATTCATAATACTGTATATAATTCCTAATAAATATATATACAGAAAATAAGGTTAGCTCAAGTGGAACCTTAGCCATGATCTCAAGATGAAAGCACACAAGTCTACAGACCATGGGAAAGAACCCCAGTGTTGGTTCAAGTGACATGAAACTTTTAGTTGTAAACGTGGGTCTCTTGAGTTCAGTCCTCACATTCATTCTTGCCCTCAAACAGACAATAAGTGTTGCCCTCACTCTCCAGCTCTCACCACTGAGATTTTAAGGCAAATAAATTTCCTATCAGCATGAAGAGTAGTTCTAATGTTCAAGCAACCACCTAACCCCTGGTTGAAGCACAGTACATCATTCTAAGTGATATTTGTGATAAAAATCCCTTTAACAATTTCCAGTGTTTTTTCTATCATTTCATAAGCACATAAACAGTCCAGTGAAAGAGGAAAAAAAAAATACAATTAGCCATATATCTGTACAAAAAAAAAGAGGATTAATTACAATATTGTACAGTACTACAGTTCAAGGATCCTTTATCCAAAAATCTGAAAACTGAAAAGATAAAAAACTTTAAAGATTTTTGAACAGGCCCATATTTTGACAGGACCCCAGTGTATGTGAGTATGAAGGCAGATAATTCTCGATATCATGGATGAAAGAATAACGGTACATTAAGAAATTTTACATCAATAATTTAAGATTGTAAGAACTACAGGGTATATTTAAGTAAATGTTCAACACGTAAAATACGATTGCGAGGAAACTGGGACTGTAAAAAAACAAAATTTTCACAAGAGAATCAATCTAAAGGCTTCAGTCAGGTAAACACAAAGCCTCAACAGCTTTCAAAGTAATGAATATATAAGATACTAGAAGTTTTGTTCCAACACTGATTTTCTGGATAAAGACCTATACAGTATAGTCTGGGTTTACGAGGCTAATTCAACCCGTGGAGGTCCGCGTATAACGGGTAAACAAAATAACAGAACATATGGGATTAATTGAAATAGAGACTTGGCCGACCGCCAAACTACCCATTTTCCGACACAATACATACGTTGTAGTAAAAATAACATCTTAATTTTATGATGGTATGCACACACAATTAATATTTAAGAGAAATATCAATGATATTAGTTTTTTTAACACTTACGTTAGTAGAAGAGATGGCTGGGAACACAGGGATGGGGGGGTTGGTTCCAAGGCAGAGGGCAGATTATTGGCCCTCACCTGTATCACTTGTATCACCTGTATCACAATCCACCACAGAGGCCAGCAGGGCCTCCTTGTCAAACCCCTCAAAGTCCATATCCTCACTATCACTGACTTGGGCTGGCTGTGGTGGGTGGCGGGCACGAGGGAGTATACGCGGAGACGGGAGACAATGGGACTGACGCAGTCAAGGTCATCGACTCATCGCCCCTGGTGGCAGGGCAGGCAAAGTTAAATAGACCAATCACAGCTCGCGTGGGTGGTAAGGAACATGGCCCAATCATAGTCTGCGACATTATCGGCATGAGTCTGACGTCAGCGACCAGCAGCTTGCCCGCCGCTTGCCGCGTAAATTAAGGAATGTACCGCGTAACGAATAACTGGCGCGTCTGGACAGGTGCTGCGTAAATGGCCAAAAGCGTATAAAATATATGCATAAACCCAGACTATATTGTACAGTATACTGTACAGTACTGCACTTGCAGAGATCCTCAAAACAAAACAATCTCCCACTAGCATATATCAAGCCCCCTAAGGCAGGCTTTGTAGGTTCTTTACAAAAGTTCTATTTAACATTAAAGTTACCAGTAACTCACCTGCAAACTGCACACTTTGAAATCTTGACACGAAATGGCAGTGACGTTTCAGAATATGGTACATGGCACATGGCACAGAGAGGAGAAGACACTGGCACTGGGTTGTTTGGAGCAGCACTTGATGATGTGGGTGGAGGAGGTTGAGAGGGAGCACTACCACCTTCACCAGAAAATCCATCTTCAATACAAGGGTGACTGCGACTCATGCAGGCCTAGGAGTAACACATTATCAAGGTTGGTGACTTAGCAAAATATACAGTGCATACCACATTTCCTTGACTAAAGAACAGAAAAAAGTTTCAACTTATTTATTGAAAGAAAAGAATTCAATTTCATACCCTGTTACCGAGTTCCATTTTTTAGTTTGGATTTGAAATCTGTTAAAATATTAACTTGTCACTGTAATCACATGTATATACCTGATGTACAAGTAATCTCCCCATTAGCTGGAATCTTTGATCCTGGCACTTTCCAATAGCTGACATTTTTTTTAGCATTACGAGGTATTTTGGGAAAATCTCTCCATTTCGGCTATCAGAATGAATTTCCAAGAGGTTGCATCATATTTCCAATGCAGGGACACATGCCAGGTGCGTGGATGGGTAGGCTCAGAGTGCTCGTGAGTTACTATTGGCCACTATTGTCAAGTGATTGCATGGGATGCCTATGATTGGCTAATGTATCTCGCAGTCTACCTCCTCAAACTCTTGCATAATGACACTCTTAGTTCATTTTCTGCTGCCATCTTACAAGTTTGTTCGTTTGCCCACTGCTGTTTTCTGTGTTGTACAGCACTGCACATTACTGTACTAGCATGTAATTAGCCAAGAATACCGGTACTGTTAAAGCAGTGTTAAGATGTAAAAAGTGATTACAGTTATGTACAGTGTACTATACATTCAATAAATGTGAGAGTACCCTATATACAGTACAGTAGGGTCTCAGAGTGCAGGAGGGTTACGTTCCTGGTATCCTCGCGTAAGTGTGAATTCATGTAGATTCGTGTCTCCCTTGTATTTCTACATTTATAACCCCTTTATTTACTAAGGTAACTGACGTGCAATTTCAGAATTCAACATGCAACTCCTTAATAAATCCAATACAGTATGTATCTTGACATTATCTTCAAAAGTTTCCACAGTACCTATGAGTTTTTTCTCACTCTCACCACTCTGAGCACTGCCAATAATTTTCCTCTTAGGGGCCATGACTGCTGTAAAATTCACCAACAAAGAAAAACTGTACAAGTGCAAATGCCCTAAGAGATGCTCACGTAACCAGTGCCAGAGAAAGACATTAAAAATAATTTAACCAATGGTACCATACAAACACCTTAAATGTACAAATGTATGCAAATATTAAACCTACAGTACTGTACCATATGAACACTTTAAATGTATAAACAAACATTCAAACCATTCTATGGGCAACGTGACGCATTTTAGCCGGGCAGTCACTCAGCTGACTCAGATGTGTGTGTGTGTGTGTGTGTGTGTGTGTGTGTGTGCCGTCACATCGGGGAAGATGGAGTGCTGCTGGGTGGCAAGTCAGTGACACAGTTACAGCCCATTGCCTCCACATGTACATTCACTTCCTACACATATGCACCCATACTATTCATTTTCTTATTTCATAGTTTTATATAATATTTTCTTTATTTCTAAGCCACATTGGCGTAATTTTCTTTTTTCCCCCAAATGAGCACGGACAAGTGCAACACGCTGAGCTAGTGAGAGAAGCTGGGTGTGTTTGCTCGTGTGAGAGCGAAACCCAAGTGTTAAGGCGGTTTAGGGGGTTAGACGCATAAGCGAAGTCGCGTACTATGGATACACGTACTCCAAGACCCTACTATACTGTGCAGAGTGAACAGTGTATGCCTACTTTAGGGTAGTGTGTGCATGTACAGTATGCAGCTCCTCCTCGACTTATGACCGCCTCAGTCGTACCAAAATTTTGTCAATTTACATATTTTCGAGTCCCAATGTCAGTGAATGCGCTGTGTACTCACAAAATTTTTGTTTGTAATTCACATTAAAATGGCTGGCAAGCTTAAAAGTGAGAGCTTTCTGGTGCTGAGAAGAAAAAGAGACACCCATTTTAGATTTTCTATGTATTATTCAAGCATTTTCGACTTACAACCATTTCGATTTACGACCTGGATTTGGGTCCCTAACCCCGTTGTAAGTCGGGGAGGAGCTGTACAGTGTCTGTGTGTGTGTGTGTTTGTACAATCCCTCCTTCATGGTGTAATGGTCAGCAAGCTCGTCTCGCAAGTGACCGGACCTGGGTTCGATCCTCAGACAGGGTGAAACTATGGGCAAGTTTCTTTATGCCATTTGCCTCTGTCTGCCCAGCAGTAATTGGGAACCTGGATGTCAATCCATTTGTGGATCGTGTTCCGGGGTAATGGTTAGCCAGTGCAGTTGGCGAGTTGTCCGGTCTTCTCGGACTATTCCTTGACACTGGGTCATGCAACTCGTTAACTTAGGGTGTGGTTGTTGTGTTGGAGACTGCTTCTACACCTTTAACAAATTCATGCCTAGGTGGCCCTTGGGTCGGCCATCCTTGTTACATAAGGGGTAACCACTAATATTTACTTGTATATTCCTTCATGGAGGAGCGTAACAGTAAGCATCACCTGCTACAGGAGATGGCACAGGACAAAGGCAGGCCATCCTGTATCAACATATCACCATTTGATCTGCCTGTATCACAAGCTCAAGAAGATAGCATTGGCTGGTGAGTACATTTTAGTGTATACAGTAGTATATGTTGTTTATTTACAATATATTGTATATGTATAGTAGTGTTTGCATAAATAAACACAGCTCTGTCTTTTTAAAAACTTTCCCCAGTACCCAGAAAAACTCCGGGGATGATAAAATTTGTCTCCATACCCGGAATCTCTCAAACCCTGAACAGCTCTGTACCAATTATTCTGGCTAATGGGGGGATTACTATAAAAATAATATAAATACTTGCAGTTCAAGTCATATGGATAACTGCATCTAAACAAAATGCACTAGGTATGTTGTCTTCAACTTTTTATATACTGCATACATTTTTTCTTCGTTTACCATTTTGAAGGGGAAAAGGAAGCCAGTGCATAAAAAACAACAGATGATAATCTGCAAAATATAATAATAAACAAATTCACTTATCATAATCTAAAGCAGACAACTCTTTAAGTTCTTTACAGCAGAGATAAACAACATGACTATACAGTATCAAGCAGGGTCAGGTCTACAACATACTACCAAGCCACACCACAAACTCTTCCCCTTGGAAATAGCAATCATATTTCACAGTAACAAAACTGGAATTTTCTTTTCTTTTATGACATATGCATTTATTTAGATACCTTAATTCTTATGCACACATAACATGCAGGTTGACTATGGAGATGGTCAGTATACATCTCATGGCACCTTCACTAAGTGAGATCTATGTCTTTTTTTGATATGCAGATAATAGTCATAATCAATACAAATGATAAAAAAAAAAAATTAAGTTTTCTTACTTTGAACTGTGACTCCATTATCTCCTACATAAAGGGCTGAGGGTGTGGGGGATTGATAGAGGGATTTAAGCCTGACCACCAGGCAGGTCTTGGTGCTATACAACATGCAATACAAAAGTGCTAAATGATGTGGTACCTGAACCCTGTCTCTTGTGTTGGGTAGTTTGTATTTTTACCTTTAATAATAAATACGGTAAAAATTTCAGCACAATCCATACTCCAGTATATATGAAAAGTAATATACAGTGAAAAGAAAATATCTCCAAAATTCTCAATACTCTTTCATACTACAAATTCTCAATAATTTCCAAGCCTTTATTACTTCATTCAGCCCTAATTAATAAACTACAGTACTCCTCTTCTGCCATTCACAAAAATAGTCTGAGATCTTGAGCTTCCTGCAACAATTTAGTCAATTAATTATTTTTTGTTAATCTACTATGTATTCGCACACAATTTTTTACAAGTTATGCACAATCAACTCGTATCACTTTCAATATTTTAATATTATTTTGATAATGACTAATTTATCCCTAAATAAGAAAATTAATAACAAGAAAAACTATCTACTGAATTTCTTAAAATGAGATTTTCCAGTAAATGGTTTATTCAAGTTACTTCTCTCAACTCTTTATTTAACACCAAGTGGTACAAAGATGATTTCCATACCAGTACAAGGCAACTTGATCTGCCTAGTGTGTTATACATGCATAACACACAATGTGAAGTATCAGCTTGGTTTATTGTCAGAATTAGAAAATCACGAAATTATGACCTCTGATATTAGTCATGCATTATCAAGGGACTGTAATAAACATGCTTCTTCATTTAAAAAAATTAAAGTAACAGATTTAAATCTACAAATATATAACGAATGGAATATTAAATTTTCTCAGTCCTCATAATTCAAATTTTCTTGAGTACCAATTTCAAAGACTGTAACCATCTCATTTCCATGAAAATCTTTAATTTTGTGGGGATGTTACACTGCTGCATGAGCATACTTTAAATGTGAATGAACCTGGGTAATATGCAGCCAACTTTCTTGAAGGAGATAGATGCTAGATAAGGCACATCATCCGAGATGTATTTTTAACTTTAATTTGTGTGTCATATTCATACTACAGTTTGCCATCCACCTCCAAACCAAGGTCCTCCCCCTCTGACCTATTCAACTCAGTTCTATCTTCATCCCACATAACATGTTACAGGTACGTATATGTTTTTTTCTCCTGTTTTATGGGGGTTTATATTGTCCAGGGATGGAGGTGAGAGTGAGGCAAAACCCTGAATGTTGGCGAGTTTGGAAATGGATTAATCTATAAGAAAAGTCAAAGAGTCTTTACTTAAAACCTCACTGGTTCTTGAAGCACTGTTAATCTGGTGAGATGGTTGCTTGCATCTACCCTGCACCATAAATACTGTCAGCGTGGATAATGTTATGCAGCTCTAAGATTCCCATCCCTAGACACTGACAACCTTTGCCTGAGGGTACCTAGTAACCATAACACAGGCTTCCACATCGACATGCTTCATTTCCCATTATGTTCATAACTTGGTACAGTGTAAAAAAAAGGAAGAAATTTTTTGTGGTATTTATGGATATGGAAAAAACATGGAATAAACAGAAAAATTATGTGAACATTTTAAAGTGTAACAAGTGATGGGAAATCGAAAGCTATTCAAAACATTTTACTGGGAGAGTAAAATGCGTTAAATTTGTGAGGCAGAGGGAAATAATTGCCCCGGTGTTTCAGTATTTTGTAGGGTTGAGTTAGTAAAAGGTGAAAGTAAATGTAATGGAAAGGGGCACAAGTCTAGTAAACAATCACTTGAGATGCAAATGGGTGGTGAAGTGCCTGGTGTCAGCTGATGACACTGTTTTAATGAGTGCTTCAGAAGAAAGTTAAAGGTGTTAGTGCAAGATTTTGAACTAAGATAGTTAAGTGTGACTGAATAAATACAAAGTGATGGGAATAAATAGAGAAGAGAAACAAGGAGAAATAATTGTTAGTTTGATTGAAGTCAGAAAAGAAGAAATATTGAGTAAATGAGAAAAAAGTAACAAGTGATCAAAGGAATGTAAGGAGAGCAGAAAGTGTATCAGCTGGTAATATTCAATACAGTGTGGGGACATCATGGAATTGACATTATTATATGGATCTAGTGAAGCATGGACTCTGGGTGCAAGAGGAAGGAGAAAATTAAGAATGTCAGATATGATATGCTTGAAAGTAATAGGTGAGGTGAATAGGATACAAAGAATGTAAAACAGAGAAAAAGAGAGAAAGGAAAAGAAGTGTCAGGCAGAAGGTAGATCAAGGTTTGCCTAGGTATATTAGGTAAATTTGGTGGTAAGGACATTAAAAGAGAATTGGAAGTTATGGATTGGTAGAAAGAATATTTAATAACGATAGGAGAGAGGAAGACCAAGTTGAATATGAAAAAATTGGGTGAATGATGCACTAGAAGCAAATGGACATCCATACATCCATCAGAGGAAGTAACAGTAATTAATTAATTAATTACAGTATATATATATAAATATATATATATATATATATATATATATATATATATATATATATATATATATATATGCTGATAACCACCAGCATATACCTAGATCACGCACACCTACAGTGATTTACTTGCATATATATATATATATATATATATACATACAGTGTACCCTCACTTTACGCGGTTAATTCAACCCACGGCGGCCCGCGTAAAGTGAACAACATAACATATGGGATTAATTGAAATAGAGACCGGGCCGACCCCCAAACTCCACTTTTTCAGACACAATACCTACGTTGTAGTAAAAATAACTTCTTAATTTTATGATGGTATGCACACACAATTAATAATTAAGAGGAATATCAATAATTTTAGGTTTTTTAACACTTACATTAGGAGAAAAGATGGCTGGGCACACGGGGATGGGCGGTTGGTTCCGAGGCAGAGGGCAGATTATTGGCCCTCACCTGTATCACTTGTATCAATTGTATCACTATCCACCACAGAGGCTTGCAGGGCCTCTTTGTCAAACCCCCCAAAGTCCATATCCTCAACATAATTATCACTATCACTGACTTGGGCCGGCTGTGGTGGGTGAAGAACTGGTAATGTTTGATGACTGGGCGACCTTGTGCGCACCATGTTCGCGCCGCTTACACAACCACCAATGCCTCTGGTACCTGTAAGCTCAAGTTATCGGTGATCCACACAGCACGCAAGCCGCACGCCTACAAGAGCATGGACATGACCAAGCTAAATGTCCACTGGCTGACAGCACGTAAGGCGTGGATGTTCTCTACACTGTCCCTCTCCTGGTTTGATGACTGTTTCGTTCCCGATGTGAAGAAATTCTGTGAGCAACAGAATGTGCCATTCAAGATTTTGTTGCTGCTGGACAACGCACCAGGACACTCGCTGCTACTGTTAGATCGTCACCCCAACGTAAAAGTGGTCTTCCTTCCTCCCAACACTACGTCTATATTACAGCCCATGGACCAAGAGTTAATCTGTAATGTAAAAGCTGCATTCTCTACTAAAAAACTCAAGCTCCTGAACGACTACACCAACACCAGGGAAGAGTTGCATAACCTGAGTGACACCACCACCGATAGCAAGAGCAAAGACGACGAGGACCAACAGTTGGCAGAGCAACAAGTACTTTTAAAACAATTCTGGAGAATATTCAACATTAAGAAAGCTGTGGACTTCTTGGTGGAGGCGTGGGATCAGCTGTCTGTAGCAACTGTTCGTCACGCATGGAGACATGTGTTGCAAGGCATTCCGGCCGTTAGGCAGAGTCAATCTGTGACTGGTGAGGTTCAGACTGTTGCAGTAGCAGTGCACCTTGCCAGAGAAGCTGCGCAGAGTGTTACAGCTGCAGGCTTCTCCGAGACCACCAACGACGACATCCTGGAGGTGATAAGGGATCCTGATGTGACTACCGACGAGATGGTAGATGATGATGACGTCAGTGAAGAGGCAGGTGGTGCATCATCCCAAGAAGAACACCGCTTATCCCATAGTAATGTTAGGGGTGCCATCGAGTGTATCGAGGAAGTCAAGCTCCTCCTTTCCGACGACCCTGACGCAAGCAGGTATGATATCTTCACTACCCAGCTGTTGCAGACTATGGAGCCCTCCTTCAAGGTTTATCACGACAACATAAACACCAGCCGTCAGCAAAGCATAACAGAGTTCTTCGCCCGCAGCCCACCACAGCCAGCCCAAGCTAGTGATAGTGACAGAGGTAGAGACAGTGATGATGACTTTGAGGGATTTGTCAGGGAGGCCCTGACAAGTGTGGATGACAGTGATGGTGACTCACCTGAGGGCCAGTAGCCTGCCCTCTGCCTTGGAACAAGCCTCCATTCCTGTACGCCGACCCATCTCTTCTACTAAGGTAAGTGTTAACCCCAACCTTTATTTTTCCTAAACTAACCTTTATTTTTGCTAACCTAACCTCTTCTATATTAATTGTGTGTGCATACCATCATAAAGTTAAGATAAAATTTTTACTACAACATAGTTGTGTGTCGTCAAAAAGTGGAGTTTGGGGGTCGGCCCGGTCTCTATTTCAATTAATCCCATATGTTATGTTGTTCACTTTTCGCGTTTCTCACGTTCCGCGGTACCCTGTGGGTTGAATTAACCGCGTAAAGTGAGGGTTGACTGTATTATATATGTCAGTGTTAAGAGGTTGTATTTGGGGGCCTGGAACGGATTAATCCTATAACCAACGAATGCTATAACGAACAAGGTTCTAGAACCAATTAGATTCGTTATAGCATACCCCACTGTATATATATATATATATATATATACCGGTATATATACTGTATATCAAAGTAGAGTATTCTCTTATTCAAATCACAAACATATATCAATATAAAGAATGATTTTGTAGTAATATGAATCATGTGCTTAAGCAAACACAGTTTCATGTGCCTGTCAGTGATATACTGGTGCTGGATTATGGGCAGGAAACAAGAGAAGAAATAGCACAAACTAGAAAATAGAAGATACAGGCAAGTCAAAATCAAGAAAGGTTGTCAAGTCCTCTTTAAAATACCATCCAGTAAGAATCAGGCAAGATCAATAGAAGAACATGAGATGATAATCTTGAAGAAAAGATAAAAAGAGAGAAAGAGAAAAGGAGGGAGGGAGAGAGAGTGCTGTAGCTATTAAACATTGTCGAGCCAGTTACAGAGGTAAAAGGAAAGGTACTCACACCAAATCTCTTAAGAGGGCGAGGACTTGAAACCCTATGTCTCAAACATACCTATGGGGATTTAAATTTTGGTCACCATTCCTTCTTTAAGCTAATTAATTACCAATTCTATGTATAAAACCCAATATTCAATCCTTCTTTTAAATACAACTTTTACTTGAATAATTTTGTCTAATATTCTATGAAAAGAGCAATATTACACAATGTCCAAACTTCAACAGCAAAGCTGCCGGTAAACTTCAAAGTCTTTAACTAAAAAAAAAGTCTTTAGTCTTTTTCACACAGTAACAAATTCAAGATTTCTTTTCTGTTATGTTCAGCTCCATATAATAACTAGCTACTAGATCTAGTAACTAGTTATTATATGGAGCTGAAAACCCATAGCTCCCAGAATCTTATCTGTATTGATAGGCCTTTACCGACAGTGATTGATTTAAAATACTTCGTCTAATTTTCTCACCCCCCCAAAAAACCTCACACCATATAGGAAAATGGTAGTAATTTACGCAGCTGTCAAATAAAATAAATCCCAGTAAAAAATCATAAAATAACCTGAGGCCACTGTACTATCTGTTTTGAAACCTTAAGTCCCACCTCAGAGGCTGCCACCTTCTGGATAGTGAGAAGCTCACAAAGGGTAATGAAGTGTGGAATAAGGAGCAGTCGGACAACTTCTACAAGACTATCATTACATGTCTGAAGAACAGGAGGAATATGTATACAGTACTTAAGCCAAGGGAGACTACACTGAAAGATTATCAAGAGAGTTGTGGTTCTGCACTTCGGAACATACTATACAGTTTCCAAAACTTTTTAACCAGCCCTTATATGTCAAAATCATGCATGTGTCATTCATTTATGTCAGTATCATCACTTATGTCACTAATCCATTTATGTCAGTATCTTTTATCCTCTTCACCACTGATCGGCTCATTAGCCACTTGGGCGATCGGTCACGTCTCTGTTACGCACTGTTGGCAAGTACTGGGCATGCACCGGCTCCTGAATGTACCTGAACCAGCTCCAGGGTTGGTCAAGTTTGGTCTTGAAAGAGCTTAAACTCGGTGCCGTTACAACACTTTCTGGCATATTGTTCCAAGAGTTCACAACTCTCACTCTGAAAAAGTTTGCCCTCACAGTTTTCTGGACCTGCACCTCCTTCAATCTTGAGCTGTGACCCCTTGTGGGGCGAGCGTCCGCCAGCTCCAAGTAAGGACACTCGACTGAGTAGTGCCCCTTGAGATGCTTATACACCTCAGTTAGGTCGCCCCTTGCCCGACTGCAGTATAAGCTAGACAAGTTCAGGTGCTCCAATCTCTCAGGGTAGTTGAGGTGCCGAAGTGCAGGCACCAATCTGGTGGCCCTCCTTTGAACATTTTCAACCAACTGATAGTCCCTAGTATATATCGGGGACCAGACGGGGTGACAGTACTCCAGATGGGGAAGCACTTCACTCTTGAAAATCGTTACGAGGGACGGACTGTCTAGATATCTGAACGACCTTCTCTTAAGACCTAATAATTTATTTGCCCGATTTACCTTCAGCTCATTGTCAACATACACACCTAGGTCCTTCTCACATTCAGTCTAAAATAGTGAAGTTTCTTCATCCTGTTGGGACATATGATATGCCTCCTTACCGTTGGTACACCCCAGGTGCACCCTCTTACATTTCGTGACATTGAATCTCAGCAGCCATTTCTTCGACCATTCTTGGAGCTCATAAGAGATCCTTCTGCAGCTCTTCACAGTCCGCTTGGTTTTTTATTTCCCGAAATAACTTGGCGTCACCAGCAAACATTTGTATGGAGGAGTGTACAACGTCAGGCATGTCATTTATGAAACAAACAAACAACAGCGGGCCCAATACACTGCCCTGTGGCACCCTGCTTGTGACAGGTACAGATGAAAATTTCGTGCCATTAATCACCACACACTGCTTGCGGTCATGTAGAAAGTCTTCTATCCACGCTAGGACATTTCCCTGAATTCCGTACCCTTTCGTGAGGTACAATGTCGAAAGCCTTGGCAAAACCTAGGTATATATTGTCGATATTACCACCTCGTTCCAGAACATGGGTCCAAATATCCATTACCTTGAGTAATTGTGTTAAGCAGGAGCGCCCTGGCATAAAACCGTGTTGGCAATCCTTTACAAGGTTGTTTCGTAATAGATGTTCCATCGCGGCATCTCTGATAATACTCTCAAGTACATTACATATTATGCTGGTCAGGCTCACCGGTCTATAGTTGTTCGTGGAGTGACGATCGCCCTTCTTAAAGATATTCTTAAAGATAGGACTCGCATAAGCCACTTTCCAATCACTGCTGACCTTTTGTTCATCCAGGCATTTACAGAACAGGATCTTCAGGGGCTCGGCAAGCTCGTTGCACAATTCTCTTAGCACTCTGGGATGCACCATGTCTGGGCGGGACTCTTATGGACCTTTAGCTTTGACAGTTTATTTCTTATACCCTTTTCTGTGAACACAATGTGGGTCAGTAATGTGTCGAACCGTCTGTCCTCAAATGCAGGAGGGTTAATCGCATCCTCTCTTGTGAACACAGAGGAAAAGAAGCTGTTCAATGCCTCGGCTATATCCTGGTCAGAATCTGCATAACTACCATCTTCAAGCCTCAGGTCTGATACTCCCACTTGCGTTTTTAATTTCGCCTTTGTATAGCAGTAAAACGCCTTTGGGTTTGACTTGAACCTTACTTGCAACTAGCCTGTGGAACTCCCTTTCAGCCCTTTTACACTTTGCCTTTGCTTGGTTTCCGGCTCTTGCATACACCCTCCTGTCCTGCTCATTGGTTGACCTAACCCACGTCTTGAATTTCTGGGTTTTCTTCTTAACTTTGTTGACCGCCGCATGGTTCATGTGTAGGGATCCCCTCGTATTCCTAAAGGCACTGGGTTTGGTCTTGGGTCAAAGGGGTCACTTTACTAGTTATGATATTCAGCTTAGTGTCTGCGTTGTTGTGCCTTAATGAATCAGGCCAGTGGATACCCCTCATCTCCTCCTTCATCCTGTTATAATTTCCCTTGTAATATTTGCACCTTGGCCTGGCTTTATCTTGAACTAGGTAACAGTTAAATCTGAATGACAACACTACATGGTGACTGGTGCCAACTTGTCACTCATTCATTTATGTCAGTCTAATCACTTGTCACTCATTCATTTATGTCAGTATCATTGCTAGTCACTCTTTCATTTATGTCAATATTTTCACTTGTCACTCATTCATTTATGTCAGTATAATCACTTGTCACTCATTCATTTATGTCAGTATAATCACTTGTCACTCATTCATTTATGTAAGTATAATCACTTGTCACTCAATCATTTTTGTCAGTATAATCACTTGTCACTCAATCATTTTTGTCAGTATAATCACTTGTCACTCATTCATTTATGTCAGTATCATTGCTAGTCACTCATTCATTTATGTCAGTATCATTGCTAGTCACTCATTCATTTATGTGAGCATTATCACTTGTCATTCATTCATGTGAGCATCATTCATTTTATCAATTCCAAACAGCAAAACATGTCTGCAGGAGTATTAGATTATACAGTAATAATTATACTCTTTCTATCATCATATAAAACAAGATTATCAATCTCTAAATTCTCAAATAATATCTACAATTTATCACTAACGGGAATGTCCAAAAATTTGAAACATGAAATATTTTATCACTAGCAAATTTTATCCATCTTACAGATGTGACAATTTACAGTAGGTTTTTATATTAATGAATATTATTTATGCTATGACTCAACTAAAATATCAAAGAAAATACATTGCTGAAACAAGTGTCATGATATGGACTACTGTACTTCAGGGGAAGCCTTGTGTTTCCAGGCACTGAAGGCTACTACAACAGGTCTCCTCATCCCCTTGCAAGAAGTTCATCAAGTACAAAGTTATCCCCCCACCTCCAATGTCCTCACCTACAGTGTACTGTATTCATATTACTGGTGAGTGTGTGAGGGCAGTGAATAAAGGCAGCAACCAAATCCTCTACTCTGACCAGGAACTGAACCTGCAGGCCATTCACTAGCAAGGCAAATATTCTACTGCCACATGACTAAGGTCAAAATGACTTTGTCCACTATCCTAATAAACATACAACTCAGTAAAGCATTATATATATATATATATATATATATATGCTGATAACCACCAGGAAAGAAGAAAACACGAAGTTCCCAAGCGCTTTCGTGTAATTCACATCTTCAGGGGTGAGTACAGACTAGATAGAGTAATGCAGAACAAGATGAATATATACAGAGGAGGGTGAGACCAGGTCCACAATGGTCAGGTAATTAGGTAATGACCCTACTAATCTTTAAATGGCACACAACGGTTGGTGGTTGGGTCAGATGGGACAGTGACCCGCCCTCTCACCTGATCACAAATCTTCTTAATTACAAAGTTGTCCAGCTTGTACAAGCCGTTACTCAAATTCATGTTGAATGCTTCGGTATGTTTAATAAGACTAGATTCTATGATGTTCCTACTATCAATTGAATTACATGGTAATATTGAGGAGGCATTATCCCAGTCAATGCAATGCTTGTTATCCCTCAAATGAACAAACAGAGCATTGGATTCCTGGCCTGTCCTGACACTGTATTTGTGTTGTTTAATTCTAGTTACAAGATCTTTACCTGTCTGGCCTAAGTAAAACATATTACATTCCTTGCAAGGAACTTTATAAATGCAACCAATTGTGTTGTTGGGGGAGTTCTTGATTAACATTTGTTTAACAGTGCATGAGTTTTTAAATGCCACATTGACGTTCCAAGATTTTAGCTGTGCCGGAATGTGTGAGAAATTTTTGTGAAATGGTAATATTAAGATATTCTTATGGTCATGGGTGGGCTTGGGATCAGTTCTATAAAAAGTTTTCTTAGTAATGTTTAAGCATTTGTCTATGAAAGATCTAGGGTATTTAAGGTTTGAGCCAATATTATATATATATTTGTATTCCTCATCGATGAATTCCGGACTGCAAATTCTCAAGGCACGTAAAAACATTGTTGTAAATACTGACTGTTTGACTTTATTATGGTGGGCAGAATAATAATGAATGTATGAACACACATTGGTTGGTTTTCTATAAATACTGAACTTGAAAGTGTTACCCAATCTGTGTATCAGACAGTCTAGGAATGGCAATTTACAGTCTTGCTCTAATTCCACAGTGAATTTGATCGAGGGGGCTAAGTTGTTAAGTTGTGGTAGGAAAACTTTTAGGTCCTCATTACATGGCCAGAGACATAATACATCATCAACATATCTAAACCAGACTGCTGAGGGTGGTAAAATATTACTTAATAGTTTCTTTTCAAAGAATTCCATATATAGGTTGCTTAATACAGGTGAGAGTGGATTACCCATTGCCATACCAAATTTTTGAGCATAATATTCCCCATTGAATTCGAATGAGGAATACAAATATATATATAATATTGGCTCAAACCTTAAATACCCTAGATCTTTCATAGACAAATGCTTAAACATTACTAAGAAAACTTTTTATAGAACTGATCCCAAGCCCACCCATGACCATAAGAATATCTTAATATTACCATTTCACAAAAATTTCTCACACATTCCGGCACAGCTAAAATCTTGGAACGTCAATGTGGCATTTAAAAACTCATGCACTGTTAAACAAATGTTAATCAAGAACTCCCCCAACAACACAATTGGTTGCATTTATAAAGTTCCTTGCAAGGAATGTAATATGTTTTACTTAGGCCAGACAGGTAAAGATCTTGTAACTAGAATTAAACAACACAAATACAGTGTCAGGACAGGCCAGGAATCCAATGCTCTGTTTGTTCATTTGAGGGATAACAAGCATTGCATTGACTGGGATAATGCCTCCTCAATATTACCATGTAATTCAATTGATAGTAGGAACATCATAGAATCTAGTCTTATTAAACATACCGAAGCATTCAACATGAATTTGAGTAACGGCTTGTACAAGCTGGACAACTTTGTAATTAAGAAGATTTGTGATCAGGTGAGAGGGCGGGTCACTGTCCCATCTGACCCAACCACCAACCGTTGTGTGCCATTTAAAGATTAGTAGGGTCATTACCTAATTACCTGACCATTGTGGACCTGGTCTCACCCTCCTCTGTATATATTCATCTTGTTCTGCATTACTCTATCTAGTCTGTACTCACCCCTGAAGATGTGAATTACACGAAAGCGCTTGGGAACTTCGTGTTTTCTTCTTTCCTGGTGGTTATCAGCATATACCTAGATCACGCGCACCTACAGTGATTTACTTGCATATATATATATATATATATATATATATATATATATATATATATATATATATATATATATATATATAAATTTATGTAACATTATAAGTAAGTTTTGTATTGACCATCACGAAGGTTAATAATGCTTTGAAAACATTTGAGGTGTATGTAGGGTAGACGATTAGTGGGCCTCATGTTTTTTACCTGACCTGACCTCTGTTAAATCACCCATTCTTATAAGCTTTTCTTTCATTTGAGTGGAGGTGGTGTGTGGATCAGGAAGTCCCATGTGATTGACCTGACCTGATGTTATGCAATGTCACCCATTGTATATAAGCTTCTTTCAGTCCCTGTAAATTCAATTTCCTCTGAAGATATCTTCAAATAAAGACAAAAGCTAAGGGGCTGCTGTGTTTCCCTTTCCCTGTGTGGTTTTATCAAGATTTATCTTATCCATGTTTCCATTGTGGATCTACATGATACAGTAGAACCTCGATAAATCGGATTGATTGGGGCAGACCCCAGTCCGAAAAATGCGAACGTTCGAAAAAAGCGAATAGTGACCCCTCCGTTAACGAACTCAATCCGTTCCAGAAGGTTGTTCGTTAACCGAAAAGTTCGTTAACCGAAACCATTGTTTCAATGGGTTTTTGGGTAATTGGTTTCAGCTCACCGAAAATTTCCTAAATTCAACAAAAATGGTAGAAAAGTTCACTTACTTTGAGGTGTGTATGTAGAAGGCTCCTGGACGATGATGATGATGATGGGATTTAGAATGGGGGTGGAGGAGAAGGAAGAAGAGAAGGCATTGGGGTGGAAGAGAAGTCACCCCATGGCACCATTTCACCATTTTAGCTCTCTTGGTGTAATTCAAGATTATTTTCTTTCAATCAACACTGCACTGCATTATATATTGTCAATATGTAAAATATATTTCAAAATGACCAATAATTTGCTTGGAAACACAGAAAAAAAGCATTTAGTTGAAGAGAGTCTCAAGCAAGATGTTACCTCCAGTGAAAACAGAGAGAGACTAACTCCTGTTTGCTGTGTTAGGAGGCTGGATGCCGCACATGAAACTAGTCACTTTACCTTCAATTATGTTCAATAATTGTTAAAATGACTAAAAAATTGAATATTAAACTTTTAAAATTATTGAATAGTATAAACTTCTTGATATTTACTAAAATAGTAAGGAATTTAAGCCCTAGAACTGATTAATGTATGTATTGGCGGACTGATACTAAAGCTGGTTGCCCGGTCAGTGCAAGCGAAAACATGTTGAGGTAGGTTCGTAAGAACTTCGTTAACCGAATTTTTTTTAAATACCGAATTGAAGATCCTTACGGAAGGCAGTTCGTTAATCGAAATTACGTTAACCGAGGTGTTCGTTAAACGAGGGGTCACTGTACTGTACTGTACTATATGGGGGGTGGGGGGGGGGGGAGGGGTGGAGATAACACTGCTTATCTGTACTGTTAAAAGAAAATCAGTTGTTGTTATGTTATTACTGCATTTCAACAACTAAGGTCTTTAAGTATAAAGCAAGATTATTAAAATAATAATACATCAACAATAAAAATAATATAAAACAAAATTCTCTGAGTTGAAAATCAGACTTAAGTCTGGTTGTCAACAACTGTTTTCACTGAGATGGTTCTTATTTACTATAGGTAACCACAGAATGTCTTATGAATAAAGAGAAAACTGTATACTGTACAGTACTATAAAGATAAAAAAAGAACAAATAAGTGTTGGAGTATATTGTGTGTTGAAGACGAGTGTAGAGTATACGTATCTGGGAGCAGCTGGCAGCGGGGAGGGAGGGGGGTAGCACGGGTGGGTGGTTCCCTCCCCCAAGATTTCTTTAACATGTCTTTATGCAATTTCACCATAATTCTCATATAATTTAGGATCATTGTTTACAAAGGACAAACAGCTGATAGGCTTACTGTAGCTGCTTACCACAATGTCTGTCTTCAACACTTATTAAATTAGTACAGTACAGTTGTGTATTTATCACCACTTAACAAATATTATTGTTGTGTATTTATCATCACTTCATAAGTAATATTGTAGTGTACAGTATTATGCATTTGCTTATACCATGGTTTGCTCATTGTTCAGTTGTCTAAGTGTAAAAGTAGCCAAAGTGAGCTATCATGTATCACTCAAAGGTAGTAAATAACATTGTTAGGATGGTATCTTCATATCAAATACTATACAGTGTGTTATGGTGACCCTGTAATACGTTTATTTGCTGAAATCTCACATGAACACATCTTGAATAAATGACCTTCTGATACAGCTTATCCTTTTATTTTCAAGTCATATTACAAATTGCATACAATATTACATTTTTTCTCTATTACTGAAGATGTTATATTAATCATGATGAACCATAAACCATAAGAGGCCAATCAAATGAGAATATAATATTGAATCAATAAATAAATGAATCTGACGAATGTGGCAACGCCTGATCAGCCCCAGCCTGCTTACATATTCAAGTGTCTTAGTTCTCAGCAGGCCTATAGCAAACCTGATTAGACCACTGTATAGTATTCAATGAATAAGTGTTGTTCTTTTCAAAAGATTTTTTATTAATCTTCCCCATTTTTTAAGACATGTACTGTACTTTTTTTTTCTGGTGACCAGAGCACCTCAGAGTTTGAAAATAGTAAATTCCGATATACTGAAGTCCAATTTATCGAGATTTTACTATATATATATATATATATATATATATATATATATATATATATACACACAATATATATATATATATATATATATATATATATATATATATATATATATATATATACAGGGTGAGCATAAAGTCTTTCCCTGATTATGAAAAATCATATCTCAATGGCCATTCTAGATAGAAACATAAATGTTGTAGCATTGTGTAGACGAATTCATAATTTTTTATTCAGGCATATTTTAAGCAGCAAAAAACTGTATGTTTGTACCTAGCATATGTTTTGTGTAATAAATGTTTGTAATCAGGGAAAGACTTTATGCTCACCATATATATATATATATATATATATATATATATATATATATATATATATATATATATATATATATATATATATATATATTTTGAAAGGTTGAAGTAAAATTTATTTTCCCATTCCTAAATATCAAATTACAGCTGTGTGGAGTGGTAGTATAGTGAGGTGTGTACTAGAGTTAGAGACTAATGTACTGTACTTGTACTCACTTGTGAGCCTGTGTGTCCATCCTTGCAAGATGATTTCCCTGACTGTTGATTTTGTTGACCTTGTTGCTGCTCAAAGTCCTTACGGTCAAGTGAGAGTGTCATGGGGTCTCGCAGGGACCTGGAAATTCCTGGCATACCTCCACTAGTATCAGTATCCAGGTAATGTAGGCTGATTACTGCTGCTGTGCCAGTTGCATTCAGCACACACACCTCATCACTGTGAAACACAGCAATATTGAGATTCACATGTAAAGCTCTTTTTATTAACCAGAATTAATGTTCAGTAAAGGTACTTGTTTCTTAGTAAAACCCCCATAACTCAGCTTCCGATAAGTAGGCACAGTACCGGATAACCGTTACATTTTTGAGTAGTCGGCAAATTGGTTCACAGTTGGAAGGAGTCGAGTCACATGCAAGAACTCGGGAAGCTGGCCCACACTGAGCTTCAGTTTGCAGTCTGTGTACAGATAGTGCTAAGTGTTATGTATGAAGTGTAGTTTTAAGTTTGTCAGAACAATTATTTACAGTGCCTGCGAAGTGTTGAACACAATACTATACGAAACTGTATGCAGTACAATTCGTCTGCCTGTTAACAGCTCATCAAGAAATTGCCCCGAGCTATTGGTAAGTACAGTTGGCTCCACTCCTGTGTTTACCACTTAGCACTGGCACAACTGAGCTATGTGGTTTGCTGATTTTATACTGGACAGCTGCCAACTCGACTATTTTTGTTCACATCAAGCTCGTATTATAATAAATATGTGGTGCTCACTTCCTGGTTGATGTGATTGTTAATTAATTCCTCCACTACGATGTCTTCTTATCTATTCTATTCTGGCTACTGTCAGATGATTTTACTCAACTGGGGAAGTGCCATATCATGGTCAAGGGGTCAAACTAAACTTCGATGCTTCTACATGATATAGATTCAAACATATCAATACGTAATCCATTTGGTCATTAATTCCCCCTTCTACAAAGGAACACCTTACTTAGAACATGAATACATCCCCCTCTCATTCTATTGTAACTTTAGTATTTTCATCTAGCTAGCTCTAACAGTGGTTCCCAACCTTTTCATTTCTGTGGCCCTCTGGACAAAATATGATACCCTCCATGACCCCCAACTACACCTTTCTTTAACAAAGTAAACAAAGCAATGTCACTCGAATTAGCATGCTGGATATGAAATTTTTATATTTTATTATTAGTGGTACAGTTGTGGAAATGTGTTCCTCTCCCCCTGTGGTAACCCGTGTCTCCAAACGGCCAACCCACATGACCTATAACAAACCTCTCCATCAATCACGCCCGTCATTACACGACCAATACCCATTCATTCATAAACAGTGATACTACTACAGTACTGCGACAGTGCCATTTGGAGACAAGGGTTACCACAGGGGGCGCAGAAACATATTTCTGCAACTGTACCAGTAGCTACAGGGATAACATAAAACAGAACTGCCACACAGGTAAACTGTATGAAATAATCCAAGTAATGGATATGTGAAAAACAAGAACCTCTGTTGTGTCTGCAGAAAATGCAGTGTATATAATCTCACAAAAATAAACTCAATTTGACAACAACTCAGCAAATCAAACTTTAGATGCAGTGCATGTGTACAAAATTTGCAAGCATGTAAAAAGAGCACTCAAAAAATTTATTAAAAATTCAGTGGGATGGCTGACATTGCAGTTTTGCTACCAATTGGGATATCCATGGTTGAGTCACAGTCAGGACACAGCAGAGGTCATCTTCCCCATGATGTCAATTATGCTGTTTCGATTTGATGCTCAACATGGAAAAACCCGCTTCACAGAGATAGGTAGACAAGAATGGCAGAAACACCAGGAGAGCCATTTTTTGCTGATAGTGAAATCTCCGTTAGCCAAAACAACTGCTGCAGATCAGTTCCAGGAATGAAAGATTTCTGGGTAACGAGACAACTCTCTCAAAGCTGGAAAAAATCTCTCATCCCCGGAATTTTCCGGGTAACGGAAAAATATTCTTGGAAGATCCAGAAATTGTGCATTACATTATCTCTCGAACCCGGAATAATATCCCCCATCCCCGGAATTTTCCGGGTGTGGGAAAGTTTTTTCGATATTTTCCAGAAAATGTGCTCCCCCGAAAATTTTTCCCAAAGCAGGCTTTGGGAACGATTTTCCGAGAAACTTTCAATACCAGCTATCGGAGAGTTCCTGGTTTGAGGAATTCTGGCTAACGGAGATATTACTGTACTGTATATTAGGGTCGCAACCCATTGCCACCCAAAACTCCGATAAGCTCTTCCCTTCGAATGTCTTTGGCAAATGAATCGTTTCAGAGTTACAGGAATTCATCTTGCATTGCCTCTGGTATGTTCTCCATGAAAAAGTTGACAGAAAAAGGTGACTCCAGATGCTCAAGAATATCGCTCTTCAGTACAGGATCAAGCCACACTAATGCTGTGCTAGTGTACTGCCAATACCATACTGTTTGAGTTTTATTTAAATTTGATTATTGATTACCATCATCAGCTCATATGGTATAAACTGGGACTCTGCTATGATGAGGGTCAAGCCTTATTTAATTTTATTATGAACTCACATGGTTCAAATTATCCCGTGGCCCCGCGAAATTTACACTGAGGAAAAGTTGGTATTGTCAAAGTGCTAATCTGTATAGTAATCTCTCGCAACTGATATACAATTTCCGTCCTTAACCCCTGTACAGGCATCCCTCATTTAGTGATCTGGATGGGTTCTGGAAAAAACGATCGTTACGTGAAAGGATCACCGAGATAAAACGAGAAATAATATCCTAAACGAGGGATATCAAGAAATAATATCAGTGGAAATGGCACGTAATTGTGTAGCAGTCTCGGACTCGCCACCCAGTAGCACTCAGAGTGGGAGAAACTGAGCTGTAAGCTATGTCATTGTTCAACTCGTAATTTTGGGTAAACATATGGAATTTTATTTATTTTATTTTAGTCTGTTACATGCACACACAATTATTCATACAGACTGTACAAAAGAAAACAAAAATATCATAAAGTAAAAAACAAAGGTAATAAACATTTCTTATGTGTTTGGCAGTTAGCCCACAGAGCCAAAGAGGGAGAGAGGGAAAGGGGAAGGAGGGAAGGAGGGAGAGAGGGAAGGGGGAGGGACAGTGGGTAGGGGAGTGATAGCGGGTAGGGGGAGTGATAGTGGGTAAGGGGAGTGGGGGAGTGATAGTGGGTAGGGGGAGGGGGGAGTGGCATGGGGGATCTCTCAGCTGATCTTTCTCATGTCCTGTGAAATGATTGCCAATGGCAATGCAGTATTTTTTTTTCTTTTATTTATTATTATTTTTTTTACCACTAATATTTTTATTTATTCCTCATATTTACTGGTACAGTATATTGTACATGCAACACAGTTCATCCAGGCAGTCAACAAGCTGACTCAGGAGAAGTGCGTGGCTGCTGCCTGTATGCCGTGACGTCACATAGGGGGGAGGGAGAGTAAGGCTGGTCACAGTTACAACTCACTGTCTCAATACATAGGTTCACTTCCCCACACATAAACACCCATGCTCTTCATTTTATTTATTATATATTGTAGTTTTATAGTGCAGAAGGGTCGGGATTTATATAGATTTTTATAACGATTTTTTTACATCGCGACTACCAATATTATCGACATTTTCCAATACAGGTAGTCGTCGACTTACGACCTAGATTGGTTACGGCCGACCGGTCGTAAGTTGATCTGGTCGTAAGTCGGCCTATGTTATAATTACCTTACGTATATTATACTGTAATGTGTAATGATAATATAATCATCTTTAAGTCATATTTTATCAACATTTTCTTTGTTCATTATTGTTACGGTCGTCAGGTTTAAGTAAATCACTGCATACTACAGTACAATTGGTTTATTATTTACACTGGGGCTGGGGCCAAAACTGTCGTACCGCCGGTCGTAAAGTCGAACAGACGTAAGTCGCATAGGTCGTAAGTCGACGACTACCTGTATACTGTATAGCAATGAATCAATCTATTCCGTGAGGGAAATCGGGCAGGAAACATTTCAAATTTACCGCTATGGCAAACAAATATGTTATTTGCTCACCAGAGGCGCCACCGTGGCCGCTCACTCAACCATTCACGCTCGCCCACACAGTCTTTCTGATTCAGCTCTTGCCAAGTGCGGACGCTGCGCTCTCGCTCTCCAGTCAAGGTCACCACATGCTCTACTACTGTCTACCAAGATGCCTAAGCGTACTAGTATCACACCTCCTAGTTCAAGTGAGAAAAGAAGAGGAAAACCTTCAACATTGGTGATAAGGTGAAGATTCTGAACGAGCTTGAACATGGAGTAAGTGACTCTGTTGTCGCACATTGCTTCGAAGTTAATGAAAGCACCATTCATGGCATCAGACAGAAGGCAGACAAGATTCATGCAGCATTTGCTGAACCAACAGTTTCCAAGACCACCAAACACTTATGGCCACCACTTTACCAAGAAATGGAAGATGCACTCAAGATATGGATTAAAAACATGCAATGCCATAAAGTTACTATATTGGGTCCAATGATAAAGAATGAGGCAATGGAAATACAGACACATATGTTTCAGCAAGAAGTAAAGCCAGCAAGTGAAAGTAAATTCACAGCTAGCCAAGGCTGTAACTAATATTTTTGGTTTGTTCGTTTATGTAGGTGTGGGATTGCCAGGTGAGGGTGGCAGTGTGGCGTCTGCTGCCAAGTCTGGTGTTCCTGAGTTTGGTGTTCCCGAGTCTAGTGTTCATTGGTGCTTTAGTTAGCAAGAAAATAAACTCGTGAAGTCAAGTTTAGTCACTTTTACTGGCCTCCAGAACCTAACCCTATTTTCCCCAATGATTCCATGTAATTATGTACAGTAAGTCCTCGCTTAACGTCGGGGTTACGTTCCTGAAAACGAGACGTTATTCGAAACAATGTTAAGCGGAACAATTTTCCCCATTTGAAATATATAAATTGCGGGAGTTATGTTCCTGACCCTCCCTTTGCCCCATGAAATACATTACAGCATATATACAGAAAATTGCTGCCATTTCTATACAAAATAGTGCATGCATATACAACTACTAAGTTTGTATTGGTACTCACCGATGGGCAAAGGTGGTAGAGCGAGTGTGTGGTGAGCAGTGAAGCAGAGGAGGCAGATAGCAGGAGCGGAAGAGGAGGAGAGTGGCGAGTCACCGAGATTCTGCTGCTGCCTCCTCCTTCTCCTGCTCGGACTCAGGTTCCTCCGCCGCTGTTTGCTCATCCTCCGTTGTTGTTTGCTCCTCCTCAGCTGCTGGCTGTTGTGAAGAAGCTGCTGATGCTTCTGCCGTCCCGCGACAAAAAAATGAATCCAATGTTGACTGCTTGGTGCTGCTGCTCTTCTCCTTATAGATCTCAGTGTAACAACCAAGACTGTCATCAATGCTGTGGTGAACCTTTGAGCTGGATCATGTTAAACGCTTCTGCCATCCTCTTGGTAGTTAGCATTTGTTGAGGTTCTTCTTCGTCGTCGTCGTCTTCAACAGGACTGTGTTCTGTTAACAGTTGCAGATCTTTGTTGGTGAGCTCTTCTGTATGGGATGCCAGGATGTCCTCAATATCCTCTGATTCTAGTTCATCAAAGCCTGTCTGTCTAGCCAAGCTGAGGATATCCCTATTCAATGCTGGGACTAAGTCCGTGAACCTCGTAAAACTGTTGACGCACTCGGGCCACAATTTACGCTAAACACCATTCAAGCAACTTTCTGAAACCTCTTCCCATGTCTTGCCAATGTTGCCAATTGTATGAAGAATGTTGAAGCCACTCCAATACAGGGGGGGGGGGGGAGGGGCATTCTCGGATCGTAGGTTTATTTTCTCCGTCTAGCCTTGAGCAGCTGGGCTTGGTAAGGCGTAAATAATAGGCCTTGAATGCGGCGATGACGCCTTAGTCCATAGGTCATGCAAGTCGTTGAGATTGGGAGGATGAGCTGGAGCATTGTCAATAATAAGAAGAATTTTGAAGTCAAGGTTCTCCTTGGCATAGTATTCCTTCATTGCACGGACGGTGTACATGTTTAACCACTGGCTAAATATTGCACCAGTTATCCATGCCTTCTTATTTGCCTTGTAGATCACAGGAAGGTGATCCTTAGAGTAACCTTTCAGGGCCTGTGGGTTGGCAGAACGAGAAATCAACATCAGCTTCAAGTCACCGGCAGCGTTCGCACCAAGCAGCAGCGTCAAGCAGATCTTTTGCTGCTTTAAAACCTGGCGCTCTTTTTTCCTCTCAGGCATCCTCTTCTGAAAGAGAGAAGTCTCATCCACATTGAAGACTTGCTTCGCTGAGTAGCCTCCTTCTTGGACAATCTGTTTGAATTCTGGCAGGAATGTCTTGGCAGCAATCATATCTGAACTAGCAGCTTCACCAGTCATCTTCCTGTTGTGGAAGTTATAACGACACTTAAATCGTTGAAACCAGCCTCAGCTGGCCGTAAAGGTCTCTTCCTTCGATCCCTCACTCTCCGTTTCCTTCATGTCGTCAAACAAGGATCTGGCCTTATGCTGAATAACCATACAGCTCACAGGTGCATTGCGTTGATTCTAGTCCTCCATCCACATAGCCAGCATCTTTTTCACCTTTTCTATCACAATGCTTCGAGTACGAGTTGTCTTTGTTGCACTCAGAGTAGTACCACTTCCAGCGCTAACCTTTTTCTTGTCAGTGTTGGTCCGGATAGTACTCACCGTTGTGGGAGTTAGACCTAGCAAAGTGGCTATGTCCACAGCACGTTCCCCTTTTTTCAAATCGGGCTAATACTGTACTGTACATCCATTTTCGTAGCAAGGGTAATGGTCTTATGTTGCCTCTTCACTACAGTAGCATCAGTAGCACTTGATGGATGCTTGGAAGCCATTTTGAATGGTTAGTTTTAGACCAAAAGCACTTAAGCACACATGAATGATGTGAAGTTGTAACAAAGAATAGCTGTGAGGGTAGTGTGCCTAGCCGACAGAGCGCAGCGCGGCCAGACGAGAGAGGGTGATGCGCCATAAAAAGTAATCCGTGGCTACGCAAAACGATGTTGTACAGTTACCGGGACGTTAAACGAATTTTTGGTATCTAAAGTTTAGCGATGTAGTACCGAAACAACGCTAAGCGGGCCAACGTTAAGCGAGGACTTACTGTATCGCGATTTAGTATATGGCGAACATCCTTGGACCCTATCTTGCGAAATATCCCGACCCTACTGTAGATTATAAAACCATAAAATACTGTACTGTACTGTACTGTACTGTATACAATACAATATTTTCTTAATTTCTAAGTCACATTACAGTATTATAATATCTGCACTTGGAGTACAGAATCCCCAATTTTTCCAACTTCCCTCTCAAATTTTTCCTAGTGAGCTGAAGATAGCTATTCTGAAAATTGATGATTGTTAAATAAGAAAGGGTGTTACAAACTTTAAATTTCTAAACCAAAATATCATTAAATAAGGGATGCCTGTACCCGTCTCCCTCATCAGAAAGACACTACCCCGACACTTCAGAATTCAGGATTCACACCTCAGGGAGAGAGAGAGGATTGGCAATGCTAAGTTATAAACACAGGAGTGGAGCCAACTGTACCTAACACATCTTTGTTTTGATTTCATTATACTGTACATACTTTACAGGCTCATTACTGATAAATCAGCAAATTTAATTACTTGGAAAGGTCTCAGCCCCATATGTGCTGAGTTTGGGGGTTTTTACTGTATAGCTATTTACTAATGAGTGGTGAAGGCTAGACGGTTTAAGGTCTTTATAACATAGCAATAAACACTAAGTCAATTCATCAGTAAAAATGGAGAATTGAGGCAATAAACACCTTAATGTGGATTAAGAATAAGCTGCAAGAAATGGATCACTGCCAAGTACCTCCTGCTGTTGCTCAGAAGACATGCACTGTTCAACATCAGGGTTCACCATCCATGCACACAAAAGTTTGCTGCAAACAGTGAAACATTACAGCCAACATAACTAGCTGAACCTCCATTTGGTAGTTGTCATAAGGACCAGTGAGGAAATCAAAAAGATCATCAGATATTCAAGATATTCATCTCACACCTACCCAACCAACACAAAAGAAATGCTCTTTGAATGCTGAACAGAACATTTATCTGAAACATTTATATATCAAATAAAAAACTGAAAAGTATATAAACATCAAACCTCTCTAATTCAAAATCTTTGGGGATTTACCCCTCTCAAATTACCCAGTGTCCAAATTTGGTCAGCAAATTCAGATATTTTGACCAGATTGTGTAGTGGTGGTTTTTCAGCAACTTAAGTGGGTAATTCTTGTAATAAAATGAAGTATGATTAACCCTTTGTAGGATAGGGGTTTTTCTCTGCTGAATAAAATTGTCTGACGTTCAGTTTAATCTCCCCATTAAGATAGTTATAATATATGACTTACTATTTCCTTTTTATGGCCTTCCTAATGCCAACAATGGGATGGAAATAGCTGGCAAGGTATGGTAGCAACTCCCTACATTGTCTAAACCCTCTCTGTTCTTCAGATATCCTGCAATCTGTTATTTTTAATTCTCAGTTACAACCCTCACATACAACTTCCATGGATTATTAATATTTTCATTCCATCTCACAAACTTTCTCTCTGTACAAAGTTACAGTTATTGCATTTGATAATATTTATTTTCCTTATTTTCTAGGCCTATGTCCAACTCTCAGTAAGGTACCTATTACTCTCCCCTCAGTGTTTTAATATTTTACGCAAGGTCATGGAATTTTACTATTAAATTTGTCAGCAACTTGCCTAATAGTGGTGAATTCCTCATATCCAAGTACAACGTTGCAAGCCAGGGCACGAGCGTGAGAACGAATCTCCATCCTGAGTTGTGTCCACCAATTATCACGGGTTTCCACCTCTTCTGGGGTGTGGGGGCGGTCCAAGAGCTTTACCGACCGGGCACTAACAGTTCCACCTAAAGAATAAAACAATTTTTAAGTTCTGAAAAAAAAAAATCTTATTTTAAGTAGGTACAGGAGAGAGCTTGATGAATACTTACAACAATGAGCAATAAATAAAACAATAGTAGATATTAAGCTAATGTGAATACAGTATTTAATAGACAGAACTGAACCAAACTATAGGTGGAAATTATACCTAGGCATTCTTATTAAATCTTGAGTTTTAGTACAGTGCCAAAATAATGCTAAGAACAATTAATTCGGTTACTGTACACCTATGATAAACCCTTTCACTGCAGCTGACACATGACCCAGCATCCATCTGCTGTGTGGAGGATTTTTGGATAATAGGAAAATACAAAGGCAGTCCTCGGGTTACAAACGTCCGACTTACAAACATCCGCCAATACGAACAAGGTTAACTTTAAGTTTACAGTATTTTATTTACCTGTGGACTTATTTTTCTTTCATTTACTGTATTCTGTCATTTTATTTCTTCTTTTATCTTAAATTAAGTGATTTTAGAAGAATGTAAGGACTTAGGCTATGATATACAGTAAACCCTTGGTATTCGCAGGGGTTAGGTTCCAAGGAATGGCGTGAATAGCCAAAACCGTGAATAGCAGCTTATACTACCTTAGTGCACTACAGTATACCTATACCAAACAACTGACCAGCTGCGGCAGCACTCATACCCCCTTTTAACTTTTCTAATAATTAAACTTTCTTTGTCAGGGTCATCACTGACTTCTGCCCTTTACATTTAACTCCACTAACATTAATAAAATACTATCTAGATGAAAATATGCAGCTAAAATCTAAATGAAAGTTTAACACAACAGCCAATTACAAGATGCCATTAAATCCGGGAGAGATTGTTCTCTTAAAGACAGACTAACTTCGTTCTAAGTGGCCCCCAGAGAAAATCATATCTATACACCCAGATCAGGAAGGAATGCTGAGAACAGTAAAGGTCCTGGCAAGGGGAGAAATAAGTCTGTAGAATGTACAGTAGATAAATTGATCCCTCTATAATTATTTAAAATTTCCTAAAATACTGGAGAAAATGTTCGAATGGTGCCACAAGTCACGTCCTGTGAGGTCCACGGCTCATCGGTCTTGGGGAGCTTGGAAAGATTTACTTAGGGAGGGACATATTACATGAATCAACCCTACATAATTTTGCCGGCGGCAGTATGTGGAAATTAGTTTGTGTATTTCCCGTAAGATTAGTAATTTGTAAATATTGCTTCGGCAACTGGTCACCAGAAGTTTTATAGCACCTTTGTATATGCCGATGGTGGATTTCTGTATTAACTCATAGTTGAATGTACTTGTCATGGATATATCATGGATTTCTCTGTATAGGTTATAGAATCCATTACTCAAATGTTAAAATGTATAAATAAAGGTGTTAGATTATTACTACAGTACTGCATTATGAATACAGGTACTCCTCGACTTACGACCCACTCGACTTATGACCACCCGGACATACGACCGCCGCAGTTGTACCAAAATTTTGTCAAATTACGTGTTTTCGAGTCCCGACTTTAGTGATTGCGCTGTGTACTGACAAAATTTTCGTTTGTAATTTCCTTTAAAAGGCCTGGCAAGTATGAAAGTGAGAGTTTCGTGGTGCTGAGAAGAAAAAGAGACACCCATTTTAGATTTTATATGTACTATTTTCGCATTTTCGACTTACGACCTGGATTTGGGTCCCTAACCCAATCGTAAGTCGGGGACTGTCTGTAGTTAGTCTGATGAGTGTAGATGGCCATCAGATGATTTCAACGGTTTGTGGTGAGTTAATTGTTTCTCATAAATGACTTTAATCCTGGTGAATTAGTTTATATAAATAAACTAAATTTTAGGAGTTTGTCTGAGTAAAGGATATATGTATTGTACTGATAAATTAAAAAGAAAATACATGTCAAATGGCGATTGGTTCCTGCAGGTTTTAGCATGGGGCAGAGGCCTGTGGACCCTGTGGGATGCCAGAGCTACTTACACCACCATGACAACTAGACCTACTGAGAAAGAAGGACCACTTAGTTTATTTAAATTACCACTAAGTTAAACTCAGGAAATATCAACCTAGTTACAACTCAACATTGGCTGACCCTCAGAAGAACTTCATTAAGGATTCATAATTCCTTCCAGTGGGAAACAGCTAAGTATCTAGCAGTCTGTAGGAGGAAGGTAGGTCTTGTAGGAGTGGGGTGAGGAGAGCCTCTATTGACAAAACTTCACTTTCTTCAACATACACTACATAATGATAAATGGAGTGTGTTGTTCATCTTAAACATAGAGTACAGCCACACCAGACATACATAAGGTGACACACACTAATAGTTCTCTGTATTCCTACGAAAAGAACTTAACCTCATATAACACTTTACATTTTATCTAAGGAGAGAAAATTTCCCTTTTTCATTGCACAGGTGATGTTGGCAATGGATAAGAACTTAAACCCTCCTTATTCCATTAATTCTTGTAAGAAACAGTTGCCACTATTATTCGTTCACAGTGCTCATCCCTATTTTTTAAGACGCATCCCCAAAGAAAAATGAGGATCAATTATGTTTCTCTAACAGTGGTTTGGGTGGCTCATTGTCCCAACACAATAAGTGACCAACTTGGAATTATTATCTATGCATCCTTCAATGGGATAATGATGTATCATTAATCTGAGGTCAGTTTCCAAATAGAAGTATATAACAGTTAACAAAAGTATGGTAATTTCTAAACTTAATTACTTACCAAGATGTAGAATAAACCCAATTGGGAAAGTTTTCATTGTAAGGAAAGGATATTCAAGCATGTCAAATGATTCCTGAGTCATGATGGGGCGGTGAACTCCTGTAAGTGTTCCGCCTTTCCCTACAATACCACCACCAGATGAGCCGCCACTCCCTGCCAGGCTGCCCCCTGTTAGAGTAACTATATTAGTATTATATATATAATACTTAACAGTTATAGTATTTAACATCTTAATTATATAGTATGTCATAAAGTTTACATGGTTGAAGCATTAGTTTTTTTTTTAAGTTTCTCAAGTCATTTTTATGATGGTGCAGGTGGCCAGAACCAACAGTTAACTCACTTAATCACTCTTACTGACATGAATTACTTAACACCAAGTCCTCCTAACATTCACATATACAGTAATCTACTGCTTCCTGGCTCCCCATTCCTATTGCTTCTACTGTGCCCTTTACCCCATCCTTCCATTTTTTTCTAGGTTTTCTCTCCCCACTGCCATCCAACTCTAAATTATACATCTTTTTTATCATTCTTTTTCTTCCCAATCTCACAACATTTCCATATCATCTTAACAGGTCAGCTACCTAACAGGGAGGTACTACCGCCTGTGAAGATATTGGAAGCATAATGTATTGTCTAATGGTAGACCCTGCTGCCATATGGCATAAAAAAAATTGTGACCAAGTCCCAGGTTGCTGATCTGACTTTCTGCCTCATTTACACACAACTGCAGGGTCTCAATTGTTTCTCTTACGATTGAAAACCTGTTCAGCCTACCTCCCTCAGAGCTCAAAAGAAGAAGCAGTGAGAGCAAGTATAAAATGTTAAAATCATTTTGCCAGATACAAACCAATTACAGTAGAATCCCTGTTAACCAGTATCCGGTCAACAAGTAGATTCAACTAACTGGCACCAAAATGATATAATACAGGGGTAATAATAAAAAGGAAAAATCATCGAAAATCAGCTAGCATCGTAAGTTTGAATACCACATGCAACAGGGATGAGTGGCCATATTTATTGCTATGATAAACAAAAACATTGACACATAGCATATCATAAAATACAGTAGCACATATTTTATGTACAAGAAATAGCTCCTTCTACACTCAAACCACCCTCTGGATGACGCAACCCACTTCAGCCAAGCACTCAACCAGCTGATCCACACACGTGTGGCTGCCGCATTGTGTGTATGCCAAGACATCACATGGGAGGGGGGGGGGCATGCAGTTATAAGCCCACAGCCTCCACACACATACACACCTATGCTCTTCATTTGTCTCACTTTATAGTTTTATATTATGTTTTCTTTATTTCTAAGTCACATTAGATTATTGAAATATTTTTTTTTAAATGTTTAGTTTCATTACAAGTAATAATACACAAGGCTGGCGAGTCGGCCACATGGTTATAACTAAGGCCTTGGCTATAACCGCCTCCACACACATTGACTTCTCATACTTACACACCTGTGCTCTTCATTTTCTTGCTGTATATAAATTTCCATATTACTTAGTCATATTAAGGTGCTGTATTGTAATGATTTTTCAGCAACAATAAACGCGGCAGCCTGGCTAGCAAGTCGGCGACGTAGTTATAGCCCACCACCTCCACACACACCTTCAATTCCCACTCATACGCACCCATGCTCTTCATTTTTCCCATTTTATAGTTTTATATTATACAGTATTTTCTTTATTTATAAGCCACATCGTTTATATAGAGCAAAATATGTGGTAAAGAAGTCCTATTTCTGAGACATTATTTTGAAACGTCAGCCTGTAGCATTGAAGGATTTAATGGAGATCCTAAGAGTGAGGTTTCAACCAACCAGAAAAAAATATATCTGGCACTCCTCAATCCCCGTAGGTGTCGGATAACTGGGATTCTACTGTATATGGCAAGAAATTAATATTCAAACTAACCCACTAACCTTTGGGAGTAATGGAGAGATCCGATTCTGATGACCTTCGATTTATGGAGACTCCTGGAGTAGGGGCAGGACTAGCCAGTTTGCCTGAATGAGTTGGAGAGTGCGTGGTTGCTCCCCCATTTGTTGAAGCTGTGGTTCCACTCACTGTTGCACATCCTCCTACACCACTCTCACTCTTGGAACCATCAGCATCAGTGGGTAACGGGCTCCTGGACATGAGGTTACAGCCACTAGTATGGCGACTACGAGACGAGCGCTTGGGAGAGCCTACCATCGATGCTGAGCCAGGCCGGGCCTCCACTAGCATGTCTAGGCTAGAGATGTACACAGGATGGGAGGGACATTTAGCTGCTACATCTAAAGCACACTGAAGCAAGTCACTACTCATGCTTAGACTGCTAGTTATACATGGAAACTCAGGAACGGAAGAAGAAACATAGGATAATAAATTGGAAGAAGTAGAAGAATGTGAAAGGGATGTTAAATTTGGGGAAGTAAAAGATGAGGGGATGAGAGGGAGCGCTGCATCTGATGTGGAATGACACGGTAAAGACAAATAAGATGAGGAAAAGGTTGAATTACAGATATTTGAATTAAATACAGACAGTGCATTAAAACCAATTGAGGATGACGACACAGTTGATAATGTATTATCTCTGCCATTACTATGTTCAGTGTCATTATTAGAAGAAAAATCAGTGTTAGTCTCAGATAAACATGAAAATTCATGCATATGACAAAGATCAGCACCTGTGTGGGTTTGCATGGCTGAATTCCGAGATTTTGTTGGTAAGACCGGAGTAGAAGGTATAACTGCAATTGCTGGAGGGGCTGAGGTAACCTGCAATTCACCAATGGCTGGCTTATATGGTAAATGTATATCCAAATTCATTTGTCTCTTTGCGTAATCAATATTTCTAAGGGTTTCAGGTGACAAACTCTTTAATTCTACCTGTGAAATATTCTGCTCTTTTTCATCTCCATGTGATACATTCGTATCATATCTACTAAGTATTTCCGAGTTTACAACACCTGTGGTTTGTAAATTGTCTTTTCCTTTCTGCTCTTCAAATGTTAGCAATGCAGTATTAGAAGAATCTGTAATTAAGTGCAAGTCTCCATACCTTTCACCAGATTTCAACAATAATTTTTGTCTTCCACTTCCTCCAAAGGAATAACTCTTGATGCGAGGTTGTGAAGCTGTGGCTTCACATGTCCCAAGATTGTCCTCCACAAGCTCGGTACAAGCAAGGAGACTATCACTAGCAGAGTGTTCTGAGATTTGTTGTAGGTCATTCACATCCACAGGACCTGTGAAATGACTTTCAAGAGAACTCTGTGATGTAATTTCCTCTTCACTTATAAAAAATTTCTGCCCACTTGAAGGAACCTTGATCTCATGTTCTGGACTACTGAAGTCTGAGGATATGGGCTCTGAGCTACAAGTGTCCTCGTCAGATGAGATATATTGAATTGGGACCGAGGAATCAAGGGGTCGATTCAACTGACGTTTGGCATAAATACTCTTGTTCAAAGTTGGATCTGAAAAAGCTGTGGAAATTGTCTTGTAGGAATATTCTATATTTGTCACCTCATGCTCTATTTCCTCATCATCAGAATACTGTATGGTATCATCATCTTCCAGTCCTATGACTTCTACAATGTCTGGTGAATCAAGATCCCAATCCTCAATAGACTCTTCTGGAGAGGTAACAGAACCATGGGTCTCCCTACTGCCTATTGAAGGCTTGATTTTCTGGTAACCTCTACCAAGCAGTCGTCCCATGGGACTATGAACTTTAGAGCTGGTCTTCAGACTGGGTCCTTTACCAGCATGTGGTGTCTTGCAATAGTGTCTATTGCTAACATCAAAACTCTGTGATTTTTCAAGTCCCCCTTTAAACCTCATCATTCGCTGAGCTGTCTTGCGTAACCCTGCTCTAAGTGACTCTATGCTGTCCTGATTACCAGAGGGTAAACTTGACCTGCCATGGGAAGTACTTTGGTGTCCACAGTGTGAACCTTGTACTGACCATGGACCTCTTAATTTGTGAGGCTTGGAATGGCCTAAACTGTGATAAGGCTGATGCATTGACCCATGAGGAAGAGATGAATTACGTTGAAGGTAAACGGGAGGGTGCTGAGTAATTGTGGCACTGCGTTTCCGTCTTACTAGTGGCAATCCACGTATCATTCGTTTTGCACTGGTTAGAGCCAGCTGTCCTGGAAGAGGCTTCCCCTGTTCTGCAACTGGGTTTATCATCAGGTCAAGCCACTGGGGTGGATGACATGAGGGAACATGTGATGAAAAACTTGGGCTTGAACTCCCATACTGTGGGGAGGTGAGAGACCATAAGCAAGAGGGAGGAGCCGAGTCTGAGGAGAGTTTCTTGGGTATGTGGACTACAGAGATGGGCATGGGCCTGTCAGAGTTAGGAACAAGAACATACATATTTTCGAGCACTAACTCATCTTCCACACTTTTTTTAATACATTGATGCATCAACATAAATTGAAAACAGTGAGATAGAAAATTTGAATGAGCAATTCAACACAAAGCGTGTCACAAATATTACACAAAAAGCACCATCATTGCACACAGAAAGGGGTAGTACATTAAATGGTTAAAATATTAGCAGGTTCAAACAAGGAAGAAGAGGAAAATAGGAAGAGAGAATGAAGAAAGAAAATTAATAAAACTTTTGTATAAATCAAGGCCAAGTTTAACTTATAAATTAAAAATGCAAACGTTTACTTTACCCATTAAAAACATATGAAAGAAATGTCCTACCAAACAAGTAATTATCAGCACATGCTAATTTATATATAATTATGATAAAAATAAAAAGAACAAAAATCAGTCAGTAACATACTGACAAAATTATTATATTGCAAACAATAAGTAGCTTAATTCCCAAGGTCTTTAAACTGTATACCAGGTAGTCATAATACTCCTAGATAAGAGGAATTGCCACTTTACTTAGCTTACGTGGTCTTTACATATTATATATTCAACCTATCATTCATAAAAAAAAGAGGTAACAGATGCAAAAACTCAGTACAATGTATGAAAAAATAGACTACCCCTGTATTGTATTATCCATCTATGTCCTGTGATGGTACTCTGCTTTCACGGTTTTCTCAGAAACTTGGGATCATCATCAGTAAGATCAGAACACTGATCTAAACAACAAATCCTACCATAATAATAAAAAAAAAAAAATACTGTAAAAAGATCAGTGGCAGTAAAAATGCCATATATATTGGAAAGACTTATCAAAAGTGATATTACCATTAATGACTGAATATAAACAACAATTTTAATATTTTCAACAAGATATAACAGCTGGAGTGACAACTGAAATATTGTGTCTGTTTATTTAGTACTTCACTATGTAAGTACTGTACTGTGCGTTATTTATATTTTTAAGCAATTAATAAGAGCTAAGCAAAAAAGGCTCTACATATTTTGCTTTATCATATACTTTGTTCTATACAGTAATATGGGCTCGGACACCACGCACAGTCACCTCATGAATGGTCATACACCACAATATTAACACTTTACCTCAAGGCTTTCCTTTAACCAATGTCTTTGCCTTAATTTAATTCAGGTTTTTGTCACATATTCATATGTACATCAGTGTTTTCTTCTGATATCTGATACAGTCACTCTCTACATGACTTCTTCATTGACTGGGTGAAACATTTATTAAATACTGTAGTTACAGGTAGCAACAAAACTTTAAATAAATAATCAAATGATATAAAAAATATTTGTCAGCATTCTTCATTGTTGTGTTTTGACATACTGTATACACTTCTAAAAACTTAAATCTCCTCATTAAATTTCTCCAGTAAACAAAACTAAAAATCAAAGTAAAACATCAGCGATGCTCAACGAGGAAATTTTTATGAAAAGAACCCAACACAATCAAAGTCAATTTCACAGATTCTCTACAAGAATACTTAAAGGCTTTAATGGCACAAAATATTTAATTACATAAAATTATATTGAGAGTAACTACCATTAGCAGGCCTGTCTTTCAGAAGTGCCCACAGTAGGTTAACTGTTAGAAATATATACAGAGGGCCTCCCAAATTCACATATTTATATTTTTCGGTCCTCTATTATTCGCGGATGACATTCTGGATGTACCCAAGAATGCCTCTGGGTAGTTTTAAAGTTGCCAGCATTTTCATGGCTAGGACAAGGAGCCATTCGTTCTAGAGACAGCAATTTCCTTTACCTGTACAGTATTGTAAATGTATATGTGAGTCTACCCTCAAGTCCGTGCTTTAATAAATAAAGCACGGACTTGAGGGCAAACTCACATTTTTAATAAATTTGTTTCTGGTTATTTGTGAGAGTATTTTTCCATTATTATTTATTTGAATGCATTTTGTGTATGTGTGTGTGTCTACACACACACACACACACATATATACAATACGTACAGGTATAAGAAATAATTGCCCTCGGGGCAAACACATAAAGGGAATATACATTTCTTTGTACACAAGTAAAAATGTCTCCCTCCCCCCCCCCCCGTCATGGAAATGTTATTCACGGATTTGGCAATTCGCGGCCATTTTGAGAACCTAACCCCTGCGAATTCGGGGGGCCCCCTTACAAATAAACAAACACAACACTAATTTACTACAAACACATTTAAATACACACTGTGCATATCTGCAGTGTATACTGTACTGTACTTTTATTGTATAAAACTAATAAAACATACGTGCAAAATAAAAAAAATAATATATTACTGCACACTTAAACAGTTTTGGTGGAATAATCTGCATCAGATCAGTACAGTACACTAAATAAAAGCAACATCACACACAATACAGTACTGTATATACAAACAGTCCATGTACATTTCACTTCTAGAACATAAACTTCAATAAAGTACTAATGGTTTTTATTTAGAATAAATGCACAAGTGTTAAAAACTGAGAAACAGTGATCTTCCTTATGTATGGTCACTGCAGCACCACAATGCATGCATCCACAGCAGAAAAGCCAAGAGTCTGTTAAGTGACTGGAAAATGAATGTACTGTACACATACACTGACAGTCTTATATCAAGTTTAAACATCAACTACCGTACTGTACATGTAACTAGCATTTGTAAATACTAATTAAATTACAATATAATCTACAAGAAAATGCACTATATTGAAAAAGTGGTACTGTATAGTACAGTACTTCTTTATATATACCCCCTGTGTATATATATATATATATTATATATGTATATATATACAGTATATATATATTGAATATATATATAGATATATATATATATATATATATATATATATATCTTGATAAAATCACACGGGGAAAATGGAAACAACGGAGTACCTTAGCTTTCGTCTTTATTCAAGACATCTTCAGAGGCAACTGGATTACATGGACAGAGAGAGGCTTAAATATACAGGGTGACCTAAAAACATGAGGTCAGGTCAAAATGATGACATCCACTAATCCCCACACCAACACACACGTAGAGGAGCTTAAGAGAAGGGTGGTGACGTGACTAGTCAGGTCAGGTCAGAAAAAAGGGACCCACAAAATAACTATCATACATCTAGATCAAAGGTTTTTAAAGCATTTTTAACCTTGGGCCACTGACAAATAAATTTGTAATGAATTTGTCCCGTTAGTTCGGTCCCTCAAGCTTCTAAATATTAATGTTGTTTTCAAGTATGACTCAACCATTACTAATATGTTAATAAGGAATAGCCCAAGTTTGAATGTAAATGGTAGTGTTTATTGTATTCCATGTAGCAAATGTAATTGTAATTATGTAGGTCAGACAGGAAAAACACTGCAGCTTAGAATCAAACAACATAAGTATAATATTAGAACTGCATCTGAAAGCAGTGCCTTGTTCGTTCATGTTAGGAATAATAATCACCCCATTGCTTGGGAAAAAAGCTTAGAAGTTTTCAAATCATCTTGTGTCACAGAAAGACTTCTTGTTGAAGCTAGTTTGATTAAGGAATTAAAATCAATAAACCTTAGTGATGGTCAGTTCAAAACCGATAATATGTTGCATAAATTTATTTGTCAGTGGCCCAAGGTTAAAAATGCTTTAAAAACCTTTGATCTAGATGTATGATAGTTATTTTGTGGGTCCCTTTTTTCTGACCTGACCTGACTAGTCACGTCACCACCCTTCTCTTAAGCTCCTCTACGTGTGTGTTGGTGTGGGGATTAGTGGATGTCATCATTTTGACCTGACCTCATGTTTTTAGGTCACCCTGTATATTTAAGCCTCTCTCTGTCCATGTAATCCAGTTGCCTCTGAAGATGTCTTGAATAAAGACGAAAGCTAAGGTACTCCGTTGTTTCCATTTTCCCCGTGTGATTTTATCAAGATTTATCTTATCCACGTTTTCATTGTGGATTTTCATAAAATATATATATATATATATATATAAGCGGCTATTAACCCCTGAGCTTCAGGCGAAGGTCGGTGACCCCCCCCCCCCACCTTCCAACCACACGGGTATACAGGTATTTGGGAACATTAAAAAATACAAAAGATAAAAATTAAATTTCTAATCTTACAAACTGGCCATGCGTGATATAAACAGGAAATAAATACATGTCCTTACCACAGTTTGGCAACAAAGAGGCTAGAAAGAGTTGAGAATATTCGTGAAGTGGTATGTGTGTGTGACGCAGTAATAACGAGGTAAACAACACTAATTTGTAGGCAGTATGAGGTACAGGACACTTGTTTTTACTATGTTATTACTATTTACACTATTAACAATCCTTATTACTATTCCAGTAATATATCACGATACTATACTTGTGTTCGGGGGTAGAAACACATGGTGAAGTGAGTCAAGTCTAAGGGCGAGATTACTACAGGGTACTTCACAAAAGCTGAGAGACTGGGAGGTTCTTATGTGTGAGTGAGTGAAAGATAAATACCTACTTGGCAACATAATCTAATCATGCCTGCCCTTTTTATTCAAATAGGCCCGTGAAAGATCAAAACATCATACGATGTGACCCGAAGCCTAGGGGTTAAAGTTAATAGATGATAATCAAAAGAAGTTTAATAACTGGAGACAAATTAGAAATATAAGAAGATGTGAATATAAAAAAGATGAAGGGGAACAGTGTAAGAGCATGCAGGATGCCACATTTTGGACCTGGCCCATTTTGGCTACATCTAAAATTATTCCATAAGCCAATATAGTTGAAGCTTCATAGAAGCCAAAGCAGAGCATATTATGATACCTAGACAAGTTGATCTGAGCAAGGAATACTTAAATTAATAATATTTACCTGAGCATCATGTTAGCTCTAGTAATTGATGTCATTTGTACATATTCAACACTACTACAATCACACAAAATCTACTTATCACCATGAATTAATTGCACTACTTAATGTTCTTAATTAATTAAAAATTAAATACAATCAATATCAGTGTTATATTCTAAGAAAAACTGTTTTACTTTTATCATCATAAACTCATTTTTCAAGGACCTACAGTATATATCATCTCAAAAACATAAAAGGAAAATAATTTATTCATTCCACAATTTTTGTTTTGTGGGAAAGGGTAAATTGCACTAACCTTCCACATAAGTGTTCTTATACTTCATAATATGCATTTACTTTTTGTAAGAAATTTAGGAATCCGATGAAAATAATGAGTCCTATTGTATCATAGCCTCAAAACCCTTTACAGTCAGGAACTCAACCCCTTCCTTCATTAATCTCTTGTAAGATTGGCCTAGAGCTCCCCCTTATACCTTTAGTCATACTTTAATAAATACTTAAAATTAACTCCCCATCCATTACAAACACTCCACTCGAGCAACATGTATGCAGTTTCTTCCATGCAACTTTCCAATGACTTACACACCCCCAAAGTTCTGCCACTATCTTTCTGCATCACCCAATATCCATTTTTCACTGATTATTCATCTCTACTGCTAACATATTGGTCTAAACTGAGGATTTCACATTTTTCTCAACTTCAAAGTAATCAAAAGAGGTCTAACAGATTCCACATTTTCTCTTTGCCAAAGAATCTAGAGCCCCAAATTCTTATACTTTACACTGATTTACACTCTGCTATCTTTATATCTTAGATCTTCTATCAATTTGTACCTCTGACACCTTGTTCATAGAGAGAACACCACAAGGCGGGTGACCAAAAACAAGTAGTTCTCTGTAGATAACATGCCCCCACCCCCTCCAACTGTGGTTTATTGCACAACAAATGACCATAACTGGCAAAAATTGCCAGGAGCAGAACCATTCTGGCACATGCACATCTTCTATCCAGGTACAGCACTTTGAGTTAACAGATTCCTTGAACTTACATGGAAAGCTGCAGGACAAAGTGATTTTACAAACTTTTTATTACACATCCTCAATACACACACTATATCTCCCCCCCGACCAGAATGATAAAGCGACTTAACAAACACAACAACATTACTTAATACTGACTAACTTTGGGATTTACTGTACAAATTCTCATATTATTCTTCTCACACAAACAATATTTCCACTAAAGATCTATAATACAGTAAGTAGTTGCAAGGTTTTCTCAGTACTTCACAGAAAATAAAGCATTCCAGAGCCTCTTTGTTCTTTTAACATATGTCTACTCTAAATCTATCAACAAAATGCCTCCTATTCCATTTTCTCCTTTACGAATCTATAATTTCATTACTACCTGTCTCAGTGCATAAACATCACAGTTTACCCTTGTTATTTCCTCCACCATTCAAGTCCCTCTCTATAAAAAAATCAGCACAGGTTGGACCTCGCTATTACGGGAAGCTTAGGACCAGACCGGTTCCGGATTGGTGAAAATTACGAACCATCAAAGCCGAGGTTAAAAAAGGCAAAATAATGCATAAAATGTACGATTACAGGTCCACCACCGATTTTATGGCACCCTTGGTTCCAAAGCCTTGCCGGATTATCCGTTTTGCCGGACCAACCGAGTTCAGGTAATACTGTAATACGTAATTCAACAATACACCTCTGATCCGCTAGAAACTTAAATTAAACAAATATTAAAAGTAAATTAAATGTGAAAATGCCATTATTTTGAGAAAAATTACTGTACACACTTTGTACTCAAATGTACTACACTAGACTAAAAATTTTACCTCTTGTGCAAACTATGTGATGCTTATACAGTACTCAAATTAATCACTATCTTACAAAGATGCCAGCAATGTAATTTATATTCTGCGAAGTCTAGTCAGCTACATTTTATAAGATAAAAACTTTAAGCCAAAAACTACCTTCATCTTGGCTGGGAGGGGGAAGTTAAGTGCCCTCTCAAAATTTTGTCCGGACTAAAGGAGGTGCCGGACCATCAGTTCCCGGAAAATCGGTGGTGTACCTGTACTGTCAAATTTCTTCAGTATAAACATCTTTTCTAAGATAGTTAATGTCACATGCATACTTTTCTCTGCATTACAACCACTTCCAGTGCTTGCTGGTCTCTTAGGAGGCATATTTAGAGGTAAATTATAAGTATTTTAAGGTAAAATAGTGGCAACAGCCACTAGAAGTGAGCTCTGACACCGTCCCGAACCATCAAAGCTGCCGGAATATCTGGTCCCGGATTAGCGGGGTCCAACCTGTACTCTTTCCTGCATGACCACTCAGAATAGCCCACCCGGGCACAGGTCATCAACCCACACCAGGTCCTGGGGGGCGAGGGAGATGTCACCTTTGATACACAGTATCCTTTCATTTTCAAGTCAAAATACAAATTATATATTTTATTTTTTGTTGTTGAAGATTTTATATTATTTATGATGAATCAAATGCCATGAGAGGCTGGTTATAGTAGAATATAATAATATTGAATCAATAATAGTCAAGTCGAAAGGTGGTATTGATGGCAGGAGGGGGCGAGTGGTTAGGGAACAGTTTACCTTCTGATACAGCTTGTTTTTTTTACTTTGAAGTCAAATTACAAATTATACAGTAAACTCTTGATTTATGAGAAGGAAATTTTTCTGTTATTTTTTGCTCGATTTAGTTAACTACCTGTAGTTCGCTAAATCAAGATTAATTCCATTAGCACTCTCACACCTACAGAGACACCTCAGACACGTGATATGTACACAAGACCATTAAAAACAATATTCAAGGTTTACCTAAAGCTAGTGGCTTGGGTGTTTGTTTTAAAAATTTTCTATTACAGGTATTTCCAAACGTTTTTCCAATTGATAGCCCACACTCTTTTGACTTTCTCCCCCACACAACTTCCTTTCTGAGACTTCTGAGAGACTTTCGGTATGATGTCTAAGCACAGTAATTAGTTGACCGAGAGGTAGTAGTCAACAACACACGCGGTGGCGGCACGACACAGACTGAGCGGATGTAAACAAACTCCACACGCCAAGCAGTGCATTTGGAATGGAATTTAATGGAATCACACTCGATTTAGTGAACTAGTTAACTAAATCGAGCAAAACTAATGGAAAACGATTTAGCGGAAATTTTGATTTAATGGAAAGGGGTGGCTCGGATTAGTTCGTTAAACTGAGAAAATATTGAATACATAAAAACCATATTACAGTACTTTGAACATAAGAGAGGATTGATTGATTGATGCAAAAGCTTAGATCATAGGATGCCGAATTAAACTAAAAGCTTAAAAGGCTAAAAACAAAAATATTGCAAGACATTAACTTAAATAATGAATTGCATAGAACTTTCATTAAAACCTTTTTAACATTAATAGATAAACTCAAAGCTTGTGTAGAAGACCGGATTCCTCCACGAAGAAGAAGACGTCCCCTCCCACGCTACCTCCCCCCCAGCACCAAAGAGAGACGATATGACCCGGCACTGGGAGAGGGGCTTACGACAAAGATTTCGAACAGTCAATGGGACCAGGCAGTCATCACAATGGGGGGGCACCCTCTCCCTTAAAAAACCATGAGTCAGCCATGTGTGGCCAATGCGGAGCCAGGCCAAAGCCGTCTCCCAGCGGCATGACAGTCCCTGATATCCCTAGGTATCCAAAGCAGGGTGGATGCCTCGGAGCTTGTTTGCTCCAACAGCATCCCACCTGCATTGCCAACTCAACATAGGAGAGGAAAAACAGTCAAAGACAAAAGTTATGTCCTCGCTTTATCCGATGATCAAATAACATTAACAAATCATACTGAAAGCCATGTCACGACTTCATCCTGGCAGTTGGCAAGCCTGAATCCAACTCCGATGATATGAGGAAGCACGTGATGAATGGTTTGCCATTCATGAGATGTATTCACCAATTTTCTGGACACGACTTTTGTCTTTGACTGTACATTATGCAGTGAATAACGAAAAAAATAAATAAAAGTTTAATAAAACAAAGTAACAGAGTATATCACCCCATTACCACAGGAGACCATCAGCTGTGACTCTCACCTCTGACACAACACCCTGAAGTTTCTATCCCGCATTTCCACTAGTTAAGACACTTTCAAAAGTAGCTTCATTTCAATGTCTGTATCCATTCACGAATTATGCTCCAGACAAAGTTTTGAGCTCTGATCTTGACCTTTGACACAGAGACTTGAATATGGTGCTCTACATTTTATCAAGTGATATTTTATAGCTATGAAAAGTTTCAAATTACTTTATTTAAAATCATTCATGAGACCTACCCCAGACAAAAGTTTACAGCCATCCCAGTCACCCAGGTAACAATGACACAATGTACTGCGTACAATAGTACTGGTCTCTATAACCTCCTCTGATTCATATTACAGCTACATAACATTCAAACTGACTGCGCTAGTGGGGAGTGTCTTGGTAAACAGTAAACATTTGGAATGGGGTAATTTGTAAGCTGTATGTTGGTTTCATACAAATTATACCAGTGTCCATACATATAATCTAAAGTACGTACGTATACTGATAGTATTAAGGGAAAACTCAAAGTACCTATGTGATGATTGGGAAGGCCCAATTGATACGGACTAGTGTACTATAGTGAATAAGTGTGACCGTGTCTGAAGGTTATGGTATTTACAATTAGTAAGGATACCTACCTCAGGTATCAGATGCAAATATACAAGAACAATGATCTGGGAAAAGGATAAATATATCGGACATATGTGAAGTGTTGGAATTGACCCATAAACTATACTCCAAGGAAAACATCTTATGTACCTCGGTGTGAGCTTAATACACATCGTTAAACCATGTGATGAATAACCACGAACAGTGCAATGATTCGAGAATCTTATGAACATGTTAAACAATTGCAAAGTGTGGGGGAATGAACCATATATAGGGAACAAAGTGAAGTGGATATACCCAAGCCAAGAACCAAGGCCTTTGTTCACACTGGCGCCTAAACCGCCCGCGGCTACAGTTTCGAGGTAAAGAGATAGACAAAGTAATTTGCCCGAAACTGACAAACCAAACACTTACTGTAGTATGTAATTTAGAATTAAGATGTGTAACTATAAGGCATATATAAGGCATAAAGTCACAATATATAAGAAGGTGTATGTGTGGGGGTCAGAATAAAGATATGGTGAAATTTAAGCACTGGCACCCCTTAAGCCTATTCAGTGTGAGACCAGGAGGCTCGTCCTCAGTGACGCTCCGCATCTCATACAAGCAGGTCAGTACACTACAGCTAGTGTTATATCAGAGTACATAAAGAGGCATACCTAGCATTTTATATACATCTTAATGTCTTGCCTCATGTTACTGTTAATATAATAAGTTAATGAATGGGTTTTGTAATGTTGTGTGTTAATACAAAGGCCCATCAGGCTAGTTAACACATTTGTTTACACTCAGTCACACTCCGCATCTCATACACACAGGTGGATCCGCCTGTGAATGGAGGGAGACCAGTGAGGTCGGAGGAAATGCTTGGCCCAGCAACCACTGTTCAACTTTGAGGAACCCACCTGGTGTTGTGGGTAATGCTTATGGCTGCTATGCAACCTCCACTATGGATCTCTGGACATCTCACACTTCAGCACCCTGGATGTGAAGAGATGTTGGTGCTACTTGAGGTGCTTACTGTCGCTACTTTAAGCAACCTAATGATACCGGACGCAGAAATAGTCCTGGTAGGAATGAATGCCTGGGAAGGATCTCATCTTCCTAACAAGAGTAGAGTGTGAGATGGGTACCTACTGTGAAACCTTGGTGCTAAGAATGAGCTGCAGTACCTGTATGTATTGTGTGTATTATTGAATGTTCCTTATTCAGGTGATAATGGATATGTTGGTGCAATTAAATAATGTGGGTGATATTGGGGAAGGAATGACTTAGGTAAGGACGTCAATGAATTTGTATGATGGAGAGAGAAGACCTTAATTAAATATTTAGAGAAGGTCAGGTTTTCTTGTGTGGTGCACTGACCTTAATAATTGCTTCGGGAAGGTCAACTATTTTTGTATTGTGACTAAATGCAACATTTTTTATTTAGGAAAAAAGTACAGTAAGTCCTCATTTAATGTTGTCCCCGACAACGTTGTTTTGTTATAACGACACAACTCTTTAGATGCCCATGACTTGAGCAACGTCCTGCCGATTCGGTATAACGTCATCACGGACTACTTTGTACGGCGCATCACCTTCTCTCATCCAGTCAGAGCGGGAGGAGGAGCCACCCTCCGGGTCTCAGTGACTCGCCACCCTCCTCTCTCCACTACCCACCACACACTCGCTCCACCTCCGCCCATCAGTGAGTACAAAACAAAATGATTTAGTTCATTTATCTTTTAGGGTGTATAACATATACTATTTTCCATAAAAATTCCATTGAATTTATGTATATGTAATGTATTTTATGGGGCAAAGTGGGGGCTGGGGAACGTAACTCACGTATTTTATCTATTTCTTATGAGGAAAATATATTCTGTAATGTTGTTTCCGTTAACGTAGCGGTTTTCAGGAACAGAACTACGACGTTAAGCAAGGACTTACTGTAGTTAAATTCTTGGTTGGTGTTTCACCCTTCCTTCCTTCCTTCCACTCTCAAATTGGTTTATGAAAAACACGAACTCACAGTGCCTGGATTGCTCTGCCAGCTACTTTAAGAACGCTACACATACTGTCCTGTGGTCTGGTGGCAGTGACCTTAAGTTAAGAAAACCCTAGGATTAAGTGACCAAAGAAAACCCTAGGATTAAGTGACCACAATACAGAGCAGTATAATACCACAATACTGTATGGCATTTACAACAATACTGTATGGCATTTACAACAAGACTGATGCCTTTTACAGTTCTCTGACATTATCACTCCCTCATATTGCAGCAACAAGCATACCAATAATACAAAAAAATATTCATGCCTCTCATTTATTCTGGTGTAAACTATGAGTGACTTTGACCTTCATTCTTGAAAATTTATAAGCCAATTCCTGAAAATTTCAGCTTTTAAATTTTTTCTTTCTATCCAGCTCGGAGTAACAGAATATAAAAAATCAACAAAAATTAAACTGTATTTCAAGCCATTAAGTCCTTCACAAATATATATTGGGTACTAATGGCCCACAATCCCTTATCTGCAATTCCGAAATCCGAAAAATTCTGAAAACCGATAGTTTTTCGTGGAGCATCACTCGTGTGCACAACATACCCAGAGTGAGGCTGAACATGACCTGACGCGGCCAAAGCTTGATCCACGTAGGTGTGAGGCGTCACTTGTGTCTTAGCAGAATATAAATTGCATTGCTGGAATCCTTGCAATACAGTGAATAGTTTGAATGTAGATATTACACACCTCAAATTAAGTATTAAAATATTTTATTGTTTTTATTTATTATTGTACAGTACTGTATACTGTACAGTACAGTACAGGTGCTCCCCGATTTACGACGGGGTTAGGGACCCAAATCCAGGTCGTAAGTCCGACATAGATAAAAAAATAAACAAAAAAAAAATAAAATAAAAAATTTCAACGAGTATTTAAAAAAAAAAAAAAAAAATCTACAATGAAATACAGTACAGTAAAAGTAATAAATAATGAGGAATGGATACAGTGTGACTGAGCACTTACCTTTAATGTAGTCAGCTGAATGCACACGGGGTCCCCATAATTTTCTAATTATACATGGAGGCTACATTAACTGGAAAAGTTTCGGTATATATATATAAAAAATGGTCGCGATTGCGGCGGTCGTATGTCCCGACGGTCGTAAGGTCAGAGCAGGTAGTAAGTACCGATGGACATAAGCTGAGGCAGTCGTAAGTCGGGGACTACCTGTACTGTATTTTGTTAATATTTAATGTTTTGTTAATTCTATTACCTGTTTACAGTACTTTGTATGTACTTTTTAATTCATATTCATAAGGTTCATTGCAGAAATTTTAATGTGTTTGCTTAAGGGGTGCTGCCACAGACCCCGCTAGGGTGTTACCATAATACAGCCTGTATACGGTATATGTACCGTACACCGTTCTGAAATCCAAAAAATTTTGAATTCCGAAACACATCTGACCCCAAGGGTTTCGGATAAGGGATTGTGGACCTGTACATATACACAAATACAGTAACAGCTCTGTTAGCCGGAATTCCTCAAACCTGGAACTCTCCAATAGCCGGAATTTAAATTTTCTCAGAGAATCATTCCCAAAGCCGGAATTTTCTGGAAAATTCCGGCTTTGGGAACGATTTTCCGAAAAACTCTGAGAAAATTTTCCCGGTAACTGGAAAATTCCGGGGATGGGGGATTTTTTCCGGGTTTGAGAGATGAAAATCAGGAGCATTTTCAGGAAATTCCAAGAAAAATATTCCGTTACCCGGAAAATTCTGGGAATGAGGGATTTTTTTTCAGGGTTTGAGAGATGATGTACAGTAATGGGCAATTTCTGGAACTTCCGAGAACATTTTTCCGTTACCTAGAAAATTTCAGAAAATTCCAGGGATGAGGGATATTTTTCCAGGTTCGTGAGATGATGTACAGTAATGGGCAATTTCTGGAACTTCTGAAAAAATTTCTGTTACCCGGAAAATTCCAAGGATGAGGAATTTTTTCCGGCTTTGAGAGAGTCGTCGCGTTACGAGAGAAATCTCTCATTCCCGGAAGTGCTCTGCACCAATTGTTCCGGCTAACGGAGATATCACTAATCTTGACATTTTCTTGATAAAAATACTAAATCTGTCAAACACGTCACTGAATTTTGAAACCATTTTACCACAATCTGCACTCAACTTAGCTGACAATAATCAGAGCTCCATTAACATTAAAAATATTTTAGTTACCGGAATGGTCCTACTTTTACCAAAGTACAAGTACCCTGTATTCTTTTAGATAGTGAGACCCATTATGTACAAGTTTTACCACCTTCAGAGTGCAAGTTTCACAGTGTTCTTGTTTACGTCAGAGCTAATTCCACTTTTCTTTTTAATATCTTTCTGACACTAGTTCAAAATAATTTAACCTTGAGAAATTAAATTACATACATGGTTTTAAAATAATAAACCAAAGATCAATTCAAGAAAACAGTACGTATCACTAATCCCTGTCAACAAACATAATTTGAACATATTTACGATTTCTACACTACAGTATAATAAATATAAATGCTTGAAAGCACAGTATTCCACTCACTCTCTTTGAGCTGTTATCTCTCGCAGGGGTGATGGTGAATGAGTGGTTCCTCCTGTTGTGCTGGACTCATAATGAAGTCGAACTAATGTTACTGCCGACCCCAAGCCACGAACTACTATGCCTGTCTCACCCTCTAAATCAAAATACTGACGATAACTGTGGAAAGATATGAGGGTCATCAAAATTACTTGATCAAATTCCTTCTTTTTCTCTCTCAAGCTTTTCCCCAATATGGGACAAGGTGGCAGGAATCAATAGCATTACTGTATTGTATACATTATTTATTGCAAAAAGTTGAATAAGGTAAAAACAGCCAGAAAATGGTTTACCCAATAACAGCATTTCCACCAAGTTCCAGAACCTTCAGTCCAATTCGACGTTGGAGTTCCCCCGAGAGTTTAGAAAAAAGGGTCTGACGTGCTTCGTTACTAGCACGAGGAGTGCGAATCTTGTCTATCCACTGATACTCTGGATCATCATTCACCACCAACTCTTCAACAAATCCAACAATATTCTGACATCTGTATCCAGCAGGAATCTCTGGAGCTGTAAAATTAAAAATAACATTTTAAAGACGATTAATCATACTGTATTATAGTGTTGGGATGTGCAAAAATATTATGGGAAGCTGATAGAAGAGGCACAATTGGTTGTCTGAAGAAGCAAACTAAGGAATAAAACTTTAATAAAGAACCCCAATACTTCAGGTACAGTTGAGGACTTTTCCAAGTGATACGGTGAGCAGTGTCAATCCACCCTCTCCATGATGTGTAAACCCTGAGAGTATCAACTTGTGAATCTGAAGCATTCACCCAATTTAAAGTTGATAGATGACCAAGTCTCTAAATATTGTGTCCTTTTACAACTTTCATGACCCTATAAATAATGGATGCATTTAATTACATTGAACATTTCAGTAAACCCTCAAAAGTCCGGACCCTGTAAGTCAGGATTTCGGATAGTTCGGATCTTTTCCAGGCATGAAACATTAATCTAAACCCTTAAATATTTGTCTTTTGAAATTCCGACTGCGTGCAGTCATTTGAAATTCCGACTGCGTGCAGTTATTTGAAATTCCTGCCAGCCAGCAATCCCTTGGCCTCTTTCCTCCTCTCAGACCTGTAAGTGAGCAGTTTCTTCCCTCACTCTTAGAATGGGCTTGCCCATAATGCTGCACTGTGATTGGTTAGCTACAGAATAAAGGTAATGTTTTGGGTAAAATTCAAACAATGGTGATGTTAATCCTCCCCGGAAGGGAGCAGAAGACCCACGCATGCACGCAAGCAGCAAGCAAGCAAGCAAGCATGCACTCACTCACGCGCACACACCATCACCACGACCTCATCTGCAAATTTGGTAAGAACCTTCTACGCCATCCTCGACACCGGCTCCTACTACCACCTGAGATCCCTAGCCCGAGAATTGCTGTTCGACACCACAACCGCATCCAGCCCATACGTGCACGAACTGATCGCTATAAGAACAGCCCAGTCCCAACCATTGTAAAAATTATCAATAACTTGTAATAAACCAGTGTAGTCACTCCCAGTAAATACTACTTCTTGCACTGTCACTATGTTGAAATGCCCTGTAGTTTGAGCTTTTCCCCATCTAGTTATCATATATCTTATTTGTATCACTTATGTTACTTGTATATTATTTGTAATTCGTAACCCATTCCCCAAATATGTAACTGTATATTTTCAGCCTTCTGGCTACCAAGCTCTTTCAATAAACCGTTAATTATTATTATTATTATTATTATTATTATTATTACTTACCTGGCTCAGTCTATCTCTATCCATTATTTTGAAGTCAAATTACAGTACATATTTATATAATATTTTCTAATATTTAATATTTTATATTATTAATGATGAAGCATACACCATGCTCCAGATGATAGAATCACACTAGCCACCTAAACTAAATACAGGAACAACAATAATTGTTGACAACAATCGACTTCACACGTCATGTTACCATTATCATGTCAGTAAATTTAAATGATGAAGTGTAAGGAAACTGTTCCATCCGAACTCTTAAAAAATAAACTTTTAGCCCAACGTTTTCCGAAAGACTGAATGATGTACTGTATAATGCCTTCTATTGTCAAGCACTGTACACATGAGCAATGGCTGGCTCTACCCAAGGTCACTTAAACTGGTCCATCACCTGCAGGTCACTCGGAGAACTCATCAAGAAATATAATGAAGATGACTGACTGTAATGGAAGCAGTTACTTAACTTCTATGCATATAAATTATACTTACTACCACAGAAGGAAGAAGGGCAACAATAATAAGATTACTGCCCAATGGAGGAGGAACACAAGATATAAAATCCAAAATTAAAAAGGAAAAGAAAAGTACTGGACTTACTAAAGAAGAACTGCACGCCACATGATGACTGGCGAAACTTGTTAAAGTCCGAGAAAAGATCAACTTTAACAAGAATGTTCACCTCACCACGAATACCATGCATAGTGTCATAGACAGGCAACCATCCAGACATGACAGCCGTTCCTGAAATATGAAAAAATCAATCTTCAGATATACCTCTGGACATTATATACACAATATAATTTGTTTTCATACTGTCCCTTATTACCTGATAATTCATTCTACCTTCCTTACTAGATTTATTCTTCTGTAATGCACCTCCTCCTCTAAAACAAGACCCCGAGATATACATTTATCCCCAATTGCAAACTTAGATGGTTCTTGAATATGAGGAGAGGATGATAACCTTGATAATTTCTGCTCATTTCAAAACTTGATATCTAATGCTTTCAAACTGAATCACTGACATATAACTATGTCTAGCTGTCAAATTCAATGGGCACCATCAAACTAAGAGCCTAAAGGTTCTCTTCATGAAATAAAATATAAATTCTATTACACACACACACACACACACACACACACACACACACGCATGCATGCATGCACACACACAAACACACACTACTACTACTACTTTGCCATCACTCAAAATCGTTATGGCTATCATCCAGCTATGGTACAATGATGCGAGTTATTTTGTATGTCACCTAGGTCAGTGAACTCTGAGGTGACTGAAGAGGCTGATATGGGACCTGCAGGGTTATCCACAGATGTTGCACATGTAGGATGGCTACATCTAGTGTTGGAGAGGCGGCCGCAGTGTGTTTCAGCCGTTGACACTTGTCTGCCTCGTTGTGCAGTTGGGCTAACTAGAAAGTATTGACACCTTCTCGTGTGGTGATCATCCAAGTGTTATGGTGTGGAGTAATCATCTCCCAGGTGAAGGGGTCGTTTTGGCACTTTTTCAGGCTTTTCTTAAGACTATCTTTATACAATACCTTCTCAGTTACCCGCCAGCGTTACGTTTACTATTTGTTAGGTGACTGTAAAGTTGCTGCTTGACAGTCTACTGTCGTCCATGCTGGTAACATGGCCAGTCCAGCATAGATGTTCGTCGATAATGGTAGCCTCGATGCTCCTACGGTTAGTGTCAGCAAGAATACTGGCATTTAATCTCGTCTTCCCTGCAAACTCGAAGGATGGAACATAGACTACATTGGTGAAAGTTTTCAAGTGCCTTGATGTGCCCCCTGTATGTGACCCATGTCTCGCTGCCATATAGCAGAGTGAGAGGACCACTGCTCGATATACAGTCACTCCTCATATTACGCGGTCCCGCATTCCGCGTTTCACCGTTAACGCGGTGCCTTGCCAGAACCTAACATGCTCACATTCCGCGGTCGTGAACCCCATTACGCGGAGAGCGGCTGGCAAGCCGCGCCATTTTTGGATCCAAACCTCCCGCCATCCGCCATGTTGTGTAAGAGGCGCGAAAATGGTGCGCACAAGGTCGCCCAGTCATCAAAACATTACCAGTTCTTCACCCGCCACCCACTACAGCCGGCCCAAGTCAGTGATAGTGATAATTATAGTGAGGATATGGACTTATATGAACTTTGGGGGGTTTGACAAAGAGGCCCTGCAAGCCTCTGTGGTGGATAGTGATACAATTGATACAAGTGATACAGGTGAGGGCCAATAATCTGCCCTCTGCCTCGGAACCAACAGCCCATCCCCGTGTGCCCAGCCATCTTTTCTACGAATGCAAGTGTTAAAAAACCTAATATTATTGATATTTCTCTTAATTATTAATTGTGTGTGCATGCCATCATAAAGTTAAGATAATATTTTTACTACAACATAGTTGTGTGTCGTCAAAAAGTGGAGTTTGGGGATCGGCCCGGACTCCATTTCAATTAATCCCATATGTTATGTTATTCACTTTACGCGTTTCTCACTTTCCGCGGTACCCTCCGGGTTACATTAACCGCGTAATATGAGGATTGACTGTACATGTAACTTCGTAGATAATTTCAGCTCCCTACAGCTGGAGACACGGTTTCGGAGTCTGCCAAAGGCTTGAAATGCACATCTGATCCAATGCTGAATCTCTTCATCGATGTCTGCGGTGGTGGACAAGTGGGAGCCAAGATACTGAAAGTGGGTAACATTAGAGAGGGAAGTACCATTTAGCTGGATGGATGGTGGATGTGTGGCTGAACCAGGGGCAGGCTGAAAGAGAATCTGAGTCTTACGCACATTCACCTCAATGCCGAAGTGTGCATATGCATCTGCGTACGTGTTCAGGATCTCCTGTAGGTCGTGTTCAGTGTGCGCGACAAGGGTGACATCAGCTGCATACTGAAGTTTGGTAATGGAGGCTGCGGACACCTTTGTTCCTGCCTGGAGTTGTCTTATTTTGAAAAGATCCTTCATCCGGTACTCTATGTCCACCCGGCCGGCTAAATTGACACTGGCACGCATAAGAAAGGCAGCCAAGAATATGGAAAAGAGAGTTGGTGCCAGTACACACCTTTGTTTAACCCCTGTTTGGATGGGGAAGAACTCTTGACTGGGTGCCATTGTGCAGGACAGTGCCATTCATGCCATTGTGGAGTTGCCTCACAATGGCGATGAATTTTGGTGGGTAGCCAAAACAGATGCCGGTCCTCCAGAGGGCTTTCCTGTTGACCGAGTTGAAGGCCTTGGTTAGATCGATGAAATCCATGTACAGGTCATGACGCTATTCTCTGCACTTTTCCTGTATCTGGTGGGCAGCAAAGATCATGTCAGTGGTGCCACGTGATGGTCTAAAGCTACGTTGAGATTCTGGGAGGAAGTTTTCCGCCTCAGGAAAAAATCTGTTTATAAGAGGACTCGGGCAATAATCTTGCTAGCTGCGGACAGCAGCGAGATCCCGCGGTAGTTGCCACAGTCTGACTGGTCTCCCTTGTTCTTTAAGAGCTTGGGGGATTTCCTCCTTTTCCCATATATTTTCCAGGAGAGTGGAGACAGCTGGTAAGCAAAGGTCCTCCTGCTTTATACAACTCGGCTGGGATTCCATCAGGCCCTGAGGCTTTGTTATTTTTCATCTGTTTGATGACAGTAGCTACCTCATTCAGGGATGGGGGATATCTAAGGTGGGTCAGCTCAGGATGCTGAAGAACCTGCTGGGTAATCAGGACATCCACATTAGTGTTTCAGTTGAGCAGTGAATGGTAGTTCTCTTTCCAGCGCTAAAGGAGTCCTCCATTGTCTTTAATTATGGAGTTACTGTCAGATGAGCGGAGGGGGATTGTGCCACGAGTGATTGGCCCGTAAAATGTTAAAGTGGAATTGAAAAATTCGTGCATCTTGTGCTGATCTGCAAATTTTTACGTTTCACATGATTTACTTTTAAACCAATCGTTCTTTAGATTGCGAAGTTCCCGCTGGGCCGCCGCTTTCTTCTTGCGGAAGGTATCAGCTTTGGTCCGAGACCGAGGGTTGATCTGCCAGTCAGTTAAAGCAACACGTTTATCATCGAAGAGTACATTGATTGCCGGGTCATTTTCATCAAACCAGTCTTGGTGTATTTGATCTGGCCAAGGGTCTCTCAGCAGGTTTTTGTTATGACAGTGTTGAGAATATCCCATTCTGCAATGGGATTTGGGATGTTTATCAGCCCATGTTCGAGCTGCTCTCTGAAAGCATGTGCTACTGCTGGATGCTCCAGACGCTTAGTGTTAAACCTCTTTGACACACACACACACACAGTTTGTTTTTTTCTAATCAAAGTATAAACTAGAGCACTTCTCTTACAAACCTGGCTGTGACGGATCATGTGGTCGCTGAGAATGTGGGGGAGTAGGTGGAGGCAGCAAAAGAGGGTTTAGGTCTATATAAACTTTGCCAATGGCATCATTGGCTGAATATGTGTCATGATCCATAAGACGAATCTGTAATGGTTCATCCTGGAGTTCTTGATCATCTACCTGTGGGATAAAATCCTATGTGTCAGTCACAAAATTTGTGTTCAAGGCTTTAAATTCAAACAAGCTATTAAGCCTTAAATGCAAAGACTCAGACCCTTGATATGTTTATATTGCATTACAAATAAGTGTATAATTCTTTAAGTATTTTATATCCCAGTAATTATTTAAGATCCACATCAACTCTCTTACCTCAAATCTAAACCACTCAGAATTCCACTGTGGGTTAAGGCTTTTTCTATATACCTCAGTTTTGTAGGTGATAGTACCAAGTTTCACTTCCACATAAGCGTCAGTAGTGTCTGAGGAGCGGTCCATCACAGGTAAATTCCTACCTGCCACTACACGAACTTTAACTTTGCCCGGCATCTTACAAGATCAAACTGAAAAGTATTAAACAATAATTACCAGTCTGTAATAACTGCAGTAAATAATTTGTAATAAAAATAGTTATGACAAATGAATGATCGAAGTACAAAACCCTTATGATGACTGACTGAGGGGAAGAAACTTGTGACCTATACAACCAATAACAGTGTTAGGATAACTGATCTATGAAGTGTTTACTGAAAAGCATTTTTCTCATCCAATCAAAACTCTCAAAAACTATATTCACACCTACTTACCTTATTTACTTAATGGCCACCCATTAGAGGTAGCCATACAGAGGGAAGGAGACCAGTGGCCTGTGTAGGATCCCTCCATTGTTCTTGAATCCCTTCAACCACAAAAGGTAGCTCATGCAACCAACCCTTTAGTCCCTACTAATTTATAATCCCATCCAAGGAAGGAGGAAGAAACCATATCACTCACTTCCTCCTCAAAGTAATGGGGAAAAAATCACATGCTATAAGAACAGCCCAGTCCCAATCTTTAAAAAATTATCAACAACTTGTAATCAATCAGTGTATGTATTCACTCCCAGCCAATCTTACCTTTTTGCAATATCACTATGTTGAAATGCCCTGTATAACCTTTTCCCCACTTAGTTATTATATACAGTATCATAGGTGTATCACTTAAGTTATTTTTCAATCAAGTGACCCATTCCCCAATTATGTAACAGTACTGTATACTTTCAGCCTTCAAGCTGCCACGCTCTTTCAATAAACCGTTAATTATTATTACAAAAATGCATACAAATAAATAATAATGGGGAAATCCTCTCACAAATAATAATATGTGACTGCCCTCAAGTAAGCTCCATCCTTTGTTATTGAAGTCGAGTTGGTCGAGTTGCCATACAGAGCCAGCACCAGCTGGGTTGATATGTACAGTAGATCAAACTTACAGAATTTCTACATGACCGCAAGCAGTGTGTGGTGATTAATGGCACGAAATCATCATCCGTACCTGTCACAAGCTGGGTACCACAGGGCAGTGTATTGGGCCTGCTGCTGTTTGTTTGTTTGTTTCATAAATGACATGCCTGACGTTGTACACTCCTCCATACAAATGTTTGCCGATGACGCCAAGTTATTTCAAGAAATCAAGAACCAAACAGACTGTGAAGAGCTGCAGAAGGACCTCACCTCTGTGGGCTCCAAGAATGGTCGGAGAAATGGCTGCCGAGATTCAATGTCACGAAGTGTAAGAGGATGCACCTGGGGCGTACCAACGGTAAGGAGGCGTATCATATGTCCCAACGGTTCGTCCCTCGTAATGATCTTCAAGAGTGAAGTGCTTCCCCATCTGGAGTATTGTCACCCCGTCTGGTCCCCGAGATATGCTAGGGACTATCAGTTGGTTGAAAATGTTTAAAGGAGGGCCACCAGACTGGTGCCTGCACTTCGGCACCTCAGCTACCCTGAGAGATTGGAGCGCCTGAACTCGCCTAGCTTGTACTGTACTACAGATGGGCAAGAGGTGACCTAATTGAGGTGTATAAGCATCTCAAGGGGTACTAGTCAGTCGAGTGTCCTTACTTGGAGCTGGTGGACGCTTGCCCCACAAGGGGTCACAGCTCAAGATTGAAGAAACCGCAAGTCCAGAAAGCTGTGAGGGCAAACTTTTTCGGAGTGCGAGTTGTGAACTCTTGGAACAATCTACCAGAAAGTGTTGTGACGGCACTGAGTGTGAGCTCTTTCAAGACAAGACTTGACCAACACTGGAGCAGGTTCAGGTACATTCAGGAGCCGGTGCATGCCCAGTATTTGCCATCAGTGCGTAACAGAGCCGATCATTTGGTGAAGAGGATAAAAGAAAAGGAAAATTAATCAGAGACACGACCGATTGCCCAAGCGGCTAACGAGCCGCTCAGTGGTGAAGGGGATAAAAGTAAAAAAGTAAAAGAAATATGGCAGGGAGCGAGGAGTTACAACTGCAGACGGCGCGCTAACTGGCAGTCACTCCTTTCACCCACTCCCCTTGCCAGGCGGAGCCAAGTATACGTATGGGAGAAATACATGACCTTCTTTTCTGTTTTCACTTGTTTGGGCGCCTTCCCACGGCTGGATGAAGGTGGTTGAGGGCGTGTGGGAGCCATCACATGGATGAGAAGCACAGTTGTTATGAGAGCAGAGTAGCACACGCGCGAGATGGACAAGTGTTTATCCCGGACTGAGGTGGAGCACACATGAGCCAGCCTCCCGGGACAAGAGAAACACCTTGCAGGACACCACAAAACTCGCGCACTCCCTGTACCAGCCACGAAAATGCTGGCAACTTTAAAACTACCCGCAGACATTCTTGGGTACATCCAGGGTGTCACCGGCAAAAAATAGACAAGACTTATCAAGAACAATGGAGGGATCCTACACATGCCATTGACCTCCTTTTCTCAGCATGACCACATCTAGTTTGGGTTGTTATTATGTAAATAAGGTAAACAGCTCTCAGCTACAGTAATCTGCAAGGTTATCTACCTCCAATCACATAAGTATCCAGAACTCACCAATTGGAGGTGGCTGCTTTTAACGTTACAAACAACTCCCTCCTGTATCATGCAAAACAAAAATTAAATTTCCTTGACTTTACATTTACTGTACATATGTATAGCATTAGTAATTCAGCAAACGAATTATTTTTAATGTTACATAGTGCGTAACAGAGACGTGACCGATCGCCCAAGCGGCTAACAAGCCGATCAGTGGTGAAGAGTATAAAAGTAAATAATCATAATACTGTATCTAAAAGAAGCAACTTTCTTAACAGAAATATAATTTGCTTCAATTAAATTTAACGATTTATAAATATTATTTTTTCGAGAAATACACGATATCCCTCCCTATGTCTCTGTTATGTCAGTGTTGGTTACTGACACTGCTCTGTGAATTCGTCAACCTAACTGTCAGGTGAGGTCTGCATGCTACATCAGTCTCTCTTCTTTATTACCAAGCTTATACAGTATATCAATATTTCTTTAGCCTAACTCTCTGTTACGATATTTTAATGTCTCATTTGTTCAATTGTGTCCAAATAAGCAAATTTCTTTACACAAATGTTCTGTTTCAATTAAATTCAACAATTACCCACAGTGTCTAGGTACAATAGTAATTACACACATACATGAACGGTCTATTTACATTGTACAGTATACTGGTATTGTACAGGCAAGTCTCGAGATTCAACCGTAAATAATTCTTGAAAACTGATCATATGACATTAAAATGATGTATGAGAAGAAATTAATCATTTACCACGTAAAATTACTCCATGCTGCTTCAAGAATGTTGCTTTTATTGGTACTAGATATCAAAGTATGTACCGGGTACTTCCTGGTTAATATGGTGGGGGATCCTCTCCCAACTAGGATGTTAAGTAGGTTTCTTTGGTTGGTTAGGTCAGTTTAGGTCAGGTTCTATTAGGTTTTATGCAATGTTGTATAATTTTTATTCCTTACTATCACCCAAAGACCGTCTGTGGCAAAAGAGAACAAAATCGAACGTGTTCTGATGTTAGCCATCTGCTCCAGGATTACCACCTTTTTTCTATCACACTAAATACAAGTCAATACTGTATGAGTTCCGTGGTTGACCTTTTCTGGTCTTAATCCACATCAAATGAGGGACATTAGGTCAGGAGAACACATAGACCCATTCCCCTTCCTATTGCCAGCGCACTTTTACAGAACAACTGCTGGTGATCATTCTATGTAGGACTTCTAAAGTAGGGCCACATTTTTTTTTTTTTTACAGGAATTGCCCACCCGGGCACAGGTCAAACGACCCACAACGGAGCCTGGGGGGCGAAAAAAAAAGAACGGAAAGAAATTGTAAATATAGAAAAAAAAGGTTATACTGTATTAATCTACACCACGAAGATGCCGGAAAACCAGCTTTTTAAAGTGAAACAGATTGCAAGAGCATGGAAACACAGAAGAAGGCAGAGGTAATTAAAGATCCCAATAAAAAAAAATCAGTAAAATTAGAGTTTCGATGATCCCTGTATTCAGATATCCAAACTAATCTAACCTAAATTAACCAACCTAACCTAACTTAATATAACCTAACCTATATCTAATAAAAGCTGTTATGTTATTCCAGGATATTTCAAGTTAGAGCAAGTTATATAAGGCACATAATGTACACACATAAATGATGATGGAGGCCACTGTAAAGTACATTACTACTGCCATGTAAGACTTATAAAAGTCCTTACTATTTGATATTATGCACACATGGCTATTCACGACAAATGGTTGAATTAGATTCATATATTTATTTTCAAATATGTCTTACAAATGTGTTAATGACCCACGTGACCTGACATCCGCAACATAATTTACCTTGACAATTAAGTCATCAACTTTCACTCGCCTCAAAACAGCAATTTTACGACCACTGACACCATATCACACACCAAATCACACCATTACTGACAGTCATTTACCAAATGCTCTTCAAAACAAATTGATGTGTCAAATTTTATATATTATATCAAATAACATTACGAATAAGTGTCATGGGTGTCATTAGTACTCTTGGTGACAAGAAATGTTACCTGTTTACACTTGAATAATTACAAGCACCATTTACGAGTTAGTTATAGGTTGTCGTTGCAAATCGTTGTGTCACTGGTAAATAGTTCTTAGAGATCAGTATCCATCACACCGGGACCATGTCCAATAATGCGTCGTCGTGTCGTCTGCAGCAACTGACCCGTACCGTCATCACTGGCTGGCTCACTCACAGCAAGGACTATATACTGTGCTCTAGGAGGATGGCTCACTCACAGCAAGGACCATATACTGTGCTCTAGGAGGATGGCTCACTCACAGCAAGGACCATATACTGTGCTCTAGGAGGATGGCTCACTCACAGCAAGGACCATATACTGTGCTCTAGGAGGATGGCTCACTCACAGCAAGGACCATATACTGTGCTCTAGGAGGATGGCTCACTCACAGCAAGGACTATATACTGTGCTCTAGGAGGATGGCTCACTCACAGCAAGGACCATATACTGTGCTCTAGGAGGATGGCTCACTCACAGCAAGGACTATATACTGTGCTCTAGGAGGATGGCTCACTCACAGCAAGGACTATATACTGTGCTCTAGGAGGATGGCTCACTCACAGCAAGGACTATATACTGTGCTCTAGGAGGATGGCTCACTCACAGCAAGGACCATATACTGTGCTCTAGGAGGATGGCTCACTCACAGCAAGGACTATATACTGTGCTCTAGGAGGATGGCTCACTCACAGCAAGGACTATATACTGTGCTCTAGGAGGATGGCTCACTCACAGCAAGGACCATATACTGTGCTCTAGGAGGATGGCTCACTCACAGCAAGGACTATATACTGTGCTCTAGGAGGATGGCTCACTTACAGCAAGGACTATATACTGTGCTCTAGGAGGATGGCTCACTCATTCCACTCAATGTTGATTTTTTTTATCCTCTCACGACGGTGGCGTCGCCAAGCGGCCGTTGGGTATAAAAACACATTAAGTCCATTGCCCCTTACATTGGTTATTCTGCAGTGAAATATAATTAAACATTTGCCTACTTAAGGGAATATTCTCCCCTCCGACCTCTCGCTCTTTCTCTACCAATAGTGGTGTCCCACAGGGTTCTGTTCTTTCACCTATGCTCTTTCTTCTTTTTATCAATGATTTACTTCACACTACGACTAATTCTATCCATTCTTACGCTGATGATTTTACTCTTCACTCTTCTTCACATTTTCCCCTTCCCCCTAATTCTCAAACTAGAACTGTTTCTAGAGCTGATATCATTTCATCTAACAATGCGGATCTGTGCAGCATCTCTGAATAGGGAGGTAGAAACTTGGTTAAATTCAATAGTAATAAAACTCAGTACTTACCAATTACACTTTCCAAATTCGATGATCTCTCACCAATCACATTTCAGGACGCAATCATACTGCCAAGTCCTAAAATAGATAGGCTAGATCTCACCATTTCCTCTAATATGTCATGGAAGCCACACATTCACAACATTGCTAAAGCTGCCTCCCAAAAGCTGGGAATGCTGTACAGATGCTGTAGCTACTTCACTCCTGAGCAGTTGCTTCAAGTTATTAGGGATTCATTCGTCCTAGCTTGGAGTACTGCTCTCATATCTGGATTGGATCTTCCTCTGTCCAACTGTTAGATAGGGTGGAATCAAAAGCTTCACTCTCTCTCTTTTACAAGTACTCGCACTTCAACGGGCAATGTTTGGTGGATTTGGCATCCTGTGTACCGCCGGCAAGGCTCGAAACACTCATCTTGCCCGCCGTGTCCATCGTTTCTCTGTGGATGTCGGTCACACTAGAATATCCCGTTATAGTACATTCTTCTTTCCTAACACAGCCAAACTGTGGAATGCTCTGCCTTCTTCTGTGTTTCCATACTCATACAATCTGTCTCACTTCAAAAAGCTTTTTCTTTTCTATTTTTAAATTCTTTTAACTCTTATTTTTTCGCCACCTAGACCCCGTTGTGGGTCGATGACCTGTGCCTGGGTGGGCTATTCCTCGCAAAAAAGGGGGGAAAAAAAAGGCTACATAATTTCCAGTGGCGGATCTAGACATTTACAAAGGTATGTGCGACCCACTGAACAGGCGCCCCAAAAAATCTGAATACAGTATTACCTTATTTAGTACCGAACTACAATTTTTTTTTACACCTCTTGAAAAATTATAAATGTTCTTTTTTTCCCGCAGTCCGTGTTCACAATATATGTATATTAAAAGTTTTGAAGTAAACTATTTGTTCTTAACGTTCCCACAACGGTCACTTGTGGTACTGGTAAGCCATCACTTTTGACAATTCCTCTGTGTAGGAGAATTACGGGGTCATTAGCAAGAGCGACAACTGGTACCTGTGGGCGTGGCTGGTTGAGTTAGGTAAGAAGACCGTCATGATGGCGACATCACATAGGAAGCGTGTAAACCTGGCGTTAAGTCACATTGAAGCCTCGACCGGTTGGCATCAAAACTGACTACGCATTATTTTACAGTTAAATTAGCAATTTTTAGAAACACTTTCCATGTTGTAACATAACTTAACTATTAAGGGGTTCTTTTTTTTACTTTTGAAAACTAATATGATATTTGGGTAACTTGCCAACAGTGAATAACAGCCAGTAAATGCCCACAGTGCCTAACAGAAACGTGACTGACCTCCCAAGCGACTAACAGGCCGGTCAGTGGCGAAGAGGATAAAATAAAATAAATTACACTAAAATAAAATAATTGTTATATCATACAACCATAATAAAAAGTAAGGAAGTTATCCCATCTCGAAGTTCCATTTTCTTTTATTGCAACATAGAAAATGAACGTAAATAAAATTTCACGAATGAGTTTAAATACGGGATTTAAAATACTTTGAATGGGATTAAATGCGGGATTTAATTGACTTTGAATGAGTTCAAAGGTGTTGTCGTACCGAAGCATCACCGAGTATTACTTTAATTAAATGGCTAATAATAACAATAATAACAGCAATAATATTGGTAATTTGCGAGGGAAACGTCATAGAAGAAAAGTGTCTTAGAATTGTCTGAACTAGCTATTGGTCGTAAAGATAAAATTCTCGACATTAGGCTTGTGTCAATAATAATAATAATAATAATAATAATAATAATAATTATTATTATTATTATTTTTATTATTATTATTATTTACTATGTTTATTATTATTATTATTAACTATGTATAGAATAATTACCATGCAGTGAATTCAGGACAGAGTTAAATTAAAGAAATTAACCATAGCTATAGAAATTTTAGTAATAAAAGTTAACATGGTTGGTAGTAGGCAGCTATCAAACGGTGAGATACTACTGCGGCGTAGTGTACTGTATATGACCAGTTGTCTACTTTATCTTTGTGTTTGTCTATTTTCTCTTTGTTAGGCTCACATTCATACATACATGTAGGAGATCTCGCACTAAGGATGGAGGTGAGAAAGGAAACTCAAAATGGCGTTTTCTATTGTGGGGTTCAAGATGTTTGGTTCACACTCAGGATGGGATGGAGAAAGGAAACTCACAATGTGCTCTCTATATACATGTTGTATTGGATGTACAATGCAGCTTGGTGCTGGGAAGGCAGCATGGTTACAAGCGTGATGTAGAGAGAGCTGGTTAATGAGGGTGCTCAGAGGAGGACCAACCTGTGGGTCGCCATGCTCGCCGGCGGGAGCGAGGACCGCCAGGCAGGCGGAGGAGGAGCGAGGGCCGCCAGGCAGCGGCGGAGGAGGAGGTGGTGTTGCTGGCTGCGGCTGTAGGTAGAAAAGAGGCAGGTCACCACGAGGTCAGGTCTTAAATAGCGGGGGGTAGGCGTGGCTTAGTAGTTGACCCCCGCTCCGTGATGTATGGCGGCGCTGGTTGACCTAGACCACGAGGCATACACTGGGGAAGTGGTGGGGCGGCTACTCAGCGACAAACAGCGTTTGTAGGGGAGAAATCCACTACAATACTCCCCCTTCCCTCCAGGCGGTGTAGGAGACTTGTTGTCTGCAGGGTTGCTTAGCACATGTGAGGCAGAACGGGCGGTGCATGCCTCATGTGAGACAACGGCGATGGCGTGGATGAGCCGGTCGCTGGATACAACTGTCTATATACACACTATCTGTGGGAGAAGAGAGGGAGAAAAAGGGTGTGTGGAGGCGATGAATGTTGTGCTTCCCTCACGGCGGGTACAGAGTCGTCAGATGCGCCTGCTGGGGTGTGTGGGCCTAGGTCAGGAGCAGGGGCTGCGTCAGCAGAAGCGGATGAGGGCTCGTGACAGCAGCTGGGTCCACGACAGCAGCAGGGTGCAGGACATTAGCAGGAAGTACCTGAGGGAGAAAAGAGGGGTGTGTGGGTCCACACTCAGGAACAGAGGCCGCGTCAGGGGCGGCAGGGGTTACTGCTGGGCCGGGGTCGGCGTCTGAGGCAGGACGGGTGTGCTGGGGTCGGTAGGACGTGGTGCTTGGGGCAGGAAGAGGAGCTGGTGTCTGCTTAGAGTAGCAGAGCTGCTCTAGGGTGTCTAACCTGCGGTATAGAGACAGTAGTTGTAGAGCCGATGAGAGCTGCTTCTGTGTGGATAAGCCAGTCTTCCATGCTGCTTGAAGACTGGGAGCGTGATCAGTTTCTCCTCCATCCTGTGTGAGTGCGAATCTCCGGGAGTCACCATTTGTGGGGTTTTTGGTTGTTTGGTTCACACTCAGGATGGGATGGAGAAAGGAAACTCACAATGTGCTCTCTATATACATGTTGTATTGGATGTACAATGCAGCTTGGTGCTGGGAAGGCAGCATGGTTACAAGCGTGATGTAGAGAGAGCTGGTTGGTGAGGATGCTCACAGGAGGACCAGCTTGTGGGTGGCCATGCTCGCCGGCGGGAGCGAGGACCGCCAGGCAGGCGGAGGAGGAGGAGGAGAACCGCCAGGCAGGCGGAGGAGGAGGTGTTGCTGGCTGGTGGTGTAGGTAGAAAAGAGGCAGGTCACCACGAGGTCAGGTCTTAAATAGCGGGGGGTAGGCGTGGCTTAGTAGGTGACCCCCGCTCCGTGATGTATGGCGGCGCTGGTTGACCTAGACCACGAGGCATACACATAAGAACATAAGAATGGAGGAAACTGCAGCGGGCCTATTGGCCCATACTGGGCAGTCCCGTTTACACCCAACCCCTATTGCTCATATAAGCATCCAACCTAATGTTTGAAGCAATTCAGCGTATTCGAGTTAATGATGATATTTGGTAACTTGTTCCATTCATCCACTACTCTGTTTCCATACCAGTGTTTACCTATTTCACGCCTAAATCTAAATTTGTCTAATTTAAAATCATTGTTACGATTTCGCTCCTGGTTGGATAGTTTGAGTACCTTTGTAATGTCCCCTTTGTTTAGCCCTGCCTTCCACTTATACACCTCTATCAGGTCGCCCCTCGCTCTACGTCTCTCAAGGGAGTGCAAATTAAGATGCTTTAACCTGTCTCTATACTCAAGGTTCCTAATGCCCGGGATTAGTCTTGTCATTCTCCTCTGAATTCTTTCCAAGGATTCTATATCCATTTTGTAATACGGTGACCAGAACTGAATTGCGTAATCCAGGTGTGGTCTCACAAGAGCAAGACACAGTTTTAGGATGACCTCGCTAGTCTTGCAACTAACACTCCTTTGTATGAACCCAATTACTTTATTAGCCTTGTTACGAGCAAAAACACATTGTTTACTTGGCTTAAGGTTCCTACTTATCATTACTCCTAAATCTCTGTCAGTCGGATTTCTCTATGGCATCATTGTTCATCTGGTATCTGGTTTCCCTGTTTACATCTCCTATACTGAGTACTTTACATTTGTCGACGTTGAATTTCATCTGCCATTTTTCAGACCATTCGAAAAATTTGTTTAGATCTTCCTGTAGTTTTGCCGAGTCCTCGTCAGATTTGATAACACGTCCTATTTTAGTGTCATGAATTGGTGGGGTCGGCTACTCAGCGACAAACAGCGTTTGTAGGGGAGAAATCCACTACACTATATATATATAATATGTACAGAACAGTCTGGTGCTGGGAAGTTGCTGCTTGGTAGAGGAGTTGCTGTGGAGGAGCTTCTTTAGAGGAGGTCTTCTCTGCTTAAGAGCGTGGTGTTGTCTAACCTTCACGAATCATTCAATCAATGGCTAGCGACAGGGGGCGAAGGAGGTTCAGTGGAAGGATAGAGGTGGCGAGGAAAGGGAGATTGTAGCAAGGAGATGATAGATTGCCGTGGCTTAACACAACTTGCGGGGGAGTGGGGCAGAGCCCTGATTGGTGGAGGCAAATTCACAACCGGACTCGGCAGCAGGAGACTGGTGGCGGCAGGTTGTCTGGTAGTGTTGATGGGTAACTTGATTATTGTCTTCTTTCTTTATGTTTCTTGTTACTGATGGGTGGGCTGCTATGGATCTTGTGTTGTGGGCTTGTAATGTTGAAGACAAAGATCTTCTCTTCCTCTCCTTCTTTTTCTTTTCTTGGGTTATCCACAGGGCCGGATTTACCTACTTGTGGGCCCCAGGCCAAACTCATCAGTGGGCCCCCAAATTTATAGAAATGTTTGCATGTTTCAATAATCAATATATATATATATATATATATATATATATATATATATATATATATATATATATATATATATATATATATATATATATATATATATATTACTGTAATTATTTCGCAATGGCCAAATGTCATCAAATAATACTGTACATAATATCAAAATATTATAATGTAAGAAATAAGAATTTCAACACAATGTGACACATCATTACTTTTAATCAAATTAGTTCTATATCATGTACATCTAATATATGGGAATAATAAAAGAAGTACAATTAACCTGAAGTATAATAAATTTTGCAAGCACACGAAGTACAGCAAACTGTGTGAATTTCAAAATAACTTCTTCCTACTATTTTTTCTGGAAAATTTGTCAATGATACTGTGTGTGTCAAGGGATTGTAGGAGGCCAAATTCAATGCATAATAATGAAAGTGAGTTTAATCTGGTTTGTCCCATGGTAGACCTCAAGTGATTTTTCACCCTAGATAGAGTAGAGAAAGACCTCTCTCCTTCACAATTTGTGATGGGGATGGTAAGGAAAATTCTTACCAAGATACTAATGTTTGGAAAGGCAGTTGTTAAAATACCATCTTTGGACCTCAGCAAAGTGGAGATGTTTGTCACTGACCTGTCAGATTCAGAAGACAAAATGTCTTTAAATTGCAAAAAACTCATCTAGAACAGATGCGTCCAGGTCACTGGAATAGGTACTGACAACCAATTCCAGCTGGGCTTTGAGATCATCATATTTCATACTGTCATACTGTTAAGAAGCTAAACAGCTTCTTTATTTCTGAGTAGGCATTCACTCTGTGCTCTAATTCATTCCTAAGGCAATCTAATATGGCGTAGAAATTGTCCACCTTGAACTTCTCACGTGGATCAAGTTGAGTTTCAGTGCCAACTGATTAATCAAAGAAATGTTTTCTCTTTTTTGTTCTTTTTGTTGTCTCTGTGTAGACAGGCTCAGCAAAAGCCCTAGCCTGATCTTCTATTTCATCAAACTGACCCTGTCTCATTTCTGAGACGAAGGAGATCAAACTCTCATACAGTTTCACAACTGACAGAAGGTCGGTCTCAACTTTTTGAAGTGATAAGCTGGTTCCATTAAACCTTGTTAAGATTTTATACCATATTACCATTTTACTATAGGGCCCAGTCCGTGGCCCACCTGAGAACCACCCCATGGCCCACCAGTTGAAGACCACTGCGGGCCTATACTTATTGTACAGGGGCTCCATACTCCGGGCCCTATACTTATTGTAACAGGGGCCCTTATGGTTGTGAATATATTATAAAATGAAATACTCGGTGTACACTTGAAACAAGGTTATACGCTGGCACGATGCGCGACAAATTAGTTTCAAAGGGCCCCCAGATACCGGTGGGCCCTAGGCCAATGGCCTACTTGGCCTATTGGTAAATCCGGCCCTGGTTATCCACTCTCTAGTGTCTTGGTCTTGTTCTTCCTCGTGTCCATGATGTTCGTAAATGTCGAGGAAGTCTGAGGAGGTGATCTTGATGAGCTGAGATTCTGGGTCAACTTGTGGTTTGATGGCTTCATGGTTCTTTATATCTTGCTTTTTCTCTTTTTTTCTTCTTTCTTCTCCTTTCTTGTTTCTTCGTTTCTTGTTTTTATTTTCTTGGGAGTGAACAGCAAGGAGGGCCTCCTTGTATGTAAGTTTCTTGTCTTGGCGGATCCTCGCTATCTTGCACTGCTCCCGCCACGTGGGACATAGCTTGTCGGCGGTGGAGTGTGGGCCGCCACAGGCTACGCATTTCTTCTCTTGGTTGGGGCAGGAGGTGTAGCGATGCCAGGTGTTTCCACACTTGGAGCACACATCTTCCTGAGCCTTGCATTTGGTGGTGGTGTGTCCGTAACGCTGGCATTTATACCAGCGTTAGGGTCTGCAGAAGGGCTTCACTGGCACGGTTTCCCAGGCCAGTTGAGCCTCTTTGGGTAACGTTTCATGGTGTCCTACAAGGGCAGTTGTTTCTGACAGCTTTTTTAGACAGCAGAGTTGTACCTTGAGAAGTTCGTTGATTTCTTCTGAGTCCATAAATGCTATTTCAGGGTGGGAGATCACTCCCAGCTTCAAGTTGTCCCCCTGGTGGACAATCCTTTCCACTTGTGTGCCGTTGATGTCGGTGAATTGTGGCAGTTGAAGGAATTGGCCATATTAGGCGAAAGTGATTTTTAGGTCCCTTCAGAGTTAAAAAACTATTTAAGGACGAGGAAGTTGAGTAGTTTTGGGCAGGTTTCTTCAACCGGATCACCCTGACGTCTTCTTAGAACACCATGGCTGTGAGTGTGCTGTGTGTGGTACCTTCAGTCAGTCAGTGAGAACACTGAGATAAGAGAGCCGTGGCTCTGAGGTGAACAAGGAAATTTAGGGCAAGGTATAGTTAAGAAGTGGGAAGCACAGAAGAAGAATGATAATAGGTGGGCTTTCCACGTTGCGGAGTTTTGTTTGTGGCTTAACCAGTGAGAGACGTCCCTCAGTCCTCCAGGGGCAAGGGAAGTTAGATAAGCTAATCTAAGCTAGTTTAAAGTACGATCCAAGGGAATGTGCTGGTTTAGGGTTTGTTGGAGGGTCCTTTCAGGTCCTTATGTTGCTGAAGGGATGTTCCCCATCTTTTGTGATTGGGAGGTCCCGCCAGGTCCTTGTGTGAACTGGAAGGATAGTCCCCATCTTTTCGATTATATGAGTGGTGTTATTCTCTCGCGTATAATGGTTCCGGGCTGATTGTGTTAATGTTGATGCTTCTTGGCCACCAGCTGTGTGATATATTGTTTACCTGTAATAGTTCCTGTAAAATAGGGTCTTGTGTTCGGTGTAGTTTGCTTGTTTGTGTGTTCTTATGTTAATTGTGTCTATGTTATGTTCGATGTGTATGTCTCGTATTTTTTGTCTGTATGGCGGCCTATGTTTTGCTGCTCTTCTTAGTGCTGTATTTTGGACTGCATGCAACTTGAGTTTGTTTGTTTTAGTTACTGTGTTAAGTGGAATTGGTGGGTATGCAAGGTGTGGTTTGACGAGTGATTCGTATAGACGTAGCTATGTGTTTTGGTGTTTAGTTTTCTGAAGCGACGGAGTTTGGTAAGTTGTAAATTTGCTTTCGTCAATCTTTCTCTAATGTGTTGGTGTATACCGTTTCTGGTGATTTTGAGTCCCAGTGTTTTCAACTTTCTGCATATGGTAACTGTTGATTGTTGATTATGATTGGGTATGGATTTATTTTTGCAATGTATTAATCTTTAGTTTTGGGATGTTGGTTTGGATTTTCCATTTTCTCTCATAGTTGTTAATTGCTTCAATTTCTCTTCCTGTTCTTATGGCCATTATTTGTTCAGATCTCCCCGGATATTGTATTATTTGTGTGATATAGTCAGAGTACGCTATGTAGTCCGATTGTCTTTGGTCTGGTATGTCTGCTGTGTATATTGTGTACACTGTACAGTGTGGGTGAAATGTTGCTGCCCTGTGGGACTCCTCTGTGTATGTTGAAGGTTTGTCCTGTGTAGTTGTCTATAATGAGTTTGGCTTGTCTGTTGTCTAAGAAGTTGCAGAGAAGGGTTGTCATGTTTTTTGGCATGTCAAGTTGAATTATTTTATATTTGAGGCCTTCGTGCCACACTTTATCGAAAGCTTTTGATACATCTCTGAGAACGACATTGCACTGGTTTTTATTACTGAGGGCGTTAGCTATTGTTTCGTAAATTAGTGCAATAGCCGTGTTTGTGCCTCGGTTCTTTCGGAATCCATGTTGTCTGGGGTTGTATTTGTTTTCCTGTTCTAGATAGTTTCTGAGTCTGTTGTTGACTATTTTTCTCTAGTATTTTGCCTTTAGTTTCAAATTACCTCCACACGTACTCATAAGCAATCATGTTTTGCGTGTTAGCACACGCGCACTCTCAGGCACATGCAAATGCATGAATGCAGATATAAGCCTTCATACACAAGTGACGTCATCTCTAAGACTACAGTCTTTTGAAGCCAACACTTGGTCAATAACACTATAAAATCGATGTTTTAGATACAATTAATTACATTTCCAAAATTCAATAAAATTTGGTCTATCTTTATATCTATATGGCCAAATCAGCAGTGAGAAGTAGGGGCTATATGGCGATATTACCACCATGTTCCAGAATTTGAGTCCAAACATCCCACACCTTAAGCTGGTTTTCCGGCATCTTCGTGCTGTAGATTAAAATAGTCTGTTTCTCCTCTAATTAAAACAAAACAAAACATTTTACTCCTACTTTTTTTGCCCCACAGGACCTGTTGTGGGTCGATGACCTGTACCCGGGTGGGTAGAGATCCATTACAAGGTTGTTTCGTAATAAATGCTCCATCATGGCATCTCTTATAATGATATTTAGTACTTTACACACTGCTGGCCAGGCTAACTGGTTTATAATTATTCGTGGAGTGACGATCGCCCTGCTTGAGTATAGGACTCGCATAAAACATTTTCCAGACACTGGGTACATTTTGCTCCTCCAGGCATCTATAGAACAGGGCCTTTAGGAGCTCAGCAAGCTCGTTGCACAACTCTCTTAGCACTCTGGGGTGCACCATGTCAGGGCCAGCGCTCTTACGAACCTTTAGCTTTGACAATTCGTTTCTTATAACCTCTTCTAGTTGCGAGACTTGCGAGGTTATCCTAAAACTATATCTTGCACTTGTGAGAACTCACTACAAGAGTAGAGTGAGGGGCGATATGACTGAAGTGTATAAATGGTAGTCAGGAAGTCACGTCTCTGATACTCACTGTTGGCAGATATTGGACATGCACTGGCTCCTGAATATATCGGAACCTGCTCACACTCGTTGCCGTCACAACGCTTTCAAGCAGATTGTTCCAAGAGTTCACAATTCCCACTCCGAAAAAATTTGCTCTCACAGTTTTCTGGACTTGTAGCTTCTTTAACCTTGAGCTGTGACCCCTTGTGGGGTGGATGTCCGCCATCTCCAGGTATGTACATTCGACCCAATAGTGCCCCCTGAGATGTTTATATACTTCGATTATGTCACTCCTCGCCCGTCTGTGGTATAAGCTCTGTAGTTGCAGGCGCTCCAATCTCTCTGGGTAACAGGTTCTGTCGAGCAGACACCAGTCTGGTGGCCCTCATTTGCACATTTTCAATCAATGGACAATCTCTAGCATACTTCGGGGACCAGACGGGGTGACAATACTCCAGACGGGGAAGCACTTCACTCTTGAAGATCGTTACGGGGGACGGGCCATCCAGATATCTAAACGACCTTCTTATAAGACCTTTTAGTTTCGTTGCCTGAATCACCTTCTTCTCACAATGGCCCGAGAACTTGAGTTCGTTGTTGAAAAACACACCCAGGTCTTTTTCACATTCGGTCTCAATTAATTCAGTCTTTTCGTCCTGTTGGGCTATGCCTTAATGTACAAACGGGTGGGGCACTGATACTCTCTGTCGCTCTCCACCAGCCACGCCAGCAGTGAGCTGGAGTGACGGTATATGGCGTCACGACCAATCACGGATTTTTTATATATACAAATTCGCTAATTACGATTAAACTTTTGTAGAAATGAGTGGAATATCGGTCAAACGAATGTTGCCGATGAATTTAATTGCATCCTCCCCGGTAATTACCGAACATTACTTTTTTCTTCAACTTGTTCAGTGATTGATACATGTAATATTAGTCAGGAAAACTTTGTATCTTAATAAAACAAGCTTAATAATTGATTATTCCTGTGATCAAAACCCAGACATACACACACATATACGTAGTTGCCTCCATTTTTAATGGGTACAGTGGCTGGCATGTTGTGAGGTGTGGCATCCTCCACCGTCCCGGGAAAAAGTGCACAGCAACACTAGCCAAATTGTATATATCTTACTCCTATGACACAATGCGGTAATAATAATCACTACATACACATCACCAAAACTCCCCTCAGCACCCCATTGTACAGGGTGTATGATGGGTCGGTGAAGATGCACCATGATTTAGTCAGGCACAACAAGTATGGTTCCCAACAACCAACAGTTCATCAAATGGAATTCACTTAATAATGGGGTTATAATGAAGTTATTATGAAGCCATTAATTCCACTAGTAATTACTTAAGACGCTCAGTAATACCACGGCATTAAATTATCCTGTAACAAGTCATGCGGAAATCCACTAACGTACCTTGCGTTCTTCATAGCTTAATTGTGATGGTGTGGCTGCCGAAACCCGAAGGGGTGCTACCCCTGGCGTTTTTGGGGGGCTCGGGCTGCTTTCGTGGCGGTGTCGATCATACAAAGGAACTCAACCCTTCGCCCCACTCCTCTGCTGCCGTTGACGAGCGAGGTGGTTCTGACTGCTAACGATCCAAGGACAACCATATCGCCATCGGGCAAGCTGTGTTAAGCCACGACGCCTTTTTCTACTTCCATAACTCCCTTATATCCACTCTCTGCCCTTCCAGTGAACCTTATTCACCACTGCCACTTGCCTTTTAGTTAGTTAGTTGTAAATTCAGTTACCTCCGAAAATGTCTTGAATAAAGGTGAAAAAGACAAAACTAAGGTGCTCCAGTGTTTCCCTTTTTCTATGATTTTTTTATCAAGATTTATATTCTCCACGTTACCATTGTGGATCTACATTATATATATATATATATATATATATATATATATATATATATATATATATATATATATATATATATATATATATATATAACTTAGTCATGCAGACTATGTTTTTTCTGATGGTTTGCGATGTGTTATGAACGACGTTGACCTTCATTTCTATCGGAAATCACTAGTTTTGAGTTACCACACCTCCCCCTTACCGGTGAATGTTAAGCTAACTTTAAAACTTATAATATAACTCATCATACCCTAACCTAACCTAACATATGACCTGTATTTTCTTATGCGATCGAAAAATGTTTTGCGACAGAAATCCCGTGGAGTTAATGTGTCTTATTCAATATAGCATTTCTGTATTGCACAGTAAAGCACAATTAATTATCTAATAATATTTATTTACAGAGCCGATCAGTTGAGAAGGTTGGTCAACTACTTCCAGGGTTCATCAAGGTAGATGAAAGAAATTTACCAAAAGTAGATGTCTTTATGATTGTAGAGTATTATCAAGAACTTCGCCATCCAGCTATTAAGCACGTTAAATTACATCTGCCATCTGATCATCTCAAGCCTGTAGTGGAATTCTCCCCTACAAACGCTGCTGGTCCCTGCCTAGCCGACCCCACCAATTCCCCAGTGTATGCCTCGTGGTCTAGGTCAACCAGCGCCGCCATACACCACGGAGCGGGGGTCAACTGCTAAGCCACGCCTACCCCCGCTATTTAAGACCTGACCTCGTGGTGATCTCTCTCTCTCTACCTACAGCCGCAGCCAGCAACACCTCCTCCTCCGCCGCTGCCTGGCGGCCCTCGCTCCTCCGCCTGCCTGGCGGTCCTCTCTCCCGCTGGCGAGCATGGCGACCCACAAGCTGTCCTTCTCTGAGCGTCCTCACCAACCAGCTCTCACTACTCAACGCTTGTAACCATGCTGCCTTCCCAGCACCAAGCTGCATTGTACATCCAATACAACATGTATATAGAGAGCACATTGTGAGTTTCCTTTCTCCATCCCATCCTGAGTGTGAACCAAACATCTGGAACCCCACAAGCCCATCCCCTGGCCATGGTCGTCCCTAGTCCTTCCACAACATTAAATATAGACATCAGTGACGAAAACTTATATTTTCCAGACATGAAATAGAGAACAGTGATGAAAACTTCCATGTTGGAGTTATCGGTCTTTTTTATCAATTTGGCAACCAGCAAGTAAATACACACGATGATACTTGAGCAGTAATTTATTTTAACCCAAAAATAAGGTACGCCTGTGTATATCAACATTGTATATGGCCACAAGTCCTGTATTTCTGCTGATAACAACTCGTACACCACAGCTGGCTGCCTCCAGGCTCCTGCTCAGCGGCTCGAGCCAACCTGTTACGTCACAACCAATCACAAAGCTTTTCGCAGTCACGTGATATTTTAGTTACTTTAATCCTTATTTTTTACACCTTTTGGCCTAATTTATTTTAAAAAATATTACCATAGTGAATTTAAGCGTTTTATATACTCATTGACCTGCCATCTTTCGAAAAAATTTCGACAGACAACTCGTCCATTGGTTCACTTATCTCCACATATCTGCCTTACTATAATATTTTTTCCGACAATTATTATTATTATTATTATTACTATTATTATTACTATTATTATCATTACTATTATTTATATTATTATTATTATTATTATTAAAGATCTATATTAGCCGTGACGAAGACAGGACTGTTGAGGAGTATTGTAGCAGGGGAAAATATTACCAGGGATTTGAAAAAAGTTCGAGGAAAATGTTGAAGATCCTGGAGCGAAGAGGGTGTGATCAGGCTGTGATGGTGCCATGTATCAGGCAGTAATGGTGCCACGTGTCAGGCAGTGATGGTGCCATGTATCAGGCAGTGATGGTGCCATGTATAAGGCAGTGATGGTGCCACGTGTCAGGCAGTGATGGTGCCATGTGTCAGGCAGTAATGGTGCCATGTATCAGGCAGTGATGGTGCCATGTATCAGGCAGTGGTGCCACGTGTCAGGCAGTGATGGTGACATGTATCAGGCAGTGATGGTGACATGTGTCAACGCAGTGATGGTGCCATGTGTCAGGCAGTAATGGTGCCATGTATCAGGCAGTGATGGTGCCATGTTTCAGGCAGTGATGGTGCCATGTGTCAGGCAGTAATGGTCTCATGTATCAGGCAGTGATGGTGATATGTGTCAGGCAGTGATGGTGACATGTGTCAACGCAGTGATGGTGCCATGTGTCAGGCAGTAATGGTGCCATGTATCAGGCAGTGATGGTGCCATGTTTCAGGCAGTGATGGTGCCATGTGTCAGGCAGTAATGGTCTCATGTATCAGGCAGTGATGGTGACATGTGTCAGGCAGTAATGGTGCCATGTGTCAACGTAGTGATGGTGCCATGTGTCAGGCAGTAATGGTGCCATGTATCAGGCAGTGATGGTGACATGTGTCAACGCAGTGATGGTGCCATGTGTCAGGCAGTAATGGTGCCATGTATCAGGCAGTGATGGTGCCATGTGCCAGGCAGTAATGGTGCCATGTATCAGGCAGTGATGGTGACATGTGTCAACGCAGTGATGGTGCCATGTATCAGGCAGTGATGGTGCTATGTGTCAGGCAGTAATGGTGCCATGTGTCAGGCAGTGATGGTGCTATGTGTCAGGCAGTGATGGTGCCATGTGTCAGGCAGTAATGGTGCCATGTGTCAGGCAGTGATGGTGCTATGTGTCAGGCAGTGATGGTGCCATGTGTCAGGCAGTAATGGTGCCATGTGTCAGGCAGTGATGGTGCCATGTGTCAGGCAGTGATGGTGCCATGTATCAGGCAGTGATGGTGACATGTGTCAGGCAGTGATGGTGCCATGTATCAGGCAGTAATGGTGCCATGTGTCAGGCAGTGATGGTGCTATGTGTCAGGCAGTGATGGTGCCATGTGTCAGGCAGTAATGGTGCCATGTGTCAGGCAGTGATGGTGCCATGTGTCAGGCAGTGATGGTGCCATGTATCAGGCAGTGATGGTGACATGTGTCAGGCAGTGATGGTGCCATGTATCAGGCAGTGATGGTGCCATGTGTCAACGCAGTGATGGTGCCATGTGTCAGGCAGTAATGGTGCCATGTATCAGGCAGTGATGGTGCCATGTGTCAGGCAGTGATGGTGCCACGTGTCAGGCAGTGATGGTGCCACGTGTCAGGCAGTGATGGTGACATGTGTCAGGCAGTGATGGTGCCATGTATCAGGCAGTGATGGTGCCATGTGTCAACGCAGTGATGGTGCCATGTATCAGGCAGTAATGGTGCCATGTGTCAGGCAGTGATGGTGCTATGTGTCAGGCAGTGATGGTGCCATGTGTCAGGCAGTAATGGTGCCATGTGTCAGGCAGTGATGGTGCCATGTGTCAGGCAGTGATGGTGCCATGTATCAGGCAGTGATGGTGACATGTGTCAGGCAGTGATGGTGCCATGTATCAGGCAGTGATGGTGCCATGTGTCAACGCAGTGATGGTGCCATGTGTCAGGCAGTGATGGTGCTATGTGTCAGGCAGTGATGGTGCCACGTGTCAGGCAGTGATGGTGCCATGTGTCAACGCAGTGATGGTGCCATGTGTCAGGCAGTGATGGTGCTATGTGTCAGGCAGTGATGGTGCCACGTGTCAGGCAGTGATGGTGCCATGTATCAGGCAGTGATGGTGACATGTGTCAGGCAGTGATGGTGCCATGTATCAGGCAGTGATGGTGCCATGTATCAGGCAGTGATGGTGACATGTGTCAGGCAGTGATGGTGCCATGTATCAGGCAGTGATGGTGCCATGTGTCAACGCAGTGATGGTGCCATGTGTCAGGCAGTGATGGTGCTATGTGTCAGGCAGTGATGGTGCCATGTGTCAGGCAGTGATGGTGCCACGTGTCAGGCAGTGATGGTGCCATGTGTCAGGCAGTGATGGTGCCACGTGTCAGGCAGTGATGGTGCCACGTGTCAGGTAGTAATGGTGAAGAAAATTCTATAAACAGGGTCGTGCAGAGGGAAAGAGGTGAGAGGTACTTAGGAGGCCGCACTGCTCACACGAGTGTTGAAAGGCGACCATTATGGCTGAAAAAAGGAGTGCAGACTAAGCTAATTTTACTGAACTCCATAAAAATAATGTATGGCTGGATTGAGGACACAACTGGAAGAGAAAATATCCATTTGGAGTTAACGGTAAAGTTGATGGAGAAAGTTCTTTTAGTTTCTTAATGTATCACAAATACACAGAAACGCTTACCTAGTCCCCTTTGAAGCCTACCATAGTGCCACATGAAGGAGAGTGAAGGCTACCATAGTGCCACATGAGGGAGAGTGAAGGCTACCATAGTGCCACATGAAGGAGAGTGAAGGCTACCATAGTGCCACATGAGGGAGAGTGAAGGCTACCATAGTGCCACATGAAGGAGAGTGAAGGCTACCATAGTGCCACATGAAGGAGAGTGAAGGCTACCATAGTGCCACATGAGGGAGAGTGAAGGCTACCATAGTGCCACATGAAGGAGAGTGAAGGCTACCATAGTGCCACATGAAGGAGAGTGAAGGCTACCATAGTGCCACATGAAGGAGAGTGAAGGCTACCATAGTGCCACATGAAGGAGAGTGAAGGCTACCATAGTGCCACATGAGGAAGAATGAAGGCTACCATAGTGCCACATGAAGGAGAGTGAAAGCTACAATAGTGCCACATGAGGAAGAATGAAGGCTACCATAGTGCCACATGAAGGAGAGTGAAGGCTACCATAGTGCCACATGAGGAAGAATGAAGGCTACCATAGTGCCACATGAAGGAGAGTGAAGGCTACCATAGTGCCACATGAGGAAGAATGAAGGCTACCATAGTGCCACATGAAGGAGAGTGAAAGCTACAATAGTGCCACATGAGGGAGAGTGAAGGCTACAATAGTGCCACATGAGGGAGAGTGAAGGCTACCATAGTGCCACGTGAGCAAGAGACGGAGAGAGAGATCATAATTGAGGATACAAGGAATCTGGGATAAATATGTGAGAATTGGGTTATCATTCGTGACTCGCTGCATCACACAAAGCATTCCAAGATCTGTTTTTACATCAAACAGCCACTCAGTACGGGGGAGGGGGGATTGATAACACTCTTGCCTCTTTCTGTTCATTTAAAACACTTTATTAAGGCTGACAAGCACTGCAAGGCCTACAATCTAAACTAATCAGTTAAAGAGGCCACGTATAGTATCTCTTTTTATAACCTCGAAATAAGGAATTTACCAACATAGTGTACAGACCATACCTGCCAAGTTGAGCTAACCACAGACGCGATACATCTGTTTCATTCAACACTCAAGAACAGACTGTCTTTTTTTTTAATAGCGCGCACTTGTTTGTGCTGGTGATGCTCTAAGCTCTACCAATCAGCTCAGCTCTGCCTATATGACATCACGTTCAGAGATCACTGTGATTGGTTACAGCATAGGCCTACACATGGCACAAACACACACCCTCACATTCTCCCTGCTGGTGTATTAGCGATATTTTTGGCACAAAAACTGTTATCTGTAAATTGAATTTATACAATTCTCAAAAACATGACAACAGGTCATAATTGTACTCCAGTTAAGAGCTGTATCTCAGGTCAGAGCTATACCCCAAGTCAGCTTTACCCCAGGTTAGATGTACAGAAGGTCAGCTGTACCCCAGGTCAGTTACATAACAGGTCAGCTCCTTAGTTCATATATAATACATCCAAGTCTTCGAACTCATTTCCATGAAAATTAAAATTCTGGAACAAACCACAAAGAGCCACTCACACTACCTGCCTAATCTATTTATTTATAAAGTTAAGACATACAGGGTTAGCGAAAAACGAATGCCCAGATATTAAATGGCTATGTCTTATATTAAAATGTGGGTATTAATGTTTGACGAACCTGTATATTTTGAGACACTTGCTCAGACAAATGATTTCGATCGCGTGTCCAAGAATTTGACTTCAGTTGACTAATTCTGACACTGACAGAATTTTGCCTATGTTTGACTTTTAAGGAGAGATAACACGTGATGGAAGATACGATGTGTCTTGTTGGTGTGTATGATGGACAGATAGACAGAGAGGGAAACACACACACACACACACACACACACACACACACACACTTACAATTCAATTACAATCAGTGACGTCAAGAACAGGAAACATTGAGTGAACATATTCACTAAACTTAACCCTTTATTTACTCTTCCTTCCCCTTCCCCTCTCCCTTCTCTGCACCTTTGTTCTACCCTTTGTCACCTGCTTCACTTATTATTCTTTCAGCCAGTGACGGCGGGGACAGTTGAAAAACTTAATAGCTATGTTTCATGTTGTTCTAGTAGAGGCTTGTGTCGCAGGTGTTGAAGTGTGCACAATTATTTAACGATTATTTTCAGTTGGTCAAGTAACTAAATTATGGAGGAGAATTTAGTGTTCAGTACAGCAGTTAACCTTAAGACGCCCCGGGGAGCGATGTTACCCCAGAGCAACAGTAAATGAAGTCACTCAGGATGTGAGGGACCACTGGTGTATATCAGATATCACTAACACATTAAGCGGAAGCCAGCTCATCGGATACAGAGAGTAATTATATACATCTTCGGAGATTTGATATGAAGTAGCTAAGTGATGCAACAATAAAAGAAGTAGAAACAAACAAGCCCAAGGTCTTGCTTTTATTTGTTGTGGAGAAAGTGATGCAAACAGCGGTGAGCCTTACTGAGAATATAAATGAAAACATTAACATATTTCGTAAAGTCATTATGTATAACTTAACACTCTCATCACGGTCTTGTGCTGCCTTCCCGGGTCGTGAGGTAACTTACAGGTGAGGCGCCCAGCCACTGATGCTGTAATGAGTCGTTATTGTGAGGCATAACTTTGGGCCGTGACCACCAGAGTGTACAGTAGGTCTCAGGGTCACTCAGCCTTCACACTCACTAGTGACCACCAGAGTGTACAGTAGGTCTCAGGGTCACTCAGCCTTCACACTCACTAGTGACCACCAGAGTGTACAGTAGGTCTCATGGTCACTCAGCCTTCACACTCACTAGTGACCACCAGAGTGTACAGTAGGTCTCAGGATCACTCAGCCTTCACACTCACTAGTGACCACCAGAGTGTACAGTAGGTCTCAGGGTCACTCAGCCTTCACACTCACTAGTGACCACCAGAGTGTACAGTTGGTCTCAGGGTCACTCAGCCTTCACACTCACTAGTGACCACCAGAGTGTACAGTAGGTCTCATGGTCACTCAGCCTTCACACTCACTAGTGACCACCAGAGTGTACAGTAGGTCTCAGGATCACTCAGCCTTCACACTCACTAGTGACCACCAGAGTGTACAGTAGGTCTCAGGGTCACTCAGCCTTCACACTCACTAGTGACCACCAGAGTGTACAGTTGGTCTCAGGGTCACTCAGCCTTCACACTCACTAGTGACCACCAGAGTGTACAGTAGGTCTCATGGTCACTCAGCCTTCACACTCACTAGTGACCACCAGAGTGTACAGTAGGTCTCAGGATCACTCAGCCTTCACACTCACTAGTGACCACCAGAGTGTACAGTAGGTCTCAGGGTCACTCAGCCTTCACACTCACTAGTGACCACCAGAGTGTACAGTAGGTCTCAGGGTCACTCAGCCTTCACACTCACTAGTGACCACCAGAGTGTACAGTAGGTCTCAGGGTCACTCAGCCTTCACACTCACTAGTGACCACCAGAGTGTACAGTAGGTCTCAGGGTCACTCAGCCTCCACACTCACTAGTGACCACCAGAGTGTACAGTAGGTCTCATGGTCACTCAGCCTCCACACTCACTAGTGACCACCAGAGTGTACAGTTGGTCTCATGGTCACTCAGCCTCCACACTCACTAGTGACCACCAGAGTGTACAGTTGGTCTCATGGTCACTCAGCCTCCACACTCACTAGTGACCACCAGAGTGTACAGTAGGTCTCATGGTCACTCAGCCTCCACACTCACTAGTGACCACCAGAGTGTACAGTAGGTCTCAGGATCACTCAGCCTCCACACTCACTAGTGACCACCAGAGTGTACAGTTGGTCTCATGGTCACTCAGCCTCCACACTCACTAGTGACCACCAGAGTGTACAGTAGGTCTCAGGATCACTCAGCCTTCACACTCACTAGTGACCACCAGAGTGTACAGTTGGTCTCAGGGTCACTCAGCCTCCACACTCACTAGTGACCACCAGAGTGTACAGTAGGTCTCAGGGTCACTCAGCCTTCACACTCACTAGTGACCACCAGAGTGTACAGTTGGTCTCAGGGTCACTCAGCCTCCACACTCACCCACAACTGTCATGACGGAAACATTCACCAGACGAGGTGGAAGATAACAATATTCACATTACATTATGTTATGATGAACTACTAACACTGGGAAGGTTAATGCATCAAGCAGAGTGTGTATGAATAATATTTTACCTAAACTTCCTCCTGCATAAATATGGAAATTTTGTGAATATCTTAAACCTGCAGATCATACTTGGGTGTTGCGATGTAATTTTCACTGTAGAAAGAATCACAAATAACTAACCTAACCTCACCTAAATTAATCTAACTTAACCTTACCTACTTCATATATAGCTTGACTATCTTATGATGGTAAACGATGTTTTAAAACTAACGGAGTGAATTTTGATACACTGTATAGGAATTCATTTCTATCAAGTAAAGGCAATGAAAGCAAAAGGAATAACCATGTAGGTTAGGTTAGGTTTTATATGAAAATAATTATTCATGCCTCACCTGAGATAATGACCGGAGGTACACACTCTCACACCTGCCTCACCTGAGATAATGACCGGAGGTACACACTCTCACACCTGCCTCACCTGAGATAATGACCGGAGGTACACACTCTCACACCTGCCTCACCTGAGATAATGACTGAAGGAACACACTCTCACACCTGCCTCACCTGAGATAATGACTGAAGGAACACACTCTCACACCTGCCTCACCTGAGATAATGACTGAAGGAACACACTCTCACACCTGCCTCACCTGAGATAATGACTGAAGGAACACACTCTCACACCTGCCTCACCTGAGATAATGACTGAAGGAACACACTCTCACACCTGCCTCACCTGAGATAATGACTGAAGGAACACACTCTCACACCTGCCTCACCTGAGATAATGACTGAAGGAACACACTCTCACACCTGCCTCACCTGAGATAATGACTGAAGGAACACACTCTCACACCTGCCTCACCTGAGATAATGACCGGAGGTACACACTCTCACACCTGCCTCACCTGAGATAATGACTGAAGGAACACACTCTCACACCTGCCTCACCTGAGATAATGACTAATCTCTATAAGTGTCTCATCTAGTTACGTGTTTTAAGAAAATATCCATTAGTACGATGACCCACTACACCAGCACAGTCGTCCAGGCGTCACCGGTCTAGACAGTGTCCCGAGAGCTGAGGTTTACTACATCAATTTATAAAGTGTTTATAGACTGAAAGATGATGACGACTCCTTCACTCGATAGAAAGTTTGACAAGAAAACTTAAGGAAAACTTGTGTTCTTGGTACGGTAATTATGAACTTTAATTATGTCCTAATTAGTGGAGTAATTAATGATGTTTTAATATTAGGTTGTTGAGGGAGGAAGGAGGAGGGTGTAGGGTGCAGGGAGGTGGGTGTAGGGTGTAGGGAGGAGGGTGTAGGGTGTAGGGAGGATGATGTAGGGTGTAGGGAGGAGGGTGTAGGGTGTAGGGAGGAGGGTGTAGGGTGTATGGTGCAGGGAGGAGGGTGTATGGTGCAGGGAGGAGGGTGTAGGGTGCAGGGAGGTGGGTGTAGGGTGCAAGGAGGAGGGTGTAGGGTGTAGGGAGGATTGTGTAGGGTGTAGGGAGTAGGGTGTAGGGAGGATGATGTAGGGTGTAGGGAGGAGGGTGTAGGGAGGAGGGTGCAGGGTGTAGGGAGGAGGGTGTAGGCTGTATGGTGCAGGGAGGAGGGTGTATGGTGCAGGGAGGTGGGTATAGGGTGTAGGGAGGAGGGTGTAGGGAGGATGGTGTAGGGTGTAGGGAGGAGGGAGGAGGGTGTAGGGAGGAGGGCGTAGGGTGTAGGGAGGGTGTAGGGTGCAGGGAGGAGAGTGTAGGGCATAGGAAGGAGGGTGTAGGGTGCAGGGAGGAGGGTGTAGGGTGCAGGGAGGAGGATGTAAGGTGTAGGGAGGAGGGTGTAGGGAGGAGGGTGTAGGGTGTAGGGGCGGAGGGTGTAGGGTGCAGGGAGGAAGGTGTAGGGTGGAGGGTGTAAGGTGCAGGGAGGAGGGTGTAGGGAGGAGGGTGTAGGGGGAGGGTGTAGGGTGCAGGGAGGAGAGTGTAGGGTGTAGGAAGGAGGGTGTAGGGTGCAGGGAGGAGGGTGTAGGGTGTAGGGAGGATGGTGTAGGGAGGAGGGTGTAGGGAGGAGGGTGTAGGGTGTAGGGAGGAGGGTGTAGGGTGCAGGAAGGAGGGTGTAGGGTGTAGGGAGGAGTGTGTGAGGTGTAGGGAGGAGGGTGTAGAGTGGAGGGTGGAAGGAAGAGGGTGTAGGGTGGAAGGAGGAGGGTGGAGGGAGGAGGGTAAAGGGTGGAAGAAGGAGGGGGTAAGGAGGAGGGTGGAAGGAGGATGGTGGAGGGAGGATGGAGGAAGAAGGAGTGTGGAGGGTGTAATAAAAGGGACCCCCACACACACCCATGGCCTGCCCGCCCATGATACTCGGTACGACTAGACAGGAAACTTGAGGCTGTAGTGTTAACCTGTCAAGTGAAGAAAAATGCCCCCAATTCCTCACTTAACGGCCGTCGTCCTCAAGCCACAGATGCCCTACTGGGGGGGGGGGGGGGATACCATAGCTCCACCCACACACAGTAACTCCACCTCCCATACTATAGACTGACCACTCAGAGAAAAAATGCTTGAAGAATCTTTGAAAACCAGATTCTGATTGGAGGAACTTTCCTCATGACTGTAAGGAACTGTTACTGTGTTAGCCGAAAAATAATCAGTTTGGCTTTGGGTGTAGTGAGACGAGGTGGTGGAATCCCACGTCGGGAGATAACAGAAGTACGGGCAGGGCGGTAAGCTTGTATCAGCACCCGACAGTAGTATCATTAAAATTTTCACCCCAATATACACATTTATATATATTGGTACACATAACAATTGTCATGGACTGTTTACCTTAGAACATCCTTCTCAGGAAGCGCCTATGTCAGCCTTACACTCGAGCGGGCCAGTTAACCACAACAAATCTTGCCTGAGCTAAGCAACATCCTCTCATACTCAAACCTTCATGACGTCAATGTTTCTAAACACTGACTGCCGGTGGCTAACAGCTCTCCTCTAGAGGTGACCCTTCCTGGGTGAGACAAACTTAAGAGGTAGTAACGCTTCCTGGGGAAGACAGGTAAGAGGAGGTAACATTTCCTGGGCGAGACAGATAGTTGACAACCACTAAACAGGGAAGTGTACCACTTAACTAGGGGCAGCCTCCAAGGTTACTCACAGTTCTTCCCTGGAGAGGATTCAGATAAAATCCTCTCAGAGCTTGTCAGTGTATGTAGCGAGTAACTTTAATAAACCACAGAAGAGATTAATAAGTGTTTACCTCAGGAACCTGCCACTTAAGAGTTCCTGAACTTAACTACAATAATTTGTGTTATAAAAAGGCAGTATAATAAGCTTGTTGTGTGTTTCTCTGTATAGTGAAGCTTTCCTAGGGTGTTAACCTAGAGATAAGGATAAAACATGTATCATAACACGTCCTTCGTTTGAATAATTTAAGAAGCGTAGATATCTCTTTAAATATTCCCTAACTTATATACTAACAATAAGGACTTGCCCAGTAACAGATGAACGAATACACGTATATAAGTAAATGAGAATAACGTAAAGAAATAAGAAGTAATGAAAAGAAAGAATTAATTAACGAATTAAAAAATAAAAAACAAACAAACTCCCCTGAATAAATACAAATATTTACACTAATAAATCGGATTCATTACAAGGGAGGAAAGTGGAGGGAGGAGGTAAGACGGAGAATGACGGAGAGAGGAAGGAGGAAGATGGAGGGAGGAGGGTGGAAGGAATAGGGTGTAGGGTGGATAAAGGGGGGAAAAGGGTGGAGGACTATACTCAGCAGCCCACAACTGACGTACACCGTCCCCTCATTCCTCAGCGCATCTTACACTGTGATAAACTTTACACAGAGGAATAAGATGCAGGTGACGTGGGATCTCCTCAACTAAATTAGCATGAAAGTAAAAAAATGGATGATAATTTTTTGTTTTGTAAAAGTATCAAGATAAAATTAACGTGAGAGAGAAAATATACAGTTATTAAGTTAATAAGTATATAAGGAAAAGTTTAAAAATACAAGGTTAATCTGCCAAGGTTAATCCGCAAGGCAGCGGGGCAGTGGTTGGTAGGCGCCAGAAAGTGTCCACATGCCAATGGGCCTATCGCCGTCCCTCTGGGGCCCACTGATGCTCCGAGTTCCCCTGCTGGTCTAGCCTGGGCCCAAGAGGCACCCAGCTACCGTGTGTTGGCACGAGGAGGCACAACAGGAGTCATGATGGTGAAGAGGCTGTGTACTGGCTGGGGAAGACTTATGCAAGTTGCTTCCCTGTTCGCCACGAGGGCTAGCTAGCGGCGGTAGCTGAAAGCGAGAGGGAGCAAGCAATGCTGCCACCTTAACACTAACATAGTGCTGCCACACTAAACGCATTTCACACACACACACACACACACCACATAAGTTTATAATGGGATCAACAGCCAGGCGTGTTGTGGCATAAGGATGGCGGCCATAACTCTGTGATATGATAAACAACTACCAATGATTTGACTTATTTATGACACCATAAATAAATAAATAAATAAATAAATCCAACCTAACCCACCATCACCTGGGGCGGGAAACTAAATCAACTTGTTACAAAAACTTAATCAGTATTATTCATCTCTTAATGTTAACGCCTGTACTTCCCCCCTCCCTTACCTTACCCTTCCCTCCCTTGCCCTACCTTACCTTACCCTTCCTACCTCCCTTAACCTCCCTTGCCATCCCTTACCTTACCCTCCCCCGTCTTACCATACCCTCCTTCCCTCATCCTCCCTTACCTTACTCTCCCTCCCTTATCCTTCATCACCTTTCCTTACGCTCCCTAACCTTTCTTTAATCTCTCATACTCTTCTTTACCCTAGCTTACCTTACCCTTCCTCCCTCCCTAATTCTCTCTCCCTTATCCTCCCAAATTATCCTTTCCTTACCTTATTTTATCCTCCTTTATCCTCTCTTCTTACCCTCCCTTATCCAATCACCTTACCCTGCCTTATCCTTTCTCCCTACCTTCCATTATCTTCTCTCCTTATCCTTCCTTATCCTCTCTCCTTATCATCTCTTTTATCTTATCTTCCCACCTAACCCCCTTTACCCTCTCTTCCTCTCCTTTATCTTTCCTCACTTGTTATCTCTAATCTTACCTCTACCTTAATGCATCTCCTCCTCCTCCTCCTATTCCTCCCATAGCCAGTGAGGGAAGACATACATTATGAATATTGGTAAATTGTATGAGAGAGAGAGAGAGAGAGAGAGAGAGAGAGAGAGAGAGAGAGAGAGAGAGAGAGAGAGAGAGAGAGAGTGTATTTATGCCACGTAGTTAAGGGAGGTAAAGACTAATTGATGTGTTAGGTCAACTTCTGATACTTTCATCATCTAAACTCGCTTACTGTTACTGTTTCTACTCTTACCATGCTACAGAGTGTTCGTGTCATAGCTGTAACGAGGTGTGTTACTGGATGCTGTTTTGGGTTGATACTGTTTCTGTTGTTATGGGTACAACTATAATTTGGTTGTGTTACTTTTACCGCTGTTATGAGCTATGTTACTGGTACAGCTGTTACGTGATAGGGAAATTTACACAACTTTTGTCACATTGTGTTACAGGTGACGTAAGCACTATGTTCTTAATTGCAATATAAATAACTATACCCCGGTACAGTATAGTGACGTATTAGTGTTTACTGTAGCATTAAATATCTAAACAGTGGCCGCGGCAAAATCAACACTGCCTGGCCACTGATTACTTCCGTGGAAAACTGTTCATGACAAGAATATCACCAACACGACGCTTTGTAAACACTGTCATGAGAGGAACATCAGTGTTGACAGTAAGCTTGTGCGGTGTTTTTCTGACCGTGCTGCCAGCGGCCTTTCCACTGTGAGTCTCCCGTCAAGAGACTTTAAGCTGTTGTTGTGTGTGTGTGTGTGTGTGTGTGCAGCAGAGAAACTTACAGCTGGTAGCACTAGAGAGTATAAAAAAGACCATCTGAGATATTTTTGTTCCATCAGGTGGCAACGTGGTACCCTCTGGCCGCAGGTGGTGTGAACGCACTATATGGCTTATAATAATAACTAGCAGAATCGCCGCTCATCCGCTAGACCACGGTAGGACGTCACACTCAGGGAGGCTCCACATTGTCTCACTTTTCAGTCTCCAAAACTTCTTCTTCCATCAATAGTTCATTAACGGTGTATGTATGTTCCACCATGTTTTTCACTACAACGGTACAGCAACGTATATGTTTTTAGCATTAAACTGTTATTATTTTATTGTCTTATCATCACTACATATAGCACCACCATCACTACCATTACTATTACCACCATCATCACTACCACCACCACTATCACCACAAACATGCCACTATCACCTTCACCACCATTACCACTACCACCGTCACCATCATCACTACATATAACATCACCCATCATCACTACATATAACACCATCCATCATCACTACATATAACACCACCCATCATCACTACACATAACGACATCCATCATCACTACATATAACATCATCCATCATCATTACATATAACACCATCCATCATCATTACTACATATAACACCATCCATCTACAAATCGGCAAAGTACTTTCCGAGATTCTCGTGCGGACACACACACAAACAAACACACAGACATACTTCTTTGTTTTATATATATAGATGGAAGTTCGTTAAGTCTATTATCACACAAAGTAATTCGTGTGGTGCCCTTGTGAACTTGAAAGTGAACCGGTACAGTGGAGAAGGTCATAGTGAACCGGTACAGTGGTGGAGAGAAGGCCATAGTGAACCGGTACAGTAGTGGGGGGGGGGACCCTTGTGAACCGGTACACATCATACGGATATATCAGAACACCGTGTTCACTTTACTTAAATATGTGATAATAAAAATATTCACCTCCACGTGCAGTAACAAAGCTCATTGTCTCACATGGTACGGTGTTACAGTGGTAAGTTTTACTCCAGAAATAATACATCGTTTTAAGTAGCATAAAACACAGCACAGTACAGCAGTCAGTAAGCACATATGTCACTGAGGCTCACAGCACCTGGGAATAATATCTTTTCATCATAACTGTCCAGTACACAAAAAAATTCTGACGTTATACCTAAAGCGACAACGTTTTCTTTATTTATCTTCGTCAAACTTTTGTCAAGTTGGAAAATATTAGAAACGCTGCCACGACGACAAAAATATTTTCTGGACTGGAAGAGATTTTTGAATTCGTGAGAGAACATCCATTATTTCCTGTGTTTGGTTATGTTTGTTTGTTTGTTTATGTCACGACCAAACTTGTTTAAAGCAGGACCGCGTAAATATGTTTAAAATTAAATATTCAGTCCAGTATTGTGAGAACGGTTATGTACCTCAACAAGTCTTCTAAAATCACTCGACAAACACCTAAATCCATATGTTAGATACGAAGTTGTTTACATTTATGTCTTTACGAATAGCCAGGAGGACGAACACACACACACACACATACACACACACGAAAACAGAAATAGCTATTATCCTCACGTTACCTGAACACCAGTCTCGTGGTGGGCGGACACCTCGTCACCAGTAATTTTTTCAGGTAAATTTTATCACCCTTTACAATTCTAATCACTTTACCACACAAACACATGTATTACTCCTTCATAAATGTTAACTCGATGGTGAGGTGAACAAGAATGACCAGATAATTATCTCTTAACTCGTGTGTTCCTGACTCTGACCTTGGCTTCCCTCGTCCGAATCCCCAAACTTATATTTAATTATATTTTCTTTATTTAATTATTAAAAAAAATAACATTGAAAACAGAGTCTTTTTTGTGGACAATGAAGCCGAGGTTAGGTTGCGTTGGGTTGGTTTGGGTTGGGTTGGGTTGGGTTAGGTTAGGTTAGGTTGGGTTATGTTGGGTTGGATTGTGTTAGGTTAGGTTTACCCTGATTTTAATTATTTATGAATAAATACACACAGATAAAAATCCATTGAAAGTTGGGATATTGAAGCAAAATAGTTTTAAGCCTTTATGACAACCAAAACCGAACAGAAGTTCTCCTTTTCTCTGCCAACAGCCGCCATATACCCAATTTCTCTCAATGACAACAATCAAAACTCTCTCTCTGCCAACAGCAACCATATACACAACTTCCCTCACTGACAACAATCAAAACTTGCACAACTTGGTACACCCAGTAATCTAAAGTTTGGTCAGCCAGCCTGGAGAACATTATCTCTGTGACAGGGTAATGTCCCGGACGCAACATTCCCCGGCATTATGTTGCAGAAGCGGCGTCCATGTTGTATGTTGCAGCCAGACTCTGGTAATATTTGTCGTTTGACGAAGAAACTCAGAGTTTACGTAAGAAATATTACACTCATAAATTTACTCAGAATACCCAAGGGAATCAGTGTTTTTAAGGCAGAGTATTTCAAGCAGTGTGAGGGAGAAACATGTTTTTCTTCATATAAATAACACAAACCCAAACACCAACACCTGCACTTCTTGAGAATAAAAACAACCATCAGAAGCAGGAAATGAACCACATAAATTCACTGTTGATACAAAGAGAGAAATGTACAGGACGCTCAGCCGCCAACACGGTTCAGCTGAGAAAGCGCGCGCGCGCGTGTGTGTGTGTGTGTGTGTGTGTGTGTAGTGAGAGAAAGTACAAGTGTAGTCAACAAACAAATCGCTTAATGGTAAGGATGGTGGTCAAACAGTTGGTCAGCCGCCCAGGGAGGAAGTAAACACAACGACCAGTGAAACCATAAATGACACCCGTGTAACCCAAACGCCATACATGACACCCGTGTGTGTCAAACAGCACTCATGACTCCCGTGTGTCTCGACTAGCCCATGACTCACATTTACACTATAGTAAACCTTCTATTCTGTGCCTACATTACGGTAAAACGTTTATACTGTTTCTACATTAAGGTAAAACCTTTAAACTGTGTCTACATTACGGTAACACGTTTATACTGTGTCTACATTACGGTAAAACTTATATTATGTGTCTACATTACGGTAAAACTTTTATACCGTGCCTACATTACGGTAAAACGTTTGTACTGTGTCAACATTACGGTAAAACTTTTACTGTGCCTACATTACGGTAAAACTTTTATTATGTGTCTACATTACGGTAAAACGTTTATACTGTGTCTACATTACTGTAAAACTTTTATTCTGTGTCTACATTACGGTAAAACTTTTATGCTGCGTCTACATTACGGTAAAACTTTTATACTGTGTCTACATTACGGTAAAACTTTTATACTGTGTCTACATTACGGTAAAACTTTTATTCTGTGTCTACATTACGGTAAAACTTTTATAAAATGTCTACATTACGGTAAAACGTTTATACTGTGTCTACATTACGGTAAAACTTTTATAAAATGTCTACATTACGGTAAAAGGTTTATACTGTGTCTACATTACAGTAAAACTTTTATACTGTGTCTACATTACGGTAAAACTATACTGTGTCTACACTGTGGCAAATACTCCATGCAAAGACAGAAAAAAATGTCAATAAATTTACAGATGGAAACTCCAGTGTGTTCCACCACAGAGAATCAAAGTGGATTCTCCTGTGAATGTTCCACTACAGAGCAACATAGAATGTAGTCTCCTGTGAGTGTTTAACCACAGAGAAACATAGACAAGTTACTACAAATTTGAAATTGATTTAAAAGTGAGTTTGTGCTACAGCAAGTGAAGAGGAAGCAAACTCACCTGCTCGGAGTGTAAGAAACTTATGTTGTGGTGAACACAAGTTAAACGGATTCCATGTCGTTTTGCCTCCCTCCCTCCCTCCCTGTGCCTATCATATTTTTCTCCTCTCTATATCTGTTGACAGGAGCAGCAATAGATAGCGTTATTAAATAAAAAGAAGATATATTAAATAGTAATGCATTATTGATGTCTTGTGTTGCTTTTCTTACTGCTTCGGGTGATGAATGGAAAATAGTTTGTTATAATGTTTCTTAATTGTATCACATAATCACAGCCAACGTCACCATCACCATGACACTCAACAACATTATCATCATCACAACTATAACAACCCGGTGTGTCTCTGCCTAAACTTACCCCAAAAGACACATTGCTGGACACAAATGATATTACTATATTTCGGTTTCAAGTAGGGTAGAATTCATGAGATACTCTTTAGGTGTTCCTAAATACTCGGTCATGGCTGAAGAATAAAATTCTGGACGAAAATGACCAATAGAAACACCTAGGTAAATCTGCCTTATTTGCATACAGTATATTTACAAATAAAAGGCTCAAGACATAATATAAATGCACTTCCTACCTAATTTGGAATTCAGCATAAGCACCACTGACTCTCACCTAGCATTCCATAGGAAAGGATACACAAACCTTGAGCCACATGGCTCAGAAGGAGGAGAGAGAGGCAGACAGACATCTATCCTCAACCAAACCCTGGAGAAAACAGAGGGTAAAGGAGAGGCAGAGACATCTGCTCTCAAGCAATGCTGGTACAAGACAGAGGGAGACACCGTTGGTCAGCAGGGCTGGCGGCCCAGGCCATCTCAGTAAGCTCTGTCCACCTGCGCATGGGAACACAATGAGGGAATAATATAACCCAAACTAAATATTATAGCAATAAGAACTCGACCATAACAACAATTGGCTACCTGACAACCCAACGCATGGCAGTACTGGGTCAGCCACACCCATTTCGGTCAAACCCATGAGGTATGAGAACCTGTGGTGTACGACACAATCCCTTGCCGCCACGTGGGCTGGAGGTTGATGTAATCACATAGGAAAATCCCCACAGTATGAATAGGGAGAAAGCATGTCCCATAGATATTATATAAATATAAATATAATTACAAACCACGTTCCCGTGACAACCAGGATCACCAACACCATTTCAACCTGGGATATAAGAGGTATAAACAGGAAGGTTATACACGTGATAAAACAACACAGGTAAAATAATTTCCACTCTTGTGTTTACAACAAAAAAATGTTTGATGCATACGAAACACCCCAGGCGAACTGTAGGATAGGGTATGTACTGAAACTTTGAAACCCATGAAGAGTAAATCTGTGTGAGTAATTCTGCTACACGAACACTGTGTTAAGCCACCTTGATCAACACAAAGCTGGGAAGCTCTGTGACGGATTACCTCTCCGATAATGATTTCTGTCTTACTAAATATTCACTTGACGTTTTTCGTAATAAAATGCATTTTATGATTACTTTCATAATCTGTTAGTTGAAGGCATATATAAATATACCTTTCAAGAAGTGAGTTATATCTTTATGATAGCATACTTATAGTCAATGAAGATAACTGTGTACAGGTTAACAAAAATATCAGGAAATATGAAGTGATTCTTTTAACAGACCCACGACACTTGCGCAAGGTGTGGATGTATGATCAGACCCGCAACACTTGAACAAGGTGTGGGTGTATGATTAGACCCCACGACACTTGAACAAGGTGTGGATGTATGATCAGACCCGCAACACTTGAACAAGGTGTGGGTGTATGATTAGACCCCACGACACTTGAACAAGGTGTGGATGTATGATCAGACCCACGACACTTGAACAAGGTGTGGGTGTATGATTAGACCCCACGACACTTGAACAAGGTGTGGATGTATGATCAGACCCACGACACTTGAACAAGGTGTGGATGTATGATCAGACCCACGACACTTGAACAAGGTGTGGGTGTATGATCAGACCCACGACACTTGAACAAGGTGTGGATGTATGATCAGACCCACGACACTTGAACAAGGTGTGGGTGCATGATCAGACCCACGACACTTGAACAAGGTGTGGATGTATGATCAGACCCACGACACTTGAACAAGGTGTGGGTGTATGATCAGACCCACGACACTTGAACAAGGTGTGGGTGTATGATCAGACCCACAACACTTGAACAAGGTGTGGATGTATGATCAGACCCACGACACTTGAACAAGGTGTGGATGTATGATCAGACCCACGACACTTGAACAAGGTGTGGATGTATGATCAGACCCACGACACTTGAACAAGGTGTGGATGTATGATCAGACCCACGACACTTGAACAAGGTGTGGGTGTATGATCAGACCCACGACACTTGAACAAGGTGTGGATGTATGATCAGACCCACGACACTTGAACAAGGTGTGGGTGTATGATCAGACCCACGACACTTGAACAAGGTGTGGATGTATGATCAGACCCACGACACTTGAACAAGGTGTGGGTGTATGATCAGACCCACGACACTTGAACAAGGTGTGGGTGTATGATCAGACCCACGACACTTGAACAAGGTGTGGATGTATGATCAGACCCACAACACTTGAACACGGTGTGGGTGTATGATCAGACCCACGACACTTGAACAAGGTGTGGATGTATGATCAGACCGACGACACTTGAACAAGGTGTGGGTGTATGATCAGACCCACGACACTTGAACAAGGTGTGGATGTATGATCAGACCCACGACACTTGAACAAGGTGTGGGTGTATGATCAGACCCACGACACTTGAACAAGGTGTGGGTGTATGATCAGACCCACGACACTTGAACAAGGTGTGGATGTATGATCAGACCCACAACACTTGAACAAGGTGTGGGTGTATGATCAGACCCACGACACTTGAACAAGGTGTGGATGTATGATCAGACCCACGACACTTGAACAAGGTGTGGATGTATGATCAGACCCACGACACTTGAACAAGGTGTGGGTGTATGATCAGACCCACGACACTTGAACAAGGTGTGGATGTATGATCAGACCCACGACACTTGAACAAGGTGTGGGTGTATGATCAGACCCACGACACTTGAACAAGGTGTGGATGTATGATCAGACCCACGACACTTGAACAAGGTGTGGGTGTATGATCAGACCCACGACACTTGAACAAGGTGTGGGTGTATGATCAGACCCACGACACTTGAACAAGGTGTGGATGTATGATCAGACCGACAACACTTGAACAAGGTGTGGGTGTATGATCAGACCCACGACACTTGAACAAGGTGTGGATGTATGATCAGACCCACGACACTTGAACAAGGTGTGGATGTATGATCAGACCCACGACACTTGAACAAGGTGTGGGTGTATGATCAGACCCACGACACTTGAACAAGGTGTGGATGTATGATCAGACCCACAACACTTGAACAAGGTGTGGGTGTATGATCAGACCCACGACACTTGAACAAGGTGTGGATGTATGATCAGACCCACGACACTTGAACAAGGTGTGGATGTATGATCAGACCCACGACACTTGAACAAGGTGTGGGTGTATGATCAATATCACATTAGTATGATTTAAGAGGTGTCTTACAGATGAAGGTGTTATGGCTTTCAACCATTTTCTCACTAACGTAACGTAACCTAATCTAATCTAACCTGTATACTAACCTAACCTAACCTTACTTAACCTAACATAAAGAAAGATAACCAAACCTAACCCAAGCTAAATTATCGTAACCTTCCTTGACCAAAGTAACTTAGGCAAACCTAATACAACTCAACCTAACCGTAACCAACTTAACGTATGCTTATCTAAGCTTAACCAACCTAACCTTAATTAAACAAGAAAAATACTGACCTAACCAATCAAAGCTAACCAAAACTAATAATTAAATTTAATCTAATCCAAATTAATTTAACCTAACCTAACCTAAGCCAAACTAACTTAAGCTAAGCTAAGCTAAGCTAAGCTAAGCAAGCAAAATACTAATCAAATTTAATCATGAAATAACCTAACCTAATACTAGTGTCACATACTTCAACAGGCATGGATATCAACGTAATGATCAAAATCTGCGAAATTATGTTACAATTTCCATTTCATGGTGAGTTTGGGCTTATAATATTTAATTGACCTCTGATTACAAAAACGACGCCGTCAATCGAATTTCCGTGGTCAAAAACCTGAATTTAGACATTAATCTCATGTTTCCAGAGGATATAATTCATATCTAAATATTAACATAGATGTGTTAATATAGGGGTAACGGGAAATGTCTGAGAGGAGCTGTAAGGTTACCTGACTGGATCTGGGTGTTGGGATATAGAACAAGAAAATAATGAGTAACGCCGTATATAAACAATGGACAACCCTCACCCCCCCAAGTGTCAGGTTTATAATGTATTAGTTTACAGTACCGCTTTCTTAATATTCACCTAAACATTTTTACTTTACTATGAGGGTGACGTCTTACCTCCTGGTCCCTCATACAGCCGTGTTCCTTATTTACAAAGTATCATTTACTTCTTCGTTTGTTGTGTTTTGGAACAAGTCCAGGTTGTTATCCCGCCTCTGTGCTCTCTACCTCCTTCCTCTTCTTTTCCTGACCTGGTGTGTCCTATGTGTCACAACTATACACTAGTGACAACCCGACCTGGTGTGTCCTATGTGTCACAACTACGCACTAGTGACAACCTGACCTGGTGTGTCCTGTGTGTCACAACTACACACTAGTGACAACCTGACCTGGTGTGTCCTATGTGTCACAACTATACACTAGTGACAACCTGACCTGGTGTGTCCTATGTGTCACAACTATACACTAGTGACAACCCGACCTGGTGTGTCCTATGTGTCACAACTACACACTAGTGACAACCTGACCTGGTGTGTCCTATGTGTCACAACTATACACTAGTGACAACCCGACCTGGTATGTCCTATGTGTCACAACTACACACTAGTGACAACCCGACCTGGTGTGTCCTATGTGTCACAACTACACACTAGTGACAACCTGACCTGGTGTGTCCTATGTGTCACAACTACACACTAGTGACAACCTGACCTGGTGTGTCCTATGTGTCACAACTACACACTAGTGACAACCTGACCTGGTGTGTCCTATGTGTCACAACTACACACTAGTGACAACCTGACCTGGTGTGTCCTGTGTGTCACAACTACACACTTGTGGCAGCCTCCAGTTGGTGTACACTCACTCACATTTGACATTAATTCACTGATTTGTTTTACTTTAATCGAAAAAAAAAAATCACTGTTGTAACCCGATGTCAGCCACATCCTGTACCATCCTCTCAACACGATGAAAACTGCTCCTCTTGGCGTGGATGATGTTTTTTTGTTTTTCTTCTCTTGTGTACTCTATACTTATTGACCATGTTATTTTAGTAACCTTCCAGCACACACACACACACACACACACACACACCATAGATTATTTTAAATAGTTTTCAAGTTATTTATATAACTTGAGTGACCGATTGATTGATATCATCCCGAGTTTCACGAACATCTTTCCAACCTTCCTGTAAGCTGTTTAGTTGTTTACTGTTGGAAACGTAACAATAAATGATCCCAGTATTAATCTAAATGAACATATAGATAGTGAGTCAGGTCAAGTCTAGTGTAGATACCCACCATGGTGAGTCAGGTCTTGTGTAGATACCAACCAAGATGAGTCAGGTTTAGTGTAGATACCCACCATGGTGAGTTAGGTGTTGGTTTTGTCTGGTTTTCAAGAGAGTTTTTCTAAGGTTTTCCAACTTCTTCCCTCATTAATGACGTCGCCTCGAGTCCTTCAGCTCTTGGCTCTTACCCTAATGAGACTTTCTTTCTCTCTTGTTTTCTCTAAATTTTTCTCTCTCTCAGATCTGTCTCTACTTCTGTCTGTATCTGGCTTCCTATTTGTTTCTCTGTATCTTTCTCTCTGATTTTTTTTGGGGGGTTGGCTCTTTCCCTATTTCTCATTCTATCTCGTACTCTCAACTAAGTTTATTTCTATTTTTCACCCTCTCTCTCTTTCTCTCGTTTTATCTCTCATCCTTTTCATATCTGTGTTTATAAGTGCAATTTTTGTGCCTGTAGCTTAAGGAGCATTATTGTGATGAGGTCTTTGTACCGCCTCAGTAAGGCCTCCCCCCACCATAACACACACACACACACACACACACACACACATGTGTTGTATGGGCCTGTTAATGGAGGTATACACACTGCAGAACACTGAGTGAAGAGTTGATGTGGATTACACAGAACTATCGATCTATAGAGCGGTACAGGTGTTGTCGACTTATCACTTCAGTCATTGGGTCCACAGTTGCCACAGACTAAGTTACCCCACTTAAGAATGTCGAGTAAAACCACTAATTTACAAAAAGAAAGAATAGGGTTATGTCTACTTACAGTCTATACAGAGATTACTAGAGGGGGGGTCGATACTGTCTGGAATATGGTTGAGCGTCTGTTGACGGCAAGACCCTGCTACGTGGGTGACCTGGGCTTGGGTTCAAAGTGCTGAAACATGGGTAGGTGAACTAGTTGGAACTGGTAAAATTGCTTTCTTCCCTTAGTTACAGCAACATGAGCTAGAGTGGCAACTGAAGTATGATGGACAAGCCTTCATAATGACATTAAGATATACTAATAATCGTATACGCGCAATGGCTTGCAGGCACGCGCACACCTACACACCCACTCAGGAAGGAAAATGGATTATAATATATGTTCTCCTTACATGGTAAAAAGCCACTGTAAATTCCCCTTATATCGAAAACAGCTATTATAATGTGCTCCCTTTTATAGAAAAAGGCCACTTCAGGTATATGCTTCCTTATATAGGGAAAGGCCACAATTTTCTCGTATTTTATCGGAAACAGGCGCTTATAGTGGAAACGTCCACTATATGCTCCCTTTTTATCGGGAAACATAAAGGACATTTATTTATATGTTAGAAATGCCCGGCGAGGACCACCAGGTTGTCTTTGTTTCCACCATTTACTAATAAGTAGATTACCAACGTAGGGAAGCCTCTGGTTGGTATTCTGTATGACGAAAATTCGCCCAGAAATGTTTACCTATATATGGTGAAACCTGGTTGATGTGAGGCAGAATGGTGGCTGTGTTAACTTTGAGCCTGGTTAATGCTTGGCCAGATTTCAACCTTTTATGCCACCTAACACCACTTCATTTCCATCACTGAAAACATCAAAGATTTGTTCCTCATAGAATAATCAAAATTTTAATATGTCACGTCAGATGAAAGAGATTTACGACTCTTAATTAACTTGTGTAAAAGCACCTGGCAGGGAACACAGCGTAGTAATACAGGAAAGTAAGCCGAAGATCCTCCTGTATTAAGGTACAGTTTGGCATGTTGGGGATTAACACCTGAGTTACAACACAAACAACTTATCCTCAGACACAAGTTGAAAACGTTGTAATGAATCTTATTATTTTTGTCATTATACTTTGAGCATTTGAACACCATGTTTCTCAGTGTTCATTGCACTTTGAACACCATGTTTCCCAGTGTTCATTGTACTTTGAACACCATGTTTCCCAGTGTTCATTGTACTTTGAACACCATGTTTCCCAGTGTTCATTGTACTTTGAACACCATGTTTCCCAGTGTTCATTGTACTTTGAACGCCATGTTTCTCAGTGTTCATTTTACTTTGAACATCACGCTTCTCAGTGTTCATTATAATTTGAATATCACAGTATCTTTGAAATAATCTTCTTAGAATAGCCCTTTGGAAAATCCTCCCTGGAATATCCTTGGTGGAATAAGGTGAGCCTCTGCAAGTTAATTAGAGGCGGGCGTGTCTTTAAATGAATCGAATCTTATTATATGGCATATATTCTATAAGTCCTCCCTTGTGATGAAAGACACTCAGTATTGTGACACCTGATAAAAAAGATACACTTCACTAAATATATCTTTATGGTAATCTATTTCATCTGTGTTTTCTTTCATTGGTGTAGCTGTTATCTGTATTTGGAGTTTGTTTGAAGATCCATTCAGACGACAGGTGAAGTGGTGAAGAGACACTTGTTAATTAAGGTATTTAAATTAAGGTACTATGTATATTTGTTCCTATTACCTGTATGAAGAGAGAGAGAGAGAGAAAGCGAGAGAGAGAGGGAGAGAGAAAGAGAGAGAGAGAATAATTTATTATGTTCTACCACTAAGAAGATTCCTGGTGTCTATTGTACACACGTTGTTAAACTTCCACCATTGTCACTATAAAATAAAAGTTAGTATCATCTGAATATTAACCCCCAACTTATTTTACCTGATGATGAAACTCTCTCTCTCTCTCTCTCTCTCTCTCTCTCTCTCTCTCTCTCTCTCTCTCTCTCTCTCACACACACACACAAGTTTAAAGTAGTTCCAACACCTTGTAGTGAAGGTCATTGACATAACCTGAACACGGCGAGTCTTACCTGATGTGTGTGTGTGGGGGGGGGGGGGGGGGGAGATCTCTACTGTCTCTCCCACTCTCTCATTCCACACCATTTTATACCTCTGGGATTTCCTCTTTCTCCTTTTTTATTTTCCCTTTTATTCTCTCATACACTATCACTTTCTCTTTCCCTCTCTCACATTCTCTTTGTTTCTATCCCTTTCCTTTTCTTTCCTCCTCTTCCTTTCCATTTCCCTGCTGCCATTTCTTTACCTTTAGCATCTTCTTATAGACTATTTAACCTCTCTCTCCCTCTCGCTTTCTTTCTTTCTGTCTCTCACTCCCTCTCGTAATATCCATAATAATCTCAGTACCGTACAGTAGCTGCGGGAGTTTGGGTAATACGATTTACCTGTTTAAGGACACAAGCGCAGGTGACCTAGCCAGACCCCAGGTTATTACAGGTGATACTAATAGAACACAGGTAAGAACTTATAGAGGCAAATACTAGTAGAGGTGAGTACTAGTAGAGGTAAGCACTAATCGAAGTGAGTACTAGTGGAGGTAATTGCTAGTAAAGGTGAGCACTAGTACAGGTAGATACTAGTAGAACCTTGTACTAGTAGAGGTAAGTACTAGTGGGGGAAGTATAAGGTGAGGCAGTACAGGTAACTGTACACCTGAAACAATAAATTATCGATGTCTTGGCTTAGTGGTCAATCAATTCTTCCTCCTTAATTTTCGTAATACAAGTGAAAATCTGCTGAGTACTGTCACGTACTGTAGAGTTGGCACGTGTTTAACTTCTCCTTACGTGTTAACTCTCCTGGGATTATTTGAAGATTAACCACTCTAACGCTACCTGGGAGAGTTGGGTTAGCGTTAGGGGGGTAAATCTTCACGTAATCTTAAGCAAGCCAGTTAAGATGAAGGAAATTTGGGTGTAAAGAACATTAAAAACATTTAACTTTTGGCAGTTAGTCTCTCCTCCTGTACCAGCCACAAGTTTAATGATGTGGGTCGACCAAAGTTTAAGATGAAGTAAATGTTCAAGGTTATTACTGTACGTGGAAGAGTAACGTTTATGTTGTGTCACACGTCATGGTGAACCAGGCAGTCTGACGCTATGGCACTGAAAGCTTTTGAGATTTTTATAAAGTAAAAAGTAACTTACGCCACATTGCCAGAGGAGACACATGGGAAAATACATAGATATATACATACATCCATATATACAGCCAGACAAAAACGAAAACAATATTTGCCTGGCAGGTGAGTCCGGGTAACAAGGAAAACTATTAGGTAGAAAGACAACACGCGTCAGCTCCACATGACGGTGCCTCCAGCAGGAAGTTTCGAGGTAAAGATGGAATATTTTCAAATGTATTTGAGAATTTGGAAGGAAAGTTGACGACAACAAGACTCACTTTGTTAAGAAAGAACAAGTAAGACAATTTACAAGTAAATCAGGAGCAGTGAGCCGTTTACTGTATTTACGATATTATAATTATCGCTTCTTCCTGGCACCCGTCTGGCTAATTACGTCTATGGTCTTTTTTCTTACATAGTAATTGATCAATTAATTAACTTCTCTGTCAGGCATCAGTTACCTTAACTGTGACCTTCGTGAAGTTTACTCAGATGACATGCAAATGCCAAGGTCACAACAAAATACATTATACATATGTACAGTTGGGGACATATGAAACAGAGACTGCCGCAGGCCCTGCCCATTGCAGCCCACAAGCGCTGGGTTCTTCTGGCCGACGAGCTACAGTGAGGGGAGGTGGGGGGTGGTAACGGGCGAAGATAGCGTGGCATGTGGCGTGTGTTTTCATGCAATAAATGTTTCCAATGATGTTTTTTCTTCATTTACGATGGTTATATTTAAGTTCTTTGGGACTTCCTATTGTCATAGGCCCCTCATCCTGGTTGAAGCAATTGCACCAACCGGTTATTTTTCGAACATGACGAAAACTTGAAACTAAAGGGAGTGATTGCGAGGATGAAGGAGGAAGACACGAGACATGGAAAGTCCATGTCTGACGAATTAGTTCAGCATTAAGCTGCCTTTATATGTCAAAGCAAATAACTTATTGGACTATGATGTGGTCCAGCAATGTGTTTGATGACGTATATACTGTACAGTACAACCCAGAAACATAATGGCCCACAATAACCTGCCGGATGAAGAAACAATTTTGTGCTCTGGTCGATCGAGCTTCGTTACCTTATACATATGCACCGTCTCGCTGTAAAAGCATCACTAATTACGTAAAGGTGAAAGAAAGAAAGAAAGAAAGTAAGAAAGAAAGAAAAAGATAATGCAGCAAAGAAGTGACAACCTGACAACGAAGATCACCTTAGTGTATTTTAATTTACGTTTTTGCTTCCTTACCATATTATTATTATCACCAGGTAACATTACATCTCACGCGATGAATATTAATGATAGGTCACCTGAGTGATCTTACTTTAATATTAGTGTTACAGAACAACTGCACAATACTCACTCTCTCTCGCCGCCAAGTTACCAACAAGACGTCTTCATTTGTCACTGTCTTACTAAATAACAGATGTATTAAGTGAGACAATTAACAAGATGAAGCAAACGTCACAACTTGTACTGGAGGTGAGAGATATTAGTCGGCCTTTATTCACCTGTCATTATGAGAGACGGTGTGGTACTGTAGAACTGTGGTACACGAGAATGTGGTACAGCTACGGTACAACTGTGGTACAATTGTGGAAAATGAGACTGCGATAAAAATACCGTACAACTGTGGAATAACTATGGTACAACTACGGCACAAGAGACAATGGGGTACAATTGTGGTACAGCTGTAGTATAAGACACACACACACACACACACACACGCGCGCGCACACACACACACACACACACACATACACACGGGTTAATTATTCTGACCCTTTGTAAGCCCTACTCTGTAATCCTTCTGCGCTACCGCTCACAAGATGCGTGTGGGGTGCACAATAAACTAGCCGCTCTAAGCGGCAAATTTCAAAATTCAAATTCACACACACACACACACACATTACATCCTTGACCACCGAAGGGTCAAGACGTACCTGGCGCTCCTCTCGGAGCAGCCAGGTCAACTGTTAAGTTGGCCCATACCAACCCCCTCCCCTGAACCCTCCTCCCCACGGGAATATCAACAAGTTCTCGCCAGAAGTTACAATTTCATTTATGAAAGGAACGGAACCAGTGTTAAACAGAGGTGAACAGTGGTGAACAGTGCTTAAGTCAGTGAGAACAACTCAACAGTAACAGTCGCACCCAAGTTAACCTTCACACAGTGAGGTCCCAGGTACCCAGTGATAACGGCCCCCGCGAGACCCAACAACAACCACCAATGTGTTAATCCGTCTACGATAGGAAGGCCTGGGACCAAACCTCACTCATATAACACCATCTGTGAGGGAATTACTACACCACATGTCCCTCACAACACCATATGTGAGGGAATTACTACACCACGTCAAGTCCCTCATCATACCATCTGTGAGGGAATTACTACACCACGTGAGGTCCCTCATAACACCATCTGTGAGGGAATTACTACACCACGTCAGGCCCCTCATAACACCATCTGTGAGGGAATTACTACACCACGTGATGCCCCTCATAACACCATCTGTGAGGGAGTTACTACACCACGTGAGGCCCCTCATAACACCATCTGTGAGGTAATTACTACACCACGTGAGGTCCCTCATAACACCATCTGTGAGGTAATTACTACACCACGTGAGGTCCCTCATAACACCATCTGTGAGGGAATTACTACACCACGTGAGGCCCCTCATAACACCATCAGCGAGGGAATTACTACACCATGCCAGGTCCCTCATAACAACATCTGAGGGAACTACTACACCACGTGAGTTCCTCCTAACACCATCTGGGAGGGAGTTACTACACTACGTGTTTGCTGTTCAACACCTACATTAATCTGTATGTTCACTGTATGTTCCTTTATCTTTCTCTAATGAAGGCTTTTGTTAAACCACCAATGTATGTAATAAGTCATTTATGTCCAGTGTATATTTTCAGCCTTCGGGCTGCAGAATTTTTTCAATAAACCTTTAATTATTATTATTACACACACACACACCAATGCACAAACAAATTATATCAGCGCATCCCCATCTATGTACAGGTACAGTACTGTATCACACACACACACACACTCACGACAACCTATGTACACATACATTGCACATATCCATCCACATGCCCATCTATGCACACACACGCACTAACGAACGTCCATCTATGTACACACACACACACGCCACCAATCTATGTTCACACAGAAACACGCATCCATGCCCATCTATGCATACGCACACACGCACACATACACACGTCTGTGTAGACACATAACACACACACACCCACACTAATTATATTGCGTAAATATTTGTTCAGGTCTCAAAGCTGAAAATTTTTGATAAATTAACAATAAGGGCTTTTCAGAAAAAGTTTAATTTTTATTCAAATTGGCTTTCCGTCACAGTTTATCCTTGTAATAAATGTGTGATGAAAATGGGGGGAAAATATCACGCGATTTGGAACGTAATTTGAATTAATCAACACCAAAATATGGAAATAAAATGACGAAAATAGAATGTTTACCTGCCTGGATATTCCTGTTATTAATACATTGTTTTAATGGGAGATTTGGGACAAAGCTACAACACACACAAGGACACAGCTACAACACATACAGGGACACAGATACAACACACAAAAGGACACAGCTACAACACACACAAGGAAACAGCTACAACACATACAGGGACACAGCTGCAACACATACAGGGACACAGATACAACACACACAAGGACACAGATACAACACGTACAGGGACACAGCTACAACACATACAGGGACACAGCTACAACACATACAGGGACACAGCTACAACACATACAGAGACACAGCTACAACACATACAGAGACACAGCCACAACACATACAGAGACACAGCTACAACACATACAGAGATACAGCTACAACACATACAGGGACACAGCTACAACACACAGCTACAACATACACAGGGACACAGCTACAACACAGGGGCTACATTTTCAGGAGCTGTTAGGGCTGGGGAAAGCTGACACACCTGAAAAATTATAAAATACACGACGAGTGAGATGGGTGACGTAGGGGGAAGAGGCAGCGACTGTGTGAGAGTGGCTGTCTTACCCCTTGTGTACTGTCTGATAACTCTAAGGCCCGCTTCACATGCGTGTGTTTTTCCTCCGCGGGACAAAAACGCTCGTGTGAAGCGGGAGCTTCTGAGTGGATACATGGAGAAAGTGAGGAGGATGTAACATGGGTCATTTTCTTTTATAAAAACAAGGAAAACAAAGCAGACCGATGAAGAATGTGTATAGATATGCATACGCACAAAACACACGTATACAGTACATGTATATGATGAAGTTCGTTGAAGAATAGGGAAATAGGAGTTACGAGATCTCGGCTGTATTTAAGGTAATCGTCAGAGGTAAAGGGGGAAGAAAGGAGTGTGTTGAATAAGCAGGAGTTAGGACGTGATTATTATTTTCTCTCAAGTAGAGGAAAATAAATGATACAAAAGTGAAACTCACTTGGGGCAGTCAGGAGATAGAAGATAAAAGGTAATATACATGCTAATGCTTTAAGCAACGCAAAGATACAACAACACATGCACAGTTTGTGGCTGAGATCCTAAAGGGGAAGGGGGAGGGGAGACAAGAATGGGTGTCTTACTTCACTCTGGAGTTAATGGACGGACAAAGTTACTGGGATGGAAGAAGTTATGGTGGTGGTGCCGGAGGACTCCCACCTGCCGGTGTCCACACTCTTGTGCAGAGAAACATTAATCATAGGGAGAACACAAAGAGTTCTGGTTTGATCCCAACATAATAACACATTCTGTTATTGCATTTATATTCCGAAAACTGTTTATCTCAGGTTACTGTGGACGCCGAAACATTAATGCTGAACAAGAAGAATTGAGGTACAGCAAGTACAGCAGGTGCAGTAACAGCAGGTGCAGCAACAGCAGGTGCAAAAGGTTGCTCATCACCTCACTTTTAGGTGCACTGGAGGATAATGGTATTCAGATGAGTCAGGTGGTGGTGTTGTTGGGAGGAGAGGAACACAATCTGCCTCAGGTCAGTACTCCCACTCATCATCTCCGTCAAACGTTTCACCGAAGGGTCAAGTTAAGCCTTCTTGTCGTAATGATAGAATACATCACAAATAATCATATGCAATTAAGATGACCTTCAAATTGTCCTGTTGGGAAGATAGTGAGGAGACAAGGGACACCCAGCCAGCCATCCTCTCTGATACAAACACAGGAACCCAAGCGAAGTTTTTACTAAAGCACAGCAATAGTCTCAACCCTGACGCTGGTGGCGCTCTCACCATTAATTGTGGTCTAAAAAGAAAAACATGGTGGTGAAAACAGAACGATCTTTCAAAGTTTGCGGAGCATTTATCATCTGCCGCTGGAGCTCGCCTCCACACAACTGGTGCCCGGAACACTGTTAGCTGGACACGATTACTTTAAGGCCACAGGTGACGTCACTTACCATCCTACTATGTAGTGAGGAACACATCATTGGTGACGTCGCTTATCATCCTACTGTTTAGTGAGGAAGACATCACTGGTGACGTCACTTATCACCCTACTGTGTAATGATGAAAACACTAGTGACGTCACTTGCCATCTTACTGTGTAGTGAGGAAGACATCACTGGTTTTAGTTTCATACCACAAGAACATATGTGTCATCCTTGAAGAGAACAGTTTTCAGTATAATATAACTTACGTGTTCTGACGCACTAAAAGGACAATGTTTAGATGGGTAAAGTATGACAGTAAACACGGAGGCAGCGCACTGTGGGGACACTCTGGTTAGAACAATTAGTAAAGTACTTCTGTTATTACCGTTTTGTCATGCAGATAAGTGATGGTTATTTATGGTAGTAAAACCCTGTGATTTGTGTAGTAAGAGATATAAGTTGTTCAACACATTATTCTTCTTGTTCATTAGTGTCATTAAAGACATATTTATGCTGTGTTTGTCTGTATTTCACATTGTACATTTATAACGAATAACACCACTGTTGATAAACTCTCTGCGGCCACGACCGTGAGTAATGTCTTAGTGCACGGGGAATGTTTACCTCATACTCGCTTACTTCACCCCACCTGCCCTCAGTGTTTATGAAGATTTACATGTTAATAAACTTTCAGATTCTTAAAATATTCACCAACTTGACACGAAATACCAGGGTGTTGAGACAGCCATAATGACCATAGATGTGACGATGTGTAGACTTGGTTCCAGTACCTGCAGGAGTAATATCCAGCTCCCACAGGATAACACATGATATATTTTTTATTTAAATTTCCAAGAAGGGATAATAAGGTTGATTTGCGAGCTGGTGGGGGCGGCGGGGTTGTTTTGAAATAAACTTAAAATTAAATAACTTCAGATTATTAACAGTATGTACACACATTAATGGTGGCGATATCCAATTAATTCATTCATAAATCCATTCATCTTACAAGTTAAGTTTTCTCAACTATAATCTATTCATTCATTCATTAACTAACTCACCTTACGGGCTACATTAACTATAATGGTGTCTCACTTACAAAGGTTAAGTTCCCGGGTCTGGTTATGATCACTGATTATTTTGTGGATAATTAATGCATCCATCTTTCTAGGATGATTGAAAGGCCTGCAGCCTACACTGTGTCTTGGTTAGTTCTTTCCACAATTTTTTTCTAATAACTTTCCACCTTGTTGATTACGGGTGATGAATTTGGCCCGGGGTAGCTGTATTAAGCGTCCGTCCCCAGGATGGTGAAAAAGTCGACTGACTAAACTGAGTTCTCTTCCCTGAACTAGCCAATCAAAACTACAATAGATGGAGTGACGTCACCGTGGTGTGGGCTGCACGCGGCCAACATCATCGAACTACCTAACTACTGTACCTTACACTTTTACAGGATAAATTACCAAGTTCATTCACCCCCAAGCAAACACTAATGATTCCTAAATAACTAGAGTTAATATAAGAATGTATGAATGGAAAAAACATATCCATAACCCATTTGGTCATAAATGCCCCCTTTGGGAAGACTACCTTAATTACAACATGAATTCATCCTCCTCTCATTGTATTGTAACATACGTATATCATCTGGCTACCCCTGTAGCACTAGAAGATTACACTGAACTGAGGAAACCCCGGCGGTATTGTCAAAGCGTGATTCTGCACTGTAATCTCTCCCAACTGATATACTGTACACTTTCCCTCCTCACCTCCAGAACCCCCCCCCCCCCCCAGATAGACACCTACCATGCCATGACACACCCCTCTCCTCTCCCTCCCGCTCACAAGCGAATGCTTTGAATTCCCACTTCAGAGTTCAGGGTTCACACCTCAGGGAGAGAGAGAATTGGCAATGCTTTGTCGTAAAGGCAGAAGCGAATCCAACTGTACTAACAATTAAAACAGTGTACTAACAGAATCTGAAATAAAAACAATTTCCATTAGGCAAAATCCGGCATCAAGTTAACAAAGTCAACAAAATCTCATCGGCCTGAGTGTCTTTACGTCTTAATACCTTGTTAGGTTAGTTTAATCAGGTGAGAATTTATCAGGCTAGTAGCAAAAACACAACAACAACAAACGTAGCACAACATCAACAACAACAACAGAAGAAAAAGAAGAGCGACAATAACAAGACACCCCTCCCACCCCCCCCCCCCCCACGTTGCTGGTTTGCGCTCGGTGCACCCCTTGTCGATACAGCTGTCAATGGGTACCTGGCTTTAGGTACGCCAATGGAATGTGATAGAGGGCATAACCGGTCACGCTGTGTCCTAATACGATGGCTTAGTCTTCAGTGTGATATATCTACACTGCACCTAATGGGATATCAGGCCTATGAGACTCACTTTGACCCATTGAAATGTATTAGTCTTATAGGTTGATCAATAATATCTCACCTACGAGTATTATATGCGATGAATATGTTCAAGTATGAATCTTGTTGGCTCATAACAACAATGCTTGTATGGATGTGATACCCCTGCGAGGTGTGTGTTGAGACTGTAGTTCAACATGTTCACCACAACAGTAGTAACTGAAAGATAGTTTGTGTATTACAGATTTTGTCCTGAGAAGTGAAGGAAAATTATAATGGAGTCTATCCCTTATATCTCCTGCTCTCTCTCTCTCTCTCTCTCTCTCTCTCTCATCTGTGAACTCGTAGGGTTATTAAGTGTAATTTTAGTAGCCAGCGTATAACTGAAGTCAAAGTATAATAAGAGTGATTATAGAGGCTAAGTTAAGGATCGTGTTTATGTTAGTTCCTCACTTAATGGTGCCGAGTGACTATAACTTACACCCTACTACATCACATCAAAACTGATACCACCACATCCACATCACCACATCCATACCACCCACCCACTGCCTACATCTCCTTATTCATTATCCAAACCACGTTATCCATCATCCACACCACCATATCCACACCACTTCATTCACCAACCACACCCAGACCACTTCACCCACCAACCACACCCACACCACCTCATCCACACCACCTCACCCACCAGCTACTACTGTAAAAACACAAAAGACAACCTGTGAGTCGCTGCGGCTGTTAAATATTTGTTCAGATGATGAGGCGCCACTTGTTGACACAAGTTATAATGACGAAGACTGAGGAAAGACCAGGAGGCTATGTGGACCAGCTGGTGCCACAGAAACCAGAAGGTTGTGTGAACAGCTGGTACCACAGAGACCAGAGAGTTGTGTGAACCAGTTGGTGCCAAATATAAACAGTTTTTCTCTATGTATGTAACTGTCAAACTTGCAGTAGCAGTGGTCATACTCGGTAAACTTTCTTGACTTGACACTCCCGAGAATTGGTACTGGTGCCCACTCACTTTTACATCTCCGTGTGTACTGTAGAGCAGGCGGCTGTTCGCCCGACCTGGGGTACATCACTGAGCCGGGGTACACGCACATTTGACGATATATATATATATATATATATATATATATATATATATATATATATATATATATATATATATATATATATATATATATATATGTGTGTGTGTGTGTGTGTGTGTGTGTGTCTGTACACAGGTTGAGGGAGGTACACAGGCTGAGTGAGGTACACAGGCTGAGTGAGGTACACAGACTGAGGGAGGTAGACAGACTGAGGGAGGTACACACCCAAAACTTCAAAAGGTGAGCTGTGATGTTCATCTTTTACTTCAACTGACAATGTTGACAGACGTTCTAAGCCGCCACGTGTTTATCGTTAAGTGATGAGGCAACAAAAGGTAAGTTAACCTTATATTGTCTCATCAGTCTTGTGGTCATGTGTGGCCGCAGCTCGATCTGGATAACTCGTGTTTTGACTTACGAATCACTTCTGATGATGCAAGAGCCAGATGTCGAGGTTAAGGACGATGCCATAGTTACAAACAGAGAGAAAAATATTCCGTGGTCTACCACGAGAAGACACAACCTTCCCGAGTCAGAGATAATACTGAACTGTATGTGTCATATAAATCTGTACAAATACAAAATTGTTTGTGTCACATCCACAGCGGTGAAGACATCAATAGTGACGGTGATGAAGGTACAATACATAATGTGGGTGAGATGACGCACTAGATTGAATTGTGACAAGTGACGTAGACTGAACAATACACAATACATTAATGTTGTAATGGAAACTGATGGTCAGGTAAGGAGAGGCTCTTGACTGATCATCATCCAACAACATGTGGCGACTCATAACGCGGAGTCGCCCACTGGGTCGTGATGGTCACTGGGGGGATCTGCTCTCCGACATCGACTATTGGTGAGCAATATCCGCTGACCAACTTTATATTGAAGATACTGTCTCTATGACAATGTGTGTATGTGTGTGTGTGTGTGTGTGTGCGTGTGTGTGCGTGTGTGTGTGTGTGTGTGATTCTGCTTCACAGCTCCTCAGTGTGAGTACAGTGCGTCATCTCACCACATCCTTGTTAATTACCTCTGTAGCTATATTTGTATACCTCTTATAAAGGCGGCCCGGATAAGAACAAGACAACGCGGCTTGATTGATTGATTGCTTTTAGTACATCTGACATAGTAATCGTTTGATTTATTTGAAGTCGTCTTGGATAACCTCCTTGAGAAACTCTTGTAGCCCTTGCTTATAATAACATTTGTCTTTAATGTTGACTTGAAGATCCTTAAAACAGTCGTTTATGGCGCGATCAGTCTATGTGAAGATGTTGGGTGATACAGGAGATGTTTGTAAGGCAACTCTTACTAATTCGACTTTTCCCTGAGAGGTGCCCGGGGGGGGGGGGGGGGGGTCCTGATATTTCCTCATCAAGAACACATCCTGTTCTTTCACATGTCTTGACCAGCTCACGAATCGCTTTATCAGTAGATCCGGGTTTGTGAAATTGGCTTTCGAATTTTTCTCGAATATCTCTGCACTTCTTCCCTTGGGTACGAAGTGTTACTACCGGCACACGTCCCTCTACATCAGTTATGGTCTGGATAACAGAAAATAATATTTTTTCTTTCAATAAAATAGATAGTGACCTTTGAACCACCTGCATTTAATTAAAAAAATTTGACCTTTGCGTTTTCTGGCTTTATTTTTTGTAAATGTCGCTTGTCTCCTCGCCCGGAGCGCCTCATATATTCTCTCTATATTACAGGTTCACTTTTCCTCCTAACTGGGTCACGACACAGAGCGCGACACTCCCTCCTCAGGAAATTAATATCCAGTGAATGAATTCTGCTGACCAGCCGATCATTCCAGGTCTATGAGCCACTCCTGTATATAAGATTGGCTTCCATCGCTCACCCCAGCCCAGCAGGGGTGTGTGGAGGAGTAGTCGGTAGTTGGTTGGAAGAGAGGAGGTGGTGAGCGTGTGGCTGGAGGAGGGAAGTAGATGGGTATGTGGGTGGAAAAGGGGATTAGGGAGGTGTGTGGGGGTGGGATTGGTGAGTGAGACAAAAGTTGGGAGTTAGGAAACAGGTCAAGGAACGGATTCCGTCTCCTCACCTACTCCAACCTCCGCCTTCTCCGACAAGCTCCGCTCAATTCACTGGGGTCGGTGCAGCGAAGAATGACGAAAATGATTCCGGGACTTAGAAACCTTCCATATAAAGATAGATTAAAGAAACTAAAGTTGCATTCCCGAGAAAGACGAAGAGTGCGGGGAGATATGATAGAAGTATGTACAGTAAGTGGGCGAAAGAAATCAATAAAGGTGATATAGATAAAGTTCTTATAATATCCGAGCAGGATAAGACTCGTAGCAACGGATTTAAGTTGGTTAAGTTTCGGTTTAGGAGGGAGATAGGAAGAAACTGGTTCACAAATAAGGTGGTGGACGAGTGGAACAAGCTTAGCAACTTTGTAGTAAGTGCGGGAACTCTGGAAAGTTTCAAAAGGAGGCTAGATAGATTAATGGACGACAGAGAGTAGTTGTAACTCTCGACAGGATCTGCCATGCACAGGCCAACCGGCCTATTGCAGACTCCTTATTTTCTTATGTTCTTATGAATCAGAAAGAATCCGGAAGACCAAGGTGCGGATTGGTCAGTCCAAGACAATTACGGTGGAAGTGTCACGTAAACAGCACTCCTCCCGGATAAGTGAACAACCTGGAAGATACTCCGGCTGGGTTGTGTGTCAGACGTGTACAAAATGAAGATGTCGGCAGAAGACCTTTAAGTTTACTCATTATTTACATGTACAACTTTTGTGTATATTTACCCCAGTCTTGGCCTGAAGTGTGTTGATTACAGCTATTAGAAAAACTCTACTTGTTTTCTTACACATTTGTAACTCCTTTACTTGTGGTGTCTTTCCGGATAAAATGAAACTTTAAAGTTCACCCAGCATATAAAAAATCGGGTGATAAAGGTATTTTCAAGAATTACCGCCCCATATCAGTCCTCCCAGCCTTAAGTAAGATACTGGAGAAGTTAGCGTGTAGTAGACCAGACTCCTTCTGCAGTATCAATAACATCCTTACAGATTCTCAGTTTGGCTTTAGAGCTAGAAGGTCGACTGAGAGTGCTCTGCTTCCTTTACTAATGCCATCTTGAACTCCTCTGATGATACTCAGTTCACAATCAAAGCCTTTGATACTGTCGACCATACCATCTTCCTGTCAAAGCTTGAACATTACGGTATTAAGGGCTTATCCCACAAAAGATTTACCTGGTATGGGTCTGACAGGAAGCAATAGTTCTGCTATAACAATTAACAATCTGACTCCTCACGTATTTTGTATGGTTTTCCCAAAGGCTCCATTCTCAGCCCTGTACTGCTCTTGTTGTACAGTATCTCAAAAAAAAAAAAAGTATCCGATGACTTCCGAAATGCTACATGCAACTCGTGATTTCCCGGGAGGGTTGGTGAACGTGGCTCTCTGGCATACTGATCCTACTACATTTGCATTATAATGGCACTACACAAACATTGTTTTTTACCCTGTTTAATTCGTAGATATATTAGGTAGATATATTGGGTTGTGTTAAAGAGTAGCGGGTGTCTGAGGATGATTCATTGTACAGGGTGTCTAAGATCGCTCGTCATACGAAAGTAATGTTTCTCTATTTTTTCTTTTTCAGGTGATGGACTCATAACAAATCAACAAAGGTGGCCGAAAAATTATTATCACTAGAGCAAAAGAGTCAGTTTAATATTCATGTACGGAAAGCCAGATGCGACAACACCCATATACGTGTGTTGTGACAGGTAGTTTGGACTCCACCAGTGGATGCAAGTTTAATAAATACTACACTGAATTATTCTCTCTTAACTAAAATGAGTCTATTTATATCGTAACCACGATAACTTAACCCTGAGTAAAATATCACATACTCAATGGGTTAAGTTAATATGCTCATAATTCAAAGGGTAAAAATATCTTAATCAACGAACTGATACATTGCATTAAACATTTGTTGTGGTATATGAATTATTATCCAGTCATCTCATTAATAATATCCTCGTGTTGGTAATATTAATTAAGGCAACAGTAAACAGGTATGAGAGTTTACCATGACATAAACATTAGCTTCATTTAATAACAACAAAAGCTCTGGTACAATGAATTACATGAAGGACCTGTTATTTGCACCATTAATTACTGTGTTCTTGGTTATTAAGATGAAATTACCAGTTCAGGAGTTGTTCTATAACGCTTGGACCACCACACCTGACCACCACAGCTGGTACTGGTGTTAGGTGGAGAGAACCGAAGCCTTACTCCATAATGTTCACCCTAATTAAAAAAAAAATCGCGAAACTAAAGAATCAACATTGAAACAGTTTTACAGATTTAATGGTAGAGAAGTTAAACCCCATTTTGCTGGATTAAACCTAAGATAAAGGTTAAAACAAAACTTGATCTCAAACTTGGATCGTTTAAAAAGTTGTTCCTTAAATCTTGGTCGAAGCTTAATAGTTTTGCACAGTTTGATGATAATATTAAACTAAAGAACTTAGCGATTATTTACCAAACAAGCCGTGTCTCTTGGGAGTGTGGAGGAATATACTATATAGTGAGGAAGGTATCCGTGTGTTATCACTACCCAGAGACACTATTCAAGGATAACTTTGTCACTAACCTCACGCTACCTCTCTTACTCTCATCGTCTCTCTCTCTCTCATTCTCCCTGTCTCTCTCTCATTCTCCCTGTCTCTCTAATTATTCTCCATTATTTTTTTTTCTCTCTCTCTCTCTTATGTTCTCCCTTATTCTCTCACTTTCAAAGCCCCTCTCTCCCATTCTCTCTCTCAAACACACATTCTCTCTCTGTCTCTCTTTCATTCAGTATCTTTCTCTCTTCCGCTTACTGTCTTCCTCCCTCTCTTTCATTAAAAAGTCATCAGGAAAGAAATCACTCAGGGAGATTAAAGACACCGTTTAGCACAACATGGAAACTTTTTATCTTATAAATTCTGCCCAAAAAATCTCAAGTTTTCCCCCGTGAAGCTGCCTCTCTCCCCAGCTGTCTTAGGCTTCACCTTAACTTTCCACAAAAAAATTAGCGCGTGTACATGACAGTAATCACGTTGTTTGGCTTGACAGACAAAATAAATTATTTACGCCAGCACTAACCAAGTAAACCTGACCTAATTTGACTTGATCCTACCTGACTTGACGCAACCTGACCTGACCTAACGTGACCTCATTTGACCTGACCTGAAGTGATCTGGCTTGACTTGACCTCCTGTGTGTAATGTGATGTGTTATGAATTTTTCTGATTTGTTAAATAATATTAAATTTGATTATAGTTGGCGAGCAAAATGATTATTGAACAAAGTTGGAACTATGTGTTAAAGGTGAAAGTCTGTACTTATTGGAGAAGAGCATACTCACCCCCCCCCCCCCTCTCTCTCTCTCTCTCGACCTTATTTCTTTCTTTTTTCTTTCATTTTCCCCCTCTTCTCTCTTATTCTTCCCCTTCTATAATTTAATAATCTCTCTCTCTCTCTCTCTCTCTCTCTCTCTCTCTCTCTCTCTCTCTCTCTCTCTCTCTTCCTCCTTCTCCGTGTCTCTGAGTTCCTCCCGGATCCCCTTCGTTGCCTCGTCTCCCTATCGTCTCTCATTCACCTCCCCAGAGACCCGCCTTCTGCAAAATATTGACCTGGAGTATTGGTTAGATTACATCACATGTTGGTTAAGGTGACACTCTCATGGTGCTGTTATATCACATGTTGGTTAAGGTGACACTCTCATGGACATTATTGTTGTTTAAATCTATATTGACGCTAAAAAATAAACAAGTTGTGAATCTGACCATACTGTAAGATTCCTGGTGTTAATATGATGCTGTGAACTACGATAAAATAATTCATATACAGGGTCATCGAAAAATAATGCCCAGATTTAAAATTTTTTATCTATTAAAATCCTGGCATTCGTAAAAAAATCTGTGTGAATATATATTTCTTATAATACAGCTACAGTTCAGTGTTTTCTGGACTAAAAACATTTTGTTCTAAAGTGTCCGGAAGTGAATTAAAAATGTCCGGAAGGCCTAATGAGGCGGAATGTCCTTCTCCCCTACCCCCTCCCTCTCTCCCCTTCCCTCAGAGACCCTCACATTTTTTTTTTTTACCAGAGTGAGGAATGAGCGACCTCTATAGTTCTTTCCCATTTTTTTTACTCCCTCCAGTTACTGTAGTCTTCTGATGAGAAAAGGTTTGGGGCATCCATTCTCACTAATTTCATCTCTTGCCCTTGAACAACCATGAACAGACACAATAAACGTTTTTCAGGCGTACCTGTTTAGTCATCGTCACCAAAAGGTCCAGCAGCATTGTCTCCTTGTGTCACCTAGAGCTAGCAAGATCTGCCCAAGCAAAACAAAGCCCTGAACATTAAACACGAAGGAAAGTTTAAGAATGAACAAGTACAAAATCAAGATTGGAACAATGGAACATGGAATGTGAGAACATTAAATCAGGCTAGTAAATATGTAAATGTTTGTAGGACAATGAGAAGATTGCAGTGAGACATTCTGGGATTAAGTGAAGATGGACATGTTCAAGTAGCATTAGTGGTGACAATTCTTATTTCATATATTCAGCTGGTGAAAAACATAAGAGGTGTTGGTAGTCTTGTAAACCAGAAGTTGAGCAGCAGTATAAAGGGTTATTGGGCGGTGTCAGACAGAGTTTTATTTGTTAAATTTAATGTTAAGCCCATGGACTTGGTAATGATACAGGTTTATGCACCAACAAATGATAGTTAGGATGAAGTCTTAGACAAATTTTATGAATATTTAAAGAAAGCAAAATACACCGTGAAGTCTGACGAATGGGTGATTATAATGTGTGATTTTAACCCAAAGTTGGGAAATGGAAAGTAGCACCAGAAGTAGGACCACATGGGTTGGGTAATATAAATAAGAGGAGAATTATTAATTGACTTTGTAAGGAAAACAATATGATTATTACAAATACTGTACATGGTTTGAACAGCTGCCCAGGCATCTCCATACAACAATGTCACCCAAGGACAATGTAAATAATATAGTCAGGAATCAAATAGATTAAACTTCTATTCAGAAAATATTAAACAAATTGACTAACCCGAACCAAAACCTATCCAGGGGCAGATTGTAGGTCAAATCACGTCCCGGTAATGAGTTTATTGAGGCTAAAACTTCAAAATTAAAAACAAAAACTTTGGAAAAAATCAAATGGGAATTAGGTAGGCTCAAAACAGGGGAAGGGATAGAATATGAAATTGAAACCGAAAATGCATTCTCAGTATTGCTGGAGGGCGACTTTGACGAATAAGGACCAGAACACCAATTTAATATACTATACAAAAAAATAATGCTAGTGGCGAGGTAAATATTAATAATAATAAAGAACCATAAATAAAGAAATTAAAAAAATAAAATAAAACGTGAGATATAATATATGTATGTTGTGTTGTCAATAGTAAGAGAAACAATTGAGACCCTGCAATTATGTGTAAATGAGGCAGAAAGTCAGATCAGTAACCTGGGACTTGGTCACAATTTTCGTGATGCCATATGGCAGCAGGGTCTACCATTAGACAACACATTATGCTTCCAATATCTTCCCAGGCGGTAGTACCTCCCTGTTTGGTAGCTGCCTACTACCTACTAATTTCAGATAAGTAGGTACAGACTGTACTCACCCCTGAAGATGTGAATTACACGAAAGCGCTTGGGAACTTCGTGTTTTCTTCTTTCCTTGTGGTTATCAGCATATACCTAGATCACGCGCACCTACAGTGATTTACTTGCATATATATATATATATATATATATATATATATATATATATATGTTAATTAATATACAACGTTTAAGTCCACGTAGTAAGATATCTTAACTACCTGAGGATGATGACTTGACTTAACCCCTTGAGTACAGTGTCTTGATCCTGTGAGTACATGTTTACAGTGTGGCAATTGGGACACCGTTGGGACAGGGGGATAACTAACGGTGGACATGGTGCTAGTTCATGACTTGGGTGACGGACATACATACAGAAAGAATTTGACATGGGTGTTGCATATTATTTGGGTATTAGACATGGGTAATGACAGCAGCAGAGGCCTTGTCTGTAAGTTTTTCTGATGTTTGGACATGGTGACTGACAATCGGTGACATGGGTCTTGTGTTATGGGGGTGGTGGGAGCAGAGATTGTGTCAGTGTGTTGTTCTGGTGCTGGACACGCTGACTGACAGCTGCTGGTCTGTGAACAAACATGAATGTGGAACAGAGAGAATATATGAGCTGTTGTAACACACACACACACACACACACACACGGTCCACAGATTGTCACTTGAAATTTGACGTTTGCTAAAAGTTTTAGCTTCAACAGTACGCAACTCGCATCTACAGTACACTGTAACGCCAAATGGATTCACAAAAATATATCTAGTTTCCATTATTTTTTTCTCCCACCCAATGAAAATTTCAAGACTAGTCTGATGATAATATTCACTTGAACTTCTTGTTTAATTTCACATTCACAGGGAAACAAATGAACGGGCTGAGGCGCAAATAGCCATTTTAACTTTACACATTAACTGAGAGTTGAGCTAAAATTTTCTACTAATGAAAATTAATTACTGGAAATTGTAATCAGGTCAAATGTGGGTAACACAAGGCCAAAAAATTCCCGCTCTTGTAGAATTTTACAATACAAAGAGCCAGTGGATGGTTGAACTTGTGTTGATATGTTGTAATGAAGTCACTGGTGCTCATTACGACCCCGCCTACCTGATGCCTAAACAAGATACTACAGTGTAGTGCTGTCATATATATGTTCCCTTGTCCATTGAGGACCAACGACCATACCTCAAGAAATATTTATACAGTTGTTTACACGAGTACGATACTATAAACAGTAGAATATGCTGATACAATTTTTTTTTACAGATGTACAATATTACCTACACAAAAAAAAATTATTCTTACACAGCTGTTGATACACATAATATTTATTTATACACATCTAAAACAATGCGCATACAAATTTTTACACATGTATGATACTATCTATACACGTACAGTACCTCTTGCGTGTGTGTGTGTGTGTGTGTGATGTTGGCAATGCCGCAACTGCTGCCGCCGCGTTTGCCGGCTGCTGACATCGCACAGCGCTGACTGAGGACGATGCCTTGGCCTCTTCATTACTAGAATTTACAAATTGTTCAGAAGTTTAGCCAAAGTTGTCTGTAAGATAATTTTGTTGGCCTCACTATCACCAGGTGGTGTCTCGGAGGGGTGTTGGGGAGGAGAGGTTCGTGGGTAGCTTTCATTACTTAGTTTTTGGAGAGGAGAGCTGCGTGTGTAGCGCTCATTGCTTAGTTCTTGGGGAGGAGAGCTGCGTGTGTAGCGTTCATTGCTTAGTTCTTGGGGAGGAGAGCTGCCTGTGTAGCGTTCATTGCTTAGTTCTTGGGGAGGAGAGGTTCGTGTGTAGCGTTCATTGCTTAGTTATTGGGGAGGAGAGGTGCGTGTGTAGCGTTTATTACTTAGTTCTCGGGGAGGAGAAGTGCGTGTGTAACCTTCATTACTTAGTTCTTGAGGGAGACGTGCATATGTTGTGTTCACCACATAGGTCCTGATACCCAGACGACACGGGACCACCACAGCCTGACCTCCAAGGCGAGTTATTCAGCTCCCCAAAACACCATACACACAGGTCTACCTCAGCCAGGGCACAGCTGCTGTACGTACACACACACTCACTTTAGTGAATTTTCTCTGATTTGCTGCTGCCTCAGATATACAGCCTGTCGTCTTAACGGCTGCATACCTCGTTACGGTTCCTCGTTCCTGGAAAACCTGGCGCTTTACCCCCAAAGATCTAAATCTTACCATGAGTGATGACCTGTCTTGCCTCACGCCCTTTAACACCTGGGCATGGGTGTTTGTCATTATACAACTGTTCTTAAAATCTCTCTCTCTCTCTCTCTCTCTCTCTCTCTCTCTCTCTCTCTCTCTCTCTCTCTACCATCACAACGCAGCATGGATGTACTGTATAAGGTTGTAGCCCCACCCATTGGTCTAACAACACAGTGTTTATGGTCAGAAGAAACCAAAGTGTTGAAGCTACATGTGAAGGCTGGCGTGTATGCTGTGTTGTGGTGCACTTTGTTTTGAGTGTCTGTGGTGATCTGTGTGTTTTGTTTCATAACTCACACTACACCTACATAACTCACACTACACCTACATAACACATTACACCTGCATAACTCGTCCTGCACTTACATAACTCACACCACACCTACATAACTCACACTACACCTACATAACTCACACTACACCTACATCACTCACACTACACTTACATAACCCAAAATGTAAGGCTTATTATACACACTTCGGTACATGTTTGTTTTAGAAAGGGAATTGCGAAGTTATAAATAGATTATCTGAGCACAGGTTTACATTGTCTGGGCGTAACTGCATCTCGTCCTCTCTCTGTCTTCATCTCCTTTCCAATCTCTTTTTCTCTCTATCTGAGGTGAGAAACTGATGAGGAAGGTATAGTGAGAAACAGGTGAGGAATGTGTAGTGAGAAACAGGTGAGGAAGGTGTAGTGAGAAACAGGTGAGGAATGTGTAGTGAGAAACAGGTGAGGAAGGTGTAGTGAGAAACAGGTGAGGAATGTGTAGTGAGAAACAGGTGAGGAAGGTGTAGTGAGAAACAGGTGAGGAAGGTGTAGTGAGAAACAGGTGAGGAATGTGTAGTGAGAAACAGGTGAGGAAGGTGTAGTGAGAAACAGGTGAGGAAGGTGTAGTGAGAAACAGGTGAGGAATGTGTAGTGAGAAACAGGTGAGGAAGGTGTAGTGAGGACTAAAGTCGTCACCATAACACCCCCTGACTGACGGTACAACAATGTCTACACCTATGAATATTTTTTCCTTTTATCTAATACTAAAACAAATTATTCCTCAAATTATTTTTTTCTAGAGGACATTGTTACGTGTTGGGAGTGAATTTATTTTTATATTTTTCCTTGTTTCACTGTTGTTCGCTAATATTTACGAGGTTTGTGTTGTTTTTGTTGTGTACAGTAAGGGTGACAACAGTTCCACCAGATTCGTGTGTGTTGTAGTCAGGGGGAGTCTATCACCCCACGCTTACAATAGTCTTTACCAAGACCATTTCTATTTTGAGGTTTGTACTGAGAAAAAAGTAAAGGCCGTGTGTGTGTGTGTGTGTGTGTGTGTGTGTGTGTGCATTTTTTGTTTGTAGGTATGTGTATTGTTATACGTATGGGAGCGTGTGCGTGTTTATTTGTGCTTGCATGTATACAGTATGTGTGTGCGTGTGTAGGATTAGTTAGGTATATAGGCGGGTGTGTGTGTGTGTGTGTGTGTAATAATAATAATAATAATAATAATAATAATAATAATAATAATAATAATAATAAACGGTTTCTTAATAGAATTGCAACCGGTGGCTAAAAATATACAAACTTACAGTTGATTTAGACATAATGATATACGTTGAATACATTTACGTACATAAATCAGGAGCTGTTTATTATTTTAACAATAGATGGGATGGTGTGTGTGTGTGTGTGTGTGTGTGTGTGTGTGTGTTTAATTTAATTGGAGACCCAGTGGTGTTTGTCTCATATATCACAAGTGGGAACTTTACAATACAAACACTTCACCATTACGGAACACCAAAGTTTTCTTTTATTATACACAAAGACAACAAATTTCCTGAACTTTAAACTGAAGTAAAAGATATTTATCATTTCCGGTTACGACAGCAACATTCACTAGCAAGCAGACTCTTCCAATACGGATAAAGAAGAAGATTGTATTGGTTCTTTTATTCTGTGAAAGCCAATTACACTGGTCAACACATTTCAACTTTCCATTGCGTTCAGAAACAAATACTTATAAAGTATTTAGTAAGTTTAATTATGTTGAGTATGAATCTTAACTTAGTCTTACTTTGTCACGTTTGTTTTTTATATAAAATTAAAAAAAAATTATCTTACATACTAAGCGTTGTAGTTGTGTGACATACATAAGCAGAGTCATGTTGACTGAACCAAAACAAAGTCTTCATGGATGTAAGGCTGTGTAGGAAAACTTCATGAATCTGAGTTCCCATGAAAATCTCTTCAGTTTAGCGTCACTGATGTTTATTAATTTCTGACTGAGGTACTTAAAACCTTCACCATCTTTAAGTAATACAATAATAAAAATTTTCCTCAACACTTGCTTGGTGTACAATGGTGGTAAGTACACATACTGCGAGATCAAAAGTGATTCATGCTGCAGCCTTTTCTTGCCAGGAATGTACATTATATCTCACGTGGAGTCCAGTCATTTCTCTGGTAATGTTTTCCAGCATGGCTGCCCTTCACACACACAAAAAGTTACACATTTTGTAACACCATCTTGCGTGCCCGAGAGTAAGCCTATGGTTTCATATATGTGCCATTGAAATTCATTATACTGTATTTGATAAATCTAACTACTACAGCCATATTCTCACAGGGCTCTTTTAGATGAACTGAGTGAGCCATTGGTATGCTAGGTAACTGGTTTTTATTTCTAAGAATAATAGTTTTCAAACTGGTTTTGGAGCTGTCAATAAAAAAGATAGTACTGTACTGTGCTGAGATGGCTCAGCCTTATGACCTTGTACATCTAAAAGACCACCACACGACAGCAGTAATACACCGAACTGCTCCACACTGAAGAACTTAATGCTGTAATCTTGAACTTTACAATTCCTTCTTTTGTAGAAAGAAATCAAGATACCTTGACAAAGTCAGTAAACTTTACAGTTCTAACATAAATGTGCTGTAATTATCAATATTTTGACAACTACTGTTGATGTGATGCAGCAAATATAAAGGCAGACTTGTAATCAGTATCCTTTAGTTAGTAAGAAACATCCAATATGATTCATGAACCAAAAACCCTGTTGACCAGTGTTATCCGCCTCGTCTCTATTCTGTCGTTGGTCTATCCTTCACATTTATTCTCTCATTCTTATTATTTATTTACTACATATTCTCTTATTTTCTCTTTTTCCACAAAACTCTATTTAGTTTTTCGTATTTTCTATTTTTCTCACTTTTCCCATCGCATCCTTTACTTGGTTCTTCCCCTCTTCCCTTTCCCTTCATGTTACTGTTCTTTCACTCGCTCTCCTTCAACTTTGTTTATTCCCTTTTCCTTCTCTCATTATCTTTGCCTTTAGGTTCTAGTTTTCTTTTCCTCTCACGTCTTTCTCTTTTTACCCGTTTATCTTTAACTTCTCCTCCTCCTATGTTCTTTCTCCTTTATCGTTCTATTTTTCTTCCCCTTCCCTCCTCTTCCTTCTTCTGTTCCTAATTTCCCTCCTCTTCCTTCCTCTGTTCCTCATTTCCTTCCTCCCTTTCCTTCTTCTGTTCCTCATTTCCTTCCTCCCTTTCCTTCTTCTGTTCCTAATTTCCCTCCTCTTCTTCCTCCTTCTGTTCCTAATTTCCCTCCTCCCTCCTCCTTCTGTTCCTAATTTCCCTCATCTTCCTCCTCCGTATTTTCCTAATTTCCCTCCTCCTCTTCCTTCTTCTGTTCTTAATTTCCCTCCTCTTCCTTCCCCTGTTCCTCATTTCCTTCCTCCCTTTCCTTCTTTTGTTCCTCATTTCCTTCCTCCCTTTCCTTCTTCTGTTCCTAATTTCCCTCCTCTTCTTCCTCCTTCTGTTCCTAATTTCCCCCCCTCCACCTCCTTATTTTCCTAATTTCCCTCCTCGTTCTTCTTCTGTTCCTATTTCCCCCTTCCTCCTCCTCATTTTCATAATTTCCCTCCCCTCCTACTCCTTCTCTTCCTAATTTCCAGCCCCGCCCGCCCCCGCCCACCCCCAGCAGTCGTACAGATGAGGATCAATGGTCGTGGTGATCAGACGCAGCTGTTGTGTTCCAGATTGCTAAATAGCTTCGGGGGCGGGGTTGTGGTGGAACTCGACTGCTGCTTCCCTACATACGACGCAGATCTTGGGCTCTCAAACCAGATCACCTGAATATTGGACACCCCAGCTTATTTCACTTGAAGATTAGACACTTCAGTTTAATTCACTTGATTAGGCACACCAGGTTATTTCACTTGAAGATTAGACACTCCAGCTTATATCACCTGAATATTACACATCTTAACACTAACTTAATCTAAGCTAACCTAAGAAAAACCTTACTTAATCTGGCCTAACCTGCCCTAACCTAACCAAACCTAACCCTCTCAGGTAGCTTTAGGGTGGTTAATATTCTGGTGATATAACGGAGAGTGTCTAATCTTCAGGTGATCTCTCAAAGCCTCCAATGTTAATTTCTTCCCCATTGTGAAGATCCTCTAACTCCAATTTACCAGGACACTAAGATGTGTGTGTGTGTGTGTGTGTGCGTGTGTCGTGTCCGGCTCTGCCACATAACCAACGGGTTAACAAGAAGAGCCAGGGAAGGCTGGCCGTGACTGTACGTAGTTGAACCATGAAACAAGACATGCACGTATTAGTCACGTTGACGTCAGTGGTCGTTCTTGTGCACTGGTGGTCGTTTTGGCAAACACCCAGGCGTGTGTAGCCTCATTGCCCACAGAGGCGCTTTTCTCCCTCACCAACACCAACATCTTACCTTATAACCTCAACAAGTATTGTGAGACGAGGCAGTACACTGTATATTACAGGTAGACAGTGTCACCTCCATCAAGGTAAGGCAGAACACTACAGGTAGACAGTGTCACCTCCACCAAGGTGATGCAGAACACTACAGGCAGACAGTGTCACCTCCACTAAGGCGAGGCAGTATATCACAGGGGGACAGTGTCATCTCCACAAAAGATAAACGACGTGGGTGGGACAGTCACTGAGGTAGTCAGGAAAGTGTCACAGTGTTGGTGTCAAGACAATTTGTCTCCCGGGTGGTGGGCAGAACAGACGGGATGAGACAGCCAGATATCACACTGTCACAGCTCGGTGGTCCAGGATGGATGTAGCCCTCTTGTTCTCGACGCTCAGGCTGGGGAAACAGCTGAAGATAATGTGTGATCCTTCACACTCTCGGGAAAATTCACAACTGGGTCCTCAGAGCCTCTCACACCCCCAGCGGGAGTCTTCATCACCACGACCACACAACCCAGTTTATCACACATTCTGTCTCCTTATTATTCACTCGCCTTGAGAATAAGTACTTGCCTGGCCCGCCCACTGTCTTCACACAAACTTGATTATGTTTATTCTCACACTTGAATATTTGTCTTCATTTATACTCATAATACTGTACACGCAACAAGTTTTATGGGAACCAAAAATATTTACAGCTCTCTTTGTATGCTGAAAAAAAATCTTTTTTGTTTCTGTTATTTTGTGGAAACAGATTTTTCCTTCCTCCTCATTAACTTCACTACAGTGTGGAGGACAACAATTAAAGTCACCACAACAAACGCTTTCTGGAGAAGAAATACAAGTTCACTAACAATTATTCCGTGTCAGTCACAGATGAGCTTTGTCATTAACCTGTGGTCAATTATCACTTGTCAGGAAATACCATTTGAAATTTTACTGAAAGCTACAGTTATACTCGTTCGGTTGTAGACTTTGTTATTAAAAAGAACATTTCACAACCCTCTAAGGACGATGGCTTAAGTTGTAACTCTGAGAACGATGATTTAAGCTATATCCTTTGAGGACGATTGTTTAAAAGACTAAACCTCTAAGGACAATTGTTTAAACTATAACCCATTGAGGACGTTGCTGTAAACTACAACCCTTTGATAATGATGATTAAATCTAACGTTTTGAAGATGATGGTTTAAACTATAACCATTTGAAGACCATGGTTTAAACTATAACCATTTGAAGACCATGGTTTAAACTATACACCTTCAAGGACGATGCTTTTACCTCCACAAACACAGTATATTCACCGACACATCAACGTCTCGAGAATCTGAGTTACCACTATTTGTTCCAGCATCGACAAGAATCAGGACTCACAGGCGATAGACAGCATTCATGGCACCAGATGTTAATATATGCTCTGTGGCTGTTATTGTGAGCCGGAAGACCTGGCATGACGATGTAGTAGTAGTAGTACTAGCAGTAGTAGTTGCCACCACCTTACTCAAGCAGAAAGGCCACTCCTTGCACTAACACCGAGTCAAGGAGGAATGGGAATCGATAACCCGGAGGAGCTTGCTGCCACTGAAGTAATAGTATTATAGTAGTAGAAGTAATGAACACGATCAGTATACATCACAGAGGCGGCCCGAGAGGATAAGCACACCTCCCATCTCGCATCAGACATTGTCCTTAATTATTGTACGTTATTAAGATTTATTTTTTCGTACTGACACAATAGTTTATGCTCACTGGTTCATAAACTCCACCGATGATCTGTACTGCCACACTGTCTTAGTATCGCTGGTCAGTTAAGTGTATTGTATAAATTTATTAGAACAATTTGTAAGCTTTCACGGGTATATAGATATAAAATGCAGTCGGCAAAGAGGAGATGGTTTATACTATTGATAAAGACAGTCTCACCATCTGCTGGACCTCGTAACTCACGCTGTCACCTGAGCCCTTGTAAATGTGTATAGCTGTATTGCTTATTATTATTATTATTATGTTATTTTGTTATTATTATTATTATTATTATTATTATTATTATTATTATTATTATTATTATTATTATTATTATTATTATCATCATGGTCATTTTCAGTATCATCACATACTTGTATACAAAGAAAAGTTCTTACACTTCCGAGACTGTAAAGTTTAGTTATGTACAAAGACAAGAATACAGCAGCAGCCTCAAAAAGTAATATGTTTCTGTTTATTTCGTGTCTTCTAATAACCAGGTGTTGAATATGACTGTTCTCATTTACCTGAGTGGCGATGACCCCAGCGGCGGACCTCTGACCTTTACAATAAATAATGATCAAGATTCTGTAATACAGGTGATCGCGTCCATCCATAAAATTAATTACGGTTTGTATACCAGTTGTGTTATTTACTGAAGGATTGGTATTTCCCTTGTCAATTATACCCGGATATACCAGTTGTCCTGAGACTATGTGTTATACCTGCGAGTCCTATATGTCCTTCTGCCTACAATGTCCAGGTGTGTTTCCAGGTGTCCCTCGTGTGTGCGTAATGATTAAGTGTACCGAGTGTTCCTCACCTACCTTGACCTTTTATCACCTACCATGACCTTATATCACCTACCATGACCTTGTATCTCCTACCATAACCTTGAATCTCCTACCATGACCTTATATCTCATACTATGACCTTATATCACCTACCATGACCTTATATTACCTACCATGACCTTATATCACCTACCATGACCTTATATCACCTACCATGACCTTATATCTTCTACCATGACCTTATATCACCTACCATGACCTTATATCACCTACCATGACCTTATATCTCATACTATGACCTTATATCACCTATCATGACCTTATAACACCTACCATGACCTTATATCACCTACCATGACCTTATATCTCATACTATGACCTTATATCACCTACCATGACCTTATATCACCTACCATGACCTTATATCTCATACTATGACCTTATATCACCAACCATGACCTTATATCACCTACCATGACCTTATATCTCATACTATGACCTTATATCACCTACCATGACCTTATATCACCTACCATGACCTTATATCTCATACTATGACCTTATATCACCTACCATGACCTTATATCACCTACCATGACCTTATATCACCTACCATGACCTTATATCTCATACTATGACCTTATATCACCTACCATGACCTTATATCACCTACCATGACCTTATATCACCTACCATGACCTTGTATCTCCTACCATAACCTTGAATCTCCTACCATGACCTTATATCTCATACTATGACCTTATATCACCTACCATGACCTTATATTACCTACCATGACCTTATATCACCTACCATGACCTTATATCACCTACCATGACCTTATATCACCTACCATGACCTTATATCACCTACCATGACCTTATATCACCTACCATGACCTTATATCTTCTACCATGACCTTATATCACCTACCATGACCTTATATCTCATACTATGACCTTATATCACCTATCATGACCTTATAACACCTACCATGACCTTATATCACCTACCATGACCTTATATCTCATACTATGACCTTATATCACCTACCATGACCTTATATCACCTACCATGACCTTATATCACCTACCATGACCTTATATCTCATACTATGACCTTATATCACCTACCATGACCTTATATCACCTACCATGACCTTATATCACCTACCATGACCTTATATCACCTACCATGACCTTATATCACCTACCATGACCTTATATCTCATACTATGACCTTATATCACCTATCATGACCTTATAACACCTACCATGACCTTATATCACCTACCATGACCTTATATCTCATACTATGACCTTATATCACCTACCATGACCTTATATCACCTACCATGACCTTATATCTCATACTATGACCTTATATCACCAACCATGACCTTATATCACCTACCATGACCTTATATCTCATACTATGACCTTATATCACCTACCATGACCTTATATCACCTACCATGACCTTATATCTCATACTATGACCTTATATCACCTACCATGACCTTATATCACCTACCATGACCTTATATCACCTACCATGACCTTATATCTCATACTATGACCTTATATCACCTACCATGACGTTATATCACCTACCATGACCTTATATCTCATACTATGACCTTATATCACCTACCATGACCTTATATCACCTACCATGACCTTATATCACCTACCATGACATTATATCTCATACTATGACCTTATATCACCTACCATGACCTTATATCACCTACCATGACCTTATATCTCATACTATGACCTTATATCACCTACCTTGACCTTATATCACCTACCATGACCTTATATCTCATACTATGACCTTATATCACCAACCATGACCTTATATCACCTACCATGACCTTATAACACCTACTATGACCTATTGACCTTATACCAATTATCTAGGTGCGTGAGTCATACAGTATGGTTCAAGTGCTCATGCAGTGTGTAGTGTAGAGGTCTACCTGAGGATTACACTGACGGAGTTTTAGCATGAAAAATAAATTCACACTTGGTTGTGGTTGAGGCCATGCAGTCACAGAGATACACAGGTGTTCCTCGCAGGTCTCTCAATGACCGCGAGCAGTTGACACAGTCTGGCGGCAGATAACAGAAACCTCGGACAGTTTCACAGCCTTACTCACCAGTGCCTGCCATCAATATTACGGCGTGGCCAGACAAGAGCTACACTTGCTGTCCCCATAATATTTCCCAGGCCTCGCGCCATTGGGCATTCCATTAAACATTACCCATTAATTCCACTGTCGGCTGCGCCCCTCGTCCATCGTCTTCTGTGACTACGTAGCTCTCGGTCGTGGGCACACTCGGGTATTCAGCAGCTCACACATGGTGGCTACACTGGTCCCATGTTGTTGTCACGCCACAGCCACAGCTAGTCCGACACCCAAGGTCTTCCTCCTCCAGGCACACCTACAGTACACTACAGTCTCTCCACACAGCCTCTCACACTCACCAGTGGTCGTGGACAAGAGTGTACAGTAGAACTTTTATCAAGAGATTGTATATTTCTTCGGTATCTAGAAACTCCACGATACTGTATCCATCTACACGACGCTACAAGACGCCACACGACGGTACACGACGCTACACCACACAACACTACACAACAGCAAACAACACCATCTGACACACTACATGATGCTACACCAATCTACACGACGCTACACCACACATACTGTAGTTATTCTTACATTCAGTATTTGTAATACATATATATTTATACAGGAGAGTCACGCCTATCGGGTGGTCATGTTCTATAGTTGGTCAATATACATCAACTGGTGAATGGAGAGAGAGAGAGAGAGAGAGAGAGAGAGAGAGAGAGAGAGAGAGAGAGAGAGAGAGAGATGTACGTAAATAAGCGGGCAGACATATGCACAAGGCAGGAGAATAATGGGGAGCAGCTGAAGACGAATGATCGCTTGGTCCACCACTCCTGCAACACCACATGACTGGTTGGGTAAACGTGAGGCAAAAGTGTGTGTAGGGGGTAAATGTCCTCCCAAAAATACCACAAATAATGTAAAATATAGGGTTAAAAAATAAGACAATACTGAGGCAAAATAGTAAGGCAAAATGGGGGCGAAAAATAAGGAAAAAGTGAGGCAAAAATAGGGGAAAAGGTCTGGCAAAAAAGGATAAAAATCAAGGCAAAAAAGACGGCAAAGTATAATGTTTTGCCTAGGTCGTTTTGCCACTCCATCTTTTATAATAATTCGTTTGGGTATCTGTCGTAAAGGTAAAATTCAACAGAGGAAATGAACATAGAAATATAATTCACTTAGTTATGAGATATGGGTTAAAGGGCGTTTATACAACACTCAGCGTGATTAAACTTAAATATAAAATAACATACAAGTAATTCTTGCCCACGTCTTGTAAGAACAGGTACTCTTAATTACGATGAGGTGTCCTAGAGGTGTGGTCCATTATGTAATCCATCTTGTTACGTCATGGGCCCTCTCACTCTGACTGGAGACTGTCTTCTAACTGTGTCTTTGGGGCCGACTGTATCTACCTCAGTTTCTGGGCTCACTGTTTGTCTGACACAATCCGGCTCTTTCTCCCCTGACAGTCTGAGTAAGTCGTAAAGCGTCAGGGAGCCAATCAGGGACAGAGCTTCTTTCGGCTTCTATTAACACAGGCGTCTAAGTTTGGTTCGGTAGCTTGGAGAAATAGGATGAATTATCAGGAATACAAGAATAAAAAAAAAAAAAAAGCAAGGCGAAGACTAGAACCAAATATGAAGGTAAAAAGTTAGGGAAAAAAGTAAACAAGAAGTAAGCACAAGTTAAGACCAAAAGTTAAGGTAAAATATAAGTGAAAGAAAAAGTTTAGAGACGAGACAGATTGTGAGGTAAAATGATGAAGGTTTATTGTAACTTTCTGTCCCTTGAGTACGAAGACTTAGTGCTTTGAGTACATGCTTTAATTTCATATCTTGAGTACGATGACAAAGGTATTCGCTTCACCCCCTTTACCCTCAGGTATACACTTCACTCTCAGGTACACACTTCACCCCAGGTATACACTTCACCCCAGGTATACACTTCACCCTCAGTATACACTTCACCCTCAGTATACACTTCACCCCAGGTATACACTTCACCCCCAGGTACACACTTCACCCTCAGTATACACTTCACCCTCAGGTATACACTTCACCCTCAGGTATACACTTCACCCTCAGTATACACTTCACCCTCAGGTATACACTTCACCCTCAGGTATACACTTCACCCTCAGGTATACACTTCACCCTCAGGTATACACTTCACCCTCAGTATACACTTCACCCTCAGGTATACACTTCACCCTCAGGTATACACTTCACCCTCAGGTATACACTTCACCCTCAGGTATACACTTCACCCTCAGTATACACTTCAACCTCAGGTAAACACTTCACCCTCAGGTATACACTTCACCCTCAGGTATACACTTCACCCTCAGTATACACTTCACCCTCAGTATACACTTCACCCCAGGTATACACTTCACCCCCAGGTACACACTTCACCCTCAGTATACACTTCACCCTCAGGTATACACTTCACCCTCAGGTATACACTTCACCCTCAGGTATACACTTCACCCTCAGGTATACACTTCACCCTCAGGTATACACTTCACCCTCAGTATACACTTCACCCTCAGGTATACACTTCACCCTCAGGTATACACTTCACCCTCAGGTAAACACTTCACCCTCAGGTATACACTTCACCCTCAGGTATACACTTCACCCTCAGTATACACTTCACCCTCAGGTATACACTTCACCCTCAGGTATACACTTCACCCTCAGGTATACACTTCACCCTCAGGTATACACTTCACCCTCAGGTATACACTTCACCCTCAGGTATACACTTCACCCTCAGTATACACTTCACCCTCAGGTATACACTTCACCCTCAGGTATACACTTCACCCTCAGTATACACTTCACCCTCAGGTATACACTTCACCCTCAGGTATACACTTCACCCTCAGTATACACTTCACCCTCAGGTATACACTTCACCCTCAGGTATACACTTCACCCTCCTAACTCGAGTATATGGTAATTTGTTGAAGTATCACCTAACCTAACCTAACCTAACTATCTCTCTCTCCCTCTACCTGTCTGTCTCTTTCTCAACACAACACAACACACTATGAGGTGAGGCCGTGGCCAGGTTATTTATAGACACAATTGTAGTGAGAAAGTTATGACCATATTTTGTGTTGTGTTGGCGGAGTTTATTGTGTGTTTCAGTGTGGCCAGGCGCCAACATAATGCTCCTTTACAGTGTGTGTGTGTGTGTGCCTCAGTGTTGCCAGGTGCCAACATAATGCTCCTTAACAGTGCGTGTGTGTATGTGTGTAAGGAAGACGCCGCCAGAGTGGGTACATCATCTTTTAAGTATCCTCGTAACGGACAAGATAAAAACTATAATTGCCTTGTATGTTTTACTGCTCTAATATCTTGGCTTACTATTTTGTCCTCACATTCTTCCGTAATTTTAATATAATTTGTCTTATAAAGTGACCCTCATACACCGGGTGTCTTACGACTTAAATCTGGCTGCTGAGGTTTCTTATTACTTCAGTGCGGTGCGAACCAATGGTGATTAAGCTTAAAGATAAACAAATTCATAGGATCACCTGAAGAATCTACCACACCAGCTAATTTCACCTAAAGATTAACCATTCCAACACTGTTTAGGGGATGAGGTTAGGTCAAGTTAGGTTAGGTTAGCACTAGGGTGGTTAATTTTAAGGTGAAATAAGCTGGGGTGGAGATTCTTTAGATGATCCAACTGATACTTGACTTAAATTCATAACAATGTATATAAAGTATAAGTCCTATTCACAAAAACATGCAGTGAGGCACCTGTTTACCTGAAGGGAGTAACAGCGTTTGTTTATTATTGCCAATCAAAGTGTCAGTGACTGAGTATATTATATATGTTAATGTGAAACAGATGTATGTACATGTATTTTTTTGACATAACAATTAATTTATTAGGTATTGCTCTATTATAGTGTTGAATTGGTTGCCTATATGGTCAGTGTATAATTTTAAAGCAGATGTAAGGAAATTAAATATAATAAACATTCTTGCCATTGTGCGTTTATTCGGAAAAGGAATATGAGCTCAAAGCCTCACTCACCTCTCACACACAACAGTCCAGCTGGCTCACCATGTCCCTCACTCACCTCTCACACACAACAGTCCAGCTGGCTCACCATCTCTCTCACACAACAGTCCAGCTGGCTCAACACCTCTCTCACTCACCTCTTACACTAATTTGTATTATCCTTTAAGAAATAATAACTAAGTGGTTTTCTTAAGTACTTTTGTTGTTCTTGCCAACAGTGAGTCATGTGCTCGTATCAGGAAACAACTAAGAACTAGAACTTTATTGTGACTCATATTTCTTACAGGAACTCACAAACTGTCAACATTGCGCCACAATCGATAGTTAATTCAGTACAGAAGAAAAACTACTAATACGATCACTCGACTAAAGCTCATTAAACTTTATGTAAAAAATTTTCAGAAGGAGAGTTTTGGTGTTAGTTACGATGACATAACTTATTATTAACACCATCATATATTCACTAATGTCTCAGGTAATTACTGTGCAACATGGAGCTGGCCAGACGATCAAGTATTAAACTATCAACCTAAAAACTACATTGGTCGAGTCGAGACATTTTTGAGTTACTGAATACAACTCTATTAAGATGTGATATACGAGCAGCAGTGCCTGGCGGAGCACACGCCGCTTCAGGGCTGTCAGGGGTCGCGTTATTAATGAAGGAATGAGAGACGAGAGGAAAATGAACTGTAATTAAAAACTTCAAAACAAAATTCAGTTCTTACAGTTTTCTTCTTACGAGGAATGAAGAAAGAAAAGGAAATTATATTAACATAGTTACTGGAGATTCACGTTGTACTGCCAGCACTGTCATAGTCGGTCAACCAAACAGGGGAATCTTCATATTTAACAGTTGATAGATAAAGCATCGGCTAACATGCTTTAGTGTTGAAGCCCAGTAATACATTATAACATCAACGACATCAAGGTTCACGAGCGTCACCACTTTCTTATGATACAAAAGTTTGTTTCCCTCTCTGACTCACTGGAGGAAAATCAACATTGCCTTATTGGTTCTTCGTGCCAATATAACGTGAAGTGGCAGTCACCTGTAGTGGGGTGGGGAGGTACTGACCATCACCTACCTGATTGAAGACTTTCCTGTAATAGGTTGACAGGACTTTAATTAAGTTACTGCGGTTTTCACCCCCCCCCCCCCCCCGGCACCCCAAGCTCCTCTGTAAAAAGTGAGTACGTGTAGTGATTGAGTTCAAAGGCTGAAAGGTGTCTGGAGACGGCAGGTGATGTAGAGAACCGGCCAAGGTAAAGTTATCGGGTATAGGACTCACGTTATTTTGTAAGTAAATTGGTACTATGGTGACAGTGACCGTCTAAGAGACGAAGTCAGAGACACAAGTAATATAGTCAGCGGGTATTTCAGCTAAGGTGAGTGAGAAGGACATTATCTTGTGATAGTGATAGAAGAACATAAGAATGGAGAAAACTATACACAACCCCTATCGCTCATATATCCACCCAACCTACAGTATATTTGAAGCTTCCCAGCGTGTTCGAGTTAATAATGATGTTTGATAACTTGTTCTACTCATCCACTACTCTATTTCCAAAACAGTGTTTACCTATCTCGCGCCTAAATATAAATATGTCTAATTTAAAAACAATGCTACGAGTTTGCTCATGGTTGGATAGTTTAAGTACCTTTGTTATACCAATTTTGTTTAACCCTGACTTCCGTTTATACACGTCAGTTGTCTGTCATCAAGTTCAACATTTTTACATCACCAGTTTTGGCTGTTGCTGAGAGTATCGACACAGTTGTTTTTACCAAATAATGGTGTGAAAGGAAATCAGAATACAGTATAAGATGATGTTAATCTTGACTGGATCTTGTTAGAAGCCGAAAGTGAAGTGATGAGGTCGAACGTATTTTTCTCTCCAAAATTGACCAGGTGTTTGGGCCGCCAGTTTCGTCACCGGGTGTAAGCACCAGGATGTGGGCGTGATGGCAAGTCGTGTTCAGAATGGAGAGTTAATTCGCAATTTCATGGTCACCGACTTGGCCATTTCGGGAGCTGCAGGATATTTGGGAAGTGTATGGGGGCACCGATGTAGATATCCTGCAGCAACACGACCAGCCTTTTGTTCTGAGGATCAAAGTCTAAAATTTAAAGCTTAAAGTCCAAAGTTAAAGGTTCAAAATTCGATGCGTAAGTCCATTTGAGTTTTGTTGTATGTGTTTTTCGAGTGTGTTGATGTGTAAGCTGAAGACATCAGAGTCTTTGACAACTTTACAAACTTAAGTTAAGTGATCCTAGGCGCTGATAACTCCCTCACGACACTGAGTCTGACTGACGACGCTCTCATCCTCCCTACAAGAACAATTTGTTTCACTGATGTATAAACATACCACCTATTCCACGATACTGAACAATGAACATATCAAGCGTCAGTTCAGAAACTTATTGGCCACGTCATCAGAGCATTACAGCTACAACATTAACCCCTTGTGTTAATGTCTGACGTTAGCCAAATAATATATTAAATGTGGCGTCCCGTAGTGAAGGGGCACTATGCTCACTTCTCTGGATGAGGTGTTCCTGAAGGGTGTTTCTAGGGATGGGGAGATCGAGTGGATACAGAGCTAACCACCTGTCCTAAGGGTCGTTAGTTCACATCCGGGACACAACACACCTAATCCATCCAGCTGTGAATAGAGACCCAACTCTACAGATAAGATGTGTGGTGCTCTACATAACATAGCGCTATAACACATGCAGTACTTTCCACAATATAGCACTAGGAGACACATGTGATGTTTCATAAATCATTGATAATTTTAGTTAACATCCTGAGTGTGAACGACCATAAAGGTAACTATATAAGAGTTAAGTGGATAAAATTCTTGTCCTATTAAGAACTCTCCTTCTTACAAATTGTATCGCTTTACCTGTTGACACTAAAGAGAAAAAGATAAAAGATAATAACTTAATTTTGTCGTGAATAACTTATTTTGCCACATCTGGTATACTTAGGGCCTTCTTGCATGAACTCATTGTCTCCGATTCTAAGTGGCAGCTTAAGGAGGTAATTAGCTTAAGTGGTCGAGACACCGCTGTTGGCAAGTGTCCTCAAGTCCGGATAATTATCTCGCTCGAGCCTGCCGAGTAATTATTCACTCTGGGTCTGTGGCAGGTGTTTATCTGGGTCTACCTGGACGTACACCCACCACCTGTCTTACTAGTGGATGGCACACATAAGAAAATAAGGAGTCTGCAATAGGCCGGTTGGCCTGTGCATGGCAGCTCCTGTCGAGAGTTACTACCACTCTCTATCATCCATGAATCTATCCAGCCTCCCTTTGACCTTTCCAGCGTTCCCGCTCTTACTACAAGGTTGCTAAGCTTGTTCCACTCGTCCACCACCCTATTTGTGAACCAGTTTCTTCCTATCTCCCTCCTAAACCTAAACTTATCCAACTTGAATCCGTTGTTCCGAGTCCTATCCTGCTCGGATATTACAAGAACTTTATCTATATCACCTTTATTGATTCCTTTCACCCACTTGAATACTTCTATCATATCTCCCCGCACTCTTCGTCTTTCTAGGGAATACAAGTTTAGTTTCTTTAACCTATCCTGATATGGAAGGTTTCTAAGTCCCGGAATCATTTTCGTCATTCTTCGCTGCACCGACTCTACTGTAGTGAATTGATATGCATTCTATAATAAGGGCACCAGAACTGAACCGCATAATCGAGGTGCGGCCTGACTAGCGCAAGACCTCTGCACTCTTATTACTTACACTTCTAGATATAAAACATGTAAACAAACTCAGGCAAAGAAAGAGGTGAAGTTGAGTTGAGTTTTGGAGACGCGACACGTACACGACCTCATAAAAGATGGATCAGGTCACTTTACAGCCGAGTACCACTTAGATGATGACCACCACTTCACGTCAGGTAGTAGACGACGACCACCACCTCACGTCAGGTAGTAGACGACGACCACCACCTCACGTCAGGTAGCAGACGATGACCACCACCTCACGTTAGGTAGTAGACGACGACCACCACCTCACGTCAGGTAGTAGACGACGACCACCACCTCACGTCAGGTAGTAGACGACGACCACCACCTCACGTCAGGTAGTAGATGTTGACCACCACCTCACGTCAGTTAGTAGACGATGACCACCACCTCACGTCAGGTAATAGACGACGACCACCACCTCACGTCAGGTAGTAGAGGACGACCACCACCTCGCGTCAGGTAATAGACAACGACCACCACCTCAAGTCAGGTAGTAGAGGACGACCACCACCTCGCGTCAGGTAGTAGACGACGACCACCACCTCGCGTCAGGTAGTAGACGATGACCATCACCTCACGTCAGGTAGAAGGCGATAACCACGTCCCACGTCCTGTACATTCTTCTTCTGTTCTATATGAATGTCTGTCTGTTCCTATCCACAGTTTTTCTTCCATCTATGTTACAGTATCTTGAGCTTCTCTACCTGAGTTTTTCTTTTTCTGTTAATAATTTTCAAACGTGACAGCTGGTCAGCGGGTCGTTCCAATACATCAGCTGTAATGGCACTTCCCACCATAGGATGAATTATGTGACAGGTGGAGCTGAGGATCACTTGTACTGGAAACCTACATTTCAAAGGTCCGGTGTCGCTCGAGCCACCCACACCCTTGTCTAAGCCCTTCATCCCTCTGCTGATGAGACACTACAGGAGTATACTGAGCTACAGCTGTCTCTCTCAGCGCCCCAGTCTAATATGCCTCAACTGCTGTGTCTTACACCTTAAAGTCTTAGACTATCCTTCCTCCTCCAGTGTGTGTATTCTTCTTCTTCCAACTCTATCTCTTTTCTTCTTCCTAAATTCATCTTCGAGGTGTTTCTAAGAACTTTGTGTTTTCTCCCGTATCTGTGGTGCAGTGTTAAGGGTCTCCTGAGGCCCACACCTTGAGTTGGGCAACCTTCTTTCCACAAACTGGTCAGCGCTAAGTATGGACTCCACTTTTCTTGCCTAGCACTTGCTCCTGGTCCTTTACTGCCTTGTGCAATATCTGGCGGCAGTGCGACCTGTACACAACACCCCAGCAGATGGCGGACGCTTCTGTTCAGCGCTCCCGTAACACCCAACTTTCCAGCAGCTGACCCGAGATAACCCCATTTCTATTCCGTACCTCTGACACGTTCCCACGCCAGCTGTGACCATTTACCGTGAGCATTTGTCGCTATAAGTGTGACACTCTCATCACCTGACATAAGCTTAGGGGCTCCTTCGTGACCAGGGTTACTTTGCCTCTCTCACGGAGAACGAAATCCTTACTCAACAAAAGAAAAGAAGTACAGGGAAAGAAGAATATAATAAAGGAAAACATAAACTCTGGAGATGATCTGGTTATATGGAAGAGAAACAAAAAGGAAGTAGGACTGAGGATGGCAGAGTGTGCTGGGTGAAAACAGAGCGAGCTTGTGGAAAAACAGCGTGAGGAATAAGGGCGAGGAGAGATGCTGGTGCTGGTGGAGCGTGTTGTGACGAGCGATAACAGGGAAGTGTGGAGGAGACCATGAAAGGATCACTGTGTATATAATAATGATGAACGGTTTATTGAGAGAACATGGCAAACAAAAGGCTGAAATATACAACGAAACAGCGATAATAAAAGTTACATATAGTGAGATTGGGGAGTGGGTCACTGGACTGACAAAAGCTTTCAGTGCAAAAACAGAAGTAACATGGAATGAACATTTAACATAACTACAGATACAGAAGTGATCTTGTTGGTCACAGGGCAGCCGGTCTTATAAACTGTCTGGGGAGTTGAACGTGGCGCCTTCTCACAGTGTAGGTACAGTTCAAGTCTTCGGTTAGTCTTAGTCTGCACTGTTTACCTTCCCATCACATGGTCCTGGTAGCCTAGGTCTCTCAGGTCATAAGGTGTTGGAAAGGGTTCTTGTTTCTCATCTGATGTTGGGAATTCTCATCTATCACTTGGTGGAACTGGAAGCCCTCGTGTGTGTGTGTGTGTGTGTGTCTACGTAATGTGTGTTTCATCTCCATATGGCCTAAACTATGATTTTCTACTCTACGTGTATAAACCAGTTATATGTCAGTGATGTTATAGACCAGTGGTGTTATAGACCAGTGGTGTAATAGACCGGTGGTGTTATAGACCAGTGGTGTTATACAGCAGTGGCGTTATAGACCAGTGGTGTTATAGACCAGTGGTGTAATAGACCGGTGGTGTTATAGACCAGTGGTGTTATAGACCAGTGGTGTAATAGACCGGTGGTGTTATAGACCAGTGGTGTTATAGACCAGTGGTGTAATAGACCGGTGGTGTTATAGACCAGTGGTGTTATAGACCAGTGGTGTTATAGACCAGTGGTGTAATAGACCGGTGGTGTTATAGACCAGTGGTGTTATACAGCAGTGGCGTTATAGACCAGTGATAGGTTAATAATAGCAGAGTTTGTCCATGACTTACAACAAAGGTATAAAACTTCATATCTGAGTCACCCCGCGTCAAGTTATTTACGAGTGAATTAACAGAGCGGTCGACGGTGTTACTGTGACAGATAAATAAGCGATCCAGCAGGTCGGACAAAAACATCTGTGAATGACCTCCGTAAATCTTGACACTGATTTACGCCAGTGATTTACATTACTCACGGTTTAATACACACACACACACAGTTCAGTTTTATTTTTTGTTAGATATTTCTTTACATTTTTCATTATTACATTTGGGAAGAGAGAGAGAGAGAGACCCCACGAAATTATACACAACTGTCGTTCGTGAGGCTTCGTCGTGAATAATCAATAACAGCAATACTAACTGTTACGCAAGGACACAAGAATGAAGAAAATTGCAGCGGCCTATTGACCCATACTGGGCAGTCCCATCTACACCTAACCCCTATCGCTCATATATCCATCCAACCTATGTTTGAAGCTATCCAGCGTATTCGAGTTAATGATGATGTTTGGTAACTTGTTCCACTCACCCACTACTCTATTTCCAAACCAATGTTTACCTATCTCGCGCCTAAATCTAAATTTGTCTAATTTAGAACCATTTTTACGAGTTCGCTCCTGGTTGAATTGTTTGAGTACCTTTGTAATGTCATCTTTGTTTAGCCCTGACTTCCATTTATACACCTCGATCATATCGCCCCTCATTGTACGTCTCTCGAGGGAGTGCAAATTAAGATGCTTTAACCTGTCTCTGGTATCTGGTTTATCTGTTTGCATCTCCTAGACCAAGTACTTTACATATGTCCTCATTGAATTTCATCTGCCATTTTTCAGACCATTCGAATTTTTTTTTAGATCTTCCTGTAGTTTAGCGGAGTCCCCGTCGGATTTAATTACACGCCCTATTTTAGTGTTATCAGCAAATTTACTTATGTTACTGTCTACGCCGATATTTATGTCGTTTATGTATATACTAAATAATAATGGCCCAAGTACCAAGCCTTGGGGAATTTCACTTGTGACGTTACTTCAATCGGATTTATTGCCGCTAATGCTTACTGGCTGTTTCAAGTCCTGTAACGACGCCCTAATCCATTTTAGAATATTTCCTCCAATGCCATGAGCCTCCACTTTTCGTATTAGTCTTTCGTGGGGGACTCTGTCGAAGGCTTTGCTAAAGTCGAGATGTACTGATTCGAAAACAGATGAATTTTTTTTAATAGATTAATCAGACATGAACGCCCGCTTGTGAAGCCATGTTGGGAATCATTGATCAACTTGTGTTTCTCCAGGTGATTTCGAATAGAGTTTGAAATTATTGCTTCCAGTAATTTGCCTCCAATTGAAGTTAAACTGATTGGACGGTAGTTAGAAGATAATGATCTATCTCCCTTCTTGAAAATCGGTATTACATTCGCTATCCTCCAGGATTCTCGTACTACACCCGTTTTTAAGGACATGTTAAACCATTTTGGTAAAGGCATACCAAGCTCTGACTGTATTGGTTACCTCACCATCAGAAACAGTAATACTACCTGTTACCTCACCATCAGAAACAGTAATACTACCTGTTACCTCACCATCAACAACAGTAATACTACCTGTTACCTCACCATCAACAACAGTAATACTACCTGTTACCTCACCATCAACAACAGTAATACTACCTGTTACCTCACCATCAACAACAGTAATACTACCTGTTACCTCACCATCAACAACAGTAATACTACCTGTTACCTCACCATCAACAACAGTAATACTACCTGTTACCTCACCATCAACAACAGTAATACTACCTGTTACCTCACCAACAACAACAGTAATACTACCTGTTACCTCACCATCAACAACAGTAATACTACCTGTTACCTCACCATCAACAACAGTAATACTACCTGTTACCTCACCATCAACAACAGTAATACTACCTGTTACCTCACCATCAACAACAGTAATACTACCTGTTACCTCACCATCAACAACAGTAATACTACCTGTTACCTCACCATCAACAACAGTAATACTACCTGTTACCTCACCATCAACAACAGTAATACTACCTGTTACCTCACCATCAACAACAGTAATACTACCTGTTACCTCACCATCAACAACAGTAATACTACCTGTTACCTCACCATCAACAACAGTAATACTACCTGTTACCTCACCATCAACAACAGTAATACTACCTGTTACCTCACCATCAACAACAGTAATACTACCTGTTACCTCACCATCAACAACAGTAATACTACCTGTTACCTCACCATCAACAACAGTAATACTACCTGTTACCTCACCATCAACAACAGTAATACTACCTGTTACCTCACCATCAACAACAGTAATACTACCTGTTACCTCACCATCAACAACAGTAATACTACCTGTTACCTCACCATCAACAACAGTAATACTACCTGTTACCTCACCATCAACAACAGTAATACTACCTGTTACCTCACCATCAACAACAGTAATACTACCTGTTACCTCACCATCAACAACAGTAATACTACCTGTTACCTCACCATCAACAACAGTAATACTACCTGTTACCTCACCATCAACAACAGTAATACTACCTGTTACCTCACCATCAACAACAGTAATACTACCTGTTACCTCACCATCAACAACAGTAATACTACCTGTTACCTCACCATCAACAACAGTAATACTACCTGTTACCTCACCATCAACAACAGTAATACTACCTGTTACCTCACCATCAACAACAGTAATACTACCTGTTACCTCACCATCAACAACAGTAATACTACCTGTTACCTCACCATCAACAACAGTAATACTACCTGTTACCTCACCATCAACAACAGTAATACTACCTGTTACCTCACCATCAACAACAGTAATACTACCTGTTACCTCACCATCAACAACAGTAATACTACCTGTTACCTCACCAACAACAACAGTAATACTACCTGTTACCTCTGTTACCTTGTCATACACGAATAAATTCTGAATTCTAATTCTCAAAGATTTATACAACAAATTCCTCTCTTAAGCCTCTCTACAATGTACACGGTGCTACCAGAACTGCGTCGTATCTCAAAAGGGGGTGGCCTGAGGCGCTCTCACATCACCAGTTACGAGGGAAAATTAATGTATGACTCTCTGAACTCCCGGGTGGTGATGTGTATTATCCAGGAGAAGAAGGAGGAGGAGGAGGAGGAAGAGATGATGATGAAGAAGGAGGAGGTAGTATAGGTGATGTGACCCAAGAGAGTGTGGTGTGTCCTTCACCCTCTGAGAGAGAGAGAGAGAGTATAAGCTACACAGTCCAGAGTTACGACCACAGTGAACTCAGGTCTGGTCTCTCAGGAGTAGTTTACGTTGACATTAGTGTGACTCATGACACGTGCAGGCTTACCTCACTATCAACATGGTGTGGATAGGAGACACTTTAACACACACAAATAATGTACCAATGCACTCAAATTATTTTTTCCTAGTTACCATGACACGAGACACTAACTCACTATATGGTTATAGACTCAAGTGTGTTGTGATACATATATTAGCAGGTGTGTGTTATATAGCCATGTGTTTGCTATAACATATTAACAAGTGTGTGTTACGGCCAAACGTTTGTTGCTGTGTACAAGGAACTTATAGTTGTTTCCTAGATCAACCTCTCTTCCCAGCTACGATTTAACCCCTTCACAGCAGGAAAGCCACTTTATCGTACGTCAACATACACACCGTAGCTACTTATAAACTTGTTCTATCGTCTACTATGTTCTAATATTTTTTGGTAGTTCCTAGACACGTCTCATCGATATCGACATGTCTCGGACTCTCCCCGACTAAAACCGTGAAGCTGAATGTGGTACTCGTTATAAAAGCCGCATTTCACACCAATCCCTCACTTAAAATAGGTCAAACCTTCTCTAAAAGAGCTAGAACGTTCAAGATACGGTTTATGTTTACTCATTCACGACCCATCTCTGAGGAGTCTCAGGTCGCCATCTTGTCGCACCCACCAAGCTCCTGGCCTCCCCAGCGCGTGACTGCAGATACATCTACTACGCATTATTTACAGAATTTATGTATCCAAAATATATTGGTGTCTGTAAAAAAAATAATCTGTGATTAAGTCAACAGTGGGAGCCATGTTTGTAAGCTGTTTTAATTAAATCAATCAGTCGTGAACGATATTTCCGTCCATACGAGGATGTACTTATTTACCTGTGTCGCCAGTCGTCGGGAACAAAACTTACAACAAAGTTTACGGATTTTATTCCTAACTCGCGATCACGTACTGTACCAGGAGAGCAAGAGATGCACGTGAGATGCAAAAACGATAACATTAGTGAAAGTGTGCTGATACCTGCAAACTTAGGTTGACTGTCACAGCTTCAAGACCTCACTATGAGTGTCACAAACTGCTCCACTGTGCACAGAAGGAGAGCCTGTATGACCTAACCTACACACATGGTACACCTTCTCATCCCTGAGTATCTGAGGGTGTAGCCTAATGCTTTTAGGCTGTGTTTCATTATGTAAAGCCCCATCAAGTATACCTGAGTGTGTACTGCAGCAGAGTGAACTACACAGTGCTCAGGAAGTAGTGCGTCATACATTATTTCTAGCTAACTGGAGCCACACGCTACTGAATGTTAAGAATTAAACCTTTGTAAATATTGTTATCATATTTTTCAATGCCAGTGTGAGATACAACAACAACAAGACTCTCAGGTTACCTCACGCACAACGTCATAATTAACTTTCCCCTCCTCCTCCTTACCCCTCCTCCTCCTCCTCTACCTTCCTCCTCCTCCTCCTTCCTCTTCCCCATACTCCTCTTCCATCCTTCTCCTCCCACCTCCCACCTCCACCTCCTTCCTCCTCCTTCTCATCCTCCCACTCCACCTCCCTCCTTCTCAACCCTACCCCTTCTCCTCCTCCTTCCTCTTCATCCCTCTCTTCCTCCTCATCGCCTAATGTGCCTTAGGTAGTCTCTCTCTCCCCCTCATAGGACCTGTTCCCTGGAGATAATTTATTCTCATAAATGTCACTGAAAAAAGTTTATTACATTTTTCACTCGTGTCTTTAAGTCTAAGAAATAGCAATATTTGTTTTCGTATCTTCTGTTTTATATCTTATTTTTGTTCTTTTTCTAAGTGCAAACGGGATTGTTATCTAATATCACCATCACCACCAACACAACTACCACCATCACCACCAACACAACTACCACCATCACCACCAACACAACTACCACCATCACCACCAACACAACTACCACCATCACCACCAACACAACTAGCACCATCACCACCAACACAATTACCACCTTCACCACCAACACAACTACTACCATCACCACCAACACAACTACCACCATCACCACCAACACAACTACCACCATCACCAACAACACAACTACCACCATCACCACCAACACAACTACCACCATCACCACCAACACAACTAACACCATCACCACCAACACAACTAACACCATCACCACCAACACAACTACCGCCATCATCACCAACACAACTAACACCATCACCACCAACACAACTAACACCATCACCACCAACACAACTACCGCCATCACCACCAACACAACTAACACCATCACCACCAACACAACTAACACCATCACCACCAACACAACTAACACCATCACCACCAACACAACTACCGCCATCACCACCAACACAACTAACACCATCACCACCAACACAACTAACACCATCACCACCAACACAACTACCGCCATCACCACCAACACAACTAACACCATCACCTCCAACACAACTACCACCATCACCACCAACACAACTACCGCCATCACCACCAACACAACTAACACTATCACCACCAACACAACTACCACCATCACCACCAACACAACTACCACCATCACCACCAACACAACTCCCACCATCACCACCAACACAACTACCACTATCACCACCAACACAACTACCACCATCACCACCAACACAACTAACACCATCACCACCAACACAACTAACACCATCACCACCAACACAACTAACACCATCACCACCAACACAACTAACACCAATACTACAATTTAGCACCACCATAACCACAACTATAACGATCACCAACATCACCACAACTAACATCATCACCATCACCACAACTACAGTACAACCATCACCACTACCACCTGTCATAAAGATAAATGTGAAAGCTTTGGGTTTCACCAACAGTAATAGTTCTCCCGAGAACGTAATGTAAAATTGAGAATATTATTTTGATAGTCTAATGAGTGAAAGAGTGAAAGTGTGTCCCATAAGCATGACTGCCCGTTAGGGACAGCGTGGATACAGCACACTGTATACTATGCCTCTGGTACACAAGGAGGCAGTATGGCCGGTACTGCTCTCGGGCGCCTTCACTTCCCCAAGTTGTAAAATTAGGTAGGCATTTAGAGCTGGGTGAACTGTGAACGCCTGGGAATCGAACTACAGACCCCTGGAACAGGAGTCGTCCGCCGCTCCTAGTCTAATGGGTGACAGTTATAAAACTCGTTATTTCAGACATTTTAAGTTCCCTGTAAGGATGGAGGCAGTGACAAGCCCGTAGATTAAATTCATTTGCAGTCTACCTAACCTAACGTAACAGTTAATGTTGACACCTTCGCTTATACATTACTATGAGGTTCCAGTTTGTATAATACAGTACTTTATTTGTGGTAAATTTTAAATTTAAAGTTTAGTAACAGGTGCAAATAACTAAGTAAATGTTGAAACTATCCCTACTGTCATTACGATGGTTAACTGCTGCTCACAGTCACACAACATACCACCATAATCTTCCTTGTCATTGGCTAATGATTGATTTGCTCCACCAGCCTGGGAGATACTCCGGCTGGGTTGTGTGTCAGACGTGTACAAATGAGAATGTCGGCAGAAGACCTTTAAGTTTACTCATTATTTACATGTACAACTTTTGTGTATATTTACCCCAGTCTTGGCCTGAAGTGTGTTGATTATGATCACTTATTTGGATGGATGGTAACTTTACCTGTGCATCGAACCTGGTCACAATCTGAGATATCAACCCTTGTACAAGTAAACCAGAGTGTGACACCATTACACCACAACTACATGCCATCACCATTACCACCACACCACAACTACAACCACCATCATTACCACCACACTACAACTGCAACCACCACCTTCACCACCACAACTACAACCATCATCACCACCACATCTACAATCATCACCACTACAGTTAACACCACCACCACCTCCAAATCTACAACCGTCACCATCACCACCATCACACACACAGGGTCACGTCAAGCCCTTCATAACACCATCTGTGAGGGAGTTACTACACTAGGTGTCTGCTGTTCAACACTTCAGCGTCCATGATCTACGTGGCCTCCACTGTAAACATTAATCTGTATGTTCTTTCACCTTTCTCTAATGAAAGTTTTTGTAAAACTTCCAATGTATGTGATAAGTCATTTATGTCCAGTGTAACAGCCTTCGGGCTGCAGAACTTTTTCAATAAACAGTTAATTATTATTATTATTATTATTATTATTATTATTATTATTATTATTATTAGTACATCGAGAAAATCCTGTAGGGATGACCTGCGTGGCTAATACAGACGGTACTCCATTGAGGCTTTGATGATGATAAGCCTCTCTCTCTCTCTCTCTCTCTCTCTCTCTCTCTCTCTCTCTCTCTCACACACATTTTCACTTTAACAATAAACGATAATGACCGAGGCTGTGGAGGCTGTGGTCGCAGCAATAAACGAACATTTTTCCAATAAGTATAGTATCGTGCAGCCTCTCTCACCCTCTACAACCAATAACCGATACTGGTAGGCTGTTATAACCTCCCTCACCAGTCTACAACCAATAAACAAACTTGGGGAGGGTAGTTATATGCTTACACCACCACTAAACAATCATTAACCAGTTACTTTATGTGTCGTCACTGTTCATCCTACACCTGTTCCTGCCCTTAACACGTGTTCATCCTACACCCTGCCCTTAACACTTGTTCATCCTACTCCTGTCCCTGGCCTTTACACGCGTTCATCCTACTCCTGTCCCTGCCCTTAACACGTGTTCATCCTACTTCCTGCCCTTAACACGTGTTCATACTACTTCCTGCCCTTAACACGTGTTCATACTACTCCTGTCCCTGGCCTTAACACGTGTTCATCCTACTACTATCCCTGGCCTTAACACGTGTTCATCCTACTCCTGTCCCTGCCCTTAACACGTGTTCATCCTACACCTGTCAGTGCCCTATACGTTTTATACTACAGTTGTTACTGTCTTGAAACATGTCCAAACCCTCCTGCTACACCCGTCACTGACTCATTACACTCCTATGCTCCTGCTACACCTGTCACTGCTCATTACACACCTATGCTCCTGCTACACCTCCCACTGACTCATTACACACCTATGCTCGTGTTACACCTGTCACTGACGCATTACACACCTATGCTCCTGCTCCACCTGTCACTGACTCATTACACACCTATGCTCCTGCTGTACCTGTCACTGACTCATTACACACCTATGCTGCTGCTGTACCTGTCACTGACTCATTACACACCTATGCTCCTGCTACACCTGTCACTGACTCATTACACACCTATGCTCCTGCTGTACCTGTCACTGACTCATTACACACCTATGCTCTTGCTACACCTGTCACTGACTCATTACACACCTATGCTCCTGCTACACCTGTCACTGACTCATTACACACCTATGCTCCTGCTACACCTGTCACTGACTCACTACACACCTATGCTCCTGCTACACCTGTCACTGACTCATTACACACCTATGCTCCTGCTACACCTGTCACTGAATCATTATACACCTATGCTCCTGCTCCACCTGTCACTGACTCTTCACGCACCTACACCTCCGCTACACCTGTTATTGATTCACCGCACACCCGCACTCCTGCTACACCTGTCACTGGTTCAAGACACAATTACAGCACCTGTCACTTCTCGCCTCTCCATCACCGTCCAGGTATTCAACATCTGTCTTAAAGTTTGACATATTTCCCTCCTGTATTTTTTTCATATATTTTTTCTTCAACATTGACGGTAAAGTTAGAAACTTCATTTCCATACCAGAAGAATTTTTACTTTGTGCAGACAAGTTGTGGCGAGTTGGAGCCTCGTCAGCTGAATGACGATACCTGTGTCTCTCTTGTGTTATTCATACGTTTATTTAGCATTTATTTTTATTAATTCGTGTTCCCTACTTAAATGGTCTTCTGTGTGTTAGATATAAGGATGATATGATTGAATGTATTCTCCTTTGTTAATTTATTCTTCACTTTTATATTATCATACGTCTTCCTTTCACTATATACGTAGCTCTCAGCTTTTTTTATGTCTGTTTCATGAGTATTAAGGCGGGCGCTCGCTGCCGGGTGTCTCCCACACTGTCGTACGGCACCAACATGCAGGGAGGGAACTATTTGTTTCCGATGGTGCTTCTAGATCAGTTACCTCCACTTTAGTAAAGGAAAGGAACATATGTTGTCAACTTGACATGAAGGAGTAAGTTGTGGCTTAAAGTGAGGGTTTCAATGAGTCGGGGTACAGTGGCATAGTTGATACAGCAATCGCCTCATGTCCACAGGATAGCTGGTTCGATTCCAGAACACTCCCAGTTCACCTGACTGTAAATGGGTACACCTGACGTTACAAAGTTTGGAAAGTGAAGGTGGTCGAGCGTAGTGTCGGCCACGCTGCCTCCCTCTGTACCAAAGGGTTAATATACAGTGCGGTGTGTTGTATTCAATAATTCCTATGTGACTCACTTTCATTACTGAGTCACACTGTTACTACCTGAGTAAGAAAAACTGTTTGTCTACATAACGTGTACGTGTATGAATGTGTGTGTATCGGCCTCTTTAGTCACCTCAAAACTCACCAATGAAGGTGACATCCCTAATAACTCATATCATTGTATCATAGCTGGATGATCGTCATACTCAATTCCGAGTGACAGCAAAGTAGTAGTAGTTGTAGTAGTAGTGTGTGTGTGTGTGTGTGAGGAGCATCACCACCACACGAGGAGGTTGAGTGACTGTGGTAATTACATCCCTGACGACGCAACAGCTTTGGTCAAATACCGCCGAGGTCCACACGAGGAGGGAGTTGGGGGCACGAGGGAGTGATCACCTGACCCATCTTCACCTCATTTAATCTTCTTACAAGAGACAGCTGGCAGTACCCAGGAGACAGGTGGCACTTACCAGTACCCAGGAGACAGGTGGCACTAACCAGTACCCAGGAGACAGGTGGCACAAACCAGGAGACAGGTGACACGAGACACGTGGCACTAACCACTACCCTGGAGACAGGTGGCACTACCCAGGAGACAGGTGGCACTCAATCATCTACCCAGGAGACAGGTGGCACCGTCCTGGCCACCATGTGTTAAACATGTACACAGTAAAGCTGACGTGACTGGTCTACCCGACTCACTGTGAGCTAAAATCCACGCGCACGAGGGTAAGGCGCGTGCTGATTGGTTCTGGTTGTCCGCTAGCGTCTCTCATTAGTAGGTCAGTTTAGGTTAGGTTAAGTTAGGTTAGGCTGGCCAAGGATAGCGCACATTGTATGCGTGGAGTACGTGCAATTTGCGCTCGACCTGACACTCTCACACACACACACACACACACACACACCTCTATCATGCATACAATAACACGAAAAAACATCAACACACTCAATTACTCGTTCATGCATATTCAAGCTGTCGCGCCATTTGGAGTTTGTTTCATAAATGTCAAATGTATAGTTTACAATATAGACCACAGGGTTTATGAATTACCCGAGAGAGAGAGAGAGAGAGAGAGAGAGAGAGAGAGAGAGAGAGAGAGAGAGAGAGAGACTTGCTTACCTCGCTATATCTCTATTGACGTCAAGCTTTGCCGACACCGTCTTGTGTGGTATTCATGTAACCATTTCATGACTGGGAGAGTGTGAGAGAGGGAGTGAGAGTGTGGGAGAGTGTGAGAGAGGGAGTGACAGTGTAGGAGAGTGTGAGAGGAGAGTGTGAAGGAAGGAGTGAGAGAGTGGGAGAGTGTGAGGGAGGGAGCGAGAGTGTGAGAGGGAGTGAGAGTGTGGGAGAGTGTGAAGGAAGGAGTGAGAGAGTGTGAGGGAGGGAGTGGGAGAGTGTGAAGGAAGGTGTGAGAGAGGGAGTGAGAGAGTGGGAGTGTGGGAGGGAGTGAGAATCTTACACACTGGGTTACCCTTGTACTCAGGGGGTTTGCATCGTATTCAGTGGGTTTGCTTCGTACTCGGGGGTTAGCATCGTACTCAGGGGCTGACATCGAACTCAGTTGGTTAGTCTCTTACTCAAGGGGGGGGGGGGTTACATTATATACAGTACATATAAAAATACAATGGTAAAAACCCTGCACAAGGCTGTATCCAACACACTCATTTATTTACAAAGTCACTAAAACATTGAAGATACACTTTTATAATTAATTTACATACAACCAGCGTTATTTATTTCATACACTGATAAACATGTAATGAGTGTTGGCTGGTATGATGCAAAGCTTTCAGGACATATTAATATTTATACGAGAGTAATATTTCAGGATCACTTAATTATCTATTGGTAATATCTGAATGGTGCAGTTGACAAATATTAAACAGTAAAACAAGGGAGGTGATTCAGCTTGGGGGGGGACGGAACCAAAGGTAGTGTCCAATATTTCCTTGAGCCTGAGTGAGCAGAGTGACGCTAGGCTTGCCCTCACTCACTCGGCAGGGATTTATGGGTGGGAGAGAGTGAACTCCAGGCGTTGGTGACTGCTCGTGCTGGCGCTGGGTTTTAACAGTAGAGTGGGGCTAAGTTACGACTTGGCAGAGAGCCCGACTGCTGCTCCCGAGTGACTGGCTAGGTTGTTCGATGGCTGGTGTAGAGAAGAGACTGGCAGCGGATGTCACCACTTGTTTACTTCCGTCGAACGTTGTCATTCTCCTAAACCACAAAAATATCGTGGCACCAGTCTTACTATATATAAGTGTGTACGTCCAGTGTGTGTGTGTGTGTGTGTGTGTGTGTGTGTATGTTTACATGTGTACGTTGTGTATTATATATGGTGTACGTTGTATAGTATTGATGCATGATAAGAATTGCAGAATTTTACGTGAGTTTAAAACATATTAGATATTTATCCCCTACACTGTATACAGTATGTGACTGAACTACTACTCACAGTTGGTTGACCACTTGAGTAAGATAATCTAACCCCTTGAGTACGATGATTTAACCCTTGAGTACCATGGCTTAACCCCTTGAGTACGGTGACTTAACCCCTTGAGGACGATAACTGAACCCCTTGAGTACGGTGATTTAACCCGAGTACGGTGACTTAACCCCTTGAGTACGGTGACTTAACCCCTTGAGGACGGTGACTTAACCCCCTGAATACGATAACACAACAACGACTCATGGCCGTAAACTCATGATGTTGTTTACCTCACTGTCTACACAATACCGGAAGGAACTACTGTAGACAAAACTCCCTGGACACTTTGGTTAACATTATGCACTACCACAGTTTTTAACATAGTGCTGAAAATTGGTATGGTTAATTTTTTGGTATGTGCGCTTAATTTTTGCCAAGGACTCACCTAGGCTACGAGCTGCTTGTGTGTGTGTGTGTGTGTGTGTGTGTGTGTGTGTGTGTGTGTGTGTGTGTGAATTATATTATTTGTGGTGAAAAGAAAACTATTAATCTAATACTTATGTCTTATGAAGGCTCAAAAAAATTAAAAATTAAAAATTCGCTTCACGAAAGTGCCCCAAAAAATACAATACTTAGAAATTAATTATTTAATGTAGGAGGAAAAAGAAGAAAACTAATAATCTTAAAATGTTTTGAGTAAATGAAAAAAGTTGTAATAATGAATATTTTTTTATTTTGTACTCAGAATAAAACATTATCAAATACTGTATAAAAAAAAAAAAAAACATGAATTTGATAATTCTAATGGAGAGGAAAAATATTAATTTGCGAGAAAGAACAGTGTAGCCAGTGTGTGTATGTGTGTGTGTGTGTGTGTTTAATGACTGCACATACTTATACATACTGTATATACTATAAATCAATATATTATAAAACCTGTCACAGTGAAGGAAGAACATCTGTTTGTTGGTTTTCAGACAATGATCACACCTCAGAATTCATACATACAAAACATGCATACACAAAGTAAAACACTGATATTATACACATGTGAGAGAGAGAGAGAGAGAGAGAGAGAGAGAGAGAGAGAGAGAGAGAGAGAGAGAGAGAGAGGCGCACACGCATACATTTTTAGTGTAATGCACAGACATGCACATGACAATAACACCCAGGTCTTATGACTACACGTGACAACAACACTCAGGTTTTAAGACTACACCTTGACAGCAACACCCAGGTCTTAAGACTGCACGTGACAACAACACTCAGGTTTTAAGACTACACCTTCACAGCAAAACCCAGGTCTTAAGACTACACGTGACAACAACACCCAGGTTTTAAGACTACACGTGACAACAACACACAGGTCTTGGGACCACACATGTCAACAAGACAAGACTACCCGTAACAACAAGACTACACGTGACAACAAGACTACCTCTGGTAACACGACTACCCGTGACATCAAGACTACCCGTGACAATAACACTCAGAGGCTCAGGTCTTAAGTATCTTGTAATCCCAGACTTAATTAAGGTAACTCAGAGATAATCAGACTTAGGAAGAACTTTACACTAAATTCATCAGACAAATTGTGTCCAAGACTTTGAGCCGATTTTCCTTAAGATGTAGCAAGGACGTGAAAAGGTTGTGGTAGCTGGGTTCTAAAAGAGGTTGTGGCAGGACTTGTGGTAGGGGTTGTGGCAGGGGTTGTGGCAGGGGTTGTGGCAGGGGTTGTGGCAGGGGTTGTGGTAGGGGTTGTGGTAGGGGTTTGGGTTGTGGCAGGGGTTATGATAGGGGTTGTGGCAGGGGTTATGATAGGGGTTGTGGTTGGGGTTGTGACAGGGGTTGTGGTTGTGTTGTGGCAGGGGTTGTGGCAGGGGTTGTGGCAGGGTTAGTGGTAGGGGTTGTGGTAGGGGTTGTGGTAGGGGTTGTGGTAGGGATTGTGGTAGGTGCTGTGGTAGGGGTTGAGGTAGGGGTTGTGGTAGGGGTTGTGGTAGGGGTTGTGGTAGGGGCTGTAGTAGGTGTTGTGGTAGGGGTTGAGGTAGGGGTTGTGGTAGGGGTTGTGGTAGGGGTTGTAGTAGGTGTTGTGGAAGGGGTTGAGGTAGGTGTTGTAGTAGGTGTTGTGGAAGGGGTTGTGGTAGGGGTTGTGGTAGGGGTTGAGGTAGGGGTTGAGGTAGGGGTTGTGGTAGGGGTTGAGGTAGGTGTTGTGGTAGGGGTTGTGGTAGGTGTTGTGGTAGGGGTTGAGGTAGGTGTTGTGGTAGGGGTTGAGGTAGGGGTTGTGGTAGGTGTTGTAGTAGGTGTTGTGGTAGGGGTTGAGGTAGGTGTTGTGGTAGGGGTTGAGGTAGGTGTTGTAGTAGGTGTTGTGGTAGGGGTTGAGGTAGGTGTTGTAGTAGGTGTTGTGGTAGGGGTTGAGGTAGGTGTTGTGGTAGGGGTTGAGGTAGGTGTTGTAGTAGGTGTTGTGGAAGGGGTTGAGGTAGGTGTTGTGGTAGGGGTTGTGGTAGGTGTTGTGGTAGGGGTTGAGGTAGGTGTTGTGGTAGGGGTTGAGGTAGGTGTTGTGGTAGGGGTTGAGGTAGGTGTTGTGGTCGGTGTTGTGGTAGGGGTTGAGGTAGGTGTTGTAGTAGGTGTTGTGGTAGGGGTTGAGGTAGGTGTTGTAGTAGGGGTTGTAGTAGGGGGTTGAGGTAGGTGTTGTGGTAGGGGTTGAGGTAGGGGTTGTCACAAAAGGATGCAAGTCTTAAGAAGGAGTTAATGAAACAGTTCCAGCTGTAATTACGAACCTTTTATTAACATCTCACTGTGAGTTATTGTAAAGACACACACACACACACACACACACACCGCTAGGGTACAGAACTATAAATATCACTGAGAGACAATGGTTGAAAAATTTCCTTGAGAGAACAATGAAATTAAGGGACCCATAGTAAAATATACAGTATATCACCTGTGTTGACGGGAGGCTGTGTAGGTCTAAAGATAAGTTACTGTCATTATGGTAAAGATGATAACAATAAATAAATACAATAAAAGTGATGTAAGACTTTATGAAAATTGATCGACGTGAGGTAATTGATTATGGCTATGGTGAGTATACGACTTACGGGGAGAGAGAGAGAGAGAGAGAGAGAGAGAGAGAGAGAGAGAGAGAGAGAGAGAGAGAGAGAGAGAGAGAGAGAGAGAGAGAGGTCACGTTACAATCTAAAGGAATAAACAGGAATTAGTATCCAGACAATATTGGCGTCTACAGGTAAGATATTGACGTGATTAGTGTGGAGCCTCACGCCAGGTGTTCACAGGTAAGAAGGCTCATGTCCGCTGCTCACAAATGTGGAGGCTCACGTCAGGTGTTCACAGGTGTGGAGGCTTACGTCAGGTGTTCACAGGTGGAGCCTCACACCAGGTGTTCACAGGTGTGGAGGCTCACGTCAGTTGTTCACAGGTGTTGAGGCTTACATCAGGTGCTCACAGGTGTTGAGGCTTACGTCAGGTGCTCACAGGTGTGGAGGCTCAAGTCAGGTGCTCACTAGTGTGGAGCCTCATATTAGGTGCTCACAGGTGTGGGGGCTCACGTCAGGTGCTCACAGGTGTGGTGGCGGTGTAAAATGTGTTTAACAGGTTAGACATAAGCCACTTCCCCCACACTAGAGTAAATGGCATTAGACAGTTAGGTAAATGGCCAGATTATACCGCAATTCGTCTATAGATTCACTAGACTAGACCAAGGGTTCCTAACCTGTGGTTCATGAACCTTTTTTCTGGTGGTCCTTGGGAAAACCGGGATAAATTTAGATAAACATCACAACAAATTTCTACCATGATTATATATGGTTGTCTTTATTGTTATATATATATATATATATATATTATTACGAACCACGCCATCTATTGTGTCATGATCTAACTACCCAGCACTACCGAGCAACGTCATCTAGGGACGAAACCCGAGTATGACTAGTCTTAGTCCCTACTCCGGGTTTCCTTTCTCCATATCCTGGTTGTTGCGTCACCTCCTCCAACTCTTCCTCATCAGCTCCGGATCCAGGAGAGTTCAGTTCACTCTGGGAAGTGACCACACTTGGATTACCTATCCTGGAAACCTACGGCACAGTGACTACCTACCATCTTCTTCAATACTCAGCCCTACTCGTCAGACACTTCAGCACCGCACTTGAGTATTGTAACTCTATATTACCTCCCACCTCCACTTGCTTCAGATTGTTGTATGTTGTATAAATATGTATATACTGTTAAGCCAATGTTGCGTATGTTTAAGTTAAGTATGGTTAAGGGTAAATTATAGAAAGCTGGATATTTTGTTAAGAAATTTATTGTACTTTATTTTACACAACAAAAACTCGCATCCTTTGTCTACCCTTTTATAGTCGGATTGTCTTTGTTTGTTTAGTTTTTTTATTGTTGTTGCCTGTTGGGATCTGGGTAGACTTTTAGCTATATTCTAAACCAGTTTCTAAATCCCCAACTCGAAACAATATATATATATATATATATATATATATATATATATATATATATATATATATATATATATATATATATATATATTTCATTAGCCCAATAACAAAGTCTAGGACTGCTTTTAGTATCCTGGTGGTCTAGCGGTTAGCGTTCCCCGGTCATAGTCATAGGCTTGTGGGCCGTGGGTTCGAATCCTGGCGGGTTGAGGTGTTGATTGTATATATATATATATATATATATTAAACCCTGATTTACCTCGTCTGCTACACGGACCATGTTAATAAAATTCTGAAATACTATTATACTGCTCGTTTAAAATGTAAAAAAAAAAAATGTGTTCCTTGGCATATATGCTCATACAATATTTTTGTATTTTAATTCGTGGGATAAGTAACATAACTTACTGAAATTTACTTATAATTATGAAATAAGTTTCATTTCTGTAGTGGATTAAATCTTTACTAAACGAGTGAATTTATCAGAGACCAAAAAACAGAAAACAAATACTCATTTGATGCTATTCTTTAAAAACCCAGACTGGATGTAGATGAAGCGTTCAGCCGACAACACAAAAAACATTATCGAGTCTTCGTACAAGTGTCACTGTAGCTCGCTCGTGCCCGAAAAACACACACACCATCTGGGAGACTTTGAAAAAAACATTTATAATGTTTACATTTCGTCTGCTCCTTGGTGAGGTGACGGTGCAATTGTGACTGTGCAATAGTGGCGGTACAGAGGTGAAGGTACTGTAATGACGGTACAGTAGTGACGGTACACACAGTGGCGGTGGTCACCGTTAACTCGCCAATACACAGCCACACAAACTCTCACCCTAACATTACACAATGGAAGCCTTTAGCAACTTTAATTACTGTTATCAGTTTAACACGGTCCTAACCGCCGAGTGTAATGGTCGTTGACCCTCGTTTAAGTGACGATGAACAAGGAATGGAACGTACCAGCGGGTGTAAGGATAGGAGGCCGGGGCGTTAACTATACAACACTATCTTTCCTTATTACCGTGAACACATTCTGCTGGTAGTGAAGCACGAGTTACGATAACAAGATTGATTGCCCACTGTTGGTAATAACACAGGGAACTATGAAAATTCTCTCCCCCCCCCCCCCCCCGTCTCCCTCACGGCAACCTGAACAGCAACGGCAGCAGTTTGAGGCAACTCGCCCACAACAGCTTCAAGCTGACACCGCAGCAGCTTCCGGGCTGTGACAAAGTAGCAATCTCAGACAGGAAAGTGATGAAGAAGCGGTTTACAACTTGGGGGTGACACAGCAACACGTTCACGACTTTGATGCAACTCAGCACCTGCACTAGGACTTATTACAAGACCTGCACTAGGACTTATTACAAGACCTGCACTAGGACTTATTACAGCACCTGCACTAGGAGTTATTACAAGACCTGCACTAGGACTTATTACAAGACCTGCACTAGGACTTATTACAGCACCTGCACTAGGACTTATTACAAGACCTGCACTAGACTTATTACAACACCTGCACTAGGACTTATTACAGCACCTGCACTAGGAGTTATTACAGACACCTGCACTAGGAGTTATTACAGACACCTGCACTAGGAGTTATTACAGACACCTGCACTAGGACTTATTACAGACACCTGCACTAGGAGTTATTACAGCACCTGCACTAGGAGTTATTACAGCACCTGCACTAGGACTTATTACAGCACCTGCACTAGGAGTTATTACAACACCTGCACTAGGACTTATTACAGCACCTGCACTAGGAGTTATTACAACACCTGCACTAGGACTTATTACAGCACCTGCACTAGGACTTATTACAGCACCTGCACTAGGAGTTATTACAACACCTGCACTAGGACTTATTACAGCACCTGCACTAGGAGTTATTACAACACCTGCACTAGGACTTATTACAGCACCTGCACTAGGAGTTATTACAGCACCTGCACTAGAACTTATTGCAACACCTGCACTAGGACTTATTACAGCACCTGCACTAGGACCTATTACAGCACCTGCACTAGGACTTATTACAAGACCTGCACTAGGACTTAATACAAGACCTGCACTAGGACTTATTACAGCACCTGCACTAGGACTTATTACAGCACCTGCACTAGCACTTATTACAGCACCTGCACTAGGACTTATTACAAGACCTGCACTAGGACTCATTACAACACCTGCACTAGGTCTTATTACAGCACTTGCACTAGGACCTATTACAGCACCTGCACTTGGACTCATTACAACACCTACACTAGGACCTATTACAGCACCTGCACTAGGACTTATTACAGAACCTGCACTAGGACTTATTTCAGCACCTGCACTAGGAATTGACACGGACAATAACAAAAATTAACTCAGGAAAAACATCACATAGTGTGTGTGTGTGTGTGTGAGTAGGAGAGGTGATGTGAGTGTGGCAGGTGGTGAAACTGTGAGAGAAATGAGAACTATACAGGAAGGACAAAAATAAACTCGTGTGTGAAAGAAGAATTTTGGAGGGGAAGAAAAAATACATCTGTGCGTGAGAGAGAGAGAGAGAGAGAGAGAGAGAGAGAGAGAGAGAGAGAGAGAGAGAGAGAGAGAGAGAGAGAGATATGCCTGGACCATGTCAGGGGAGAAGAGGCGGGGAAAATACGACTCCTCAGTGAAGAATGATTTACTTCCATGATAGTGTTTGTTTACGAGTCGGCTGGACCACCGGGGGCGTCTCCCCTTATCTCTACGTGTTATAGAGATTTACTACAGTACTTATTACGGTGGGGGAACATTTATTACCAGAGTACTGATAACTATGTCTTCACTGGCGTGTATATATTAATAAGTAGGTGGAGGGATAGTTATACCTTCCCTGTCATAGCTAAAGAGGTGGATAGGGATATATCTCACTTAGTTTATAGCTGCACATAGTTAATAGGTAGATGGATAAGTAGGTGAATAGATAAATACATAGATGGATAGAGATAGATCGGTAGATAGAGATATTTTACAGCAGAATTTTATCATATATAAATTCCACACAGGGTATTATAGTAATTACCTTATATAATTTGGTTATTCATCGTGCATATTGCATAAATTATAATATTTTGAGTAATTTTATATAATATTGTGGAGGCTGGTGGCCGTCAGGCTCCTCCCGTCACCAACACACGTGAACTATCAAGCAAATATGTATAAAACAAGAATCAACACAACACTGAGGCGAGAGAGCCGCTCCACCAATCAACACTAATCTCCAAACATTGACAGTTTAACACTTTACTGCACCAATATTTATTTATGTAGAAAATATATAAAAGTATTTATATAGTGAGTCTGTTACTGTGTCAGGCCACACCCGGACATGATCATAAACATTTACAGTGTTTATTGTTTGTGTTTGACTAAAATGTTTAAAATGAATGATGACATCGACCTTCCCATCGAGGAAATGTTATGGCTGACCCAAACTTTGTAATTTGTGAAGAAAAAAACGAATTTTATCGGCTAAAATAACCGAGAAAAAATAAAAACTTAATATTTATCACAATTATTTGTCTAGTATTTGACTGTACTGTTGTCTTCACCTGATGTGTTGTGGACAAATGAACACACTATGAGCTACCAGTACATCTATACTCTCACTATATACAGTAATTCACAAATATATCAATGTACACATCTTGGGTATCCATCTAAACCCTATATACCATAAATCAGCGTACACACTTTGCACAGTACTACTATTTATTCGACATCGAGTACTACGCCTGGTGATACATAACATACACACGCAAATGCACTCAATATACAAATCGCAAATACACTTTGTATTAATAGACATTTAAGCAACAATTTATAAGGGGAAACCGCTCCATATTTTATACAAATATTTATAAAAAAAATATTATATGAATATCATTTCTGTAGAAGAGAACAATTTGTATTTTGTTGGTTAAAAAATGATATGATACACGTAATTCAATTAAGTGAATGGGAAGCTTTGTATGAACATGTCCGAGGATTAATGAAAATTGACTTAGGTGGAGAGAGAGAGAGAGAGAGAGAGAGAGAGAGAGAGAGAGAGAGAGAGAGAGAGAGAGAGAGTTATCATATACTGTACAAAGGGGTAAGACATCGTATTCAAGGGATTAAGTAACATGAACTATTGAACTATTTCTATTGTGGATCAGAAACACAAAAGAGGAAATATCACGTACGAGCTTTTTTATTTAATTGTTTGTCTTGATATTGGCAAAAGGTTTTAAATGATTTTAAAATATATATTGAACAGAAGTTTATAAATTTTATATTTGGATTACCTTAAGATTGAACACCTCAGCTTATTTCACTTGGAGAGTATTCATCCTAACGCTACGTGTAGTGGGGAGTTAGGTTAGGTTAGGTTAGCTTTAGGAGGGTTAATCCTTTGGTGATATAAAATGGGGCATCTATTCCTCAGGTGATTCCTATTGAAAACGAATAAAATATTTAAACATTTCTTATACTCAGTGAGACTTAAGTACTGTAATACCTGGCCCACGACACTCCCTGATTCACCTCAAGTAACATATTTCCTACAGCACAAGACTCACGCCAACACGAGCAGTGTACAAAGCTCCTGGCTGACAACCTTCTAACTCGAGACTGATGTGGGTTGAAAGTTGTGATTTAAAGCACAAGGGAAGAAAAAACTTTGGTTATAAACAATCGTTCTGGTTTACTTCACACGCGGGAGAAGTTTGGCGAGGAAAATTTTGTCGAATTTTATTGTCGAACAACAACAGTAACTCCCAGTTTTTCCAGGAAAGTTAATTTATTAAAGTGAAAGTTTTCTGGACTACGCACGAGCAAATAAAAGTGTTGACCTATTGACAATCATTTTAGTTTATCTCCAACGGGGGAAATTTAGCGTAGATCTGTTATACATTTTATGGCTAAACAACCCTAATAAACACCAGATTCGCCGGGAAGTTCATGTACTAACATACGAGTTTTTTCCTTTACCCAATATACGGACGAACAAGTGCAGTATATTGAGATAGTTTAAGACACTGTTTATATTTTATCATGATACATTATGTTACTTCAAGACAAAATGTTCTTGATATATGAACAATCTTCCTGAAATACGGACGAGAAATGACTTACACACAAACACATACATACATACACTACGACTACTACTACTACTACTACTACTACTACTACTACACACACATACATACACACGCACACACACACACACACGTCAGTCAGCTTTCAAGACTTGTCTTAGGCGCCCTCCTGGCAGCCTGACTAGATTATTTGGCCCTGACCCCCTCTCCCACCCTACCTTCTCCCATCTGCTTCCCTACTTCACTACACAAATTACCACACACACCACACACACACACACACACACACACAATACCACAATCACTTACACATTTCCAAAGAAACAAGTTACTACACGCTACCACAGACTACCACATGCACATTACCACACACAGTATCACTCTCCACATAATACCTACCGCAGTGGGTCACTTAAACACCCAACACAGTGAGTCACTTAAATACTCGAGAGAGAGAGAGAGAGAGAGAGAGGTGATAAATCGTGAGTGAGTGGACGTTTGTATTATATATATATATATATCAAGGTGTCGAGGACTCTTATAGGTAGTACAGGTTATTACAGTCAATGGCGATAGATGTGGTGGTACTGGTTGTAGTCAACTGTGGTAGGTATGTTATCACCCATCATGGCCATCATGGTAGTGCACCGTGGTGTAAAATTTATGGGTCAAGGTTCAAAGATTTAGCAGAGTGGACCCCAGACCTCCAGACAGACACACAGACAGACCTCCAGACAGACCTCCAGACAGACAGGCAGACAGACCTCCAGACAGACAGACAGACAGAAAAACAGACAGACCGACACGTCTGGCTCTCTGTCTGCATTTTGACCCAGTTTCTCTTTTCCACATTTTTTCACTCTCTCTCTTCCATTTCTTTATCTATTCCTCTTTCTCTTAGCTTACTGTTACATATATCTCGGTATTCTCTTTCTCTTTCACATCTTACCTTCTAGTTACTGCTTTTTCCCTTATTCTCCTCTCCTTCCTTATTCTCTCATCACCTTAAAAGCTCTCCACCATTCTCCTCCCCCAACACAGTTATAATTGTCTGTAGGTATTAATTCTTCTCACCCCTCCACATTTTTGTTTAAATATCTTTCCTTAATTATTGTTTCACGGAATTTTTTATCAAATATCCTTCATTTCATTCCCTCTATTCATTGTTCACTTCCTCCTCCCTTCTCTTTTCATGTTCATTCCTTCATTTTCTTCTCATTTACACTTTTTTTTTTAATGAATTATAGAATATGAAATATATATATATTTTTTTTAAATTATTAGGTCAAAAAACTTATGTGATTTTCGACTTTATTATATATTAAAAATTATAACCTGACATATTATTAAACAAGAATAAAAAGCGAAAATCTGTTGTTGATATATTTATTATTTCATAAATTTTTCAAAAGTAATTTAGGGAGAGAAAACTAAATGATTGTCATGATATAAAGTGCATGACCACTAACCATGATATATATTTATAGTATATAACTTGATGAGTGTTGTATATTTTAGTTTTTTATTCATCCATGCAACACTGTTATTCTATCTCACTCTCTGTCTGTCTGTCTGTCTGCCTGTCTATCTCTTTTTTCTGTCCATCTCTTTTTGCTGTCTGTCTGTCTGTCTGTATATCTGTTTTTTCTGTCTGTTTGTCTGTTTTCTCTCTCTACAACAATAAGAGGAGACTCACAGCTTGCCAATACAGCTCCTTAGCGCTTCATCTTAAGGGGTTCAAAATTGGTATGCATGTGTGTGTGTGTGTGTGTGTGTGTGTGTGTGTGTAAGATATCTTGACTATAGGTACACTGTCTTAACCATTTGATTACAATGCTTTATTTTCTTGACATGGTATTAAGGGGATTAGATCATCATACTCAATTGTGAAAGGATTGTTGACTGGAATGTTGACTAGAGAATGGTTATGAGGATACTTGTCACCCTGGGTTAAGTCACTGTTAAAGTCAGGGTCAAAAGGATATTTAGTGTAAGACCTGATAGAAATACCTTAAAGCAACTTTATGACCTCTGACCTTCACCTTTGACCGATCATAATCAAACAATAAACTTTAAGGGATAATCCTCAACAATTTATTCCGGAAGGCTGAAGACAATCCCTCAGCGGGTGTGGGATGTGAGGCGTTGATAATCCCTCTCAGTGATACACTGGCCTGGGCGGTCAGATCAGGAGCCAACTGCTGTCTGACTTTTGGTCGATGCAGAACAAGAAAAAAGCCTATTAGGGAAAACTGGTTCCACATAATGAATTTGTTTTCACTAATTCATGAATTTCGTATAATGTACAGAAAAATATGTATGGCGGGAGTGTGTATAGTGAGAACTGTCAATATCTTATGTGACACTTTAAGGAAAGAGGCTTTAAGTGTCTCCGTTTTCGGAATTAAAGTATTTATATTCATTAATTGTATATGTAAACGCAACCGACATCTCTACGTACAGTTGAGGTCAAAATATTGTGAGGTCGTGTTGGGTCAGGAGGATTGGGATTTTATAATATACTTACTCAAAAATATATTTGTGATATAGAAAAAAAAGGATGATTTTATTTTTCATGTTGTAATGCTCATCCGGTCTATAATGAAAAGCAAAGTTCACTTGCTTTAAATAAATCACTTATTTACTCCAATTACTTTGCTGTCACTCGGAATCGAGTATGACGATCATCCAGCCATGGTACAATGAAATGCGTTATTAAGGATGTCACCTTCGTTGATGAGCTTTGAGGTGACTCGAGAGGCCAATACGGGACTGGCAGGACCGTCCACAGATGATGCACATGTGGGGGGATACATCTAGTGCAGGAGGGGCGACGTCAGCGTATTTACGGCGTTGGCGCTTGTCTGCCTCGTTATGCAGTCGGGCTAACTCGAAAGTATTGACACCTTTTTGTGTGGTGCTCCTCCAAGTGTTACGGTGTGTAGTGAGCGTCTCCCAGGTGAGGGGGCCGATTTGGCACTTTCAGGTTTGTCTAAAGACTATTCTTATACCTTTTCCGTCGTTTGTCAGTGTTACGCTTACCATTCGTTAGGTGACTGTAAAGTAACTACTTTGACAGTCTACTGTCGTCCATGCGGGTACCATACCCAGTCCAACGTAGTTGTTTATGAATAATGGTAGCCTCGATGCTCCTACAGTTGGTGTCAGCGAGAATACTGGCATTTGTTCTCTTGTCTTCCCAGCGAACTCGGAGGATGGAACGTAGACTATGTTGGTGAAAGTTTTCAAGTGCCTTGAGGTGCCTCCTGGATGTGACCCATGTCGCCCTGCCATATAGCAAGGTGGGGAGGACCACTGCTCGATATACATGTAACTTTGAAGATAATTTCAGCTCCCTACAGCTGAAGACACGGTTTCGGAGTCTGCCAAAGGTTTGAGATGCACATCTGAACCGATGTTGAATCTATTCACACATGTCTACGGTGGTGGAAATGTGGGAGCCAAGGTACGGGAAATGGGGTAACATTAGAGAGAGTAGTACCGTTAAGCTGGATGGATGGTGGAAGTGTGAAATACATGTGGTGTTAAAGTAGAGATAAGAAGCCAATTTAGTACAGGAAGAACATCATCTTAGTGGCCACGTGTCTCTCCCTCTGCCTGCCTCACCATAATCTCCACCACTCACAGAAGCTGTTCTCTGTGGCCAGGCAAACTCATTCATTACTATAGTACCAATGAATACATAACTGAAAACAATGGTCGTGTACCAAGATATTCACGACCAGAATTCCTAGAGCAAAAATGACTTCGACGTTTTATGAACACTGTACCATAAGTATGGTGTTCTCTGAAACTTGTTTACAAATGGCATTTTACTATATTGTAGGTCAGGTATGTGTGAAACCTGTGTTTCTGACAGTAAATATTTGAGGCAGCTGTGTGTTGTGTGACGCATGAACACTCTGGTATAACATTTCGTATTAACACTTAACACGTGTTTGATTCCTCAGTCTGGACCCACCAGCATTATGTTATATACTTCTTCATCCGTATTAGAGCCTGATTATACTTCATTTTTAGTCCATATAACACGCGGACTTTGAACATATAATCAACTACCTCACCAGCCAGGACTCGAACCCTCGACCTACTGTGTGGGACTAGGGAACGTTTTATATATATATATATATATATATATATATATATATATATTATATATATATATATATATATATATAATATATATATATATATATATATATATATATATATATATATAATAAACATCCAGTAATGAAAGATTTAACGGCCTATGTTTAATGTTGTCAGACGTCAGCATAAAACTCGTAGAAGTTGATTGTTGCTGACAGTGTTGGCTGATGTGCTTCAGTTTACAGGCAATTGTAAAACAATTATCATATCGGACAGTTAACACAACTGACGCTCCTCCTCAAATTATTTAAAAAAAAAATGATTTAACGTGAAATGAAATTTTATTTGCATTTAAGAGTTACTGAATTTCCTTAAACCCGTTAATTGTGGTGATTTAACCCTTGATAATTATAGCTTTATCTGTTTAATTTTTATTTGAGTTAATTAGATAAAACGTTGATAAATTTTATACTACCCGATGTGAAGGCTTTTGTCATTATTGTATTTCCGCCTTACATGTAGGCTACGTTTTTTTTCACCATTGTCATGTTGCACCTCATTCTCACTGTTGTCATGTACGTTTTTCTCACTGTAGTCATGTTGTACGTTTTTCTCACTGTTGTCATAGTGCACGTCGTAAAGATGACATATTATTGTTACTTTTGATGTAATACTACCAATGTTGTCAGTTGTAAAGGTGAGATATTACTACACCGCTGTTGTCAGATGCGTCAATACCACTGATGTCGACTGTAAAGTTTAAATTTATTTCTAGTGAAAAAGCTGTTTCAAACATTTTATACATATTTTTCTCCAATTATCGGAACACAATGACAATATCTCGCGTTTGTTTGGTGCTGTGGCGTGTGTTTCGTAGTGTGTGGAGTGTGTTTTGTAGCGTATGCCTTGTGTCTGGTAGTGTGTGGCGTGCTTCTGGATGTGGCGTGTTTTTGGTTGTGTGGCGTGTGTCTGGTAGTGTGTGGCGTGTGTCTGGTAGTGTGTGGCGTGTGTCTGGTAGTGTGTGGCGTGTGTCTGGTAGTGTGCGGCGTGTGTCTGGCAGTGTGTGGCGTGTGTCTGGTAGTGTGTGGCGTGTGTCTGGTAGCGTGTGGCGTGTGTCTGGTAGTGTGTGGCGTGCTTCTGGATGTGGCGTGTTTTTGGTTGTGTGGCGTGTGTCTGGTAGTGTGTGGCGTGTGTCTGGTAGTGTGCGGCGTGTGTGTGGTAGTGTGCGGCGTGTGTCTGGTAGTGTGTGGCGTGTGTCTGGTAGTGTGCGGCGTGTGTCTGGCAGTGTGTGGCGTGTGTCTGGTAGTGTGTGGCGTGTGTCTGGTAGCGTGTGGCGTGTGTCTGGTAGTGTGTGGCGTGCTTCTGGATGTGGCGTGTTTTTGGTTGTGTGGCGTGTGTCTGGTAGTATGTGGCATGTTTTTGGTTGTGTGGCGTGTGTCTGGTAGTATGTGGCATGTTTTGGTTGTGTGGAGTGTGTCTGGTAGTGTGGAATGTGTCTGGTAGTGTGGAGTGTGTTTGGTAGTGTGTGGCGTTCGTTTGGTGTAACATTATTAGACACATACAGCCAGGAAGACTCACAACCACTTGCTGGAGTTCTCTGTAAGGTATTGTTCATCTTGGGCAGTAATGTGAAGCGTTTACAAAGATAATAGTTTCTCTACAGCGTTTTACCTCAAGATCTCCCTGGCTGTCCCGAATCAATCATAGTTCCTTCATCATGGGACAAAAACTCATTGAATATATCAGCAACAGAAGCACCTGAGCGGCCAACAATGATGATTAAGACCGCGTTGTGACCTTCCAGAGCGTGATTGTTGAGAAACCGTGACATTATTTTGATTAAGATTCATCTGGTGTGAAAGACTTATTATAAGTCGGAAAATAAATGCTTTGCTCAGGAGTCGACTGTAACCTGTAGAGATTACGTGAACACTTTACTCTGAGGTAAGGTCTCTTGTAGTTAATATATAAAACGAGAAGCAGAGCAGCGAGAAAAATTTAATAGACATTAAGGAAAGAACACGAAGTTAAAGCTTAGCACTGTTGAAATAAGTATACAGTAATTGGAATAATAAATACATCTGAAGCTACTTATTTAGTTCTCACCTGCAGCGCCTAATACAATATATTGCAAAGGAAGTAATAAATTAGACTTCTCTGTATGTGCAAAACCAAGAAAAGTTGATATATTGCAAAAGTGTTGAGCCACAAAGGGAAGAACAGAGAGTGAGGGAAAAAAATTAGGAAATTTTTCAGAGTTAGTTATACTGTGAAGTGAGTTAAACAATGGTAATAATATTCATTGTATCGCGTGTGCTGTACTGCATATACAGTATTACACACACACACACACACACACACACACACACACACACACACAGCATTTTAAAGAGCCCTAGCACCATTCAGCACCACACAGAATATCCCAGTACTACCCAGCACCACAGAGCACCTCCCAGTACCAGACAACACCACCAAGCACCTCCCAGCACCAAAGAACACTCCCAGCACCTCAGAGCACCTTCCAATGACACCCAGTACTTTCAGCGCCACCCAGCACATCCCAACACGTCCAGCACCACCCAGTACCTCCCAGCATCACACGGTACGTCTCAGCACAACACAGCATCCCCATTGTCACCCAGAACCTCCCAGCACAACCCAGAACCTCCCAGCAACACCCAGCACCAACCAACACCTCCCAGCGCCACATAGAACTTCCTACCGCTACACACAGGACCTCCCAGCACCACAGAGCACCACCCACTACCACCCAGCACTTCCCATCAACGCCCAGCACCTCCTACCACTACACACAGGACCTCCCAGCACCATCCAGCAACTCACAGCACCACCCAGCAACTCCCAGCACCGTTATGAATCTCTTGGGCCCCCCGGAAGATAATGTTATGTCGCTCCTCGTTAAGTAATATTGCCTTATACTTTAGCGTTATCAGCGAGACCTGATGAGGTTTCCCATTAACTGGCCTATTAACTGGCCCATTAATTATACCTTTAAGCAAAATCACACAATATCACGGCATTCTACTTAAGGCTCCCCATTAACTCGCCCATTGACTGTCCCATTAACTGAGAACACACAGTATTATCGTATATTATCAAGGCTGCCCATTAACTAAAAGCTCACAGTATTGTCGTATATTATCAAGGCTGCCCATTAACTAAAAGCTCACAGTATTATCGTATATTATCAAGGCTGCCCATTAACTAAAAGCACACAGTATTATCGTATATTATCAAGGTTGCCCATTAACTCACTTATTCAATGTCCCATTAACTAAAAACACATAGTATTATCGTATAGTATTAACACTTCCTTTTAACTGTTTTACTAACTGGTCCACTCACCAAGAACACCGTTTTAACAAGTTATACAAAGACTACCCATTAACTGTCCCATTATGTTGTTCCATTAACCAAGAAAATACAGTATCGGCAAGTTACCTCCACGTTACATCAAGGTTGCCCTTTAACTAACACTGTATGTTATTATTATGGTACAATAAGACATCAGTTGTCCCCTATATTATGTCATCAACACTTGCTGAGGTGTTTATCTTATCCATTATGTCTGCCTGGCCGGTATGACTCACAGCCTTCACACTCTCAGCTTGAATGTCATAAACAGTTTTAGCTGCAGGTCATAACACGACTGAGCCAACTGATGCATTGTATAATATTGGTGATGTAGCTAACACCTAGCACTCGGTATTTGGCCCCTGACGCATGGTCTTGACACCTGGTACCTCATACCTGACACATTGTACGTGACACCTGATACCTGGGACGTGACACATTGTACTGACACTTGACACCTGATACCTGACACATGATGCTTCACACCTGGCACCTGTAGTTGGGTTTGGGGAGAAAAAGAATTATCACCACACAGTCTGGTCGCTTCTGGTGTCACAGTTACTGCTTCGGGGCCCGGACAAAAGCCCCCTAGGACAAAAGCTCCCTAGAACAAAAGTCCCTAGGACAAAAGCCCCTCAGTAAAAGTGCAAAATAGGACAGAAGCCCCCTATTTTTATGTTAAAGAGAGTGCCATTAAAAATATTAAAAATATATAGATTTAAATATGAGAATTATTACAATTTAAATAATCAGAATATTATAACTCTTTCAATTTTGATATAGAACATTATTAAATGATGACATATTTTACCTTCATGTTCATTCTGTATTTACTGAGGTGACCCTAGGGCCCAGTGAGGTCACTGAATGTCAGGGGAGAATTACCCCAGTAGACACAACATACGTCATTGCAGATTTAATAAACACTCCTTGTATACTTCTTTATAACTATAACATAATTCTCGAAGGTTAGGTTAGGTTAGAGAAGTGTTCATAAACTGTAAGAAAATAAAACTATTATTTTAAAAATTCTTATTATTTCTCCTGGAGGACTTTTGTCCTTGGGGGCTTTTGTCCTAGGGTTTTTTGTTCTAGGGGGCTTTTGTCCTAGGGTTTTTTGTTCTAGGGGGCTTTTGTCCAAGGGTTTTTTGTTCTAGGGGGCTTTTGTCCAAGGGTTTTTTGTCCTAGGGGGCTTTTGTCCAAGGGTTTTTTGTCCTAGGGGGCTTTTGTCCAAGGGTTTTTTGTTCTAGGGGGCTTTTGTCCAAGGGTTCTTTGTCCTGTGGGGCTTTTGTCCAAGGGTTTTTTGTCCTAGGGGGCTTTTGTCCAAGGGTTTTTTGTTCTAGGGGGCTTTTGTCCAAGGGTTCTTTGTCCTGTGGGGCTTTTGTCCAAGGGTTTTTTGTCCTAGGGGGCTTTTGTCCAAGGGTTTTTTGTTCTAGGGGGCTTTTGTCCAAGGGTTTTTTGTCCTGTGGGGCTTTTGTCCAAGGGTTTTTTGTCCTAGGGGGCTTTTGTCCTAGGGTTTTTTGTCCGAGGGTCTTTTGTCCTAGGGGGCTTTTTTCCTACACTCTACTGCCTCAGTTGTATCCTCTTATCTACCTGGTGTAAGTACAGGCGAATCTCTTAACGACGAGTTTTATTTTCTCTCTCTTCACAAAATATATATTTCCCATCACGGAGGAACATGGTAAGTTTTCCTATATATAAGCGGCTTTCATCCACACACCGCAGGTACTGATGAAACCTGTAACATATTCCTGTGTAGCATTAAAATTGTACGTCCTTTTAAACTCTATTGATGGCCTACTTCGCCTCTTCTCTGTAAATCACAACAACATTATAAACAGCATAAATAATAATCGATGTTAGTTTCAAAGTCAGCATCGTCATATTTCTGTGTTATACGTCATAAACTGGGATAGCCACGACCTTCTCTAACATATTCCTCGAATTTTTGGCCCAGGTTGAGGGAACTATAATAGAGTCATTTCCAGCAGGAAGTGCATGCATAAAACATGTCAGGGAAGCTGTCACCTTCGAGAGAAGCTGCACGTTACTGCTCCCACGTGAAAAATGTCTCCCAGTGGACAGCAGCAGCAGCAGCAGGAGGTTGTTGTGTTCTGTACTGTTAAGTGTCATGGGTCTTTTGTCTCTATTATCACTTCTGCTTTAAGGTTGACGCAGAAAAGGGGTATTTTAGAACCGATAGATAATGACACACACACACACACACACACACACACACACACACACACAGATACAGACATATAGATAGATACACATAATAAACAACACACATATAAGTACATCGTGTCATAATGTGGGTTAAGGGTTTGTATCTGAAGATGTATTGAAGGCAGACCTCCATTCCTGATCACTGTGAATGAGTTGGTGATAAGGGGTGTGAGAGGAACTGGGAGTGACGGCCACCGGTAATGAGCAGTCTATCACCCAAGAAGTGGTGACGTGTCCAGGAGAGTTGTAATAGTGACAAGTCCAGTGGTGAAGGTGACATGTCCAGGAGAGTTGTAATAGTGACAAGTCCAGTGGTGAAGGTGACATGTCCAGGGGAGTTGTAATAGTGACAAGTCCAGTGGTGAAGGTGACATGTCCAGGAGAGTTGTAATAGTGACAAGTCCAGTGGTGAAGGTGACATGTCCAGGAGAGTTGTAATAGTGACAAGTCCAGTCAGTTGCGTATTGGTGTTAAGGCCTCCTGGGAAAGGTACACGAGGCAGGGAGATGAGGCAGTGTAGTGTGTGGTGTTGGGGAAGAGGAGGAGGAAGAGGAGGAGGAAGAAGGGGACGATGATGAGGATGCGGAGAATATTCATGTTCAGGATAATAGGACACACACACACACACACACACACACACACACAGTGTTGGAACGTGTCAGATTGACGTAATGGACAAACTTTGTGTTTCTCGACTTTTGTCTTGTGCCCATAATTTATCTTCCCCTCCTCTTCCTCCTTCTTCCCTTTCTCTCTCTTCTTCCTTTTCTCTCCTTCTTCTTTACCCCCATTATCCCCCTTACCAGAACCAACCATCAACAGAACCACTACCACGTATGAAGACAGAGACAGAGATAGAAGCACAAATAGTGTTCTTATTATTCCCTTTTATACGAAACATAACATTAAGAACGCCCATTCATCCCCATTACAACAGCGTAGTAAGATTACCCCTTTGTCACCATTATCGAGACAATAGTGGAAGAGAGATAGAGAACAGTGTCCATTTATTCCCATTACGAGCACACTACTTAAGGACCTCCCAGCGTCGGGTTCCCAAGGTCGCCTCTAATTACTGTCAACATTGAAGACATTGACTTAGCAGCTCCAGCCCCGCCATTATCACACTCTGGCTGATGGGACGAGGCTGGAAACCCGTGATGGTGCTCTAAACAGACGCCTGGGTGCTCTAAGTGAAGCCTGGATGCTGTAAGAGACGCCTAGGTGCTCTACGAGACGTTTGGGTGATCTAAGTGAAGCCTGGATGCTTTAAGAGACGCATGGGTGCTCTAAGAGACGTCTGGGTGATCTAAGAGAAGCCTGGATGCTCTAAGAAACGCCTGGGTGCTCTAAGAAACTTATGGGTGCTCTCAGAGACGTCTGGGTGATCTAAGAGAAGCCTGGATGCTGTAAGAGACGCCTAGGTGCTCTAAGAGACGTTTGGGTGATCTAAGTGAAGCCTGGATGCTTTAAGAGACGCATGGGTGCTCTAAGAGACGTCTGGGTGATCTAAGAGAAGCCTGGATGCTCTAAGAGACGCATGGGTGCTCTAAGAGACGTCTGGGTGTTCTAAGAAACGCCTGGGTGCTCTAAGAAACACCTGGGTGTTCCAAAAGACACATGGGTACTCTAAGAGAAGCCTGAGTGCTCTAAAAGACGCCTGGGTGCTCCAAAGAAGCGTGGGTGCTCTAAGAGTCACATGGGTGCTCTAAGAGTCGCCTGGGTGCTCTAAGAGACACCTGGGTGCTCTAAAAGACGCCTGGGTGCTCAAAAAGGCGCCTGGGTACTCTGAAAGTCGCCTGGGTGTTCTAAGAGTCGCCTGGGTGCTCTAAGAGACGTCTGGGTGTTCTAAAAGACGCCTGGGTGCTCTAAGAGGCGCCTGGGTGCTCTAAGCGACTCCTGGGTGCTCTAAAAGACTCCTGGGTGCTCTAAAAGACACCTGGGTGCTCTAAAAGACGCCTGGGTGTTCAAGAACATTCTGATGTCCTAAGATACGTGTTTGTGTTCTAGCATATACTGAAAGCTCTAGGAGACCCCTGGTCCGCCTTAGAGACTCTGGGTGCTCTAAAAAAATGAAATCGCTATAAGTGACTGTTGGGAGCTCCAGGAGATCCCTAGGTTTTATAGGAGACGCTTAAGTTCTCTAGGAGACTAAGAAAAAAAAAACGACAAGGAAGAGAAACTGAAATTCGCTATACTGATTTTCTCAATAAACCATGATGTTAAGGGACTTACGTGAGCACATAGACTACACTGAGTGTCTTATACGTTCCTCCCTCACACCGTGACACGACATCAAAAGCCACAGAACGACACACAACAAGAGGAGATAGTAGGTCACAGCTGATGCGGAGGTCACCAACGCATGATATTAAAGAGGATGTCACCAGCAGCTGCCTCTCTACACCAGCAGAATGACCAGCGAGGAACAGCAGGACTACTTTAGGGACACCTGAGGCTAGAATGGATGAACACCGGCAGCTGGATTAATGCAGCAGCAGCAGCAGCAACGACAAGATACAGATGGAAGTAGAGAAGACAAGACAAATACTAAACCTAGAACACCAAAGTAGCAGTAACAGAGCTTGGTACAGCAGCGATAGAGTCACCAGCAGTAGAAGCAAGAAGAGGGAGAGGAAGAAGGGGAGGGCGTGGGGGAGGGGGGAGAAGGGAGGGGGGAGAAGGGAGAGGAAGAAGGGGAGGGCGTGGGGGAGGGGAGGAAGAGGAGGAGTAGGAGGGCACAGCTGGCTCTGGGAGGGATAAGCCCCGGCAGATGGTACACTACGCCAGCTGCCTCCTTGACAAACCTACATTACGGCGTCATCAAGGAATTTCTAAAGGTATCTTAAAGTTACAGATTATTGAGGAATTTAACTAAAGTGAAAAAAAATATATGAACGTTGAAGAGAAATGACACATGGAAGATAAGGCAATATAATGCTGGACTGATTCAATAAATAATGTTTTATTACCTCAGTAAATTAGGTTTGATTGTCTCAGTAAATTAGACTTGATTACCTCTGTAAATTACGCATTACTGCCTCGTTAAATAATGCCAGACTGTTTCAGAATATAATGCTTGGTTGCCTTGGTAAATATAATGCTTGATTGTGACAGCAATATTAATTGACTGCCTCAGTAAACAACACAGTCTACATCTATCAATTAACGGCTGACAGAAACCTTCACAAAATTTGTCTGAATCCTTTATGTGTTCTGTCAATCACAACTTTTGGGACGCCCGTATGACATCACCTTAAGGTCAGTGACACAAAGAGGCTGGGGTCTATAGTGCCGTCAATAACTTCCAGGTTACAGTTGACGAAAGTTGGGGAGAAGTTGTAGTGTCCCAGCTCTTACTCTCGTCTGGGTAGTCTTATGTTTGTTGTCCGTGTGTCTGTTCTGTCTTATGTATTGTTGTATGTTCGTGTGTACTTGTAAGTCCTTGATTTTCATGTCATTATCTATATGACTATTAATGATTTTTAATAATGTCGTTATATATGTTTGAGCGTCATATTTGAGGCACCAGTCCCAGCTTCATGCTCGGAGCGAAGTCTCTGTAACTAAGGGAGTTAGCCATTTACCAATTGCAACTAGTTCCTATATCCATGTTTCAGCTTTTTAGAACCGCGCTGGGAGCCTTGCAATCAACACACGCCCACGATTAGTTCCGGGCAGTGTCGTTGAACTCCCAAGATGTCTCTGTAAATACTGATTCTGACATTTTGAAGTTTAGCTAGAACATGTTTCAGACTCAAGAGGTGTGAGGACACGTTCAGAGACATAACTATGATGTCCTCGAGGTAAACCAAGACCTCGTCATCTAGGGCAGAACGGAAAATAGCTGTCATTAACCTAGAATGCGTTATAGAACTGCTGTGTAGACCAAAAGACATGCACAGAAATACCCAATATATAGGATCCAGGAACTAGACAGTGTCACCTGGTGTCATACAGTGTATAGGACCCGGGAACTGCACAGTGTCACCTGGTGTCATACAGTACATAGGACCCGGGAACTACAGAGTGCCACCTGGTGTCATACCCTGTACAGTGTATAGGACCCGGGACCTAGACAGTGTCACCTGGTGTCATACAGTGTATAGGACCCGGGAACTGCACAGTATCACCTGGCGTCATACAGTATATAGGACTAGGGAACTACACAGTGCCACCTGGTGTCATACAGTACATAGGACCCGGGAACTACAGAGTGCCACCTGGTGTCATACCCTGTACAGTGTATAGGACCCGGGACCTAGACAGTGTCACCTGGTGTCATACAGTATATAGGACCCGGGAACTAGGCAGTGTCACCTGGTGTCATATAGTGTATAGGACCCGGGACCTAGACTGTGTCACCTGGTGTCATACAGTGTATAGGACCCGGGAACTAGACAGTGTCACCTGGTGTCATATAGTGTATAGGACCCGGGAACTGCACAGTGTCACCTGGTGTCATACAGTGTATAGGACCCGGGAACTAGACTGTGTCACCTGGTGTCATACAGTGTATAGGACCCGGGAACTAGACAGTGTCACCTGGTGTCATATAGTGTATAGGACCCGGGACCTAGGCAGTGTCACCTGGTGTCATACAGTGTATAGGACCCGGGAACTAGACAGTGTCACCTGGTGTCATACAGTGTATAGGACCCGGGAACTAGACAGTGTCACCTGGTGTCATACAGTGTATAGGACCCGGGAACTAGACAGTGTCACCTGGTGTCATACAGTGTATATCAACAAAGTATAGACAGTGGTAACTGTGTGACACATATCCACGGAAATTAAATTCCCAACATACCTGTAAAATTTTCACTCGGGCTTATAGGCTGAATGGAAATATTTCTAAATATACCGGTAATAAAATGGTGTGCGTATGTCGAATACATTGTGCAATATAACCTCTCTCTCACACACACACACATACACGCGTAGTACGTTCTCAAACCTCCTTTTTTTTCCATTCACCAATTCTTAAGTAAACTTTCCTCCCTGACTCCACTTCCCACCCAGTCATGGCTTACAATACCAGCCCACACGCACTGTCAACACACCCAACAAACATAGGATTCCAAACTCTTTTTTTTTTTTTTACTCTCAGCTCACTATTCTTATCATCTCTCACAGTCAACCACTCGAGGGCAGAGCGTAGGAGTGGTCCGTTGGTGCCGGTAGCTCGTGTTTGTTTACCTCAGTTATATAATATTTAATGTAAACACTACAATCTGAGAGAAAAATAGCGCTTGGTTCTATACCCTGCTAAAACATGGAGAGAGACTGGACGAGCACTGGGCAGACTCTGAAAACTATTGGTGGGATGGTCCAACAGAGAGAGAGAGAGAGAGAGAGAGAGAGAGAGAGAGAGAGAGAGATTCCCACGCGTCTCTCTCTGTTGCCAACACTACACACACTGACACCAATGACTACTGCCAACCAACACCATACGTATTATGACAACATTAACTTGTTTCACGTACTAGGATTATTACCGCTTAAGCTTCCAGTATTTCTCTATGTCTGTCTAAATCACACGTCATAAAACTGACCTTCAAAACCCGGAACAATTATTCAACATATTAGATTATAACAACATGAATTCCGGGATTTGTAAATTTATTAAATGACACAACGTTATAAAATATTAGTTTTTTTTTAAATGCAATTCAGAGTAATTATATTACTTTTACTCATAACTTTTACATTTCGTTGTGTTTCATTTTTGTTTTTTGTTGTGATTGTTGACAAAGGTAGAATTAGGAGAGCTAATTGAGTAATAAATATTGAACGTTTTTATTTAAGGGAGGATGACTGTATTATCTTTCAATCAACTGTTGCATTGCAGAATGTATTAATTTCGTATTTCTCATGATCTAGGAACTGTATTATGTATTCCCTGTCCTGAGAGGCGAAGCATGACAACAGGAAGTCTCTCTCTCTCTCTCTCTCTCTCTCTCTCTCTCTCTCTCTCTATGTTATGTGTACTCAGTTATTAATTCATTTATTTGTTTCTCACCCAACTAGTCACTCAAGGTATAGCATTCTCTTATCTGAGGGTATAACAAAATGTGTATAATAAGCCTGGAAAATGGCTTTAAAACGATGATGATGATGATGAAGATAAGGTGATATATAAATATATATATATATATATATATATATATATATATATATATATATATATATATATATATATATATATATATATATACAGTATACACACTGAACTAAGGAGACAAGACAGACACTCTGCTGAAGGTCACGTTACCAGAAGCTGAGCCTAGGAGCGTGAGGCGATTGTCATGTTAGCACTCAGTCTGCCTCACTAAGACCTCCAGCCACCTATGATCCCCATCCCCTGGGAGCCCAAGTCTGTCCTGCTAAGATCCCCTGCTTCCTCCCTTTGCTCCTTGCCCCCCGCTCCCTGTCCCCTGCTAGCTTATGACTATCTCCCGAAGACTCTTCAGCTAGCCCGAGACCATCTCACTAAGATTCCTTCACAAGAAATTCTCTTTGAAGATTGTGTCATTCAATGTCTTGGCGCAGCCCACAATAGACTCAGTTCCCGCGACGCGTGACTCACTTGTGTTAGTCTCCTGTGTATGTTTCACTCACTACTGTATCATTACTTCTATTGGTGTCGACATAGTTAGTGGTCATAAGTGAAGCGCTGTGAGTTGCTCTCTCTGAGGGTACAATTGTAACAATATTGATTATTTATTACCCTGATCTCCGAGCTACCTGTGATCCTCTTAGCAACTAAAGGAGTAAACTAAATCAAGATTCTGAACATAACTGCCAGGCCGGAGATTGATATCGAACCTGTCTTCTCTCTGTCTATGTGTGTATCAACCTGAATGTCTGTTTCTTTGTTTATCTTTCAGTATTATGTGTGTCTATGTGTGTGTGTATGTGTCTATCTGTCTATCTATATGTGTTTGTCTATCTGCCCATCTATTTGTCTGTCCATCTGTCTGTCTACTTTTCTGTCTGTCTGTCTATGTGTGTCACCAAAATAACTCAAGAACGAGATTGCAGATTTCCATATAACTTGGAAGGTTTGATGAAACTGTGTCAAGGTTCACATGGTAAACCATTGGTGAGAATCGTGCTAAAATTGACCAAGTGTTACCATGGTGATATGAGACAGTTTCCAGCGTCACTAGGTCGATGGTAACGATTCTTAATCTATAGAATTATTTATAAGACATTAAGTCTCCCACACTACAAATAATTTCAACAACTATTATTATCCAGAGCAAATCCATATTACTACAACTTGTACACCGTGTATAATATACTTCTTAGAATTTTCGGTCACTCCAGGATATACGAAGATTGGCAAATCATATTTCATGTCATCCAAATGTCCAGTTTTCTCGTGATATTCCGCGTGATTGGCTGTCTCCATCGAGCGCCACAATCTCGATTTTCTTTTTTTTTAATCAACAACTGCTAGATGGAGTTTACTTCATGAATATGAATTACCTTCCAGCTCTGACTTACAACAGCTAACACTCATGTTCACCCACGCTTAACAAACACGCTACTGATAACTTACTGTCAGTTTACTCATAAGTTCTGGCCACCATCACACGCCTTAATAACTTACTGTCAGTTTCCACCATGCAGAATTAAACACAATCAGCTGTGACATTACTTTATGATCGTTACATTCGCCCTTCTCCAGAACGTTATATTATGGATGGGGCATCAAGGAACAGTTTAATAAATCATATCACCTCTAGTATGATCAAGAACAAAACCCTGACTCAACTAAAATATTTGTAAACATAGAAATAAATGATTAATTTCAATACCCAGGTATACCCTCACAGCCTCCAGTGTATGTGTTTGTGTGGCTGGTAGTGCTGGAGGGGTGTGTGTGTGTGTGTGTGTGTGTAGGAAGGTACTGTACAGTCACTTAGTGGAGACCATTAATTTAAGAGTCGTGGGCCAACATACCCAATTAAGCTTTGTTTTAATGGACCTACAGTACACCTGAAGGGACTAACATTTAGAGATTTTCAGGAGAGAGAAAAGAGCAAGATAGAGAGAGTGTACGAGAATAAGAAGATAATAATAATAATAATAATAATAATAATAATAATTAACTGTTTATTGAAAGAGCTTGGCAGCCAGAAGGCTGAAAATATGCAGTTACATATCTGGGGAATGGGTTTCGAATTACAAATAATATACAAACAACATAAGTGATATAAATAAGATATATAATAACTAGATGGGGAAAAGCTCAAACTACAGGGCATTTCAACATAGTGACAGTGCAAGAAGTAGTATTTACTGGGTGTGAATACACTGGTTTATTACAAGTTATTGATAATTTTTACAATGGTTGGGACTGGGCTGTTCTTATAGCGATCAGTTCGTGCACGTATGGGCTGGATGCGGTTGTGGTGTCGAACAGCAATTCTCGGGCTAGGGATCTCAAGTGGTAGTAGGAGCTGGTGTCGAGGATGGTCTAGAAGCTTCTTACCAAATTTGCAGATCAGGTCGTGGTGATGGTCAGTGAGAGTTGAAAGGGTCAGTGTGTTGAGCGCTTCTTGATATGTGGAATAGGAAGGGGAGAGAATGATCTTGCATGCCCTCTTTTGCACTTTTTCTCGGTGTTTACGTTGTGTGGCATTTAGGGAGGAAGACCAGGTGGGGGAGGCATAGGTGAGCTTGGGAAGTATGAATGTTGAGTAAACACTGAGGAGCTCGGGTGCAGGAACTCCGAGGGACTTGAGTCGGCGGAGGAGGTGGAGACGGAAACTGGAGGATTTGACAACTTCACTGACGTGTGGTTTCCAATTTAGTTTGTTGTCTATGGTGACGCCGAGGGGGAGGAGATAGGGGAGGTGATAGGAGAGAGAGAAAATTATAAAGGAAAAGAGTGAGACAATGAGAGAGATAGAGACAGTGTATGAGATCGGAATAGCTAAGAGGAGAAAGATATACAGACAAAAACAGAGAATGTCAATTAGAAAAATGATAAAACAAAAAGACTAAAGCAACATTTTCCAGCCAGTATTAACACAACAGGCGTCGTATTCTTAGTCACGTCTATGGCTGATGAACTCACAATGTTTACAAGTTTACAGTGGAAATTTACGTAACAGGAATATTGGAACACTTTAGCCATATACTTAGGGACTTGGAGATGGTGGTTAAGATACTAATGGGTATTGCCGAGGGTAAGAGAGTCGAGAGAAGACACAAACAAGGATAAATAGTGAAAATATAAGCTAGGGTCAACGGAGAGATGCAAATTCTGGGAAGATTGGTAAAGACAGCCTGAACATGCTTGGAATAGTGGGTAGTAGTCGCCAACCCTCACGAATGTGGATGTTATCCTGATTGATGGAATGAGTGTAATATACTGTACAGTATTAAGCCAGGAGGACGTCGTCTGATATCGGCGGAGTACCATGTTTACAAGTCTAAAGTGTAATATATTAAGCCAGGAGGACGTCGTCTACCTGTTTCACCTTCGGAGAAAAATACTTAATGGAAAATTGTTTACCAAGCCGAGCGTGTTCATGACAGGGGCGGACGAGGGAGGGAGTAGAGGATATTACAGCCTGTATCCTGTATATTTCACGGGGACGGTGTCAATTGTGTCGAGGAGCTGTGTAGAGTGGCCACGACAGCAGGGGGGACAGATGGAATACAAACACATGTACGCGCGCACACACACGAACACACACCATGTTTTTGTTGGGTCACATCCATTACATTTAGATATTGATTGTACTTGCATTTTCCTTGCTATTTACTTATACGTACATGCATGCCTGCGTGCGTGTGTAGGGGAGGGGGGGGGGGGTTCCTGTACTAAAATCTTAGCTCACTGGATGGTAGTTGTGAGGTTGTGTGTCGAGTTATGTCTGTGAAGACTGTGTTGTGCAAGAATTACTAGAATAACAGAAGAAGGACGAATATTGTAAAAAGTCTTCATAAATGACAAGAAAATATTCGTCTTGTTCTCTCAGGTGTTGAATCATCGATTGAAAACCTGTTAAAATCACGACACACATACTCTATTAACTGAGTCAAGCGCCTGGTTGTTTACAGTGCACTTGAGCCGGGAGTAAGTACAAACACCGCACCTGCCAGCTTGTTAAAACCACAACATCACATGAACACAAACACTCACCTCACTAAGTCTCCCCTGCTCTCCCTCCCCTCCACGGTACAGTATATCCTCCCTGTATCGACTGAGATAACTAGGGTGTCACTGAGAGTTCCACACATATTCCAGCAGCAACAATGAATTTACACATCTGTTAAACTGGCTTATCCATGTGAGTACTCGAGAGCATTCACTAACAGCTAATAGGCCATTGAGTCTCTGTCGATATTATCCTAATCTTTATCACCCACCTCACGCCTTTAAGCTCAGCCTGTTAGTATATTTTGCTCTAAAGTCTGATTAAAATTATGAGTTGGTGATGTAAAGATTAACTGTACTAAAGCGTCTTTGAGTACAATGGACGAGAAAAATAACGATAAGTAGTAGTGAGGCTGAACACAGGGGAGGTGGATGGTAGAGGAGTTAGGTGTGTTTACTGTGGTGAGGCTGAACACAGGGGAGGTGGATGGTAGAGGAGTTAGGTGTGTTTACTGTGGTGAGGCTGAACACAGGGGAGGTGGATGGTAGAGGAGTTAGGTGTGTTTACCGTGGTGAGGCTGAACACAGGGGAGGTGGATGGTAGAGGAGTTAGGTGTGTTTACTGTGGTGAGGCTGAACACAGGGGAGGTGGATGGTAGAGGAGTTAGCTGTGTTTACTGTGATGAGGCTGAACACAGGGGAGGTGGATGGTAGAGGAGTTAGCTGTGTTTACTGTGGTGAGGCTGAACACAGGGGAGGTGGATGGTAGAGGAGTTAGGTGTGTTTACCGTGGTGAGGCTGAACACAGGGGAGGTGGATGGTAGAGGAGTTAGGTGTGTTTACTGTGGTGAGGCTGAACACAGGGGAGGTGGATGGTAGAGGAGTTAGGTGTGTTTACTGTGGTGAGGCTGAACACAGGGGAGGTGGATGGTAGAGGAGTTAGGTGTGTTTACTGTGGTGAGGCTGAACACAGGGGAGGTGGATGGTAGAGGAGTTAAGTGTGTTTACTGTGGTGAGGCTGAACACAGGGGAGGTGGATGGTAGAGGAGTTAAGTGTGTTTACCGTGGTGAGGCTGAACACAGGGGAGGTGGATGGTAGAGGAGTTAAGTGTGTTTACTGTGGTGAGGCTGAACACAGGGGAGGTGGATGGTAGAGGAGTTAGGTGTGTTTACCTTTTGGCTTCCTGTTTATTGTATTATTTCCTTACACTCACTCCACTAACACACGTACATACATGGCCTTAAACAAGTTTCCCACGCTGACAAACACACTCGTGAAAACGTACATGCACACATTTGCATTTATACAGTACATAGAAATATGTACACATATTGACTGTACATATTCATTCAAATACACAGATATTTGCAAGGCGAACATTTTGTCTCGCGCGCGTACACACACGCACATAGACACACACACATACATACACACACACATATACGCAGAAATACACAAATGCACATACTAAAACACAAACATCTTTCTCATACAAATTACATATTCTATCTCAAGAGTTCCTTAAGTATTGGCAGGTTAAATATCTCTCACTAGTTCCTTAAGTATTGGCAGGTTAAATATCTCTCACTAGTTCCTTAAGTGTTGGCAGGTTAAATATCTCTCACTAGTTCCTTAAGTGTTGGCAGGTTAAATATCTCTCAATAGTTCCTTAAGTGTTGGCAGGTTATATATCTCTCACTAGTTCCTTAAGTGTTGGCAGGTTATATATCTCTCAATAGTTCCTTAAGTGTTGACAGGTTATATATCTCTCACTAGTTCCTTAAGTGTTGGCAGGTTATATATCTCTCACTAGTTCCTTAAGTGTTGACAGGTTATATATCTCTCACTAGTTCCTTAAGTATTGGCAGGTTAAATATCTCTCACTAGTTCCTTAAGTGTTGACAGGTTATATATCTCTCACTAGTTCCTTAAGTGTTGGCAGGTTATATATCTCTCACTAGTTCCTTAAGTGTTGACAGGTTATATATCTCTCACTAGTTCCTTAAGTGTTGGCAGGTTATATATCTCTCACTAGTTCCTTAAGTGTTGACAGGTTATATATCTCTCATTAGTTCCTTAAGTATTGGCAGGTTAAATATCTCTCACTAGTTCCTTAAGTGTTGACAGGTTATATATCTCTCACTAGTTCCTTAAGTGTTGGCAGGTTATATATCTCTCACTAGTTCCTTAAGTGTTGACAGGTTATATATCTCTCACTAGTTCCTTAAGTGTTGACAGGTTATATATCTCTCACTAGTTCCTTAAGTGTTGGCAGGTTATATATCTCTCACTAGTTCCTTAAGTGTTGGCAGGTTATATATCTCTCACTAGTTCCTTAAGTGTTGGCAGGTTATATATCTCTCACTAGTTCCTTAAGTACTGACAACGAGATACATCTGTCGTAAACTTTCAAGACGAATTAATTTCATTTGCAAGAAAAGTTGTTGGTAAAACTTAACGAAGTTGTTGGGAGTGAGTCTGGGAGGGAGTACAGGAAGCTTAGTGAGCCAGCGTAGTGTGTGTGGGAAGCTTAGTGGGCCAGGGAAGGTGTGGGGGAAGTTTAGTGGTCCAGGGAGGGTGTGGAGGAAGCTTAGTAGGCCAGGGAGGGTGTGAAGCTTAGTAGGCCAGGGAAGGTGTGGAGGAAGCTTAGTGGGCCAGGGAGGGTGTGGAGGAAGCTTAGTAGGCCAGGGAGGGTGTGGAGAAGATATACTGACTTGGAAAGGGTGATTAACGGAGGGATGAATCAGGGAGGATGAGTGAGGGTGGATGTGAAGAACATTTACTGACTCAGAGCATGAGTGAGGGAGGATAAGTGAAGGACCGGTGAGTAAGGGAGGATGATTGAGGGAGGGAGGGGTGAGTGAGGGAGAATGAGTTAGGGTAGGTGTAGGGGAGAGATAGTCAAGAGAGGCGGCCTAGCTTGAGGGGCCAGCAGGTAATGTTGTTTACACTGCAGAGACCATCACCCGCCCCCCCCCCCCAAGTATTACCAACAGTCGCCTTCCTAAGTGGATTAAATCTGCACAGTCGACCTCACCTGTTGGTCTGGCAACACTGGCGGGTACAGCTACGACAACACCACCTCCAGCGTTATGAGGTGAAGCTTAGCCTTTCACAGTTTTCACTAAAGGCGTATGTATATAATGTGTGTGTGTGTGTGTGTGTGTGTATGTGTGTGTGTGTGCGTGTGCGTGTGCCTGTCACCCACACTATCTCTCGTGTCTTTGATCTTACAGTAATCTTGTCTCTCCTGAGCTTCATTTCCAACATCTTTCTTTTTCTTGTCTTCGTCTGTTTTCTTCAGGTGTTTTACCATCTCAGCTGTGATTCTTCCACCATCCTGTTTGCCAAGGTTTTAGTTTTCCTTTCCTTCGAGGAGGATATTGTGGCCATGTTGGAACATCTAGCCCCCGTCGGCACCAGGCACAACGTAACGTTGTCCTTCGGATTTAAATTTTACTTGATTTATGATAAAACCAGGCCAAGGTTAAAATATTACAAGGGTAATTACGACGGGATGAGGTAGGAGGGGCATTCAATAGCCTGATCCACTAAGATACAAGAACGCAGATACTATGCTGAATATCATAGCCAGTAAAGTGAACTATTTGATTGATAAATATATATATACCCGAGACCAAACCCACTAGCTTCAGGAATACAAGGAAGCAGTTACACATAAACCATTCGGCGGTTGACAAAGTTAAGGACAAATGATGAGCAGGACAGGTGGATGTATGCCAGGTTGTAATTAATAACGCTGACGACTAATATAAACAACAGTGGTGAATTGGACAATGACAGAGTTAATTATCTCATTCAAGTTACTCGTTAGAATCAGGATGTTGTCTTCTTTTGCATCTGAAGTCAATTGTATAAACTGTATTAATTATATATACTGTATTAATTGTATTACTTATATGTTTTCACTTACTGTACACATTTTATTGCAATACTGGTGGTGGTATACCCGGGTGGTGAAGTAGGTTTGAGGTACTGGTGGTGAAATACCTTTGTGGCAAAGGTGGTTGAGAAAGATGGACAGTGTGCTACCATATAGTCACACAATAAGTAATGTTCCAGATCTCACTTATAGCAGACCAGGATGTAGTGTAGTGTCCCCAAAAGTCACTAAGAATAACTGGATGGCTTACACGCATTACCTTCCTTGTGTTACCCTCTAGCCTGTGTTCTGTTGATGTACTGTGACAGAGGCTGAGTAACATCATCATAACTCCTGCTGGGTCTGTTGAAGATCCGGCGAGGGAACTGACGCGACAGAGGAAGTAACACACGAATATTATGAAAAAACTCTGACATTTCGCCACTTGTCTCTCATTTTTATATTTACAGTGAACATAATGCAGTCTCTTCTTCTCTCTGTGACAGTCAACTGCTCCTCTACTGCTTAACTTTGGAACTGTTTTGAAGAGCAGACTACTGGCGACTGTGGCTAAACACAAGTGAACACCCTAACTGAGGTGCTCCCTCGTGTACTTATTGTATTTGTAAGCAGCAGCTGCCATCCACTTTTTACCTCTGATTGTCCAGGAATTGACACATACGGCTTTTTTATGACAGATTTATAGCAGCACGTAAAGAGCCTTACTACAGCTGACACGTTGATGTGTACATAAAAACATTTACGACTTGACAAAAGCGAAGTTGTTTATATGCCCAGAGCGATCACATGTACACTTTCTCACTCTCGTGTTCTTTTCATTTTTTTATTTCGCTCGTTTTTTCCCATGTGCGTTAATGTTCGAAAAAAGGCAGAGTATTAGGTTTTATATCGAGAAGTGTAAATAATAAGAGTGCAGAGGTCATATTGCAATTATATCTTGCGCTAGTCAGGCCGCGCCTCGATTATGCTGTTCAGTTCTGGTGCCTAATTATAGAATGGATATCAATTCACTAGAGTCGGTGCAGCGAAGAATGACGAAAATGATTCCGGGACTTAGAAACCTTCCATATCAAGATAGATTAAAGAAACCAAACTTGCATTCCCTTGAAAGACGAAGAGTGTGGGAGATATGATAGAAGTATTTAAGTGGGTGAAAGTAATCAATAAAGGTGATATAGAAAAGTTCTTAAAATATCCGAGCAGGATACGACTCGTAGCAACGGATTTAAGTTGGATAAGCTTCGGTTTAGGAGGGAGATAGGAAGAAACTGGCTCACAAATAGGGTGGTAGACGAGTGGAACAAGCTTAGCAACTGTGTGGTAAGTGCTGGTACGCTGGAAAGTGTTAAAAGGAAGCTAGATAGATTCATGGACGAAAGAGAGTGGTTGTAACTCTCGACAGGAGCTGCCATGCACAGGTCAACCGGCCTATTGCAGACTCCTTATTTTCTTATGTTCTTAATCATTAACAAAGTTATCGACCTCGGGTTTCGGAGAAGTCTTATACCATGGTTTACAGACTTCCTTAGTGACCGACGCCAAACTGTACGCTTCCGAGGGGGCTGTCTCCACCTTTAAATCACTCACCTGTGGAGTCCCCCAAAGCACCAAGATGGCACCCCTCTGCTTCCTCATTCTTATCAATGATGCCCCAGAGAAACTCCCGCTCGCTGGAAATATTCCAAAATTGGGCCACCATCAACCATACCAAGACCTTATCCCACCTCCCTCCATTGCTTTGGGCCCCAACACACTCCAGGAAGGTGGACTCCACCAAGCTCTTCGGCTTCACTATAGATAATAAACTGAACTGGAAAGCACACGTCTGTATTTGCACTTGTCTAGCAGAGTTACATACATTAGGTTTATATAATTACATCACCCACGGTAACTTTCCTATGAGCCGTAAGTAGACATCAACTGAACATGTGGCAGTGTATTCCCATTGTTCCCTCACACCTTGACCACAGTCATCAATTAAGTAGCCGGCTATCGCCAGTTCAACTCCCATCTCTGAGCCACTGACACGTGTGCTCTAAGAAGCTAATTATACCAAACTTCGTCCATTATTAACGCTCACAGCTCATAGCGTTAATTACGGTGACATCCCAGTTACTGTGCAATGGTTTATTTTCTTAATAAATGGTGAAAAGACCATTTGGGCTTGAAAACTTAACCCATAAACATTTATGAATGTTGGTTCCAGTTCACCTCTAATTATTGATTCCACAGGTAACTGGAAACCGCAACACGTTAATGCAATTTTTATATCCTCCAGTTTTCATCTCCACTTCCTCCGTCGTCTCAAGTCCCTAGGAGTTCCCGTGCCCGATCTCCAGTGCTTACTCAACATTCATACTTCCCAAGCTCACTTATGCCTCCCCTGCCTGATCTTCCGCCCTAAATGCCACATGAAGGAAACGCCCAGAAAAAGTGCAGAAGAGGGTGTGCAAAATTACTCTCTCTCCCTCCTACTCCACATATCAGGAAACGCTCAATCCACTGAACCTCTCGGCTCTCTCTGATCATCACCACGACTTCATCTGCAAATTAGGGGAGAAGCTTCTGCACCACCTTCGACACCGTCTCCCGCTTCCACTCGAGATCCCTCGTCCACGAATTGCTGTTCGACACCACAACCGCATCCAGCCCATAAAAGCACTTACTGATCGCTATAAGAACAGCCCAGTCCCAACCATTGTAAAAATTATTAACAACTTGTAGTCAACAAGTGTGTTCACTCCCAGCCAATCTTACCTTTGCACTGTTAATTTACAGAAATAACCTGTTGAATAACTTTCTTCCCTCCTTGTTATTATATATCATACTTGTACCACTTATGTAACTAATATATTAGTTCCCAAATTATGTAACTGTATATTTTCAGCCTTTTGGCTATCATATTCTTTCAATAAATCGTTAATTATTATTAATTAATTATTATTACATGCACGCACACACGAACATATGCTGGCACACACACACACACACACACACACACACACACACACTTCATCATCACAAAATAAACGACTCACTTTGTGTCTCAGCTCCAGACTCGTCAGTCACACACCGCAGATAGAGATAAAGCACACCTAGTCTGTGGGTGGCAGGGTGGTGGGTGGCAGGGTGGTGGGTGTCAGGGTGGTGGGTATCAGGGTGGTGGGTTGTAGGGTGGTGGGTGGCAGGGTGGTGGGTGGTGGGTGTCAGGGTGGTGGGTTGTAGGGTGGTGGGTGGCAGGGTGGTGGGCGTCAGGGTGGTGGGTATCAGGGTGGTGGGTTGTAGGGTGGTGGGTGGCAGGGTGGTGGGTAGCTGGGTGGTGGGTGGCAGGGTGGTGGGTGACAGGGTGGTGGGTGTCAGGGTGGTGGGTGTCAGGGTGGTAGGTGTCAGGGTGGTAGGTTGCAGGGTGGTGGGTGGCAGGGTGTTGGGTAGCTGGGTGGTGGGTGGCAGGGTGGTGGGCGGCAGGGTGGTGGGCGGCAGGGTGGTGGGCATCAGGGTGGTGGGTGGCAGGGTGGTGGGTAGCTGGGTGGTGGGTGGCAGGGTGGTGGGTGACAGGGTGGTGGGTGTCAGGGTGGTGGGTGTCAGGGTGGTAGGTTGCAGGGTGGTGGGTGGCAGGGTGTTGGGTAGCTGGGTGGTGGGTGGCAGGGTGGTGGGTGGCAGGGTGGTGGGTGTCAGGGTGGTGGGTGTCAGGGTGGTAGGTTGCAGGGTGGTGGGTGGGAGGGTGTTGGGTGGCTGGGTGACAGGGTGGTGGGTGGCAGGGTGGTGGGTGTCAGGGTGGTAGGTTGCAGGGTGGTGGGTGGCAGGGTGTTGGGTAGCTGGGTGGTGGGTGTCAGGGTGGTAGGTTGCAGGGTGGTGGGTGGCAGGGTGTTGGGTAGCTGGGTGGTGGGTGGCAGGGTGGTGGGTGACAAGGTGGTGGGTGTCAGGGTGGTGGGTGTCAGGGTGGTAGGTTGCAGGGTGGTAGGTTGCAGGGTGGTGGGTGGCAGGGTGTTGGGTAGCTGGGTGGTGGGTGGCAGGGTGGTGGATGACAGGGTGATGGAGTATGTAGTAGCCTCTGTCAACATTTAGCCATTCAATATTTATATAAACGTGGGTTAATTACATGTTATCATTATATTCTGTACATTATCCTGATTAACTAGAGTCTAGACTAAGGGCAGAGATTCATATATAACATTACTTAAATCACCGGCGATCAAGCTAGTCCCAAACTCTACCTCACACCTAGCAGACGTGTGACTGACGACTCCAGCCCTGAGCCTAATGTATACTCTCGTAGCCGTATGATTGTTAATCCGTAAATAAACTCAACAGACTGTGATAAGACATAACCAGTTTTATAATAAATAGAGAAGGTATTAAGTTTTTACTTTGAAAATTATTTACTTTAAAACAAACAAAAATACTATTTGTTACTCATAGTGAACTAACATGAAGTTATATAATTTAATCAATAGAAAAGGGCTGAAGCCAGCATCCGGGTGACCAGCCTTAACTCGACTTAAAAGTGTGACAGTGGTGAAGATAACATACTCTTATACTGTAAGTCTGCACCACAAAGTTACATTAAGGCGTTACCAGGTAGAATATCATTTATTCATGTCCAGTAAAGGCAGGGAGATAGGCAACAATTAATGGCGAATTACCAAGACGCAACATAAGACATTACAACTACCATCTCCAGCAGTGAGAGAGTAATTAGTAAAAGTGACGATGAAAGGAAAATTTCAAGTCACTACCATGATAAACGATACAACTATAAACTAATCTTACACAGTGCCAGAAGTCTTGGCTCTCTCATCCACTATATACGTTTACACATCTTTTAAGAAACTTCCACATAACCTTACTGTCTCATCTCACATAACAGAAACAGATAATATATCTAAACATTGACTGTCTCTCCTGTGACTCATATGAGCAGATACTTTCTTTACATACCTGATGTACACCTTTTATAGTTATTAAATAATGTCTCCAGGAACACTATTTGCACAGGATAAATTAAGCAGTTTTGCCAGATATCGATCTAAAGCTTTAATATAACTCTCGATAAAGTCCTTTGTGGTCTTCACCATTATATACTTGTGGTGGGTGTGTGAGACAAGCCACCAGACACCACATTAAAACCCGCACCATTAAAGACCATTAAAGTTCCTTGACAACTAGTGTAGCGGGTAATAACCTCCGTTAGCGACTCGAGAGCCATTAAGTCAGTGAGGAGGTCGCTATTAACACGCCGCTCGCTCATTGTGTTGTATGTCTCCCCGAGCCGCCTCCCAGCCCGTCCTCTGGCAGTAATCCCTATAATTATGATAATTGGATCTACATAACTTATTTTGGAGTGAACGTCTAAGATGTGTACACGCTTAGTAGCGCTCCTTCGTGTACAGTTGGGGACTTTTCCGACCGTTACATTCAACAGTGTCAAACCACCCTCTCTGTGAGGTGTGAACCCCATGAGTCTCGAGTGAGGTGAAGAGGGGGGCCAGGGGATGACGGGGGGGGGGGGGGGTGGCGTGTGAGCGGGTTGTGGGTTATGGGAGTTGAGGAGGGGGGTGTTCGGGGCTAGAGGGATGGGAGAGGTTTAAGAAATTACTTGTGCAGTTACCACGTAGCATGTATTAAGCAAGGATATAAATATGTAAGGAAACACAGAAATAATACTTAGAATGTGTTACCACACATTAGGCTGATATTCCTAGCTTGTGCTGCAGGTCTGAGCGATATATGCATATTTATTTTCTTTTTTTTATGTAACTCCCACATAATTTAGGGGTGATAGGGGTCGGGTTGGAGTCTCAATATGGTGTCCTTTATAACAGGGTGACTTTAATGACCCAATAAATAACGGATATACTTAATTCGATTTACATTAGCATCAAGTCATTAATTTTATGTAATTTGATATAAATAACATTAATGTGTGAATAACAACGACAAGTTAGTCGGCAACAGTTCCACTGCTGCGAGCATTTCCTGTTCTGTTATAGTTTAAGTTTGTTCTCATTTACGGGTTGATCAGCCGTAGTCTCACACAGTTCCCTCTCTTATTATATATATATATATATATATATATATATATATATATATATATATATATATATATATATATATATATATATATATATATATACACAGTATACATATACTGAACCCAGGACCTCTACGTGTGAACAGGACTTGCTCCCACTGCACCACAAGGGCAACAAAAGCAGTCCTAGGTTAGGTTTTATTGCACACAAAGCCTTCTCATTCGTCTTATTCTTAAGCAACGTGAGCCTTCATAACGTGTCCTGCCACCTTCGTTCTCAACAAAAACCTGAAGCCTGCCAGACATCGAGGTTACATGATTTCGAACGAGTTGAGGCTTGTTCCGGAACACCTCCCATTCTGCTGTCCTGTGGGCAAATAATTCCTCTCCCTGGCTGTCTCCCATGTGTTCATAATTTTGGCCCACAAATTTTAAATAGGGTTTATATCAGGCCTCTTACTAGGCCAACACAGCAGCTGCAAGTTCTCTTGGCCAGCCAACAACTGCTGGACCACTCTGGCCAGGTGGATGGGCCACCGATCATGAACAAACACAATGGCATCAAAGGAGGGGATGGGGAGTTTTTTCCCTAAGGGAAGGAACTCAAATGATTGGACCAACGTACACAAATGATGTGTCAAGGCCTTCCTGGTGGTGGGATTTTCTAAGTCCTTGTGGAATTGACGAAGACCTGAGGAACCGATGAGGACCTGTGGAACCAAAGAGGACTGGTTGAATTGACGAGGACCAGTTGAGCCGACCGGAACCTATAGAAGCAACGACAACCTGTAGAACCAATATGGACCTATGGAACTGATAAGATCTTGGAAGACCAGCTGAAACTCTAAAAAATTCTAGAACATAAATAAGTTCTGCTCGAGTCTAAATTAAACTGACTATATTCAGTGGAGGATTTTTCAAAACTTGATTTCTTCTAAACCTCAGCTAACATAGACAAGGACTGAAGACTGGGGTGAAACTGGCGAAGTTCTGAGGATTTAGCACACTGATAAAGTCTGCAGAGAATGTTTTCAATAAAATAGTCATATGTACTAACTTCCAAAAACCTTTACCAAAGAAACAAGCTATCGCTTAGTTGGAAGAAAGTCTTGTGCATCTTTACTGCTCAGGGCCAGTATTGAGTCAGCTCTTAATCGATGTACAAACCCTCAATATAAACTCGAATATTTGTGCATATATTTTTAACTCAAGTGCATTTGTATTGTCCAGAAAACCTACAGGTGTTGTTTTGGGAAAGTTAGTACATTACTGTCCAATGATTACATCTTTAATCTGAAGATTATTTTGATCCGTGTTGAGCTCACAGAAAGAACACTGTATATTTCTTTTTGTGATAAACCAGGAAAACCTCAAGTTTGTTTGAAGAAAAAAAAAAGGCATTCGGACTGATGAAAGAAAATATGGAATGTGACGAAAGAAATGCTTTGGGGTACTTTTCCAGTGGAACTAAAGAAGCAAAAATTAATATTTTGATTTCTTCTTCGTTAAAGGAAACGCATGAACTTTATCAAAACATTAAAAATATTTGAACTGAAAAAAAAGGTTTTTAATCGTGCTACAATAAGATATACTGATGTACGTAATTTCCTTCACCCGTAAAAAAAGTAGTGAATATCTCAAAAATACAAATCGCATCTACTCATTCTTCAAATAAAAAAAATAATATTTGCATTTGTACTAGACTGAAAGATATACAGTACTCTCTTTCTTCATCTATAAAAACGTGTGCATAAGTGTAGCACCGAAATTCATTATATATATATATACTTCATTTTTAGTCCATTTAACACGCGGACTTTGAACATACAATCAACGACCTCACCAGCAAGGAATCGAACCCTCGACCTACTGGGTGTGACTAGGGAACGCTTACCGGCTAGGCCACAAGGACACTAAAAGCAGTTCTAGACTCTGTTATATTTCACACAAAGCCTGTTCATCGAGCTGATGGCGCCGTGAACCTCATTGGGAAACTGCCTGTGCCTCGTATGTGGTGTCAGTAGCATTTTACCGAATCCAGCTGGTATGAAACGCGAGGTACATATATATACTTCATTTTTAGTCCATTTAACACGCGGACTTTGAACATTTAATTTAAACAGAAAAAATACGTATGTACAGTTACAATGAAAGACACAAGTCGTGTCATGAAATTTGATGAAAACATATGCCGTAGGGCTAAACTTTTGGTGTTCTCTGCCTTGTGGTAGGGGGCTCTCATAATGTTTCACGAGTTATATTTAATCTTCGGACAAAACCGCTACACGACTTTTATCTTTGATTGTACATTATCTTTCATCTGAAAATATAGTTTGCATATTTTGCATTGAAATATATATGAGAGTCACCTGCAACCAAAAAATGCATTCATATTGTACTAAAATACATGAACCTTACCTCCAGCTAAAAAACAACTACTATAGTACTTCTATAAACCTCATTCAATGTGTTAATTTTACTTTTAATTAAACCTACACATTGTAACCTAACCTAACATCAAATTAAAGGTAGCAGTACTACAGGTGTTACTAGCCTTCATTTATCTCGGTACATGACGTTAACACCGCTAGGTTTCTTGTACTGTACGGTCTGCAGGATTAGTAAGATACACACAATAAAAACCTCGACAACTTAATAAAGCAAGGCTCAAGATTGAAAGTTTATCCTCACTTTATAAAATAATGAAGGATAAATTTAACTATTTATCTACTTAAAAATTTTGTCTTACTGTATTTTAGTAAATTTTTAACCAGACACAAATGAATAAATCTAAAGTTACATATTCAAAACTGGACCCTAGCATATCCTTACCTAGTATAACTGATACAAAATATAATGAAGTTTCAAACAATCTGGACTTTGTACTTACCACAGACGCTTCTGAAGTTCTAACCTGTAAAACCATAAACCAGCGTTAGAAATTTTTTTCCACTACAGTAGGCTCGTCTAATTTTTTTTTATAACAGTAGACCCCGCCACAATACAGTAGTTGTACCTCTTTGAAACTACTGCCACAATAAAAAGAATATCACTCACTAAGAATTTTAATGTAATGCCATACTTCAGGTACTGTACCACTGGCCTGCATCCCAGATAATAATAAAAAATAAAATCTTCGTACAGTTACTAATATATGATTTCTCACCGTCTCCTCTACTAATGCCTTTTTAATTGTTGATGGAGTGGAGTAGGAGCCTAAGGACCTTAGTTGTTGAAGCGCAGTAACAAAATTATAACATCAAAAGGTGTTGCCCTGGTCTCTGTAGAGAAACCTATTATGGTATTTTCACAGTACAATAAAAATTTACATATAAGTACACCTATGTTTAGCTTTCAGGAAGACATATTTGTTATTAAAAAGTTGAAGAATATAATAATAGTTTGTCATAATATGTTTGCTTAATAATACTTGATATGAGTGATCTGGACTTAGGAACTACGAAATTTCTTCATAGAAGATAAAGTTTTTACCTTGAAACATACGAAAAAAAATGGAAGGAATATATTTTGTCACTTCACTTTTACGATTGTTGACGTTTTTCCAACCGATGGTTTCTTTTAGTCAGAGATTGTTGTTGCTCTTTCTAGAGATTTTTCTATCAACTCAAGTTTTTTTTTTAAACGATCTTTAAAACAGCATGAACAGATTAAACGAACAACCAAAACACAACATTCCTGAAATTACTGTGGCAAAAAAAAAATCAAGTAATTTCATATATGACATCATTGGCACCCGAAACGTCAGTAGCTCGTAATTAGTTATCAAGTGGCAAAATAATCTAACAGTCTGCAATCTTTCATAACTTACCAAACCTCACCTAAATACTACAATTATTTCGTATTTTATTCTCCTAAAATAGAATAGAATTCCTTTCTGAGAAATAACCATTCTTACAGTGTAAAGCTGACTATAGTGGCAGCTGTCTTCCTCCACCCATTTCATAATTCATACCTGATAACTCAGAAAAAAGTATTCCTTCTGCATTTTATGTCTATTTTTGAAGGTAAGAAAGCTTTTATCTTGTGTGGAGAAATTTCGTCAGATAACTGCTAACGCTGGAACAACATCTTAAATATTACCAAAAACATTAAAAATACTCACTGGTTGTCTTGCTGGAGTAATCCTGAGGTCACTAATTATCACTTAACCGAGATCACTTATTTTCACTTAATTGAAATAGGTTATAACCCTTTAATGGGCAGGTGCTCCCCTCAGCTGAATAAATTTGTCTGGCATTAGTCAAAATAAAATACATAAGGGATACTTTGCCCTCTAAGGGGTTAATTGAGATCACTAATTATCACTTACCGAGATCATTTATTTCCACTTAACCGAGATCACTAATTTCCACTAAAGAGAGAAACATTTGCTTTCACCTAATCGAGGTCACTTAGACAAATTTAGGTGCGAGATAGGTAAACACTGGTTTGGAAATAGAGTAGTGGATGAGTGGAACAAGTTACAAAACATCATTTACTAGAACACGCTGGCTAGTTTCAAATACAGGTTGGACGGATATATGAGTTATAGGGGTTGGGTGTAAACGGGACTGCCCGGTATGGACCAATAGGCCCGCTGCAGTTTCCTTCATTCTTTTGTTCTTATTTAACGTAATATGGCGCCGTAGGATCTCTCGTAGTGACCATGTTTTGGTTCATATCGTCTGCTATACTAGAGCGTTCGTTGTCTTTGTTTTGGCCTATCAAGAAACGAGCGACTTATCTCATTGGGAGTGTTTATTACGATTTATATTCGATTAAAATCGTTCATTTTTTCTACAACTGTTGTTTGGATGACAGTAAGAAAATCGAAATGACAATGCACAGGTTAGGGAGTTAGGTAGGTTAGGTCAGGCTCTTATAGGTTCTGTGCATTGTAGTTTCGATTTTCTTAGTATCATCCAAACAACATCTGAAAATTTGGGGCAATACCATAAAGTCCTTCTGGTGGTAACCTTCTCCTCCACCATAACCTTATCACTTAAGAGAGATCACAAATTATCAATTACTGAGATCAATTATTTTCTATTAACCGAGTTCACTAATTTTCACTTCATCAAGACCACTAATTTTCACTTAAGTCACACAAACACTAATTAAATATCTCAACACAGTCTCACTCGCCGTATTATAACTTAACACACTGAAGATGTGTTTGTTCTTCTCGATATTTTCACCAATAAATTCTTCAAGACGTTTGAGAAAAGTTTGTTTACATCACAACTGTTGATTTTCGCATAACACTTTAAACTTTCTCACCATTCCACACCATAGCTTTTATCTTAGATGTTTGTAGCGTCATTATTCTAGCAATGTTTTACAAAGTAGATGTGGGAATAAGTTCATGGTAGTAGGTTATGTGGGAGACAGTAAATGGTGTCGTCTGGCCGGCACTGGCTGGTGAGTGATGGACAATAAAAAATGTCAATTCAATAGCAAGGTATATTATAAGGAACTTAAACTCCCTGATCTTTTCTTTTGGTCCTCGACACTTGCGCCATCTATTGGACAAGTCTTTGGAGTGATTGAGAAAATGGTTAATTTTTTAACGGCAACTCCAACATTTCACGCTCATATGACCTTTTTCTACCATCGGGAATCATTTAATTACTTAATTAGTATATTTATCATTTTATCAGTTATCATCTTATTCGCCGTTCAGGCAGTTTGTTTGCACTTTGTTAGTTTTGTTATGACCTTTATTGTCCAGTGTTAGTACAGGAGGAAACTGCAGTACAGTACAGTACCTGGTGGAAACCTTTGATGATTGGTAGTGTCACACTGGATAACATCCTTCTCATGTATATCTAGTCCAAGTAGAACACGAACCCATGGCATAGTGGTGAAAGATACATGCATTACCACTGTGCCACCAACACCCTGAGAGTAAAAAAAAAATGAAGAAGTACTAAGGTTAGCAAAAACTTCAAGATAAATACTTGAAATGCACAATAAAAAGAAAAATGAGATACTTTGGTCATATAATTAGGAATGGGGCTGATAACAACATAAATATTAATGGGCAAAGTTGAGGGGAGGAGGGCCAGGGGAAGGCAGAGACTGAGATGGGTGAATTAAACTAAAACTTACTCGTAGTACTCCAGAAAGATAAAAACTCATAGAGGATTGCTAAAAAAATCCCAAGAACGTTTAGAATGGGCAGGACTGTGGTCGCTAACCCTCAGATATGAGCACGGTACTCTGATAGATTGATACTCACTGGCCCTATCATTTATATCACCTCGTATCATCTTTGACCAGCTATACAAGAGCCATTACAATATTGACCCCGCTTGATGAAACGTCAGCCCAGAGAGGAAGAGAACCACACTCGTAAACAAGTGATTAGAACTTCAGTCCCTCACCTTCAGGGTAAAACACAACACCTTAAAACGTTGTGACCTGTGAACTTTGACCTTAGTGGGTGATGATGGTGATAGTGTGAGGAGGAGTTATTATGGGTATGGTGAGGGGCATGGGTAGAGTGAGGGTAGAGTGAGGTTCCTAGGTAGAGTGAGGTACAGTGGGTAGAGTGAGGTAGAGTGAGGGTAGAGTGAGGTTCCTAGGTAGAGTGAGGTACAGTGGCTAGAGTGAGGTAAGGGTCATGTGCAGAGTGAGGTAAGGGTCATGTGCAGAGTGAGGTAAGGGTCAAGGGTAGATTTGTTGTTGTTGTTATTGTTGTTGTTTTTGTGTTGTATGCTGATGCTATTGTTGTTGTTATCAGCTTAGGGAGATAATTCATATGTACTTATAAGATCTATCTAGTGAGAGAGAGAGAGAGAGAGAGAGAGAGAGAGAGAGAGAGAGAGAGAGAGAGAGAGAGAGAGAGAGAGGCCCCAAATACTCTATTCATCTTCATCTCAGAAGCTATAGTGCTTTAAAAGTCACTCTCCATTACGACACACAAGACAGCTATACGGAGCTCCAGGTGGTACTCGGAGCCTCGGAGGAACTCGCCTAGATAATATATTTCACTATGTAAAGGCCATTAACTTACACCCAGATTAAGTAGCCCGACTCCCTTATGGGTAGTCGAAAATGACATGTAAATTAGTAGCAAGTCCCAGGTGGCGGCGGCAGGTGTTCCCTAGGTAGAATTTATTTTTTATTTTAGTTTTTTAGTTTTGTGGTTGAAGAGTGCTAGGCGTGATGCTGAGGGTGGACAGAAGACAGCGTATTAGATCTATGCCAACACCGTACGTAAACTGCATCAACACATACGCAATCAACACAACCCAGGAAGTCCATCAACAACTAACACTTTTCTTTGTTTCTGTTAACACACCACAGCCCTGGAAGTTCATGAACCCAAGGACTATTGATCGAACGTCAACGCACCCCAGGAAACTCTTCAACACACACACACACACACACACTTTTTGGGGGTCATTATTAAATTCCTACAGAAATGTTCAAGAAGCAGTTCGTCTCTTGGTTTTGGTGCCAACATATCCACAGACACATCATCAACCTCCCACAATCTCCAGATCTGTGCCAACCCATCCAGAAAGATCACCAACAATAGCCTCCACCACAGTATGTTACATTTTTCATATCATCTCCCCCCCCCCCCCCCAAAAAAAAAATAGTTCATCAACTCTAAATTCTCCAGGCTGGTATCAACACTCAACCGGGATATCCATCAACCCACAAACTTTCCCAGTGTTAAATTGATCAAGCCCTCACCCTACCCAGCCTTTGTCAGTATCCCGCAGAAAATCCACCAACACCAACACTCTCTTTTTACTCTATCTCTGTCAACGCCCCCACAGAATTCAATCAACATCACCAGTCCTACGGGGAGGCTCCTGCTATATCCTACAGCTGGGGGAGGAGATAGTGTAGGATGGCTCAGTTAGAGAACCTGGAGACGCAAGGAAGCATGTCGTTGTAGAGGAAGTTCATAGCGGAAGGAGTGAGGGAGGGAGGAATAGAGGAGGTGACTTGGCAAGGGAGGGAAGGAGGGGGGAAGAGGAGGAGGTTGGGCCTAAGGGAGGGGAGAACAGGAGAAGGTAAAGCAAGGGAGGAAGGAGGACATCGTGTGAGGAAGAGAGGAGGAGGAGGAGGAAGAAGAGAGGAAGAGGAGGAAGAGAGGAAGAGGAGGAACAATAGTAGGAAGAGGAGGTCGGAGGGTGAGTGAGTGAGACAGGAGTGGGGTTCTTGTGTTGTGTGTTAGGCTACTGTATACGATAGTGCTTGGTATAACATGTATATTCCATCTCTCTATGTTAGCGTGTATATACAGGGTACATCTATCTCTCCACACGTAAACACATATTTTTTATCTTTATATGAATAGACAGAAAAAACATAGATTTAAGGACAAATAAGTAGGTCATACACACACACACAGACACACACACACACACACACACACACACACACACACACACACACACACACACACCATAAAATTCGACGCAACACCTGAGCCGACCTCACTTAGCATAACTTATGATTCCTAACAATACACACCTGACGGGAATGTTACTTAGACATATAAAATATTATGTGACCTTTACTGAAGTAAGGTTCTAATTAACTAGTACAGCAGCAAGGTCAAGGGTTATGCATTTTTTTCCCTCTGTTTTTGGTAGTGAAACGCGGGTAGATGGACCGTAGAGTTTATCACATAAAATTATGATATGTCGTGTATATTTTTTTTTTATAGTACTCTGTAGTTCTCGCCTGCCACGCACCAGTCTTGGGAAGATGTCAAATCCTCAAATTCTCTCTCTCTCTCTCTCTCTCTCTCTCTCTCTCTCTCTCTCTCTCTCTTTATCCTAGCCTCAGTATTATTTATCTGATTAATTATCTTGTAATCTTTCTTATTCTCTCTATCTCTCTTTTTTTCTTTCTTTAATTGTGGGTTTATCTATTTCTATTTTTCTCTTTCCTTTCCTCTTTCTAATATTTTACCCTCTTATTTCCCCTTCTCCATCTTTCGTTTTCTTAATCTGTTTTTTCTCTGTCATTCCATACCAATATCTCATTATCCATTTTCACACTTCTAGTTTCTCTCTGTTTTTTCTTTGTTTCACGTTCTCTATCCTTGTGTATTTCTCTCTCTCTCTCTCTCTCTCTCTCTCTCTCTCTCTCTCTTATTTCCTTAATCGTAGTGAAGAAGAAGACGAAATAGAAGAAAAGACAACCGGAACAGAGCCAGTGAAGGTAGTGGGATAAGATAGCCAAACACGTAGCGTCAAGGCCACCAGTGTTATCACCCTTCCACTACCACACCATAAGGTCTCTTTTCCCACGTCCTGTTAGTCATTGTTTGGCACTTTATGCCCTCTAAAATTCATGCAGCCTATAATGGTTTAACTTTATGGTTCAAGAGGCATATAACTGTTGCAACTTATATCATGGTATAATAATTTTTAGTTCAATAATGGATCAAGTTCCCTAAGTATTGTAGTGTTAAAGTTTGGTCTTGTAATACTTATAATATTGGATACTTATAATGGTGGACACTTATAATGGCGGATAGTTATAATGGAATGTATGTATGTATGCATGTATGTATGTATGTATGTATGTATGTGTTCACACACAGGGTGGTGAAATGCGTCTTGAATAAAGCTAACTCGCAGCGCAGGGCAGCTCTAGAAACCCAGGAGTTTGGTCGTAAACTAGAAATTTTCGAGTTCTTTTCCAACTTTTGACTCAAGTTATCTAAGTCTATGACCATCGCCCTCCAGGGATCAAAGACTAGTGGTATGCCTCTCTGGATTTCTTCCCCTGAAGAGTTTTTGTGATGCCTCCATCTGGTCGCAGTTGTGATATAAGTCGGAGTTTACTGCCCCTCGAACCCAAATCATCGGAGCTTGAATTGTCCGGGAGTTAGTTTCCTTTGAGCTCCCTGCAACTTTGTGTTATTGAAGTTGCCGCTGCTGCTTTGAAGATGGTCAGGCTGGCCTGAATTGAGTGTGTCTTTGTTTTTTTCTTCTCGCCAGCGTCCAGCCTTTGTGGGTCACCTGGCGTGAGGAGGTTTTTATGAGCCGGGAAATGTAGAAACTGTTAGTGTGAGTATTATGGGGGCAACAAGTGAGGGTGTTTGGGCAGCTGGGCTCAACCACAACCTGACTTGCTACCGACAACTTTCTTATTAATACAATTTCCTCCACTAATCTACAGATTTAACTTGAGAAAGTGTTTGATTCTTTCTATCTAAAGCAGAGAAAATATGCATATTTAAGAGTCAATGTTGCTCAAAAGGTCATCCAGGTAGTGAGGAAAAAGTTTCTTAAGAAATGTTTTAAAGTTTCACTCCTATAGCCAGTAGATGTCTTTACAGTTTAATATATAAGATCTCTTATAAGGTCCCTGCATCACATAGCCAACTGTATTACTCCCTGGCTTTAATTTATAAGTCCTTAACTACAAATTGCTTTAATCAGAATTTTTATGAGAGCTTCAGACGCCATCCTAAAATACTCAAGCGAGGAACATAACAAATACCTCACAACACTCTGATAAATTACCTGCCATGTTACGTAAATAATCTTTGCTGATAATTATTGTTGACTAACTTCTGTGCTGGTGATCCCTTATGCCCTGAGCAGCAGTGAGGGGGATTAGGACCCTGGTGGGTTGGGTCAATCGTTTATGTGGTCGATTGATAGCTAAGAGGTAAACTGTTTATATACTATATCAAGATAATTTGTTCTTGTCAAGACAGTCAGCTGGTTATTGACGGTGTGAGGGTATAGCAGGTGAGACAGTGAGCCCTGGTGTTGGTTATTGACGGTGTGAGGGTATAGCAGGTGAGACAGTGAGCCCTGGTGTTGGTTATTGACGGTGTGAGGGTATAGCAGGTGAGACAGTGAGCCCTGGTGTTGGTTATTGACGGTGTAAGAGTATAACAGGTGAGACAGTGAGCCCTGGTGTTGGTTATTGACGGTGTAAGAGTATAGCAGGTGAGACAGTGAGCCCTGGTGTTGGTTATTGACGGTGTGAGAGTATAGCAGGTGAGACAGTGAGCCCTGGTGTTGGTTATTGACGGTGTGAGAGTATAGCAGGTGAGACAGTGAGCCCTGGTGTTGGTTATTGACGGTGTGAGAGTATAGCAGGTGAGACAGTGAGCCTTGGTGTTGGTTATTGACGGTGTGAGAGTATAGCAGGTGAGACAGTGAGCCCTGGTGTTGGTTATTGACGGTGTAAGTGTGTAGCAGGTGAGACAGTGAGCCCTGGTGTTGGTTATTGACGGTGTGAGAGTATAGCAGGTGAGACAGTGAGCCCTGGTGTTGGTTATTGACGGTGTGAGAGTATAGCAGGTGAGACAGTGAGCCCTGGTGTTGGTTATTGACGGTGTGAGAGTATAGCAGGTGAGACAGTGAGCCCTGGTGTTGGTTATTGACGGTGTGAGAGTATAGCAGGTGAGACAGTGAGCCCTGGTGTTGGTTATTGACGGTGTAAGTGTGTAGCAGGTGAGACAGTGAGCCCTGGTGTTGGTTACTGGCGGTGTAAGAGTATAGCAGGTGAGACAGTGAGCCCTGGTGTTGGTTATTGACGGTGTGAGAGTATAGCAGGTGAGACAGTGAGCCCTGGTGTTGGTTACTGGCGGTGTAAGAGTATAGCAGGTGAGACAGTGAGCCCTGGTGTTGGTTATTGACGGTGTGAGAGTATAGCAGGTGAGACAGTGAGCCCTGGTGTTGGTTATTGACGGTGTGAGAGTATAACAGGTGAGACAGTGAGCCCTGGTGTTGGTTATTGACGGTGTGAGAGTATAGCAGGTGAGACAGTGAGCCTCGGTGTTGGTTATTGACGGTGTAAGTGTGTAACAGGTGATAAAAAATGAGAAATATAGCATTATTTTAAGGTTCCTCTCTTAAGTACAACATTATCTGCATCTTTTATCCCTTCAGTACAGTCTCATAGCCCTTTGAATTCGATGAGCTGTTCTATTGTATATGAATTGTTTTGTGTTCAGAGTTAAATAATCGTACTCAAGGGGTTAATTTATTGTACTAAATGGTTAAATAATCGTATTCAAGGGGTAATATAATGGTATTGAAGAGGTTAAATTATCGTACTAAGGGGATAAATCGTCTGATAAATGGGATTAAATCATCGTACTCAGTGGGTTATTTCAATTATCAAACTAAAAGGGTTAAATCAAAGTTTTCTAGAGGTAAAGTCATCGTATTCAAGGGGTTAGATTGTCGCATACAAGGAGTTAAATCATCTTACTTAAGGGATTAAATCATCATACTTAAGGTGTTAAAACTACTGATAACAGTGTATCTGTCAAAAGCTACAGAGTCACTGTATTGACAATGAACTTATCCAGACTTGTACGACGTTCACATTCAACAGGAGGGATTTACTGTCCTGTGTTCAGCTCAGTTCACATCCTCCCTCCTGTCTCGTCCCCTCACACCTCCTCTATTAACTCTCCCTCTCTTAGCTCTCTCCCTTCCACTCTCTCTATCTATCTCTCTCTCTTTCCCTCCCTTCCACTATTTCCATTACCTCTGCTTCCCCTCACTTCCCTCACTCACTCGTTCTCTCTTTCCTCTGCGTCTCTTGCCTTTTATTCTTTTATCAGTTATTTCGTTGTCATCTTTATGCTACGTTTATTAGGTTTTATGTGTTTATGTCTTCTTGGGTCATTTTCTCCCACATGGTAGTCTGTGACCCTCAGGACCATGGTAGCCTGTGAATATTAGGACTATGGTAGCCTGTGAGCCTTTTGGACCATAGTAGCCTGTGAGTTTCAGGACCATGGTAGTTTCTGAGTCTCAAGACCATGGTAGTCTCTGAGTCTCAAGACCATGGTAGCCTGTGAGACTCAGGACCATGGTAGTCTCTGAGTCTCAGGACCATGGTAGTCTCTGATTCTCAGGACCATGGTAGCCTGGAAGAATATGGTTTATGGCAGTCGGTGGTCTCGGGAATATCAATAACATTAAAATGATGTGTCACACACACACACATCAATATAAGTGACCATGCATCCTCCATCATCAAGTATGCATTAAGGTAGATTTTTTATATTTTGACAAAGAAACAAAAGATAAAGATATTAGCTTTTTTTTTCTCTCTTTTTTTTTTTTTTTACGGGCATTAGCCCACCCGGGCTCAGGTTCATCGACCCACAACGGGGACTAGGGGCGAAAAAATAAGAATAGAAAGAAATTAAAAATACAAAAGGAAAATATTATATTAATCTACACCACGAAGATGCCGGAAAACCAGCTTTTTAAAGTGAGACAGATTGTATGAGTGTAGAAACACAGAAGAAGGCAGAGCATTCCACAGTTTGGCTGTGTGAGGAAAGAAGGGGGTACTATAACGGGTTATTCTAGTGTGACCGACATCCACAGAGAAATGGTGGGCACCGCAGACAAGACGTGTGTTACGAGCCCCCGGCCTTGCCGGCGGTACACAGGATGTCAAATCCACCGAACATTGCCCGTTAAAGTACCTGTAAAAGAGAGAGAGAGTGAAGCAACATTGCGGTGAAGAGAAAGGGAAGAGAGATTGTCAACTAAAGGAGGAGAGTTAATATGACGAAATGCCTTTGATTCCACCCAATCTAACAGTTGGCCAGAAGAGGAGCCACCTCAGCAGTACTCCAAATTAGGATGAATGAATCCCTTTTATAATTGAAGCAACTGCTCAGGAGTGAAATAGCTACGGCATCTGTACAGCATTCCCAGCTTTCGGGAGGCAGCTTTAGCAATGTTGAGGACGTGTGGCTTCCATGACATATTAAAGGAAATGGTGAGGCCTAGCATGTCTATTTTAGAATTTGGCAGAATGATAGTGTCCTGAAATGTTGCAGCAGGGTCTACCATTAGACAACACATTATGCTTCCAATATCTTCCCAGGCGGTAGTACCTCCCTGTTTGATAACTGCCTACTGCCTACTACAACTTTTAATAATAACTTGAAAAAATAAATAAGAATCAGAATCAGAGAAATAAGTAGACAATTAGCTTTGAAAATGTCATGAATAAGACTGAATTAATTATACACAATTAATATTTATCTATATAATAGCTTTGAAAAATTATAATAAAAGGTAAAATAAGATGAATTAGAAATTAAATATTTGAATAATTATAAAGATACAAAATAATAAAGTAAGATGAATTATGAATTAAATATAATGACTAATATAAAGCCAAGATTAAATAACTGACTTAAAGAGACAAGATTGGATGAGGTATCAAGGCGACTGTGTATGAATTAATTAATTAGTGTTACCGGCAGCAGTTTACCTAACCTGGTCTGTGAGTCTGGTAATTAAAACAGACAACTGAATACTGTTTAGTTACATGTATTGATTTTGGTGGTTGTTTGGCTCTCTCTCTCTCTCTATGTCTCTCCTTTGGTTCTCTTCCTTCTTCTCCTTCTCTCTCTATTTGTGTCTGCTTGTGCCTCTTTTCATCCTCCTTCTCTTTCCCTCTCTGTGCCTCTTTCATCTCTCTCTCTCTCTCTCTCTCTCTCTCTCTCTCTCTCTCTCTCTCTCTCTCCCTCTCTCTCTGTACCCTTTCTTCTCCTCCTCCTCCTCCTCTCTCTCTCCCTCTCTCTCTGTACCCTTTCTTCTCCTCCTTCTCCTCCTCCTCCTCCTCTCTCTATCCCCCCCCCCCCCCGAACCACCATGAACCGCCTCACACGCTAACCCTACCTGGCACATCATTTGCATCACGATAATTGCCAAACTTAGATCGGATTTACCTGTGTGATTCTCTGCTTGTCTGTGGAAGTTGGAATAACATTGATCTTGTGTTCGCGTCTGCCGCCTCACTCGTCTTCCCTCAGCGATAAGGTAAAATTCTCCTGTGTTTTTTTTTTTCAATATTGCTGTCGAGACTAACTTGTGTGTGTGTGTGTGTGTGTGTGTGTGTGTGTGTGTGTGTTTGTTTGAAGCTATACGTGATGTCTCTGTTATTAAGGTCTCGGTGGTTGGCGTGGTCTCTAGGGTGTGATGGTGGAAGGTTGGTTTTTGTGTTTGTTGATGTTAAATGCGTATATTTGTTTGTTTGTTTGTTTATGTGTGCTTGTTTTTTTATATATGTGTTTGTTTGTTTGTCTATTTCTTTATTTGTTTGTTTGTTTCGTTGTAGGTGTGAGTTTGTTTCAGTGTTTTTTATTTGTTTTTGTTTGTTTTATTTGTGTGTGTGTGGGTTAGTTTTTGTTTTGTATGTGTTTTTCTTTCTTTTTGGGTGTTAGTTTATGTTTTATGTTTGTGCTTGTGTGATTTCTTGCTTATGTTTTTGTTGCATAGTCCACCTTGCGTCTCTGATTCTCTTTTCCTGCCTTTCTGTCTGTCTGTAAATCATTTCTTTGTCTGCTTCTATATGTCTGTCTGTCTTTGTCTGTCTGTTTCTTTTTTATTTATCTGTATCTGTCTTTGTGTTTCTTTCATTCTCACTGTCCATTTCTTTATCTATTTATGTTTTTCTTGAGAATTCTGTCTGGTTTTTTTCTCCCTCTCTCAGATGATATTAATGTATGACCCTCCACGAAAACCTTCCTTGGCCACACTCCGACACTCACTCCGACACACACACACACACTCTGGTCCACACACACTCCGTTACATGCCCCACACACACTCTCTCTGGACCACACACACTCTGTCACATGCCCCCCACACACTCTCTCTTTCTGGGCCATACTCACACACTCTGGACCACACACACTCCGTCACATGCCCCACACACACTCTCTCTCTCTGGGCCATACTCACACACTCTGGACCACACACACACTCCGTCACATGCCCCACACACACACACTCTGGACCACACACACTCCGTCACATGCCCCCCACACACTCTCTCTCTCTGGGCCATACTCACACACTCTGGACCACACACACACACTCCGTCACATGCCCCACACACACTCTCTCTGGACCACACACACTCCGTCACATGCCCCACACACACTCTTTGGGCCACACGATCAATAGTTCTACTTACCGTGACACTAATATGAATGTCAACAACCTTCCCAGTGTCGACTTTTGTGCCGGGGAAACCTCTCTTCTCTCACTAAATCTGTTTGAAGTTTACAGTGTTGTTGTAGACTTATAACTTTAAAAATACCTACATAAATATACATGTATTCTTTTCCATTTACGTACATTACTGACAGTATGTGGCTACTATTTCACATACCACTTACCTCACAACACACAATATATAACAAACACTAAACATCGTCTCCCCCGCTATTGGTGTGTCCTGGAGTTTTGAGTGGGGAAATCTATCACATCTCGAGACACCAAGATGGATCTGATGGTAGAGAGAGTCACCGTAAAACAGATGCGGGTGGGAGTCACCATAAAAAAAAAAAAAAAAAAAAATATATATATAGACTATATACATACAAAAACACATAGTAAGGAAAATCACACATAGTTAAAGTAGTAAAAGTACAAAGGAGTATTAAATGAACACTGTGATTGGTCAATTATTGAAGGCGCCAACAGATGCTTCCAGAACAATACTAAGACGAGCAAGGCAGAGCGCACCGGGAGCTCTAGACATCTCCACGAGCGTGAAAACGTTACACAGTAAAATGTTCAAGATTCCCTCCTCTGCCTCTGTTTCACAATGTGTAGAGTTGTGTACATAAAATTATGCAAATATCTATGGCTGTCGCTTGCAGGCTTTGAGGATTCCGACATTTTGTCATTTCGAAATTTTTGCCTTGAAATTATCCCAGGAATACATCCTACAATTTACTGTACGCAATTGAGAATCACTTTGCATATTAATGAAACTGCTTCACTTTTTCCATACAATATTACTAACAGTCTTGTCTATTTTTTGTTTTTATTCTTTGTAATACATATGTTTAAGTTTTATTGTCTTTGTCAAGTTTATTTTGTATTGTATGTCTTTAGTATGCCTATATCATAATATATCATCAGTTATATTTGATATCTGAATGTCATTAAAAAAATCATTAGCATAACTTGTCACATAGGTAATTGGTAATTGACTTATTAACGTTATTCATCACCAAATTAATTGACCAACAATATCGTAACTAATGGTAAATGTGTTTAATTTATATGAACACAAAATAATTATTCAGTAATGGCAATATTATTACCAGGAAACACATAATTATAGGAGTGACTAATTATATCGAAGAAAAAACAAACATCTAATTATAATACTACCAGGAAAATATAATTAGAGTAGTGAATAATAATGTCATTAATAAATATAATTGAGGTGTGATAGGAGTAGTTATGATTATATCATTCTGCTTTTGTTCTCAGTTTTATGTTACAGTACTGAAGGGAAAATTATAGTAAATGTTTATAACTCAGAAAAATATAATACAAGAATAAGAGAAAAAGAAGAACAAGATAATAAGAAATGTGTTTAACAAGAAAATAAAGAGATGGAAGAAAACACGATAAAACAAAAGCAAGATAAAGCAATACAACGAGAAAAAGGAAAACATCCACAAAAAAAAACAATGAAAAACATGAAAATAAAACAAACGAGAAAAACAAGACAAAATCAAAGAAACAAGACAAAAATAACAAACGAAACAAAACCAAGATAATCAAACAATCTGACACGAACCCTCCAAAAACAACCAGCCATACCCCCCCCCTCCAAAAACAACCAGCCATACCCCCCCCCCCCCCGAGAAAAACAACCAGCCATACCCCCCCCCCCGAGAAAAACAACCAGCCATACCCCCCCCCCCGAGAAAAACAACCAGCCATACCCCCCCCCCCCGGGAAAAACAACCATACCCCCCCCCCCCCCCCCGAGAAAAACAACCAGCCATACCCCCCCCCCCCGAGAAAAACAACCAGCCATACCCCCCCCCCCCCCCGAGAAAAAAAATAATAATGATAAAAAAGTGAGGAAATTCATTACAAATTATAATTCTATTACGGAGTCTCATCAATTACAGTTGATTATTCATTCATCCGTATATCAGAACTGATTTGAAGACTAATGACCCAAGTTTATTAAATTGCCAGTTTAATGACATGAAAGTGTTATAATGATGTTAACTGTGGGAGTTGATTAAGCCATAATTCTCATTAACATGTATTGTATGGTGATTGTATCTGAGCTTAATTGATGGGTATGGCCTTGTGGTGAGGTAGACTTGTGTTAATGAGGTAGAGTCAACACCTGTCTGAATAATTATCTGTTTATTGTTGGGTTAAGGTGAGACTCCGGTTTTAGGAAGAAGTCCAGTCTGTTGAAATTATTATATTGATAATTATGGTTATTGAAATTATTTATTGGTAATTAAAGGTATTGAAATCATTAGGGACAATTTTGTTATGTAAAAAAAGGATTTCTAGTTGATTTGATGTTTCTGCCAGGTGTCAGTATGTGTGACTGGGGGTGATACTGACCATCATATACCAATTGATGCATGAATAAAGATGAAACACAACTCAAGACCAAAAACTATAAGTCTTATACTACATTTTAAAAGAAGTAGTTATGGCTGAGTCATTAAATCACTAAGCTGTGCCAGGACTTGCCTTGTGACCTGAGCGGTTCTTATAACAACGGCGCTATAATGGGTGTCTGTTTTTCACTAACAAGCGTCAGGTAGTGGGGTGTTGACTTACTGTGTATCATAAGGTTTAAAGTTGTGCTGTGAGGAGTGTTAAGGCGTGTTAAGGCGTGTTAAGTTTCTGATAATGTTCTTGAATTTGGACTTTGCCCTGAAAGAGACAAAGCTTGTTGTTTAGAAAATAAATAATAAATACTGATCATGAACCAATATTTACATCAACAGTAACCAGGATTACACTGAGGACCTTAGTGTATTTACAGCAGGCAGGGGGCTCCCCACACCATTACGGTCTCCTTCATAAAACTCCTTAACAAACCTCAACGTAAAATTTATATTTACCTTAACTCTGCTCGGCACAACAACAACAAATTTACCAACTTCTAACACAAAAAGATCTTGTAATAAAATTTCAAATTAACTCCGCTAAGTCCCAGTAAAGTTACATACAGTTAATACAGCCAGTGGCAACCGCTCTCCCCTGCCTGCTGCCTAATATTTCCTTCCCAGGATAAAGTTGGTGAGGTTCTCCCGCCCACCAGACACGCATTAAAGTTGTATCCGAAACTGTTGAGGACGTGAAGTTCTGGTGATGTTTTCCCCGATGATACTTTTGTGTCACGTTTTTCATGTGAATGGATATTGAGTCTGAGGATCTTTAGAAAGGAGTCAAGAAGGAGAGTTAATTAGAACCATTGTGAGGTGAATTATTTGGGTCCTCGCTTCTGCCGTGAGAGGATCTTACGGATAAGAGGGAAAGAAATGTGTGTTTTGATGGAGTGGTTATCGGTTAAGTGAGTATTGTTCAAGCGAGAGTGGCCCAAATAATGCCAGGGTAAGTGAGCAAGGTTCACTCCACAATGGCTCACTCGCGTGTGATTCACGAGAATCTGAGTCAGTAGTCTGTTAGTGTTTCACTTTATAGCACAGCGCGAGTATTGTCTTGTGTTACAGGAAACACTCTCTTGTTTATGTTAAGGTGAAAAGGATTTTATTTACATAAGGGTAAGGCAAACTCTCACATATACTGTAATGACAGGACCACTTTTTATCTCCCGCCAGGTGTCAACACGATAACTTGAATAAACGGTAAAGGATTTTAATCAAACTTGGCGTGTGGGTATATCACAACACGGTGTCAGACGAGTTCATTAATCAGCATTTGTTGTCGTATCTGTACAGAGTTTTAACCCTTAAGTGACAAATTTGGTCTAATGGGAGACTCTCTACTTCAATATCAGAGTAAGAAAGAACATACTGTACAATATCTACACAAACATCGTTACCTACAGCATCATGGTGTACAATAGTTCCTTTATGTTACTTACAACCATTTATAGTACAATAGTGGACCATTGTTACTTAAATTACGTGACGTTAAAAAGTAGTCCAGTCTTACTTACAGCCAGTTATGTAACAATAATAGACCATTGTTACAGACACTTGGAGTATAATAGTGTTTACTTACCACCGGCAGGAAGGTCAAAGAGGTATAATATTCAGTGAGACGTTGTGTTGTCAAGGGAGGGAGATGAATGATGTGTAAGTAAGGGTGAAGACAACACTTAATGTTTACTTAACCGAGGCCGTGAAGCTACCACTTTACACCACCACTACTATTACCAAAAGTACCACCATCACTACTACCACTGTCACCACCACCAACACCAAAACCATCATCCTCACCATCACCACCACCATCACTACTATCTTCACCACCACCATCACCAATATACTCACCACCACCATCACCACTATTCTCACCACCACCTTGAAGCACTACTTCTACCCATCATCACTCCTCGCATCCACTGCACCAAATCACGCCACCACTATCACCTCAAGGTTGCGCCACTGCTTCCGAGCCCCCTTCCTCTCTCTCTCTCTCTCTCTTACGCACACACACACACACACACACACACACACACACACACACACAGTTTAAACTTAAATGTTTCACAAGTGCTGCCACGCTCGAGTTAGTTCATTATGAGAACAATATATTACTACACAGTGGCCGTCTGTATTCTTAAGGGGAGAGAAGTGAGTGAGAGAGACGCGTTTGTTTAAGCTCACTCAGCCCTGCAAGTTCTTGTTCTTCACCATTAATGATGTTTTAGCTCAGTTACTCGTGAAATTTGAAGGCGCTGCGACCGAGAGGAAACAATACTCGTTTCATGTTTTTATTATCGCTGGTTCGCGCCCCGGGTACCCCCACAGTTTACACAGCCATGAATAGGATTCAGAACTTTACAGTGGAGGAAGTGAAGGCGGTCCAGTACAGTGCCTATAATATTGCTTCTTTGTGTACCGAAAAAAAAGTCAAGTCAACAGTGTACTGTATCCACACTGCCCCAAACGGTCCACAGTCCTATGGGACCCACTTTCACCTTCACTTTTGTAAAAACTTGTGCTGGTACTGCACATCATCACTAATGTTTTTCATAGTTTTTCATTTTTCTCATATTATACGTTTTAGCAACAGTAGTTGATAAATGTTATATTTCAGAGTTATTGTTTATGTGAATATTTCTTTTGGGGTTATTAAAATTGAATGATAAATAATAGAAGTCAGGTGAAAAACTCGTTTTTATTATTTTTCTTCAAATAAAATGAAAAAAAAAAAATAGTCAAATACTTTCCCTAAATGCTTCCCACTTGAGGTCAGCTTTAAACATTAAGACTGAATTATGACCCACCGTGCCTCTACCTGAGTACAATGTACAGTAGTAGTGTAGCGGCTTGTAAGGTTCTTAAGACGCTGAGCCAAATGTTGTACGAACTACACTGTGGCTCACACTGCATAGTAGAGTGGCCACCGTTCCAGAGGTTTATTTATTACAAACTGGGACAAGATGGATGAGGTAAATTATTTTAGTAACAGACATAATAACTGTACCCTAAAAACATCTTGTATTACCCAGTGGCGCAGAAATTAGATTTTTCTTTTTTGCAGTCTTAACTATTCGCCTCATATAAATGTCTGATTACGATCTTTGGCAAGTCTCTTATTCTGGCAGTAAAAAAGGTAGTTTAACTCGGGGACTTCCAATTCCTAAGAAAAAAAAAATTGATTTCTCGGCCCCAAAAATCACTGCCGTTTTTGCAAAGAAAAAATAATTTACTGTATGTTAAAAATCTCATTACAGGTAACTCCTCAACAAGCTGATTAAGGATCTCAGGTTAAAAAAAAATAAGTTTGGTAATTACTTTTCGTAATGACTCTGGGAACAATTTGATTCGTTTTCTAACCCTAATTATTCTCCACGTGTGTGGCCCCGTTGGTGAGTCCTTGTGTTTATATGTTATGTTAGATGTTCTATTACAACCTATAACCTAGATGTTGTTAATAGCAAGTCGTGTAGATCACGGTAAGGACAGGCTGTGTAGGTCACGGTAAGGACAGGTTGTGTAGGTCACGGTAAGGACAGGCTGTGTAGGTCACGGTAAGGACAGGTTGTGTAGGTCACGGTAAGGACAGGTTGTGTAGGTCACGGTAAGGACAGGCTGTGTAGGTCACGGTAAGGACAGGCTGTGTAGGTCACGGTAAGGACAGGTTGTGTAGGTCACGGTAAGGACAGGTTGTGTAGGTCACGGTAAGGACAGGCTGTGTAGGTCACGGTAAGGACAGGCTGTGTAGGTCACGGTAAGGACAGGCTGTGTAGGTCACGGTAAGGACAGGCTGTGTAGGTCACGGTAAGGACAGGTTGTGTAGGTCACGGTAAGGACAGGTTGTGTAGGTCACGGTAAGGACAGGCTGTGTAGGTCACGGTAAGGACAGGCTGTGTAGGTCACGGTAAGGACAGGCTGTGTAGGTCACGGTAAGGACAGGTTGTGTAGGTCACGGTAAGGACAGGTTGTTTCCTGCCACACTTAACATATAAACAGCTTCCGTGGTTCCCTTGTCATCCACTGCCCGTCACCATTGTCAGCAAACTGATTATAATTTATTTTATGATTGGAAATATTACCCAATAAATCTCTCATTTTATGTCAGTGTAGATCGTTTATGTTACTGACCAAATGATGAAATAAATGAAACATGAATCAGATTGTAATTAGTGTAATTTATTAAATGTCAGACGAGAAATTGAAAGAATAATGCAATATACCCGGCCTTGTGTAGGAGGAATACGAGCTTAAATAAAAGCTTTTGGTGTCACATTGATATGCAAATCACAGTGTCATTTCATTAACATCAACTTATAAACATCAAAGTTGACATCACTAAACTAAATATTTGTTCACGTAGGTTAGTTCGTTTAAATGAACAAAGTGACATGTAATTTGTATTCGTCTGAACACACTACTTATGGTGGATAAGTAATGAATGTGGTTGTTGTGTTGCTGCCGTTGGTGAAAGTAAAGAGTGTTCCTCCTTCACCTACCTTCAGCTTAAGTAGTTAACTCTGGCTGAGCTGAAATCTCCTCTGTTGAATCCTGGCGGGGAAAGTCTGCTGAGTACGAGTGTCTGTCCCTAAAACTTCAGATTTCTTAACTGCCCACACAAGCGCTGTTCTCCTCTAAGGGAGCACCAGGACCCACAGTAAACAAAGGGACGCTCACCGACCACAGGTAATGTAATACGGTACAACATCGACTGCTCTTAAACATATGTTGTATAAGAAAACATCACCTGTTATTTTAGCAGATGTTTTCCGGCGTCGTTTTTCCTTTTCCAGCAAATTTCCCAGTGTGGTCGACACTCGTAAATACATGAAACCTTGGCAAAGCCGCAGCGCTGTCCTCCCAGTGCTGCATATATTGGTCCCTCGAGTATTTCTTTCTGTTTATTTCCATTTCCTGTGTGGAACGATGTGGATTTACAGTCTGGCCCAAACTCGGGAGCCTACAACCTTGGATTCCGGGTCTGCAGAATATGTGTGATATCTAGTTGCACCATTTTCTGTGACATCAAAAGTCTGGTGGCAACTCTCCTATCTTGCTGGGAACTCTTTAAATGACCCTCTTCCCCTGTATCTGAGAGGGCGCCTTGTCGTGAAGATTCCGCGAGGGTATAAGATTGGCTCAGATCTGACGTCAGCGTCTCTGAACCAAACACAATGAGCCCCGTTTCTGTGTTTCGGGCGAATATCGCGGTAATTTTCTACACACATTTGTTTGTGACGTAAAGGGTAAAGTGTAGCTGGTGTTTTGACTTCCGACTACTACAACACGACAACTGATAGCATCAACAATATATCATCGAGACAGGAGCGTAATTGGGGTAATTATTACATTTTATGCTATTCAGTATCTCGCCATCAGTGTTGTAGTGGCACAAAACTAATTCCTTTAGACACGAACAAAATATATTTGGTAATTGGTTCAGAATCATAATATCTACAATAAATAAACTCGTGATTAAAATAAACTTTGCACTTGGTTTTCCAATTTATTAAGAAATGTTCCCGAAAAACAGTATGACACTGTTTTTATTGTATTTCTAGAGATGTGAGTGTCGGCTGGTGCTCCACGCTGGCCACTAGAGCAACATAAACATCCAACTTTCACTGGACACAATTTCAGGGCAGGACACGAGAAGGCTACTTGCAGGCCTTATCACGTGGGCCTGTTGTCTTGTGCGTGTATATATTCTCCAGGTTATTGCCCACTATCATAACAAAATCACCAAAAATCAATATTAACTTCCAGCGTCGGGGAATTTATGTTTTCCATAAGACATGAAAATTGAATTTCAATTTCATATAATATTTTTATGAGGTTATACTGGGAGAAACAATGGGTAGTTAACGGTAGCAGCGTAAGGGTGTTGTTCTGGGTATGGTGGGAGTTACAGTGTAGGTGGGTGACGGGTCTTATGTAACACTCTTGAGACCATCACCAGGAGGAGGTCAGGTAGTCATGTCTTCTCATCTCCACTGCTGTGCCAGAAGTGAACCTTAACACGCCGTGACTGATGACATAACTATAGCAAGACACTGTATATTGATAGAATATTATAATAAGTGGTGTAGTTATGTAGTTATGTCTGTTGAAGTATTTGGTGGAGCAGAAGTCTTGTGGTGTCCGACTTGGTGTTATACTGCTATAGTCACTGAAGTACACTGGCTGTTGATCATTAAAACATTTATCATCACCGTAACCTCTTTTGTTTTGTCAAAGAGTGTTGTTAGGCCTTTAACCGCGAGAGAGAGAGAGAGAGAGAGAGAGAGAGAGAGAGAGGCCACGTTACCTCTGACCAACAGTACTATGTAAGCTGTGATCAACACCTTACAATAAGTCACTCAATGGTTCACTTATCCTTACAAGGGTAATAAAACCATAATAAATCAGACATACATTTAATAAAGTGTCGTGAGTAAGAATAATGATATTCACAATGAGAATGATGGCTTGAGTCTAGCGCCCAAAATAAACAACTTTAATATTCACGGCTGTATGGACAGTTCAATACCTTGGACATAATGTATATCTCAACTATACATACACCTTTTTTTATCACAATATACACATTTATTCCACACTTTTTATAAAACACTGTGATTGGTTGAACGCAACAACAAACAGAATGACATAATGCAACACTGATTCTCATGATGACAGACATATTAAAAATGGATTATGCACCTTGCCTAAAACACGTGGGTAATGGTCACTGTAGCAAGACTCATTATTCAGAGAGTTTGAGATCGTTAATGAGGGACTTGAGAGTTTCACGTCGGCACCCTGATTACCTGACTGTCTCGTGTCCCTCAGAAGTGACCAGCCACTCAGAGTGACGTCGGATCCTCTCTGTGTTCATTCACGGCGGCAAATCAATTAAGAATGATATGTTAAAAATAGAATCATGGGTTTATTTTTATCAATGGAGAAATGGTAACTTACTATTTCAGTGACTGATACATAAAATACATAACATACACGCATGTGACATAAAATACCAGTAAGTACAGAGAGATGATACATGAATTGTGTGTGTGTGTGTGTGTGTGTGTGTGTGTGTGTATGTGTGTGTGTGTGTGTGTGTGTGTGTGTGAGGAGGCGACCGGGCCTACCTCAGCTAAATTGATATTTTCATTTTCCTTTTTTGAGGTTTCAGCTTCAAAATATTTGATTTGTTCATTTGCGGAGAATATACTGTACAAAATATTCCTCGCGTGAAATTAAGGAAAAGAAGACAAAGGGTGATAAAAAATATAGCAGTTAGAGATATAGGAAGAGGAGTGTAAGGTATTGCTCAGACTGTTATATTATAATACACCACTAGTGTTAATATAAGCTATAAGATCATTAATCGCTGAAGAGAACAAATAATGAAGTAAAAACTAAATATTTACAATAATTTATCACATAATTTCTTCATCACAAAATTAAGTTGATTTACCTGTAACGTAAACTTATTTAGCCTTGGTAAAATTAGTCATTTTCAAAGATTAATGACTATAAGAAAATGAAATGAGTTTGTTAAACCAGGAGAAGGAAAAGAAGACGAAGAAGAAGAAGAAGAAGAGAGAGAGAGAGAGAGAGAGAGAGAGAGAGAGAGAGAGAAAAAGAGAGAGAGGATACTAGTATTACCATAGTCATATAACAAACACATGCCCATCACACCCTAAAGCTTCACCTTATCGCCTCTTTCTCATATTACAAACCACACTAACTTCTCCACTCTTCATTTACACAGAAATATATCTCTAACCCTCACATTTTTTTTAATATCATAAAATGTCCTAAATTGGTATAACAAATGTCAAAATATATAAAATTCGTCAATATATCTGTCAAGCAGAATTTTCTTCCATCAACTGACAAATTTACAAAGTTATTTTACTCTGTTATTTCAAATTACTTTCCATTTTTTTCACACTGAATATTATGTTGTATTGTATGTTTTTTGGATCGATGCTTCACATGATAACAATAACACATTTTTTTTCTCGACTTTGGTTGTAAATGACATAGATAAATTGTGTCTGGTGAGAGAGATTAAGTAAATTTGCTGTACAGTCAGGGAAAAAGTCCAATCAGTCCTCCGTCCCATCATAAACCTGTGAATCTGAGACATCACATATTATTGGGCCTACAGATGACGCACTGTGTGATGTCTCAGGTTCACAGGTTCATGAGTTTCGGGATTCATGGATGAGACAGAGGGCTGACAGGATTATTTTTCCCCCTGGCTGTGCTTCCTCTCGTGTTAAACTCAACAACCTTGTGTTCTTCCTGTTAGTCAAATAATTAATATCGACTCACAGTTCCCATTTTCTTTCCTGGTGTTAGTAGGGAGGACTGTGGTAGGCTGTATATACTGCGTCTCTCTCTCTCTCTCTCGTTACTGTCTCCTCATCTTTCTGACTCAAACCTCTCCCGCTGGATCGTCTGAGTGGGCGGTGACTCATGTTGCGCTATGTGAAAAAAATATACATAAGAGTTTAGAAAAAGGAATATTCATCATATTGTGAGTTGAGTCCCGCGACTAGACACACCGACACTAGCACTCCTGAAAGACTTGCCAACATCCCTCCCTTTAACCTCAAAGATAATAATGACTTTCCCTCAAACTAACTACATGACATTATGACACATTGTTCTTGTACGTCACAGCGAAGAAATATATAGTGTTCATTATATAACACTCTAGTATTACTAATGTGGTTGTCATGGTGGAGACATAATATGTGTCCCTGGCGAAGGTATGTGCTACACCAGCGAACATAATGAGTCCACCGTGACACATTTGTTACAGTAGTCGTCATATGAGTCTCTGGCTGCACATATGTTACACCAATAAACTATGTTCAAACGGAAAGCTTAATATCCTTGTGTGTACAGTAAACGTTGAAATAGCAGTGTTAATAAACGTTATAATGATAGAGTGCAATAAAAGTTATAATGCTAGTGTAATAAACGTTTCAGTAATAAGATAAGAAAAACGTTGTAATGGTATAATAATGTAAACAAAAATAAACAAACATAAGGAAGCATTTCATAGTGTATCATAAACACTACTTAAAAGATCTTCACAAACCTCTATTGCTTGTTAGGGTTGACGGAGGTGTCGTTACTACTGCCGAAGATGGCGGCGAAGTGACGTCATGGCCCGTGTGGTGAGGAGAAGAGGATGGTGGTAGTGGCGATCACCGTCGACAACAGGAAACACGCCAGCAGGAACCTGTCGAACACTAGCGCCACCTGCACGACACAACACACCTTATACATCTGTTTACCATCCTGTCGAACACTAGCGCCACCTGCACGACACAACACACCTTATACATCTGTTTACCATCCTGTCGAACACTAGCGCCACCTGCACGACACAACACACCTTATACATCTGTTTACCATCCTGTCGAACACTAGCGCCACCTGCACGACACAACACACCTTATACATCTGTTTACCACCTGTCGAACACCTGCACGACACAACACACCTTATACATCTGTTTACCACCTGTCGAACACTAGCGCCACCTGCACGACACAACACACCTTATACATCTGTTTACCATCCTGTCGAACACTAGCGCCACCTGCACGACACAACACACCTTATACATCTGTTTACCACCTGTCGAACACCTGCACGACACAACACACCTTATACATCTGTTTACCACCTGTCGAACACTAGCGCCACCTGCACGACACAACACACCTTATACATCTATTTACCACCTGTCTAACACCTGCACGACACAACACACCTTATACATCTGTTTACCACCTGTCGAACACTAGCGCCACCTGCACGACACAACACACCTTAAACATCTATTTACCACCTGTCAAACACCTGCACGACACAACACACCTTATACATCTGTTTACCACCTGTCTAACACCTGCACGACAAACCACGCCTCACTCATTAACACCTGCTTAACACCTGTTTAACACCTGCACAAGACAGTCTGCACCATTACAATTTCTTTCTTTTATTCTTTAATGTCATTTATTTTTTTGTATTTTCTTGCCTTTCACTCACTTTTTTCCGTGAGAGTAACACCTGACGCCTCAGTTACCTTCTGATCGATGCACAACTCTGAGTCTCTAAACAAACATAACTGTGTAAGGAAAGTTCTGCCTCTAACGGGAAAACTCTTTATTGACATTATTACTCTACAACACACACACACACACACACACACGCCTATCGAAATATTCTCCCTCCCTCCACCGTATCTCTCCTCTTCCTCCTCCTCCTCTTCTTCCTCCTCCTCCTCTTCCTTCTCCTCCTCCTCCTCCTCCTCCTCCTCCCTCTTGGGGATTGAGGGAAATTAACCGTTCGTAATTCGTCAATTGATTCCGGTTTAATATTTTTGGGTAAAAATTCTTGCATAATGAAATTTGAATCATGATAAAAAGATCAAAGCGAATAATATATTTTTTTTTCGATGTGTGATGAATGGAAGCGTTGGTCAGTGCCAGTGCCAGGCTGGTAGGGAGGGCCTCTGATTAATACTTTTGCACCTAATAGATTTTTCCTGTTTTTCCTTTTCATTTTTCATAAAGTGAAACACAACTTTAACTAACTGTCTGGAAACAATGTTGTGATGCTGGAACTATTTTTTATTTGAAATGAACGACAAACAAATGTAAAACACACACACACACACACACACACACACACACACACACACGTCTTCCCTATTTGCGGCAAGTATTTGAAGGAAGGTCAGAGCAACCTCAGGTAGTGATCAGGGTTAGGTTAAGTTACGTTACGTTACGTTACGTTATGTAAAGTTGTGTTAGGTTACGTTACGTTACCTTACGTTACGATACGTTATGTAAGGTTACGATACGTTATGTAAGGTTAGGTTAGGTTATTTTCAGCGAATTAGGAGGAGTTGGTGAGGGGTGAAGTGTGTCTACCGAGGTGTTCTCACAATATTTTATGAAACAAGTTTATTATAATTACGATCATATAATATATTGAGACCATTTTGTGTGATGATGTTTCTGATTTAATCTGATGTACGTCTTCTTTATAACATATATTGGCTCTATATTATACTGTAGTGACCTCATCATAGCATATACTGACCTGATTACTCGTGTAAATCTCTAAAATCAGACAGGATTACCTCAGATCAAGTCAGATTAATTTCAAAACGGTAACCTTTGAGTATTTTTCACTAGGAACCAACAGTGAAGTATATTAATATATATCATGATACACCTGTTGTCACATATATATATATTACACACCTGCTGGGACACATATATAGAGAACATTAAGCAAGACACACCTGTTGCCACTCTACCCTAGTCGCCTCCTTACGGTCCTGCTCACCAAGTCTCATCTCGTTCTTTTCTATGGTCTGGTACACCTTGTTCAGCACCCTCATGAACTGCTGCTCGAAGTCTGCAACAATGAGTGGGCCTAACTGTAGTAATTGTTTAAGTGTGGCTAACTGTAGTAATTGTCTAAGTGTGGCTAACTGTAGTAATTGTTTAAGTGGTACTAACTTTAGTAATTGTTTAAGTGGGCTTAACTGTAGTAATTGTTTAAGTGGGACTAACTGTAGTAATTGTTTAAGTGTGGCTAACTTTAGTAATTGTTTAAGTAGGACTAACTTTAGTAATTGTTTAAGTGGTACTAACTTTAGTAATTGTTTAAGTGGGACTAACTTTAGTAATTGTTTAAGTGTAGCTAACTGTAGTAATTGTTTATGTGGGACTAACTTTAGTAATTGTTTAAGTGTGGCTAACTGTAGTAATTGTTTAAGTGGTACTAACTTTAGTAATTGTTTAAGTGTGGCTAACTTTAGTAATTGTTTAAGTGGGACTAACTTTAGTAATTGTTTAAGTGTGGCTAAACTGTAGTAATTCTTTAAGTGGGACTAACTTTAGTAATTGTTTAAGTGGGACTAATTTTAGTAATTGTTTAAGTGTGGCTAACTGTAGTAATTGCTCATGTGTACAGTTACGTGTGGCTAAACTGTGTATGAATCTGTCTTTATTAATGTTTGTATTCATATTTTCCTATTAGCGTGCAAAAGTAAATTTGACAACCAGCAGGTATACTAGTGACTGAGTGACGCCCACCTGAGGTTTGAGTGGCGGTGATGGTGGGCGTAGGCGTGGGCGTGGGGTCATTGTTGGGCGTTGTGTGTCGTCTGGGATTGAACCTGGGAGATACACTGAAGTGATCTACGTTCTCGAGCTCCGTCATGTGGAACTTCTCAACGCTGATGGAGTCAAGTCTCATGCCTCGGTCTGGTCTCAGGTCCTGACACACACATGGACAGTACCGAGGGGTTATGGTTCATTATTATTATTATTATTATTATTATTATTATTATTACTATTATTATTTAGTAGTAGTAGAGTAGTATTTTATTATTATTATTGTTGTTGCTGTTTTAAAAATTTGTCTGTTGTGATGAAGATTATTCAAACTGATATGAGTCCTTAACAAACACCATAATCAACCAAAGGTCTGATAAACCAGTTTTCTTTGTTGGTCTGTATGTTTTGTGACCCCTCAAGACTAACAGAGAGTATGATGGACACTGAAGAATTTATTACTTTATATTTCGTCACAATTGTAAGTTGGTTTCTGTTTCTGTACAGGTGGATGATATAAGAGCAACACAGACTGTTTCTTCACTCACTGTTCGTATCTTTATAGCACAGACACACACACACACACACACACACACACACACACACACGTTAATTGTCCTGGTTCTGCTAGTAAATATCACAAGTACCAAGACCCATAACAAGAGTGAACGTAACAGTATTAACTCACGTTGAGATGAACATTTTTGTCGTCGGGAGGAAGCACAGGCGGCTCGAAGTGGAGGAAAACCAGCTTGGAGAGCCATCCCAGCACCACCATCTTGACGAGCCGCGGCACCTCTGTCCCTCTCACACCGCGGTGATGGATGTTCAGTGTGACGACGGACATACCTGACGCGAAGCTTACTAGGCAGATAGTGACCCCGTAGTACATACCTGAGGGTGAGAGGTCATGTCTGTGTGAGTATGGTGACATGTAGTTCAGTTGGGGAGTTTTTTGACTGGTACACTCAGTGTTGTCAATCCACCCTCTCTGTCAGGTGTGAAGTTGTGAACTCGACTCGTGAATCCGAAGCATTCACGAGTGAGGGAGAGAGGGGAGCAGGGCCGGTGTGTGTTATGGGGCGAGAGGGATGGGAGAGGTTTAAGTCACTTGTGCAGTCACAGCGCAATATGTATTATTAAGCAAGGCTATAAATATGTAAGACAAAACACAAATGATGATAAGAATGTGTTAACGCACATTAGGCTGGTATTCACAGCTTGTGCTACAAGTCTGAGTGATATTATGCATATACGAATATATATATATATATATATATATATATATATATATATATATATATATATATATATATATATATATAATCAACACCTCACCCCGCCAGGATTCGAACACACGATCTTATGACTGCGACCGGGGAACATTACCTATGGGCCAACAGGATACTAAAAGCAGTGTTAGACTATTATATTTCACACAAAGCCTGTTCAACGAGCTTTTGTTGTCCACGTTTTTTCATATAGCGCATTAAACGCACAATTGAAAACAATAAAATAAATTAGTTACTCACTACTTACAACCATTTCTATTTTTTTAAATAGTTACCCATGTATTAACAAAACGTTCTTTATAATGTCGCACCCTCCATAGATGGCGCATCAATCGGAGGCCACATTACTAAACAAGAAAAGTTTCCCATAGTTGTGAAATATTAAAATCAACATTTGTCTTAGTGTTAATAGTAATATTATATATATAAATATAATCATATGTGTTTCACTGGATCGTCAAAAATATATTTTATGAACAGTTAAATTATGACTTTCTAAACATGTTCAATTTGTGCCCACAATTTTCCCAGAAGATATGAAATATTTAGTACTACAAAGACAAATGACACCTAATAGATTTCTTTCACCATCAATTTAGATTTATTTTATTAATACTGTTTTTTTTCATATACTACAAGGGAAAGCGAACTTGAGATGCTAAAAGAGATAAATAAAAGTTGCAGAATTTAGCGAGTCACCGAATGCTCCCCGTCTCCGTCCAGTGCCGTCCAGTCGTCACTATCTACCGTCTCCCATATAACCTACAGTACTGTACTACCATGAACTTATTCTCACATCTACTTATTAAAACATTGCTAGAATAATGGCGCTCTAAACATCTAAGATAAAAGCTATGGTGTGGAATGGTGAGAAAGTTTAAAGTGTTATGCGAAAATCAACAGTTGTGATGTAAGCAAACTTTTCTCAGACATTTAAAACGTTATTGGTGAAGATACTGATAATAGCAATGACATCTTCAGTGTGTTAAGTGATAATATAGCGAGTAATATTGTGTTGAGATGTTTAATTAGTGTTTGTGTAACTTAAGTGATAATTAGTGGTCTTGAAGTGAATTAACGATCTCGGGAAGTGATAATATGTGATAGCGCCTATAAGTGAAAAAAAAGGTGATATTAGTTAAATAAAAATAAGTGATCTCAGTTAAGTGATATATAGTGACCTCAGGATTACTCGAGCAGGACAACCAGTGAGTATTTGTTGCTGTTTTTGGTAATATTCAAGATGTTCCAGCGTTAGCTGTTATCTGACGAAATTTCTTAATAGAAAATGAAAGGTAATAGTGGAGGAGACGGCTAACACCAGAAGGCGATGATTAATTTCGTTATTTTTTCCACATATGTTCTTATTATTATAGTAAGTATTTTAAAAGAGGCAAAATTTTCTAGAACCTAATAGAACCTGACCTTACCAACCAAAGAAACCAACCTAACCTTACCAAACTTCCCAACTGGGAGGCGGACCCGTTTTCATATTAAACAGAAAATACTTATTTTGATATCTGGTACAAGTTGTGTTTCCATACTGTTAATATTACAATCTGTCTCACTTCAATAAACTGTTTTTCCGACATCTTCGTGGTGTAGATTAATATAGTAATTTTCTCTTCAATTTATAATTTCTTTTTACTCTTATTTTTCACCCCCCCCCCCCCCCCCAGGTCCCATTGTGGGTCGATAACCTGTGCCCGGGTGGGCTATTCCCCGTAAAAAGAAAAAGAAAGTAACTTTGCTGAAGCGCCGTGGTCTAATTTTACGTTTTTTTTAGACGTGAGAGTACGTTCGGACCTAGCGGGAGGTTGGAAACAAACTGGGCAGACGTTAACATGCGACAACTCAGCAGATATTTCCGAGGAGTATTTGCGGTATATAATTAATTTCTTCACGTACAAAGCAAGTAGAGACATCATTTTAGTGTCATATGATCAGTTTTTCACCGTGTTTGGGGGCTAGCAGCGGATTTAACCGAAAATCGGTACACCAGTACTGTCTTTTACACTGATTCTAAAAATAACTCAGTTTTGGGAGAAATAAGAAACACAAAGTTACAGCATATTTAAGTTGTATTTATAGGCAGATAAATGCAAAGCCAGATACAGTTCAGACATACTCTCGATCGCAGTAATTTTATTGTATGCTTTCCTCATGTCACTTACAGTGGCTGTGTTAGGTTAGGTTATTTTAGGTATCTGTTTAAAATGTATTGGTCTATGCCGTTATCTGTCTATAAACACAACTTTTATTTGTTTTTATTCATTTTATTATAATTATTTTTAATATTATTTTATTTTGTTTTTTATTTTTTTCTTATAATTTTTATTTATTATTATTATTATTATTATTATTATTATTATTATTATTATTATTATTATTATTATTATTATTATTATTATTACTCCCAAACCGTGATGTGGGTCAGCGACCTGTGCCTGGGTGGGTTAATGCCCATAAAAAAAAATAAAAGTTCAAGAATGTGCACCTTGGTATTGTTATTAACCACGGACCCCAGGTGACTGTCTGTCTGTGAGAGTCTGTGACTGTTTCATCCTTAGCTTGAAAACGGAAGCAGATAGAGACCTTAAACTTTACACACATACAGTATATAATCCATGGCCCCAAGGTTGTGCGCCTTGGTATTACTTTTAATCACGGACTCCCGAATGGACCGGGCAAGAACGAAAAATCTTTCCCTTTTGAGTTTTTGCCACGGCGATTGCGGGAGGTAGTTACCTGTGTCAGAGGGCAAACTGTAACAGTCAAGGTTAGGCTGAGGTGATTTATCTATGTTAGGAAGGCTAGGTTAGGTTGGGATGGCTATTCGTAAGGGAGGTTAGGTTAGATTAAGGAAGGTTAGGTTAGTTTGAGTTAGGTTAGGTTGAGGTGGTTACCTGTGTCTGGGAGGCAAACTGTGGCAGTCAAGGTTATATACAGTAATACTGTACATACCTAATCCGAGCGAAGTCGGATATTTTTGCTTGTTGTTTTGTAAGTTTATCATTTAGCATTATTAGCTACCTGTTAAATTTTGTAAATATTTGCAGTAAAATCACAAAGCTGTTATCACTAAACACTTTCTTAATTACTGTACTCACATTGCAGTAAAAAATTTAACTATATCTTAGCAATGTGTTACATTTCCATTTAAATTGTAGTGTTTAGTTAAAAAATAGTCCTGAATGGCACTGTCTGTTGAATTAAAACAAATTATCAACTATCTAAATTTCGGGAGTAACGAGCCATAATTAATTGATGTCAAAATTTCCGCTCTGATGTCAATGATCCCTTCCAGCTAGAATCATAGACATGTCATATATATATTGTTTTAATTTTCTAGAATGTCACAGGCGCGTCGGCAGTGGTATAGGAGGAGAAGGAAAGAACATAGATGGTTTGTTACAGTCATTGGAGTCATTGAAGGTTTCATTGAATATAAACAATTTATCAGCTCACTGCTACTCATTGTTACTGTTTATTTGGAAACATATGATTTGAAAATGACAGTTTTATTTTTTAAAGACAGTGGTATTAGTTAATAGTAAAGGTGAAAAATCATATGATATTAACTGGTCGATGATTGAATTATTTTTTTTTGTTATCTGGGATGAAGGCCATTGGTACAATACCTGAAGTGTGACATTACGTCAGTGAGTGATATCTTTTTATCTTGGCAGTAGAGTCAAAGAGGTACAATTATTGTATTGTGATGGAGTTTAATGTTTTATACGATTTTTTTTTATTGAGCTTACTGAAAAAACAATGTTTCTAACGCTGGTTTATGGTTTTACAGGTTAGAACTTCAGAAGCGTCTGTGGTAAGTACAAAGTCCAGATTGTTTGAAACTTCATTATATTTTGTATCAGTTATACTAGGTAAGGATATGCTAGGGTCCAGTTTTGAATATGCAAGTCCAGGTTTATGATTTGTGTCGGGTTGAAATTTGCTAAAATCCACTAAGAAAATTTTTTAAATTACTTTAAATAAACATAAGAGTTTACTGTATGATCCATAAGATAATAGTTAAATTTGATCTTCATTAATTTATAAAGTGAGGATAAACTTTGAATCTTGAGCCTTGCTTTATTAAGTAGTCGACTTTTTTATTGTGTATCTTACTAACCCTGCAGACCGTACAGTACAAGAAACCTAGCGGTGTTAACGTCATGTACCGAGATAAATGAAGGCTAGTAACACCTGTGACACTGCTACCTTTAATTTGATGTTAGGTTAGGTTACAATGTGTACATTTAATTAAAAGTATAAGTAAAACGTTGAATGAGGTTTATAGAAGTACTATAGTAGTTGTTTTTTAGCTGGAGGTAAGGTTCATGTATTTTAGTACAATATGAATATAATTTTTTCAGTGGCAGATGACATATACAGTATACAGGGTATATATTCCTGTATATATATACAGGTATATATATATATATATATATATATATATATATATATATATATATATATATATATATATATATATATATATATATATATGCAAGTAAATCACTGTAGGTGCGCGTGATCTAGGTATATGCTGATAACCACAAGGAAAGAAGAAAACACGAAGTTCCCAAGCGCTTTCGTGTAATTCACATCTCCAGGGGTGAGTACAGACTAAAGAGAAGTACAAACCAAGGTGTATATATACAGAGGAGGGTGAGACCAGGTCCACAATGGTCAGGTATTAGGTAATGACCCTACTAATCTTTAAATAGCACGACAACGGTCGGTAGTCAGGTCAGAGGGTAAGGTGACCCAACCTTCTCTCCTGGTTGCAAATCTTCTTAATTACAAAATTGTCCAGTTACTCAAATTCATGTTGAATGCTTCGGTATGTTTAATGAGACTAGATTCAACATGAATTTGAGTAATGGCATGTACAAACTGGACAATTTCGTGTTTTCTTCTTTCCTGGTGGTTATCAGCATATACCTAGATCACGCGCACCTACAGTGATTTACTTGCATATATATATATATATATATATATATATATATATATATATATATATATATATATATATATATATATATATATATATATATATATAATCTTTCAGATCTGTAGCACAACCTGGGAATACCAACTTAATGTGATTGTGTTTTGCCCTACATACAGTATTTATATCCTTCCTTAATACATACTGCATAGTAAGTGCACAAGTAACTTATTAAACCTCTCCCACCCCTCTCGCCCTGAACACTCTCCCCAACCCCTACATACCGGCACCCTGCCCCCTTTCCCCTCACTGGTGAATGCTTCGGTTTTTAGGAGTCGATACTCATGGGGTTCACACCTCACGGAGAGGATGGATTGACGATGCTGAGCAGTCGGACAAGTCCTCAACTGTACATTCCTGGGTGTGAGAGGTCGTGTGTGTGTGAGTATGGTGACCCCGTAGATTATGGCGACCCCTTTGTACTGTACATGTCAGGAAGGTTAAAGGTCAGACAGGTGGTAAAATGAATACTTACAAAGGACTACTAGTTATCAGACTACTTACAATACACTAGAAAGAAAATTCACTTTTCATTACACTACAATGCAATACTTACAAGGATGTATCTGCAAGACACTGTTTATAAGGCACTCACCCTCATTTACAAGGACACATTAGACTGTCATACACTTATACAGGAACAGCTATAAGGGACTATATGGTGGGATATGCTTATACGGCATTAAAAACTCACTTATATGGGACTACTTCTGAAACATTACAATGTATAATAATGCTGTAACTATAAATTACCTGCACTATTACATATGGGACTACTTTATAAGCCTTACCATTTACTTTTAAAGAATTATATAAGAAGCCCCTTCACTTAAATAAATTACTTAACAATAGCACTTAAATAAAGCCACTTATTAAACACTACCACTTAATTATGAACCTATTCCACTTGAAATAGACCACTTATGAAACACTATCAATTAAATAAAACTACTTATCATTACTACATAACTAAAGCCACTTATTAGACGCTACCACTTACTGATCATCCCCTACCACTTACTGATCAACACCTACCACTTACTGATCAACCCCTACCACTTACTGATCATCCCCTACCACTTATTGATCGACCCCTACCACTTACTGATCAACCGCCACCACTTACTGATCATCCCCTACCACTTATTGATTGACCTCTACCACTTACTGATCAACCGCCACCACTTACTGATCATCCCCTACCACTTATTGATCGACCCCTACCACTTACTGATCAACCGCCACCACTTACTGAACCACTTACTGATCAACCGCCACCACTTACTGAACCACTTACTGATCAACCGCTACCACTTACTGATCAACCCCCTCCCACTTACTGATCGACCCCCTACCATTTACTCATCATCCCCTACCACTTACTGATCAACCCCTACCACTTACTGATCCCCTACCACTTAAAATCCACCCCCTACCACTTACTGATCATCCACTTATTTAATCACCGCCACTTACTTATTAGGGGGGTCTTCTCCGTGGGGGGCAGCGACTCCCTGATGGTCATGAGGAACACAGTCATTGAGAGCAGCGCCGAGATGCCCAGGGTGACCTTCTCTCCCGACTCACTGGGCACGTAGAACACTAGCAGCGCTGTAGGGGGGAAGTGACAGAGTGTGTGAGGGAGGGAGAGTGTGTGTGAGGGAGGGTGAGTGTGTGAGAGTGTGTGAGGGAGGGAGAGTGTGTCAGGAAGGGAGTGTGTGTGTGTGGGAGGGGGGAGAGTGTGTAGGTGTGTGTGAGAGAAGGAGAATGTGTGAGTGTGTGGGCGATAGTGTATGTCAGAGAGTGCGTGAGAGTGTTAGAGTGTGTGCGTGCGTAAGAATGTGAGGAAGTGTGTTAGAGTATGGTGTCGGTTCTACCATTTAACTCCGTAAGATATAATGACTCACCTGTCCCATTAATTAAGACTCACCTATCCCATTAAGATTCACTTGTTCCATTACTTCTCACCTGTTTAATTAATTAAAAAACACCTGTCTCATTACGTCTCACCTGTTCCATTAATTAAAGCTCACCTATCCCATTAAATATGACTCGCCTATCCCATTACATTAATTATGACTCGCCTATCCCGGTAACTAAGACTCACATATCCCATTATTTCTCAACCTATCCCACTAACTAAGACTCACCTATTCCATTACTTCTCACCTGACCCATTAATTAAGACTCACCTATTCCATTACTTCTCACCTGACCCATTAATTAAGACTCACCTATTCCATTACTTCTCACCTGACCCATTAATTAAGACTCACCTATTCCATTAATGAGGACACAGGGGAGGATGAGGTTGAACACGTAGAACATGGGTCGTCGCCGGAGCTTGATGGTGAAGGTGATGTCGGGGTAAGGTTCCGGGCAGCAGGAGTAGTAGGTAATGTTCTTGGCGGCCGTGAACTCTACCAGGTCGAACTCCCCGTTGGACTTGTAGTTGGACATGTCGCCCTCGTCCATCTGTTTCATCAAGTCCAACTGCGAGGGATGAAACAGGGGCACAGGTGGTTAGAAAAGAGGGTACAGGTGGTTAGATAGAGGGTACAGGTGGTTAGATAGAGGGTACAGGTGGTTAGATAGAGGGAACAGGTGGTTACAGGTGGTTAGATAGAGGGAACAGGTGGTTACAGGTGGTTAGGTAGAGGGTACAGGTGGTAACAGATGGTTAAGAAGAGGGTTACAAATGAGTCAGGTCCTACTGGCAGGTAACTATATGTACAGGTGTAACAACAATGACAAACAGGTGTCGTCGTCCATCACAGCTGCTGAATTAAACGATAAGAAAATGACTACCACTTGCACGAAACTAACACCATCACTCAGCCTCTCTTGTCTGTCTGTCTGTCTGTCTGTCTGTCTGTCTGCCTGTCTACATCCGTGTTGAAGATCTTGTTAAACACCCAGTGGAAAATATTATTAGAATGTGAAATAAATGTTATTGTTGATAGCCGAGTCATTTAGATAGTCCTTGAGTCAAGTCTTTATTATATTACACTCGTGAGTCAACGCCGAGGGATGATTGCTAGGACGTTTTGTATTCCACCCCAGTCAAGTTAAATACTTCATAATTTTAGTTGTATGTTTATATTTCCTTTCGTGTTGTTCTTTGTGAAGCTTTGAAGAGATGTGATGAATCTTGAGATGTTAGTTGTGGTATTGTAAGACTCTCTCTCTCTCTCTCTCTCACTCTCTCACTATAAAAACCATAAAAGATAAAGTTTCCCTTAACATATATGTATTACACTTCAGTATTTCAATCATACGTGTCAAGAGATATGAACTTATTTTATCATCAATATTCCTCTAAATGTTTATAATACTATATATGAACGTTAAGTGAGGTTAAGTAACTTTTTTGGTCATAATTCTTTCTTCACAACTCTATATTTTCTCGTTTGTGTCTCTGGCTGTGGCAATATTCAGAAATATATTTAACATTCTTATTTCTATGTAGGATTAACTTTAAAGTCAACGATGTTTATTTCATTTTGGGAATATGTACACGTGTGCGTGCGTGTGTGTGTGACGGGGATATAGTCTTCCGTTTTACTTGAGTTTATTGACTTTAGAGACTTGAAAAGTTATTCAGCCAGAATAAAGAAAAGCAAAAAATTCTTTCTTGACATTTATTGAATATTTTTCCATTGGAACGTGACGCACTCTCTGTCCCCTATTTCTTTCTTTCTTTCTTTTGCTCTCTCATGCCCCTTATTTTCTCCTCTTCTCTTCCCGCACTTGATGCTGTTATTAAGTGTTTCTGTGTTTTAACTCGGGTATATAAACACGAAGACTGTGCCAGTTCACACATTAACAACGACTGTAAGAAGGGTACGGTATCATCTCTCACCCTCTCCTTCCTTTCTTTCATTTTCATCTTCTTTGTCTCACTCATCGTTTTTATTTCTCTCACTTTTATCTGTCGTTTTCTTACTCCTTTTCTCTCTTCTTTTTGCACTATTCTGCACAAAATCAAGGTGGCTACTCACTGCACTTATAACTGCTTTATACATGTATAGTCGTTATCAGCCATCAGCTGTATACGATAGCTTTTTGCCTATAGTACGATATCTTAGAGAATGTTCAGTATGGACTTAAAAGGACCAGCATGGACTTGTAAGGACCACGAAGTCTTACAATCAGCGTGGAGGCAGGTGTTGGACTCAGTGTTGCCTGAAAGAGCAGTTGTGATCAGTGATCTGTGTCTTACCTGCTCTCACACCTGGCTCAGTGACCTGTGACCCACTTGCCCTCACACCTACCTCAGTGACCTGTGTCCCACCTGCCTTCACACATGGGTCAGTGACCTGTGTCCCTCCTGCCCTCACACCTGGCTGTGACCTGTGTCCCACCTGCCTTCACACCTGGCTCAGTGACCTGTGTCTCACCTGCCCTCGCCTGGCTCAGTCACCTGTGTCCCAACTGCTCTCACACCTGGCTAAGTGATCTGTTACCCACCTGGCTCAATGACCTGTGACCCACCTGCCCTCACACCTGACTCAGTGACCTGTGACTCACCTGCTCGCACGCCTGGCTCAGTGACCTGTGACTCACCTGCCCTCACACCTGACCTGTCACTCACCTGCCCTCACACGCGACTTGTATAACATTTGTTTAAAAATTACACTTGAGTAAAATTATATGAGGAGAAAGATTCTACTGGAGAAATATCATATTACGGTTGACTAACATTACACGGAAATTATATTAAAAAAAGGATTATATTAAAGTTATTTTACGGTAGAAATATATTAAGAAAAATTCCATCATAGGCTAAGGTTATTTTTTACTTAAGATTAATTACCACGAATCCAAAAATATCACATCTATAGTAATACCAAGAAGAGAGTGACATTACCTAAAACTTACCTCCTCGTGTCAGAATATTGTGCTGATCCAACGTATTTCATAAACGATTGTAGTATGTTTCCCTATTGATGTATTACAACAAAACAACAGCGGAGATGAAATATGAATCAAACATTAGATAAACATAGTGATTGAATTTAGTAAAGATAAATGGCGAGGTAAGGGAGGAAAGGGTAGGTATATTAACTTAGTAATTTGATCAACAATATATTATAATGTTTATATGAAGTTAAAACAGAGGCGCCGTATCATTCATGTGTCTGATGAACGTTATAGTGTTTAATTGAATTTGGTGAGAGTAAATGGACAGGTAAGGGAGGCAAGGTGAAGAATCTGATGAGCTTAATGTATGAGACAGGTGTTGTGGAGGACGTGGCCAAGTGTATAGCTTAATGTATGAGACAGGTGTTGTGGAGGACGTGACCAGGTGTATAGCTGAATGTATGAGACAGGTGTTGTGGAGGACGTGACCAGGTGTATGAGATAATGTTTGAGACAGGTGTTGTGGAGGACGTGACCAGGTGTATAGCTTAATGTATGAGACAGGTGTTGTGGAGGACGTGACCAGGTGTATAGCTTAATGTATGATAGTATTAGGTGGAGAATGAATGACTCACTTGTTAATAGTTATGGCCAAGACAGGTAACAGGTTCTAATTAAACATAAGTACATGACCTACCTGGTATCCGTCGTAGGTCCAGGACGCCCACATCATCTTGCAGGACTGGATGTCAAAGGGAAAGTACTCGACGTTCATGTCACAGGAGGAACGATAGATGCCGTGTGAGAGCCAAGTTACCTCCCCCTTTGACGTTACGATCACATTGGTGTTGATGGTCGCCGCCGAGTACTGGGCGTCGGCGCTGTGAGGGAGAGAGTAGTAGTGTACACGTACTGGGTCACTAGTACTGGGTGTAGACACTAGGGGAAACACACTCTCTACTGGTGGGGAGGGGGGGGGGGGTAGATTTAATAATGACACAACTCGCTGAATTCAATACATCTTTCATCTGGACGCGGGTACCGCATCAACCTTTAACCTTCACATGCATAGGTTAACAAGCAGCACCATCGGGTCTACCAGCTGACCTCAATACTTATAATATCGTAATGGCTGCTCTGCTTCCACACATATCTTCACGTATAATATTCGCCAACAAATATAAGAACATAAGAACATAAGAAAGTGGGATACTGCAGGAGGCCGACTGGCCCATACAGGGCAGATACCTTTCACACCCATCCCAGCACTTCCATGTGCCTATCCAACTTCGTCTTGAAGCTCCCTAGCGTCCCCGATCCTACTATAGCACTCGGTAGCCTATTCCACATATCCACAACTCTATTACCAAACCAGTGCTTGCCTATATCCTTTCTGAATCGGAATTTATCTAATTTACAGCCATTTGTTCTAGTTATTTCGTTATTACTGAGCTTCAGAACATTAATATTCTAAGTGAATAAATAATTCATATTGCCTGTTTCGTGTTTGTTTATTTACAAGCTAATTTATGTCGTCTGTATTTGACAAACATCAAAGTGAATAAAAAATTTCAGTATACTGTGAGATTATTTGAGCCATTCATTGATAAGTATAGTCTGGTGACTCTATATCCAAGACTCAATATAATAACTACCGCCTGGGAAGATATTGGAAGCATAATGTGTTGTCTAATGGTAGACCCTGCTGCCATATGGCATCACGAAAATTGTGACCAAGTCCCAGGTTGCTGATCTGACTTTCTGCCTCATTTACACACAATTGCAGGGTCTCAATTGTTTCTCTTACTTTGATAACACAACATATACAGTATATCGTTTTTCACTCTTGTTCTATTTTTTTTCCATTTCTATATTCATTTTTGGTTCAAATCCCCCCCCCCCCCCAAGCCCCGATGTGGGTCAGTGACCTGTGCCCGGGTGGGCTAATCCCTATAAAAAAATGTAATGTGTTGGCTAGGAAGTGAGACGTGGGGGAGCAATGACCGCAGACGTTTATATATTAATGGATATATACAATTATTAAAGACGCGGAAGTTTTAGCTCTATCGTTGTTATCAAGATCTCTATGAAGTACAGTAAGGGTACAGAGGGTTACAGTGCTGTACTCCTTGATGGTGTGAATTATCATAAAAGTTTATGAATCTTATCGTGTTACTGTTCTCTGTAAGTTACTGTAGTCTGGTGCGTGTCATCCCTGCCAACTGTGAGTGAGACACGTGGCATAAATCATGTATATGGGTGTGATGATAATCGAGTTATTCCTCGCTGATTCCTCCTTATTAATTCAACAGTTAATTCATGGATCAATCTATATCATTTTTGTGTCATCTGTGTTTATGTGTGTGAGGGCTTATCAACCATGTTTGTTGGGCCATTGAGTAAGATGAATGTGGGGATGATTGCCTCGTGTCACCTCCACTGTACCAATGTTTTATATTCCATATTTTCATGTATTTCGAATTTTAGGGTAATGAATAAATGTCAATTCTTATATGTGATGAATATGGACATGTAGAGATATGCTTCCTGTTTGGACCTGTACTGAACTTTAGTTGGTGGTGGTGCTTAGTTGTGGTAACTTGTGGTGGTAAGGGTTAGTGGTGGTGGTGGTTGGTGGTGTTTGGTTGTGGCTATTTGTGATGGTGGAGGTTGTTGGGGGTCACTTGTGGTGGTGGTGGTGGTTAGTTGTGATAACTTGTGGTGGTAGCTTGTGGTAGCCATGGTTGGTGGTAGTCACTTATGATGGTGGTGGTCACTTGTGGTGGGTGGTGGTGGTGGTGGTGGTGGTGGTGGTTAGGGCTATCTCAAGTGGTATATAATATTGACTACGGAAATGTGTCCAGTTTCCTCCTGTCTGTCTCTCTTGTATTACTTCCTCTCATAACAGGAAACACGAGACACATGTCCAGGAGGCTACGTGTTTACCTGTCTCTTCTCTCCTTGACTCACGGGACAAGTGACTCGGGGCTGCCACCTCTAATGGCTCGTGAAGTTGTTTTGAGTTGGTGAATGATGGCGACGATAGGATTACTGTTGCTATACGATGTTTTAATTCTTCTTTATACACAATAAGGCACACACACACACACACACACACACACACACACACACACACACACACACACTATAACATATATGGTAGTACAACAACCACACGTCCGATCATGTATACACACACACTAAAAATACACCTTCTAAAAAACACGTACATACATACATACATATACATACATACATACATACACACACCAGACTATCGCCTTACTTGTTATAGAGGATGATGTCAGGTTTCCATACACGCTGGAAGGGCACTCTGATCACCTGGATGCCGCCGAAGTCAGAGGAATTCCAGGTGAGGTGAGCGTCCGTCCATATCTGTGTTAGCCAGCAGTTGGTCGTCAGGATCTGGTTCTTCTCGTCCTGTGGGGCAGATTTGTTGGTTATCGTGGCAGACGTGTTGGTCAGTGTGTGTGGTTATTGTGGTAGACTCTCCTACTTATTGTGTGTGATTATTGTGGTAGACTCTCCTAGTTATTGTGTGTGGTAGGTCAAGAGTTCAGTGTGGTAGATGAAGCAGGATATTGTGTTGCACTCCCTGAGACTTCCTGTAACAACATGCTGTAATCATATATTTCATACGTCAAAAAAAAAAATCCAATTAAAACCACCACTTTTTCATTGACTCTTTATTGAAGTAATAACAATTAAAAGTTACATGCTGACGTGTACGAGAACAAAAAAAAAAGGGTTTATTGTTCAGCCCTAAATAATAGTTCTCTCCAATATCAATAAAAGTTGAACAATAACAGAATTTAAGGTATCTTCTGGCCTGACCATAGCATGAAGAACAGCCATTAACTTAGAGTAAATATTATCAAGAAGGTGTTTCAGTAATAGAGGAAATTACCTTGAGGTGTGGACAAGGTATTATGCTAATGAGTAAATGATCTTAACTCCTGATTACGATGACTTAATCCGTTGAATAATAGGATTAACTGTTTCCTTGACTATGTTGTCACCGTACACAATGGGTTAAATAATAGTAAAGAAGGAGTTATAAGTTATAGGGTTCAAGGGTTAAATCGCCATACTCAAGGGGTTAAATCGCCATACTCAAGGGGTTAAATCACCATACTCAAGGGGTTAAATCGCCATACTCAAGGGGTTAAATCACCATACTCAAGGGGTTAAATCGTCATACTCATGGGGTTAAACCGTCATACTCAAGGGGTGAAATCATCGTACTGAAGGGGTTTAATCGTCATACTCAAGGGGTTAATATCACCTAAAGGCACATCACAACATAACTCCCGAGCCTCGACCATTCTCCCTCCCACTTCTCCCACCCGCTCCACCCACCCGCTCCTCCCACACGTTCCTCACACCCACTTCTCCCACCCCTTCTTCCCACACCCCTTCCTCTCCAGACAATACATAGATTATATACATTAAAACCCCAGAATATTTACCTGTGTACTGTCATCTCCAGAGACCCCCCAGGTAGATGTCCCCTATATGTAGTTCATACTCTACCAGTGAGGTCCGCTTTAAGTCACGTCAACGGTTGAACGGACCAACGTAACCCCACTGTCGTAGCTGTGGTCGTTCTCCCTCTCTCCTCCACTTAGCAGATGACGGGATATTAATAGTCTTGGAGTCTTTTTTTCATTTCTGTCTGTCTGTCTGTCTGTCTCTTCCTTTCTCTCTGTTTCTATATTTATCTGTTTTGTATAATATATCTTTTTATCTTTCATATCTTTCATCTATCTGCTTCTCTCTCTGTCTCTCTCAGTTCGAAGAGAGAGATTTACGGTTAACAAATTTATTGACAAAACTTGGAGTACAGTTTGCCTATTCTGAGTAATTCAGTCAGGTCTTGACACTAAGGGTGGTATCACTTCTCACTGCCACGCAGGACAGAGGTTCATATACAGTAGAAGTCATATTCAAGAGAGAGAGAGAGAGAGAGAGAGAGAGAGAGAGAGAGAGAGAGAGAGAGAGAGATTTACGTGACCACCGGAAATAATATACTTTGTGGGGATGATAATTACGGCTTGACTTACGTATTCGATTACCTTCCCTTCCTCCCTTTCATTCCTTTCCCTCCTTCTTCCTTCTCCATCTCATTCTATACCTCCTTTCTTTCCTCCTTCATGCTCTCTCCATTTTTCTCTCTCTCCATCCGTCTTTCCGTTCCCCCCCCCTTTCTCCATCTCCTTCGATTTTTCTCTCTTACCCTCTCCCTCGCTCCATCCCTCCTTTGACCTTCCCTCCCCCTCTTCTCTCCCTCCTCCTCTTCACTCCCCCCTCTCTTTCTCTTCCTTCCTCTCTGTATTTTCCTCCCTCTCCTTCATCCCCCCCCTTCTTTTCTTCCTCTCCCTCCTCCTTCTTTTCTTCCTCTTTTCCTCCCCCTCTCCCTTCCTCACTTCCAGTCTTTCCTCCCCCCGCTCTCACTCCCCTCTCCCCTTCCCCCACCTCCCTCCCTCCCTCCTCCCTTCATCACTTAATCACTATTTACCTTCCCTCAGTGCCACTCACCTGTCGTGGAGGAACACAACATTAAGTATGTGTTTTTCGCCCCAGGAGAGATCATTTGTGTGTGTGTGTGTGTGTGTGTGTGTGAGAGAGAGAGAGAGAGAGAGAAAGAGAGAGAGAGAGAGAGAGAGAGAGAGAGAGAGACTTGTGGGGGATTGCTCCAACAAGTTAGGTTGAGCCCCGTAACACACTGGTAATAGTTTAAAGGTAAATCAGCTTACCTGTTGTGTTGCCTTCCAAATTTGCTGTACGGGCAGACCTGTTGTGTGCACCAGTGTGATATAAGTGTGGAGGGAAGCAGCTTTAGGTTGTAGTAAGACTTCCCTCCCTCCCTCCCCCCTTCCTCCCTCCCTCCCCCCTTCCTCCCCCCTCTCTCCCTCCCCTAGTTAACAAACTTTGGTCATTTAAATAGGTATAAGTTTTGATAATTAAGAAAGTTTAGCGTCAATTAGTGAGAAAGTCGAAATTATCGAGTTATCACGAATAATTATGTCACCCTGTGTGTAACTACACTAGTTGGTGGTCACACTTAAGCGTCCTCTGGGGAAACGTTTACCTTGTAGTGTTATTGTTTATGAAATTAGTCATGCTCTTTTTAATGACGTCATAGTAAATAATGGCTACGTAACATTATTAGTTGATTATGAACAATATATATATATATCCGTTTTTATTCCATTTGTGTTATAAGCCTAACATAACACTCTTAACAAGCGTTGTTGTATGACACACACAGAAGTGTGAGTCATGACACTCTTAACAAGCGTTGTTGTATGACACAGCAGTGTGAGTCATGACACTTTTAACTGTTGTATGACACAGCAGTGTGAGTCATGACACTCTTAACAAAAGCTGTTGTATGACACAGCAGTGTGAGTCATGACACTCTTAACAAAAGCTGTTGTATGACACAGCAGTGTGAGTCATGACACTCTTAACAAACGTTGTTGTATGACACAAATAACAGCATGGGTCATGACAGCCTTGACACATACAATCACGACGTACACAAATTGCATTTATAAGTTAAATAAATTCCCCTTAATCCCTAAAACTTTCACTTGAACGTTCAGTCTCTTTGTCTCTCCTCGGCTGTATGATAAACTCATTTAGACGGCCGGCAACACACCCTCGCTGGCCTGGTTTTAAGTTTCTGCACTGCCGGCCGAATGATTAATGCCTACACAGGTGTTTACCTGATCTAGATTTTGTATACAGGTGAGGATTGCCATGCTGCTAATGTTACTGTAATTATTTTAGGGTCATTTTCCTTGTTCCTGGTAGTGACGTCATAACTGAGGTCAGATTTATCATGGTGACCATCTCTATGACCTTTCACCTCCGTTTAAGTTGTTAATTGCATGACTGGAGGCTGCTGACTGAGGGCGGCTCAAGTCCCTATTTTACATCTGATCCGCAAGTTTCCTAACGACTTTATTTACTAAAGGAAGTGATGTGTTGGTTGACTGTGTTTGGGCGGACCTGTCACTGTGTACCTTCTCTCATAATTAACTGAAACATCAAAGTTATACGAGTGTTTCTGACAACTATCTGTTTATGGTTAACTCTTAGTCTGTTAGGCTGATTGTTACACACACACACACACACACACACACACACACACACACACACACACACACACTCAGGAACTAAATAAAATGTTTTGTTTTAAAAGTTTTTATAAGTGACCTTTATCCTCAGAGTTAGTGAAAGTAAACCATGAAACAAAATTTAGATTAAATTACAGCTTAATGGCACCTGCGTGTATAATATAGTTAGGACTTAATAGTGAGGATATGTTGGCGAAGGATGTAATTACCTGCTGTTAATGTGACTTCGTGTGTGACCTAGTGTCCTCGTGATCTCGTTTGTGACCTCGTGTCCTCGTGACCCCGTTTGTTTTGCGTTTTAAATTTGTGTTCTGTGTTTTTTTTTATATATATTAGTTTTTCAAGGACAACAACTCGTCAGTTCAAATGACGAGGTCACTTGTTCCAATTTTCAAGAAATGTATTTTTCACAAAGTTCCATCCTGTTCCGTCATGTTAATTGTTATGTGGTCTATGTTTTAATTCCCTGACCAGAATACGATGATTTTATCCCTTAAGTATGATGCCTTGAGTATGATGACTTAACCCCTTAAGTATGATGACTTTCTCCCTTGAGTACGATGACTTAACCCTTTGAAATGATATCTTAACCATTTCGGTACGACTTATTTAATCCCCTCAGTAAGATGACCTAACCCCATGAGTTCGATGACTTGACCCCTGAAGTATGAGGAAGACTGTCTTAACCCCTTGATTACACTATTACCATGCTAAGGGGAATGGATAATCCTATTTAATTGGTTGTAAATGGCTATCAAGTTAGTAGTTAGTAAATAAGTTAATTATAAAGTGCGTTAACTACCGATAGAGATAATGCCATCATTAACGTATTTGCTCATCAACAACAAATGAAGAGAGGCAATAAGGTTGTGCCAGAGAGAGAGAGAGAGAGAGAGAGAGAGAGAGAGAGAGAGAGAGAGAGAGAGAGAGAGAGAGAGAGTGTTTATAAGTCGAACAGAAGGTCATGACTCAGGTGATAAAGAAGGCACGAACTAATAGTTAAACTCAAGTTAGCTGTTTTATGAGAGGAAATTGTATACCAAGTTTTCATCTCAATCCGTTAAGTTCCATTTTTCTATAATTGAACGGTGGTGGTATTATATATATAGACGTGGGAGGAGAGAGGTAGGACTATATGACCCCATCTCCCATCTATATTATATAACAAAGGTGTGAAAATGACCCCATCCCCTCGTATATTATATAACAAAGGTGTGAAAATGACCCCATCCCCATCTATATTATATAACAAAGGTGTGAAAATGACCCCATCCCCTCGTATATTATATAACAAAGGTGTGAAAATGACCCCATCCCCTCGTATATTATATAACAAAGGTGTGAAAATGACCCCATCCCCATCTATATTATATAACAAAGGTGTGAAAATGACCCCATCCCCTCGTATATTATATAACAAAGGTATGAAAATGACCCCATCCCCTCGTATATTATATAAGAAAGGTGTGAAAATGACCCCATCCCCGTATATTATATAACAAAGGTGTGAAAATGACCCCATCCCCTCGTATATTATATAACAAAGGTGTGAAAATGACCTCATCCCCTCGTATATTATATAACAAAGGTGTGAAAATGACCTCATCCCCTCGTATATTATATAACAAAGGTGTGAAAATGACCTCATCCCCTCGTATATTATATAACAAAGGTGTGAAAATGACCCATCCCCTCGTATATTATATAACAAAGGTGTGAAAATGACCTCATCCCCTCGTATATTATATAACAAAGGTGTGAAAATGACCTCATCCCCTCGTATATTATATAACAAAGGTGTGAAAATGACCTCATCCCCTCGTATATTATATAACAAAGGTGTGAAAATGACCTCATCCCCTCGTATATTATATAACAAAGGTGTGATGAATATTCCTACCAATAATGTCATTTGAAATATTAAAACTTATTTCATTGTCAAGAGAAAATTTTGAGAGATATTAAGCCAACTTTGTGGAGGCTCGCCAAGTCATCCTCCCAGCTGCCATAACCTTGACGTTCATTAAAATTACATTAACGTGAATTATTGAGATATACGAGCCTTAATTCCTCCTCTCATCATAAACTAGTCTTTAGTATTTTAATCCTAGTCATATTTTTAAAAACATTCATTATTTACGAACTTAAAACCTACTAATATTACTTAAAGTCGTAAAAGGTAGACTTGTAGTAGTGTTTTATAAATGAAATTCAGGTAAAACATTGGAGGAATTCTTGAGTTGGAATAAATATAAGGAAGAGGTGAGGAGTGAGCGTGTTATCATTGTGTGAGAATGTAATATCCGGGTCTGAGCTTCTCTGACAATGGCTGAGGCTGAGTTAATGCTATGAAGTGTTTAATAAAACTTGCAATAAACTTAAATTTGAATTAAGGTCAGAAACCCTTATTGTTACCTAAGACTTGACGTGAATAATATTGTATATAATTACCTTTGTTGTCATCTAGTAAAAAATATTTATGTATTTTACCTGTATACTTGTATTACGTAGCGGTTGTATGATACATATTTAACTTTACACACATGCATACATACATACATACATACATACATACGTACATACATACATACATACATCTCCAAGCTACTGGAGCGACCTGGGAGTCAATATGTGACTCACCTTCCCCCTCCTCCCTGATCAAGAAACAAGTGCAAGGATTGTTGATCAATTAATCACTGTTACAAAAGTGTCAGTTTTAAACATGGTGCTGAAACAGTGGAGTGGTCTGATATGTTCAGTGTTTACGACCTACCAGAGGGGAGATGACCGTGACAATCACTCCACCAGCGAGGGAGGCCTACAATCACGTGTTTTCCCCCACAACACTCCACCAGCGAGGGAGGCCTACAATCACGTGTTTCCCCCCACACCACTCCACCAGCGAGGGAGGCCTACAATCACGTGTTTCCCCCCACACCACTCCACCAGCGGAAACACATTCAGTTCTGTGCACACCATCAATATAACTCAACGTGCGCTCTGTTTGTTGCGTGTAGGTCATCAAGCTGGTGCTCGAGTTCTTGACATGTTGGGAATCCACATTTTGACAAACCTCTCCCAGGGAAAAAATCAAGGGGGGGGGGGGGGGGTTGTGTTTCTGGTGATCGCGGTGGCCAGGTGGTTGGTTAGCCTCGGCCAATCCAGCGACATACATATATACATACATATATACATACATACATGCATACATACATAAACAAACTATAAACCAGACAACCATGACATCAGGTACTAACCACGTCTATGATGCTGTGGAGGGAGAGACCGAAGACCACGGAGAGCGCCTCGGAGGAGTTCCTGGCTGGTCTGACAGAGGCGTCGTAGTTGGCCATGAGGTAGCGGGTGAGGCGGTACTCCTGTTCGTCGCTCACCACCACCAACACTGTGGGGGACAAACACAGAATATATAAAACAGGTTTAAATGATGAATAGTGTGTGTGTGTGTGTGTGTGTGTGTGTGTGTGTGTGTGTGTGTGGATTTAGTTAAGATTGATGTTATCTGAGGCGCTGGATAGTCAGGTTCCTTCAGGCACAGCATCAGGAAGTCTGTGTCAGAGTTGGTGTGAAGACTAACGCGTTGATAACATGACATAGTGATTCTCTTTACCTATCTGTGACCATTACCACTAGGCGGTTCTCTGGCACGAGTCAATACCAACAACAGAAGACGATCTTTTCTTGTCTTCCACCGGGCGAGTCAACAAGTAGCCTCAGGAAATGTTTGATGGACACTAACCCGCCTTGTTGGGGGTACACGCATGAAAATTACGATAAAAAACCCAGAGAATGAAATACGATGGCGGTTGGCTGTAGTCTGGTGTCTCAATCATCCTCACAATGTTGATGGTCTGACTGTTGCCAGGAATAACCGCGCGAAACCTTCATATATTAGAAGGTAAAATTCTTGTCTTTGTCACAGAAAAATATGCCGAGATACAGAGCAAAAAATATACCCTAGCCAAGATACAGAGTTCTGAGAGACGTGGATACGGTAAAGACATGTCGGGAAACCAGGTACTTATGGCGAAATTGTCCAACCTGGCGTTCAAGACGTTTACCAGTGTATGTACAGTCTCCTTCACTTGCGCGTTTACAGGGACTCGTCATATAAACATTCCACAAATCATATCTTTGAGATATTTGCCACACTGCACAAAACCTGACGAGCCCCTATAAATGCATTAGTGAAGGTGACTGTACATGTATGGACGCAGACACATACAAACCGAAGACAACCTGTGTGTGTGCTTATGTGTGCACGCAGATACACACACGAAACAGCGGCGTGTAGTGTAATTTTCACACTACTGGGAGACACACACAAAACATTACAGCAATACTCACACACGTCTTTTCGTATGAGTCATTTATTGTAGCATTATCTGTATGGTAATTCATGATGTTTATTCATATCATTCTGTTATCTTGTGCTGTTGTGTACTTATTTTCTTTACAATTGTACATACATTACAGTGCCAAAGGTGTACACTTATAGGCTATACTGCAGTGTATTTCTCTCCGTGTACCACAGTGTATATATCTGAGTAATTAACATATCATGTAGGTAGTGGTGCTTCGTGTTCCAATATACTGTTTATACTTTTGTGTACATATAATTATACCGGGATACATTACACTCTGATGTACGGTATTATCGAGGCCCTTTGATCTACACCGGCAGACGTGTTGTTGTGATACAGTGCGTGTGTGGGGAAGGCTAGTCCGGGTGTTAGTAATCCCATGTTTGTAATCCTGTATTAGTAATTCCGTGTTTATAATCCTGTGTTAGTACTCCTATGTTTATAATCCATTTTTTTTAATCCTTTGTTAGTAATCCCGTGTTTATAATTCATTTTTTGTAATCCTATGTTAGTAATCAAATGTTGGTAATCCTATGTTAGTAATTCTATGTTAGTAATCCTTTGTTTGTAATCCCATATTAACAATTCTATTATATTCCTGAGGGTATCCGTGTAGAGTAATTGTATCATGACTATTACATATGGGTTATGTAAGGTAGATATAAAGTTTACTTCCATTACACAAATAAAACCCTACATTAACTCAAATGAATCTTGTATAGTGTAAACTTTCTCGATTTCCTTTAAGTATCACGTCAACTTTATTATTCATCAGCTATACAGAATTATACACCAGGAAACGCAACATCACGGAAGCATCATTACTCATCATCTACACACACACACACACACACGCATATACCAGGAAACACACAAAGTTATTCCTCCAACTACACACTAGAGATGGGGGAAAAAAAATACTGCAGTGCTCGCTGGAGAGTTACTCGAAAACATGATAAATCTAGTGAGCCAGGATTTCAACCAACAGCTGCCTCAATGAAACAAAAAACTTCACGCACACACACACACACACACACACACACACACACACACACACACACACACACACACACACACACACACACACACACTGTCTTTCTCTCTCTGGGGGTGGTAGGGAGTAGAAGGTAACCTATCCTATGTAAACATTAAGAAGCATCCAGCGAATAGGAGAGTGAATACTAACGAGAAAAAAGCCCCACCCACAGATGAGGAGTGTCCAGGGAGTGGTATGCATATTTCTTCCTCTGTGGGGAATGAAGAGTGACACAGCCTTGGAGGAGAAAGAGGAGGGAGGGAGAGGAGGAGGAGGAGGACAGGGTGTACACGGAAGACTTTACCTGTCAGAGTAAAATATTTTGACGATGTGATTACTGTGTTGATGATGTGAGGTGATGGAAGGACTGGAGGATTGTGTGTGTGTGTGTGTGTGTGTGTGTGTGTGTGTGTGTGTGTGTGTGTGCGCGCGCGCGCGTGTGTGTGTGTGTGTGTGTGTGTGTGTGTGTGTGTGTGTGTGTTTTAGCGTTCGTGTGTATGTTTAACTGTACTGTACGTGCGTATAAATTTATTGCATAATCTCAGCCGCCCACAGTGACTAGGCTAATCACCAGGAGGCAACAACTGGTCATCACGGTGGAGCCTCAGGTGATGTGTGCCAGGAAATATCCCCTAAAAAAATACTTCAATGAATTTTACATCAAAGGTAGACAGGAAACAGCTCTCACAAAAGAGTTATTTTTTATTTCCGCAGCGGGAATCACCTGGATTTACCATTAATATCCAGGTGTCTAACATTCAGTAATGATGTGTAATATGAGGGAATCGCTTGATGATTAGTCCCCTAGTTTATTTCATCTAAGGATTAACCATTCTAGCGCTACCTGGGAGGGTTAGGTTAGGTCAGATTATGTTTAGGATAGGTTAGGTTAGATTAGTTTAGGAAAGGTTAGGGTAGGCTTGATTAGTTTAGGAAAGGTTAGGTTAGGTTAGGTTAGATTAGTTTAGGAAAGGTTAGGGTAGGCTTGATTAGTTTAGGAAAGGTTAGGTTAGGTTTGATTAGGATGATTAATCTACAGGTTAATCTTTAGATGATGCTGATTATATAAATTGATGACAGTTTTATGGGCTAAAGAACACTTTACCACACATTTTTAATCTTAATTTGTGGTGGCCGAGTGGATACAACCTTCACGTTCTGTACTAAGAGTCGTTGGTTCATCCCACTATCACCCTCAGTTTACCCCGATGTGACTGAATACCTAACTTTACAGTTGGGGAAGTAAAGTAAATCAAGTACAGTATCTATCACGCTTTCTCCCTGTATGTTGTTTTCACACTACCTGCAATAAGACTGTCAGGAGAATTGGACCCTCTTCCATGTATCGTCATCACCATCAACATTACCGCAATCTGCAATAACCATCAACATCACAATCATCTCCTACCAATCACCAATAACTACCCGAATCATCATACTAACACTAACTACCACCATAACCACAATAACCACCATTCCCGTCAACCATTACAAGCCAATACAATCATATCCACAACTACCAGCACTAACCACCGCCATCACCACCCACTGTCAACTCTTACCAGCAGAAACAAACAACCATCATCTGAGTGTAATATCCCAGGAGGAGGAGGAGGAGGAGGAGGAGGAAGAATAAGAGGAGGAACAGCAGGAGGAGAAGGAAGAGGAGGAGGATACAGTGAGGAATAAGGATAAAGTGAGGAGTTAGACACAGGAGAGAGGCTCTGGTACAGCTCACGCCTCGCCCTCACGCCTCGCCTCTGATCACGTCATGCTGATGGCTGTTGACACTGGTGGAGACTACCCGGCTACACACACTGGACCCACACTCCATATTATACATACACAAACACTGGACTCACACTATACATACACAGACTGGACCCACGCTACACATTATACACACATACACACTGGACTCACACGACATACACACACTGGACTCACACTACACATACACACACACTGGACTCACACTACACATACACACACTGGACTCACACTACACATACACACACACCGGACTCACACCACACATTATACACATACTGGACCCACTGTCTGTCTGTGTATGTATGTATGTATATATGTATGTATGTATGTATGTATGTATTTTTCTCGTCACCTCTTACCATAATAACGTTAAACTATAAACAAGAGTCCGTCCATTAATACAGAGATAAAAAAAATAGAGATAAAAGAGCGAGAGGGAGAATGAAGGGTGAAGAAGGTCAAAGAGAGGAGGGAAGGGGTGGAGAGGAGGGAAGGGGTGGAGAGGAGGGAAGGGGTGGAGAGGAGGGAAGGGGAGGAGAGGAGGGAAGGGGTGGAGAGGAGAGAAGGGGTGGAGAGGAGGGAAGGGATGGAGAGGGGGGAAGGGGTGGAGAGGAGGGAAGGGGTGGAGAGGAGGGAAGGGGTGGAGAGGAGGGAAGGGGTGGAGAGGAGGGAAGGGGTGGAGAGGAGGGAAGGGGTGGAGAGGAGGGAAGGGGTGGAGAGGAGGGAAGGGATGGAGAGGGGGGAAGGGGTGGAGAGGAGGGAAGGGATGGAGAGGGGGGAAGGGGTGAAGAGGAGGGAAGGGGTGGAGAAGGGGAAGGAGGGAGAAGAGAGTGGAGGAAAGGAGAGGGAGTGGAGGGAATCACAGACCAGCGGTAAGGAATAAGAACTTCACATAACACCTTCTATAACCCCACTAGATAACACCACATAACATCTTTTTATACGGGAATTAGCTCACCCGGGTACAGGTAGAACGACCCACAACGGGGCCTAGGGGGGCGAAAAAATAAGAACAGAAAGAAATTAAAAATAGAGAAGAAAAAAAGGTTATACTGTGTTAATCTACACCACAAAGATGCCGGAAAACCATCTTTTTAAAGTGAGACAGATTGTATAAGTATGGAAACACAGAAGAGGGCAGAGCATTCCACAGTTTGGCTGTGTGAGGAACGAAGGGGGTACTATAACGGGTTATTCTAGTGTGACCGACATCCACAGAGAAATGGTGGGCACCGCAGGCAAGACGTGTGTTACGAGCCCCCGGCCTTGCCGGCGGTACACAGGATGCCAAATCCACCGAACATTTTCCGTTAAAGTACCTGTAAAAAAGAGAGAGAGTGAAGCAACATTGCGGCGAAGAGAAAGGGAAGAAAGATTGTCAACTAAAGGAGGAGAGTTAATAAGACGAAATGCCTTTGATTCCACCCAATCTAACAGTTGGCCAGAAGAGGAGCCACCCCAGATATGAGAGCAACTGCTCAGGAGTGGAGTAGCTACGGCATCTGTACAGCATTCCCAACTCCACAAGATAACACCACAATTACATCTACGATAACACCACATAACACCTACCACAACCCCACTAGATAACACCACATAACACCTACCACAACTCCACTAGATAACACCACATAACACCTACCTCAACTCCACTAGATACCACCACATAACACCTACCACAACTCCACTAGATAACACCACATAATACCTACCTCAACTCCACTAGATAACACCACAATAACACCTACCACAACTCCACTAGATACCACCACAATAACACCTACCATAACCTCATAATAACACCTACCATAACATCACAATTTAACACCTAATAACTAACTTGGTAAATATCTCATAAATAACTTAACACCTCGGAGGAAAACTTAGACTAAAATTAACCCCCCAAAAATAAATAAATAAATAAATAAATAATAATAATAATAAAACCGTCCATAAAGGGAATTAGAAAAAAAATATAAACCACGTTCTCGAGCGCCCCCCCCCCCCCCCCAAAAACCCCGCCATGGGAGACGAGCACCAAGTTAAAACGCGCCAAAGATAAAACTTCCGAACTGAAAAACCAGGACGTGATTTTCTGGCCATCGGGCAGTAAAATGTTGCCTCCCATCTTGACGGCAAATTTACTTCTGTGATTGGTGGCGGCTGGCTGGCTGTGTCTGTCTGTCTGTCTGTCTGTCTGTCTCTATCTCTTCTCTGTGTCCTCTGTTCCTCTGTCTGTCTGTCTCTATTTGTTCATCTATCTCTCTTTCACTGGTTGTCTCTCTCTCTCTCTCTCTCTCTCTCTCTCTCTCTCTCTCTCTCTCTCTCTCTCTTTCTGTCTATCTCTCTGTCTGTTTCTCTTTCTTTCTTCCATTGTTTCTGTCTGTCTCTCCACGCTTTTCACTGATTCTATTTAATCTCTCTCTCTCTCTTTCTCTCTCTTATAAAGCTTGTCACACACACACATACAGTATATAGAGTAAGCTGATCTTCGTCTCATGGTGTAAGATACAAGCACCAGTCCAGCTTTACCCCCACCCCCCCCCCCCCCTCGTGTTATAATTCATTGCCTGGTAGCCCTCTCTCTCTCTCTCTCTCTCGCTCCCATTCTCCCTCTCTCTCCCTCTCTCTCCCTCCCTGACCTTCACTCTCATCCTCCTCAACCAAGAGGTGTGAGAGACCGTCGCCGCATCACTTTTCGCCTGATTATTTATTTAACGCTTACTGCAGCTGCTGTTGATGGAAACGTATGTAACATGGGCAGGATGGTGTGTGTGTGTGTGTGTGTGTGTGTGTGTGTGTGTGTGTGTGTGTGTGTCCATATTTTCAGGTAAAATTGGAGATGTTTTTATAGTCATTTTTATTTTTTTCTTGTGGCTTTGGTCTTGTTTCTAATAGATCACGTGAAGATTAGGCACCCCGGGTTATTTTATTTGGGGGGTTTAGGTTAGGTTTAGGTTTAGGTTAGGTTAGTTTAAAATTAAGTCAGGTTAACGATAGGTTGTTTAATTACCCTTTTTAATTTGAGTATAAGGGAGGAGATGGGTGGAGGATGACAGGTAGGGACTCAGTCAGACGTCATCACTCCCTACTGTGTATGATAGTAACTGTTTGCTGCCTAAAATACTCAACACGTCACACAAACACTGTAAACACACACACACACACACACACTCTCTCTCTCTCTCTCTCTCTCTCTCTCTCTCTCTCTCTCTCTCTCTCTCTCTCTCTCTCTCTCTCGTCATAGCCAGGTGCATGTCACTCACTTCAACAACACACTACATGATGGACGTTGGATCAGATCTCTCAATTGTGGCTTATAATATCAAATTGTCTAAGAGGATTAAGTCACCTGAGGGCTATTATAATGTGAGGTGTCAAGTGTAGTGAAGTATAACCAGTTGTGAGGTTGACAGGCTAGGTTAGAGATACACTGACTATTGATTACACAGGTGACACTTTTCCTCCACCTTCAATTTCCTTCACAACATCTATCTGAGGTGTTTACAGGTGTGGGTGTTGGTAGTTGTTCAGTTATGTTGTTACTTTGGTTGGTAAGGTTATGGGTCCTTTCATCATCACCACCTTCACCACTACCAACAGCTTGTCATCACCATAATTGTTATCGTCATCATCACCACAATCACCACCACCACTACCAACAACAACAACTTAACCCGTCACCACAACTATCATCATCATCATCAATACTATCACTATAATCAACAACCGTCCTTATCACAAGTGTCATCACCATCACCACATCTTCCACCATCGTTATCTCTCATCATCGTCACCTTCATCTTCAGCACATTTCCCAGCAACATCACCCGTGTCATCACCTTTACCATCACCTGCGTCATCACCTGTATTATAACCTTTAACATCACCTGTATCATCACCTGTATCATCACCTGCGTCATCACCTGCGTCATCAAACGAGCCAACAGCCAGCAAATAAGGGGACGGTATTGATGGCGTCTTATCAAATTTTATGAGGCGACATCTAAGGCGGATTACTGACCAGGGTGTTGGTGTCTTGGCTGGCGAGCGATGGTTAGGTTAGATTAAGTTACGTTAGGTTAGATTGGGTTAAGTTATGTGAGGTAAAGTTAGGGTTGGTAGATTAACTTAGGTAAGGTTAGATTAGGTAAGTTTGGTTATGTTATGTTACGTTAGGTTCGGTTCGATTAGGTTAGGTTCCCTTTGCCTTATAAGAACACCAATTGGGTGTAAACATTTACTCCCACCAAAAGAAGAGGAAAAACAAAATCTTAATGGTTTTTTGTCGAAAGGAAAAACACGACGTCGTTGAGATAAGAAACTATAGTGATCAGGTAACAAACATCGCAGGCAGATACAGTAAAATTCTCACACGAGTTCACAGCGACAGGAAAACATACAACCATTCAGGTATTGGCAACCGCTTCATCACACAGAGTAACATTGTCTCGGCGGAAACTAAGCGACCACAACACCATACGACCTGCTATGACAAAAATATCCCAACTGCAGTAGTGTTTTAGGACATAGAACACACACAGTAACCATCCCTTGTGTGTTTCGCTGTAAATACGGTAATCTGGGGGTAGGGGAGGAGTGTAGGGGGGGGAGGGGAGGGGCGGAGGGGGGAGGAGTGTAGGGGGGAGGGGAGGGGCGGAGGGGGGAGGCAATATATTACACTGAACCGATACTGCTAAACCTTATGGACCAGGAAACACATTTAGTCTTTGGTTTATATAGCCAGTACAACAAGTTCTGGCCTCGTTCTCGCATAGCCTATGAGCGGTACATTTTTCAGCTCAAGAGAAATAGCCTGGGTTTATATTCTCCACCAAACTTAAGGTTGATTCTTTACTTTAGGGTGTGTTTTGTGTGCCTTTCTTACCAGGGCGGCAAGGTTAGCTGTGTAAGACCTTTCCTGATTGCTGCATTCACTGACCTGACTCTTGACCGTATATAGTTTTAAAATGATGGTTAGGTTAGGTTAGGTTAGGTTGTGTTGTTTTATGCACCCTGGTCACCATACAAGAGCTTGGTGCACCCGGGTCACCACATCACCCGGGTCTCAGGTGAGGGAGGCCGACAATGGTGGTCGGACTCTGAGATGGTGTTTGTCTTCAGCCAGACTGAGATGAGAGTACCTTGATGATGTTTGTCACGCCGCCAGCCCTGTTTAGTGGCCCCCTCTCTCTCTCTGTGTGTGTGTGTGTGTGTGTGTGTGTGTGTGTGTGTGTGTGTGTGTGTGTGCGCGTGTGCGTAAATGTGATTGGTAAGCGTTCTAATTTAGATATATACATATGTATGTATAGATAAATATATAAAGAAATATAACGGGTCTTTCAAGTAATTAGAGTTCAGTTATAATATAGATTATTCAACATAAACGCCATAAGTACTTTCATTCTTCACTAAATCGCCGATAAAACCTGGAAGCGAAAGATGACATTAAAGTTAAGGAGGAAACTTTCTTCCTTGCTTCCCCCGTTCCTGGAGGTCCATGAGGGGAGGGGGGTGGTGGGAGAGGATTAGGTGTGGCGGGGTGAAGGCCGCCGCCACTTCACTCTCGCCCAAAAGCAAATACAAAATTTTCTCTATTCCAATATTGATGTGGAGTTGTGCTCCGTCTTATATATTTTGCGTCTCTGTGTGGACCACAGGCACGGGACCTGAGAGTGTGGACCACAGGCACGGGACCTGAGAGTGTGGACCACAGGCACGGGACCTGAGAGTGTGGACCACAGGCACGGGACCTGAGAGTGTGGACCACAGCCACGGGACCTGAGAGTGTGGACCACAGGCACGGGACCTGAGAGTGTGGACCACAGGCACGGGACCTAAGAGTGTGGACCACAGACAGGAAGACTCTCACTGTGTCCGTGTGTGTTAAGGTGTAGACCCTCGATTCAGTCACTTGTTTATTAACGTTTAGTGTGAAGATAAAAATCACAACACGTCATCTGCCTGTTGTTGTTATCATCTATTCCGTATAATCTGGTGATACAATCAAGACAAATCATGCGAGTAAAGTTGAGGGCAAAATTCCCATAACACTTTTGCCAATATTTGACACCACCTACTTTAGTGTTATGATGGTAAGTGGTATTGGGTTTTTAACATCTATTTCCGGAAAGTTCTGTCGTTTTAATGTTTTTTTTCCATGCTTTATATCTGATATAATCACCACTTTTCAATTAATAACTGATTACGTATATGACCAACAAGTAGAGGCCAGATATTGCTTAGCGTTCAGGGAATTTTGGCCTCCTCTGTATACTGTATAAAGTTGTTTACAGTCAGGTAACGCAGGTGGTCATAGCAGCAGAAACTCTGGGAGAACTGCTCTGTTGTTCGCCTCCGTCGATACATAAAGGGAACGTAACATAACAACATCAAGTAGAACTGTGCAAATAACGAGAAATAATTGCACCTCACGTTTATTTATAGATTAGTTTTTGATTTAGGAAGAATAACATCAAGAATTTCCTGTGTTGTGTGTAGTGACAAGAGAGGAAGTTAAACGACAACAAGTAAACAAAATTAGTGTATAGAGATTAACAAGACATTTCTCAGACGTAGGAAGTGACAGGCTTTATAAAAAACAAATCACAAATCTTCACATGTTCAAGGAGCCACAACACCGGGAAATTTATCTGGAATTCTTTGGTATTTGAACTCATTTGAGGTCTTATTGATACACAGCTTTGTTCTGATATTAACTCAAAGCTCATTACCAGTTCTTTAAGCTGTGTAAATAAGCTGTACAAATAAGGTGTTTAAATAAGCTACGTAAATAAGCTGTGTAAATAGACTGAAGTACACACACACACACACACACACACACACACACACACACAGTAGATATATATACAGTGAAACTTAGTAGATGATAGGGTGCGAGGTAGTGTGGGCACCTATCCAAATCAAATATGGACTATGATAACAGAGAATACTTGTAATACCTTGATAAATAATCGACTTGGCAGAGAACGAATAAAGAATGAGAAAATAGTGACACAAAAAGCGAAGTGAAAGACGCTAGAGAGACCATTTATGAAATTTCCTGATACACTAAACAGGAGACATTCACTCGTGTAAATTATTTCTGGGATGTTTTGAAATGAATTTGTAACATCAGAGTTGCACGAACTTTAACCTGCACTGTGTTCTAATTGCCTAATGAGGGACAGTAATTCTTTAACTCGACCGTGTCTCTGTCTATGTCACTGTCTGTGAACGAATAATTAATTTTGTTTACAATGTGAGAGAATAGTGTTTAATTTTACTGAATTGAAAATTTGGACAGGATTTAACATTATTATAAACTTGCCGGGTTATTTTGGCAACAGTAGAATATCAGAAGTAAAAGTCACCATACCAGGCAGTTATGAAGCAGTGAACATTGTTCGAAAAACTACAGTGTGTGTTAAAATGCTGCGGAACACTATATTTAACATTATAACACTCACACCAGTACGTTAGAACAATTATGGCGTGTGTTAATGCATCTTGAAGCACTATACTTAACATCATAACACACACTGTACAGGTATGTTAGAACAAGTATAGCGTGTGTTAATGTATCTTGAAGCACTATACTTAACATCATAACACACACTGTACAGGTATGTTAGAACAAGTATAGCGTGTGTTAATGTATCTTGAAGCACTATACTTAACATCATAACACACACTGTACAGGTATGTTAGAACAAGTATAGCGTGTGTTAAGGTATCTTGAAGCACTGTATTTAACACCATAACACACACTCTTCCTATAGCTGTATTAAAGATAAGCAGGAAAATTCATCGTCTCAGTGAGTCAAGACTGGCGCAGCTTCGTCAGGCGGAGAATCTCATTTGACTTTATCGAATTATGATTACATTTGGGTGTTTGTCACGTTTGTTTACCAAGAGAAACATACTTTATAAGAGGATCATTTTGTTATGTTTGTTTAGTGTGTATGTGTGTTTGTTTATGTTTTACCTGCAAAGTGTTACAAGGTTTCATTAGTGAGGTTGTCCTGAACACCTGTTACATGTGGTAGAAATCCGGAAAATGTCAGGGTTGTGCTCTTGCCCTCACGTGAAGATTAGACACCCCGGCTTATTTCACTTGTTAATTAACCTAACCTCACCTAACCTAACTTCGGAGATCAAGAACGGGTTCACGTGGTGATTAGACACCCTATCGTATTTCATCTGATGATTAAACGCTTTAACTACCTGGTGGGTTAGGTTAGGTTAGGTTAGTTTAATCATCAGATGAAATAAGCTAGGGTGTCTAATCTTCTCGTGAATCTGCTCTTGATTTCCAAGGTTAAAGCATGACAGGAAAGGACTACCCACCACCACCACCCTCTAGAATAGATCTCTTGTCGAATTTTGACCGCTTATTAGTCAACATAATATCCTCCTTCCCTGACCTGACGGATGTTGATCACGCGTGAGGGATGGTTTTATACAGTTGGTCTTACAGCAGCCAGAGATCATTTCAGTTGGTCTTACAGCAGCCAGAGATCATTTCTTGTTGACATCAGTTACTCTCAGCCGTCGAGTTGCCACAAGGAACCGTGTCTCTGGGCCGTTCTTCTCGCTGATGTCTTTCTCACATCACCACTCTCTCCGCCATCTTATATACCACGAAATAAAATCAATAACAAAAAATATATACAGAAAAAACTAAAATGGGGAAACACAATAAAGGTCATACGCTCAGTGGACACGAGGAATAATGTAGGTATTGATTTCGACATTTGCATGGCGTCTCACCAAGGTCAGGAAGGTCATAGTTCATCTTGGCAGCACGAGTCTCAACTCCTCTCAGACGGGTGATAATAATAAGCTTATGATCTGATTTTCGTTTCTCCGGTGAACAAGATCAACTTCTACTGGTCCACACTAGGGGCGTCATCAATACTGGTCCACATTGAGGACGTCATCAATACTGGCCCGCATTGAGGACGTCATCAATACTGGTCCACACTAGGGGCGTCATCAATACTGGTCCACACTAGGGGCGTCATCAATACTGGTCCACATTGAGGGCGTCATCAATACTGGTCCACATTGAGGACGTCATCAATACTGGTCCACACTAGGGGCGTCATCAACATTGTCCTACACTATCCTAAACTACCCAGTGTGGTCGGTCATTATGAAGAGAAGCCATAATTGGATATAAAATGATCGTATTACCTCATAATGACCCATAATATGCTGGACAATTATTCATTATCCACTCATGACGTCATACGATAGATAATTAAGAGGCATTACCTGCGAGAGTTTATTTTGATAAGATTAAACTAAAAATATTCCAGAGACACGAAGCTGTGTACTGTACCATTACCTGTGTACTGTACCATTACCTGTGTACGCTGCTCCTAACCTAACCTAAACCTAACCTAACCTAACCTAACCTAAGCTATGTGATGTATGATGGTTTTTTTTCCAACTAATAATATCGTCACGAAAAAAAAAAAAGAAACAAAAATAAACTAATACATTTCCAGTTATCAGGGACACTGACTAACGACATCCTGTTCGCCCCCTGATGGCCGGTGAAACATTTTTGAACGTAATTTTATTTTTCTTCTCCAGAGTTTTTATTTTAATATATATTTTTTTTTCAATATGTCGTCGGTTTAAGATTCATATGATAGCCACGACGGATGATATGATGGTCGTGATGGATGATTGATGGTGATGATGGATGATATGATGGTGGTGATGGATGATTGATGGTGATGATGGATGATATGATGGTCGTGATGGATGATTGATGGTGATGATGGATGATATGATGGGTGATTGATGGTGATGATGGATGATATGATGGTCGTGATGGATGATATGATGATCGTGATGGATGATATGATGGGTGATTGATGGTGATGATGGATGATATAATGGTTGTGATGGATAGTTGATGGTGATGATGGATGATATGATGGTCGTGATGGATGATATGATGGTCGTGATGGATGATATGATGGTTGTGATGGATGATTGATGGTGAAGGATGGATGATATAATGGTCGTGATGGATGATATGATGGTGATGATGGATGATATGATGGGTGATTGATGGTGATGATGGATGACATAATGGTCGTGATGGATGATATGATGGTGATGATGGATGATTGATGGTGAAGGATGGATGATACAATGGTCGTGATGGATGATATGATGATCGTGATGGATGATTGATGGTGAAGGATGGATGACATAATGGTCGTGATGGATGATTGATGATGATGAATGATTGATGGTGATGATGGATGATATGATGCCCACGACGGATGATATGATCGCCATGACGGATGATACAATACTCACCAACGGATGATATGAAAAAAAGTCTACAAGATTTATTTTAGTATTTGAGTATTAAGCAGATAAGGACAAGTGCAACAGAGACCTCGTCAAGGGTGTACAGTGGACAGGAAGATAGGCAGGGACATTATATCCTGGTGGCGTGGTGACTTACATGACCCTCACATTATCTTGACTACACCTGTCCTTACTGTAGTCAAGGTGGAGAGTCAGGAGATAACTTTTAGAGTCAGTAGCCAGGTATAAACATCATCTCAGTGACCAAAGTGAGTCGATGTTAGATAGAAAGCGAAGGGGTATTGTTCCTTCCTCGATAATATAACCTTTGAGGAGGAGAGGTGGGGGAGGGCGAAGGGAAGGGAGAGCCTCTTTAACTCTATCGCCTTTGGCCTTTATTCAATCGAGTGATGTGAGGAACGTATAAGGGATAAGGGTTACTCAAGATGCTGTTGAGTATTCTGAGAGGAGCGCCATCACTACAATCACCACTATTACCACCATCACTACCATCACCAGTCACCACCATCACCATTATTACCGCCATCATTACCACCACCACCATCGCCACCAAATATACCCAAACTACCATTACCACCATCATTGCCATTATTGCTATTACCATTTTCAACACCATCACCACTATCATTACCACCATCTTACCTACCGTCACTACTAATCATCACCATCTCCAACATCATCATCATCATCACCACCATCAGATACAGAACACATCTCCCATGATATTCTTAATACACGGTCCTGGATATAGAGTGCTTACATTACGTCTTCTGAGGTGACAAGTATACAGCCTCGAGGGAGTATTAAACAGTGTCTCTATGTCCACTGCTTCCTCACAAGGTCCCTGTAGAGTAAATTCCTGATGGGTTTAACTACAAAATATATAAAACATTTTCCTCTATGTCGTTTTGGTGGTTTTGTCTTGCTGTTATTCATATAAAAGTTAAAGTCAGCGTGAGAGAAAAAGGCACAACTTTCAACCAGCGTTCAAGAAAAATATTTTACCCGGTAAACTATTGTTCCTTTTACGCGTCCGGACGGTGGCAAATTGTCCTGCAGTGAAACTGTTATTTCCTCTCTATCTATCTCTGTCTGCCTCCCCCCCTTCTCTCTCTCTCTCTCTCTCTCTCTCTCTCTCTCTCTCTCTCTCTCTCTCTCTCTCTCTCTCTCTCTCTCTCCTGTTTTACTATTTCTCTTTCTACCTGTATGTCTGTCTGCCTCTGTCTTACATAAGAAGTTCTCGTCTTAGTTCAGTATAGCTACATCAGTCGTGAGTTTCCAAAAATGTTGTGCTATTCAGGTGGTGATGGTGGTGAGGTAAGGGGGAGTTGAGGGGAGAGAGGGTGGGGCAAAGGGTTGGGGGAGTGTTGAATGTTAAACGTGCAGTCGGCCACAGTGGTCGACAGGTTTTGTGAAATGTGGCAGTTCTGTGTTTGTTTACATTATAGTTACCACTAAGGTTGCAATATAAGTATTTAATTTCTGTCTCTGAATGCAAACATTTCTTGCATGGTTTTAGCTTTAATATAGATTACACAATATAATGTCAATGGCTCCTATCATCTATTCTGTCTGTCTGCCTTTCCACTTCTTTACACTGGTTCAGACTCTCATAATTAGTACAAGTGAATCACATGAGGTTTGCTTATTCACTGTTATTGATGCTCTTCTCTCGGCTGGGAATCTTTTACAGCGTTGACACATCGTTCTGGGAGACTAGGTTCACTGTTAAGCCGGGAGTGGAGGCAACTGTACTGTACAGTCGCCCACAGATCCACCTAAGGGATGTCCAATAAGGAAGGATCGCGAGATACCAATTAAGCTTGATTGTGTTACCTGATACCTGTTTCAGTTGTTTGGTCAGATGCTGTACAGTATACGAAGGCGCCACTGTGACCAGCTGTCGTCTGCTTTGTTTACATCTTGGAATCTTCAGAAGAATAATTTGCTTTTATTTTTATTTTTTTTGGGGTGGGACGCAATTTGTGAAATAGTAACAGAATATTGTAAAAAAAAATCGAGTAGTTGAAACATTAGCATATTTTCAAAGGAAATAAAATTACATAACAGATTCTCGCACAGGACATTCAGGAATAATTTACAGATTTAAAATCGGATGCCAAAGAGAATAGTGATACATTGATGGTGTTATGCTGAAATATGTATCGAATAAAACATATGAATTGAAATAAAATTCAAACTCACCATGTTTATATTATTTCTCTACTGAATATGTAAACAAATATTTTCCATATTCAACGCCTCGATGGACGATCACTGATCGGCTCCTTAGCCGCTTTGGCGGTCGGTCACGTCTCTGTTACACACTGTTGGCAATTACTGGGCATGAACTGGCTCCAGAATGTATCTGTGCCTGCACTAGTATTGGTCAAGTCTGTTCTTGAATGAACTGACACTCAGCGCCGTCACAACTCTGTCTGGCAAATTGTCTCAAGAGTTCGTAACTCTCATTTTAAAAATGTTTACCCTGTCAGTTTTCTGAACCTATGGCTTCTTCAATCTCAAGTTGTGATCCAAGTTCAGTCCCCCCCCCCCCCCCAAAATATTTATTAGAAAATAATTTGTCATTTTTGCTCTGAGGGTAAAACGTGTTTAATACCCATTCGTTACTTATAATGTACGTTTTATAAAGCACCTATCAATATATTTGGTAATGGTTTATACAGGTAATTTAGTCCAAGTAAACTATGTTATACTGTACTTTTTCTATGACATTCAACAGAATCTGTTCTTTGAGGCTCAAATAAAAACAAAGTGTAACTTAATAATCCGTATAGTTTGCCCTCATTTTATAGATGTTTTCCTTGGAAAGTTTGGTCGCTCTGCCATCAGGTAGCATCACGGTCTCGCTGTGGCATCTCATTAAGAATAATGGTTTTAATGGAGAAATATACGTCCTTATTGGATATTCCTTGGCTCCACCTGTTACAGTGGTTGGCGCGTTTTGAGAGATGTGGAAACTGTGTGTTTGTTTACGTGTTTTTTTCCTCAAATATTGGTGGTTTGATGACATTTTAAACACAAACCCTGATAATTTACCCGTAGACAATTAAATACGAAACAACAGGAAAAACTATGGACAAGTCCTTAAATTACGTCATAACCTAACTACCAATATATATTTGTAGCAATAGATATTTATACAGTATAAATCTACTAGTGTAAGAGACGGTAGAATAAAAATGTAGGGAGTGGTAAGCTAAGCTTCATCAAGGTGTGTGGTGGTGGCAGGACCAGTCTTTACATATTTACTGCGAGCCATCATGAGTGATTTATAAAGACAGCGAACTTGGTAATAGTCGACTAGAGTACAGATAAGTCAAATATCAGGTCACCTTGGAGGCGAAATTGAAATAACTTTTTGAAATTTAGCTAAACTTCATTATGGTCAGGTTTGGCCGAAAAGTATAATATATCAGTATTCAGAGAATAAGGACACTCCTACTACTGTAGGAGCAAATGATGTTCTATTTTTAAAATATATTACTCCTATAACCCCGCAAGAAATGCTTGCGTTCAGAGATAGAGATGAAGTCTTTATTTAGCATCCTAAGTCTGGCTACTATTGCTAGGTTCCTTAGGGCCATTCCGGGAGTTTTACTATAATGTAAACAAACACAGGTCTGCCACATATCACAAAATGCGCCACCAACTGTAACAGGTGGAACTGAGGCAGACTGTACACTCTACAGTATCAATACAAAGACATAAAACACAGCACACACGCACTCACTCACTCACACACACACACACACACACACACACACACACACACACACACACACACACATACATATATATATATATATATATATATATATATATATATATATATATATATATATATATATATATATATACACTGTATTTTTTAAAAGAACATATAGAACGAGTATGTTATAAAAGAACATAATCACTAAATATGAAATTGGAACAGATGTGTTTGTTTGTGTTAAAAGTCTGTTAGACTCAGTAAGCTTACCTCGTATATTTTTCAAATATATTTTTTCTTTTATACAAACAAATACTTCGGAGGGAAATCAGACCACGTTTTTTTATACTCATCTACAGAATGTTTTGGACTGTTGGGGAGTTCTATAGGACAGGGACAACACTGCCCCAGGGAGTTCGAAACAGTATTAGTCTGACTAAATGATTTTTCTTGAGCAGAAATTTCCAAAGATGATATACTGACATCAAAGGCACGAGTCCTCGCAAATGCCCTGGTAAGCGGATTGTGGGAGGAGGCTTATGTTATAACTGAGCATAGCTTCAGAGTGGCTGTATCTATATAACAGTGAAAGCGATAAAATATCTTTGAAAGTGTTCTTGCAAGATGACAGTAGTATATTTGCCATCTGGGAGCTCAGGTGGTTTACATAAATGATCAACTGTTTTAAGTAGAGATTGACTCTTGAGTTTGAGTCCATCCGTCGTTGTGACAGTTTTGGTCAGAGATGTCACATAGTTTGCCAAATTAAGATTTGTAAGAATGATTCCTAAAATCTGAATGCTTAGTGGTTGTCTCCAACACGATAACAAGTTAGCATGAACATGAGTCTGTCCAGCGAAATGTGTTAATGAAGACATCTTCGCAAGGTGAACACAAACTCTCAGCCTCCTTGATCAACTTTTCAGTAACAAGATGAACTTCTCATTTCCGTCGTTGGTGTAGTGTTTAATTAACTCCTATCATCATAAACTGCAGGTGTTTCACCACCTCCAGTTGAGTAAAAAAAAAAATGAAAACTCACCGAGTACAATACTTGTAACACGAGAGGAGACCATTATCCATATCCTCGACAATCAACGAAGTCAAGTTATGGGCAGCGTCAAGGTGAGGGAGAGGAGGGGATGGGGAGTCCTTCACGGTGCACCACGTTGTTGGTCTTAGGACGTTATATGACCATTATTAACAACATGGGCATTACATTTGTCTCTTATAGACGTTCTGCTTTACTGGGGAAATGCGAGTGACACTTCTCTCCTCCCAGGCGTGACGTAGAGTAAACAACTGCTACATGGACCCTAAAGAACAAACACCCTTTGAGTCATTCATCCTAATTAAACATTAATGGAAAGGATGAAATATTAGATTAACGCAACAAAGACCTGCTCTTCACTCGCTAAAATTCGTTGCAGGCGATAGTGAATTTAACAGGTAAGCTTATTAGTAGAGGGAGGCTGACTCTTATACTCTGAGTCAGGTGTTGGTGGAGGAGGAGGGAGGCTGACTCTTATACTTTGAGTCAAATGCTGGTGGAGGAGGAGGGAGTGGCTGACTCTTATACTCTGAGTCAAGTGTTGGAGGAGGAGGAGGGAGGCTGACTCTTATACTTTGAGTCAAATGCTTGTGAAGGAGGAGGGAGTGGCTGACTCTTATACTCTGAGTCAAGTGTTGGAGGGGGAGGAGGGAGGCTGACTCTTATACTCTGAGTCAAGTGTTGGAGGGGGAGGAGGGAGGCTGACTCTTACACTCTTGAGTCAGGTGGTGGAGGAGGAGGGGGTCCTCGTGGGGTTGCACTGACAAATGTTACCCTCAAAAACTAATTTTCTAGTTATATTGTTTCAATTAGTCAAGTGTGTCCCATCAGTCGAGAGTTGGGACCATGGGCGGTGTAGTGATATGATTGTATACTGTAGAGGCGTAAACTGTCTAGAAGATTCTTGTCTTGTCTGTACCTCCTTAATTCTCTATGTTTTTCCGTTAAGTGTGTAAGGGAAGTCAAACACTTGGTGTATAAATATATGACTTTCTTCAGGGAATATGTTATACAAGGTTACAAGCAGGACGTCTATGCTAATCGCCACCCGCCGTTCAAGTGCCTTTCAAACCGTCAGTCTGTCGCTTAAGTAATCCCTAATCGGAAGTGACGTGTGCTGAGATTACGCCCAAGTTAGGGAGTGTGATTCAGCATATGGAACATAGTCGAATCCTCACCTTACAGTAAAATGATACAACAGTCAAGTGTGTACCACCAGTCAAGTGTGTACCACCAGTCAAGTGTGTACCACCAGTCAAGTATGTACCACCAGTCAAGTGTGTACCACCAGTCAAGTGTGTACCACCAGTCAAGTGTGTACCACCAGTCAAGTATGTACCACCAGTCAAGTGTGTACCACCAGTCAAGTGTGTACCACCAGTCAAGTGTGTACCACCGGTCAGTGATTATCCTGAGGAAGTTTACGTCTGGGGGTGAGTTACTGTGTGAGCCGTGAACCTCAGTCATTATTTTCTTTCCTCAGTATTTTCTTATCTTAGAGAGAGAGAGAGAGAGAGAGAGAGAGAGAGAGAGAGAGAGAGGTCGGGTGCTTCTCTCTACCCTCAGTACAATATCGCCTCCAGGTTATAAGGGGAAAAAAGATATTCTCCCAAAAATGATGAAGGTTGGTGTAGGGGGGAGCGAAATACAGGATTACCTCTTCCCTTCATCCCCAGACACAATATCCAAGAAAGCGAGAGAGAGAGAGAGAGAGAGAGAGAGAGAGAGAGAGAGAGAGAGAGAGAGAGAGAGAGAGAGAGAGATGTTGTATGTCTTTTTTACGTCTCATTTTATTGTTTATTCTTCCTAACACAATGAACCTAAATAAGTAAATACACAGATAAACAAAGGAATTAATGAATAAGGAAATAGATAAATTTTCAGTTCAAAATGACTAAAAAGAAATAATTGGAGATATGTGTGGTATGGTTAATGTGTGGTATGGTTAATGTGTGGTGTGGTTAATGTGTGGTGTGGTTAATGTGTGGTGTGGATAATGTGTGGTATGGTTAATGTGTGGCGTGGTTAATGTGTGGTGTGGTTAATGTGTGGTGTGGTTAATGTGTGGTGTGGTTAATGTGTGGTGTGGTTAATGTGTGGTGTGGTTAATGTGTGGCGTGGTTAATGTGTGGTGTGGTTAATGTGTGGTGTGGTTAATGTGGTGGTGTGGTTAATGTGTGGTGTGGTTAATATGTTGTGTATAATATATAGTGTGGCCAACAGCATATGGATAATATATAGTGTGGCCAACATATACTGTGGGCAACATATAGTGTGGCCAACATGTAGTGTGGCCAACATGCAGTTAGTCTTACGGATGCGTGATAATCAACTACTACCGGGTTATGCACCAATAAGGATGGCACTGATGGCACTGTTTGCACTTGGCACTGATGGTATTGATGGCACTGTTGACACTGATGGTATTGTTGATCCTGATGGCACTGATGGCACTGTTGGCACTGATGTCACTGATGGTACTGATATCATTGATGGCACTAATGGCACTGATTGCACTAATGGTACTGATTGCACTAATGGCACTGCTGGCACTATGTCATTGATGGCACTGATGGCACTAGAGGTACTTGGTTGGGCTGATGAAGACCTCTCCCTCCTGAGTATAATTCACTACACAGACACGCCAGACTTTGATCTCTTCGTCAGAGGGGTTGTTTACCTTCCAGGGTCGGCACATGCCTATTAGATTATCCCAGACTGACTATGGATGGGTAGTTATGGTAGTGATTATAATAATAATAATAATGATAGTGATGATAATAGTCGTAATAGCTGTAACAGTAGTGATAATGTACTGTACAGTAAACATACTACTACTGCTACCACCACCACCAATAATAATAATAATAATAATAATAATAATAATAATAATAATAGACAGAGTAAGAACATATTACAGTGATCTTAAGAGTGGTGTTCAAGAGAGGGAAGCAGACGTGTGTGTATACTGAGTTATAAACACAGATTCCAGAAATGAATGGATGGTTAGGTTAGGTTAGCGTTAATGTGATGTTAGAGGGAGGGTGGGAGATAATATCGAGCAACCTATTACAAATTATACCACTATACCACAGGCGTATCCGACCTTTAACCTTTGACCTTCAGCGGTGTAGACTTGACCATTGACACATAAGATTTGTTAGAGGTCATAATATTATCTACAGATGATTCTGGTGTAATTTCATCAAAATATCTGTAGTGAGACTAAAGTTACGCTATGCACGACCAACTGTTTCAAAGGCCGCTTAAAAATGCTGTTTTGTTGTGTTCCACCAAAGCTCTATACTGAATTTGACAAAGTTGTTGCATCAAAGATTGTTCGTCTCTTGCCGTTTCATTTAACGTTTAAAGTATTTTTTTTGTGGTAAACATGAAAATGAATCAACAAAAAATGTCCAGAACAAACCTTTATAAATATGGTCGCCATTTTGTGCTTAGTGTCGTTTTTAAAGTTTTGTTTGTATTAAAGATATGTGTGGTAGCCAGGGGCTTCCCCCCCTTAACCTGGCCAGGAGCTTCCACCCTTAATCTGGCCAGGAGCCTCTCCCCTCAACATGGCCAGGTGTCTCCACTCTTAACCTGTCCATAAAAGTTCAGCTGAGAGGTGAAGGGGGCCGTGCTGTCACCTGTGTCACCTGACGCTGATCTCTTCAACTATTCTTCGTTATCCCAAACAACACTTTTACCCTGCCCAAATACAGACTCACCTGCCAACCAGGTAACCGAAACTAAACTCCATCAGTAAGAACAGAGAAGACTCATCACTCGTTAAACCACGCTTGCATACGTAGCTACTCTCTGCTGCCAAACTATATAATCACACAAAACTGTATCACTAACGTTTATGAAGTTACAAACAATATACATAACAAGGAATTCTGATTTTAATTGTACATATCCTGAGTAGAGACTTCCAGCGCGTGATATACTCTGTGTATTGAGCGTCTACTGTGCTGACAATAACCTGACAGAACAAATAGACAAATTGTACTATAAAAAAGGCTTTAAAACTTCACATCAGAAACAAAGACAAACTTAAATTATACATATTTTTAATTCCTTAAGATTTTATTTGGGTAAGGACGTCATGGAAGATTTTTATGAACAATAATTAAGCCCGTGTTTGTACATTAAATTTAAAATGACGACGATAAACACAGACAATGAAATAATCAGGGGTAAGCGAGTCCCTGGGATTCAGTGGTACGGGGGAGCTGTACTTCTGAATAATAATGATATTATACTTGATTACGCTGATAAATATTATGTTTCTAATTTATATCAACTGTACTGTAATAATTTTAGTAAAATATTCAACCAGTCTTAAATCACATAATGTTCTCTAAGTATCAACATCTTAAATTTATTTTTCCTGGATGGGTCTTGAAAACTTTTGGAACTTTGGCAAAATTGGACGCCAGAAAGAAATGTTTTCTGTTTTATCTAAGAAAAAAAAACACTGGATAGAAGACAAAGAACGACGCAGATGATTGTTATTATTTACTCTATGTACAGTACCATCGTGTCTACGTTTACTGTAGTTTATGTGTATAGATGAAAATACGACTTTCAATTGTCCTGCATTTCACTCTCTCTTGTTCACTCGCTTGATGTGTTATTGTGTTGTGTGGTGTTGATTGTGGTAATTGCATCTCTGGCGACGCAACATCTTAGGTCATAGGCCTATGCCGCCGAGTATTGTGTGGTACTTATAGTGTTAGGTCTATAATGTTTAACTCATTGAGCACGCTAACTTAACCCCTTTAGTATAATTATTTAACCCCTTTGAGTATGTTGATCTATCCTTTTAAGCACACTGATAACTGCTATGATGTCTTAACTTCTTGAGCATAATGTCTTAACCCCTTGAGTATATGATGTCTTAACCCCTTGAGTATGATGTCTTAACCCCTTGAGTATGATGTCTTAACCTCTTAATTAAGGTGATTTAACCCCGTGAATACGAAAATCTATTCCACATAAAAATATAATACTGTACTCAGGGGGTTAAGTCAACGTACTCAAGGGTTAAGACATCGTTTTCAAGGGGTTAAGACATTGTACTCAAGGGTTAAGGCATCGTACTCAAGGAACTAAGATATCATACTCAAGAGGTCAACATATAATGCTCAAGGGTTAACACATCGTATTCAAGGGGTTAATTCATCGTACTCAAGGGGTTAAACCGTCGTACACAGGTATTAAGACATCATACTCAAGGGGTTAAACCCTCGTACTCAAGAGATTAAGACATTATAGTCAAGGGGTTATGGAGTGTAATCGTATCCAGGGTTGTCACACTTACTACATCACAAAACTCAGAGCTAAAATGTTCAATAATATGGTGTGTCTTGGGTGAACTGGTGTCGGGTGTTGAGAGTACAAGAAAACTTTGGGTGGATTTGGTCGCCAGCCAAGATATCTGTGTCAATTATTTCGTCAGTGAAAAAAAAAGTAAATGAAAGAAGCAGCAAGAATGACAATGTGAAGAGAAATCAACGATAAGAGATGATATACATATTTTTTAATTTCCGGTTTTTGTTGTTCTTTTAGTATAATATGTTATTATTATTATTACTGTAGTAGCTATCATACAGAACAGGATAGTCTTAATATTGGGGTGATGCGTTTTGGTTTCGTAAGGTTAGATTAGGTTAGGTTAGGTTAGGTTAGGTTAGGTTAGGTTGGGTAAGGTCACGACTCAACACTTATACTTCCCATCATGACAACACTTATAAAATAATTTAAATCATGAACCGGCACTTGAATTACTCTTTAAGTCATGTCAACACTTATATTGCACTTTACATCATGAAAATACAACTTATAACAGTAGTTCACTTTACATCATCATAACACTTATAACGCATTTAAGTCATGATCCAACACTTATACCACACTTATGATCCATCACTTATACCACATTTATGATCCGACACTTATAAAACACTTACATAATGCTAACACCTATCAAAAACTTTCCACCAGGTACATATTTGATCACCGTGTGTACAGTCTATCACCTAACATAACTCAGTGACCTCCTCCCTCACCCTCTCCACCTCCTCTTCAGAAAATCTTTTAATATTTACGACACAAGTTCCCGTTATTAAAGTCACGAGACCCCACCTGGTGCATTACCTACACATTAAAGATAATTGGCCTTATATACAGGTAAAGTTAATAAATATGGTAGTTAGTGTGGCGGGGTACTGGAGGCTGGGTGTCTGTGCGTCTGTACTGGTCCGTGTAACTAAATTTTACTCGGCATTAGGATAAATCAAGAACGAAGTCAAAGGTCAAGATAAAACCAATTAAAAGTTACTCTACCAGATGTGAGTTGTTATTGGACTCGAGGGAAGGATAGACTATAGTGTGTTTACTGATCAGGGAGTTTTTACTTGAGTCTAAGCTGGATGTAACTAAGTTTTAAATCTGTAATAGAACTAAACCACAGCGAAGATCCTCCTTGATATAAACAAACAAAACAAAGGCTTTAGGTTGAGTGTTTAAGTAGACAAACAAAGATATATGTAAAATATCATTGTTTGAATATTTTAAACAAACGGGTGAGAGAAATCGTGCCTGTAAAGGGTAGTGAAGCAATGCAAACCTGTACAGAACCTATACACACCTGTACAGAACCTATACACACCTGTACAGAATCTATACACACCTGTACAGAACCTACACACACCTGTACAGAACCTATACACACTTGTACAGAACCTATACACACCTGTACAGAACCTACACACACCTGTACAGAACCTACACACACCTGTACAGAACCTCTACACACTTGTACAGAACCTATGTACACCTGTACAGAACCTATACACACTTGTACAGAACCTATACACACCTGTACAGAACCTACACACACCTGTACAGAACCTATACACACTTGTACAGAACCTATACACACCTGTACAGAACCTACACACACCTGTACAGAACCTCTACACACTTGTACAGAACCTATGTACACCTGTACAGAACCTATACACACTTGTACAGAACCTATACACACCTGTACAGAACCTATACACACCTGTACAGAACCTATATACACCTGTACAGAACCTACACACACCTGTACAGAACCTATACACACTTGTACAGAACCTATACACACCTGTACAGAACCTACACACACCTGTACAGAACCTACACACACCTGTACAGAACCTCTACACACTTGTACAGAACCTATGTACACCTGTACAGAACCTATACACACTTGTACAGAACCTATACACACCTGTACAGAACCTATACACACCTGTACAGAACCTATATACACCTGTACAGAACCTACACACACCTGTACAGAACCTACACACGCCTGTACAGAACCTCTACACACTTGTACAGAACCTATGTACACCTGTACAGAACCTATACACACTTGTTCTACAAGATATAAGACTCAAACGCACCCATAACCCATTTGTAAAGGAACACCTTACTGAGAACATGAATTCATCCACCTCTCATCCTATTATACAGTAACTTTAGTATTTTCCTCTGGCTAGCGCTAGACGACTACACTCAGCTGAGGAAACCCGTCGGTATTGTCAAAGCGTTTTTCTGCATTGTAATCTTTCCCAACTGAGATAATGTACGTTTTGTCTCGTCACCCCCAGCACCCCGTCTCTCCACCGTATTCTACCCCCGACACAACCCTCCTCTCTCCCTCCCGCCCACGAGCTAATGCTTCGAATTCACATTTCAGAGTTTCAGGGTTCACACCTCAGGGAGAGAGGAGAGTGGAGACAACTGTACATACCAAATATTATTTTCAGGAATATCATATAAATTAAAAAGAAAAAGAAAAAGAAAAAAAAGAGAGTTACGGTAGCCGAGAGGATACAGCGCTCGTTTCATGTTCTTAAGAGTCGCTGGTTCGCACCCAGGACATCCCGAGTTTACTCAGGTGTGAATGAGTACCCAACATTACACTTAAGGAAGTAAAAGGGGTCGAGTGCAGTGCCGGATTTGATACCGAAGACTTTAGTCTATATCGTGTTTCATCCTCACTACCCTGATCACTCTAGAGTCTAGATAGTGAATGTGGACAAGTTGAGCATAGAGTAAAATATACATTAATGTTTTACATGTATGTGATCAGTGGTATTGAGGCGAGGCTGGTGAGGGGAAGGAACTTTAACATAGAAACAGGAAATTAAAGATTTATCTGAAGTGTTTGTTGTGAGTGTCGATCTGGCAGGGAGAGTGAGGAGGAGGAGGAAGAGGAGGAAGGGGAGGAGAAGAAGGAGGAGTAAGAGGAGGAAGGGGAGGAGAAGGAGGAGGAGTAAGAGGAGGAAGGGGAGGAGAAGGAGGAGGAGTAAGAGGAGGAAGGGGAGGAGGAGGAGGAGGAGTAAGAGGAGGAAGAGGAGGAGAAGGAGGAGGAGTAAGAGGAGGAAGAGGAGGAAGGGGAGGAGGAGGAGGAGGAGTAAGAGGAGGAAGGGGAGGAGAAGGAGGAGTAGTAAGAGGAGGAAGAGGAGGTGGAAATATGTTTTAGATAGGTATGAGTTATTACAGAGAGAGAGAGAGAGAGAGAGAGAGAGAGAGAGAGAGAGAGAAATTGACGGGGATTTTGTAGTGCGAGAAACAGAAATTCCTGGAAATAGAGTAATGACTAATGGAGGGTTGATGATGACGAATACACGAAATACATAAATAAACAGAGAGAGGGATAACGGAGGAGGTGTGTGTGTGTGTGTGTGTGTGTGTGTGTGTGTGTGTTGGCAGGAACTGTTATATGGGTGTTTAAACAGAAATGGAAACAGTAAATAATGTAAGATTGATAATGTAAGATTGATAATGTAAGATTAATAATGTAAGATTAATAATGTAAGATTGATAATGTAAGATTAATAATGTAAGATTGATAATGTAAGATTGATAATGTAAGATTGATAATGTAAGATTAATAATGTAAGATTAATAATGTAAGATTAATAATGTAAGATTGATAATGTAAGATTGATAATGTAAGATTAATAATGTAAGATTAATAATGTAAGATTAATAATGTAAGATTAATAATGTAAGATTGATAATGTAAGATTGATAATGTAAGATTGATAATGTAAGATTAATAATGTAAGATTAATAATGTAAGATTAATAATGTAAGATTGATAATGTAAGATTGATAATGTAAGATTGATAAGGTAAGATTAATAATGTAAGATTAATAATGTAAGATTAATAATGTAAGATTAATAATGTAAGATTAATAATGTAAGATTAATAATGTAAGATTAATAATGTAAGATTGATAATGTAAGATTGATAATGTAAGATTGATAATGTAAGATTAATAATGTAAGATTGATAATGTAAGATTAATAATGTAAGATTAATAATGTAAGATTAATAATGTAAGATTAATAATGTAAGATTAATAATGTAAGATTAATAATGTAAGATTGATAATGTAAGATTGATAATGTAAGATTGATAATGTAAGATTAATAATGTAAGATTAATAATGTAAGATTAATAATGTAAGATTAATAATTATAAATATTGAGAAGCTGAGAAAAATGAATCTTGCTGAAAGGTTTAAAAGGAAAGAGAGAAAACATTGATGCGTAAATAAAAATGGAAGTTGGGAAAAAGGGACAAAATATAGTCAGCTGGTATGTGTGTGTAAAAGACAAAGAACTGGAAACAAAATATCCGTGGAATGACATGTTGGCTGTGTTATCAAAGGGGAAAAAAAAGGATATAAGAAGATTTAAGGAATTGTAAAAGAACGGAGGAATGAAGAGATATTAAACGACAAATAAAAAAAAAAGGTTAAATGGCTGAAAGAATGCACTGTTAGAAAATCACAAGAGCAAGAAACTATTAAAAAACACAATAAAATAGGAGAACAAATACAAAGGGGACAAATAGAAAAAAATAGAATGAAAGAGGCGATGCATTGTGGAAGAGAAGGAGGAGGAGGAGGAGGATGTGAAAGGGAGATAGAAATAATATTTTTAGCGACGGTTGAACACAAGAGATGAAAGAGAAACTGAGTTACCCTGTTTGGAATATGGAAGCGCCGTCACTGTTAAATTGAGAGAGTTAAAACATAAAGTGTACTAAGTGTGGCACATGTACACAAATACTTGAGCCTGCAGAATGTGTGTGTGTGTGTGTGTGTGTGTGTGTGTGTGTGTGTGTGCGCGCGTGCGTGCGTGCGTGCGTGCGTGTGTGTGTGTGTGTGTGTGTGTGTGTGTGTGTGTGTGTGTATAATAATAATAATAATAATATTAATACTAATAATAATAATAATAATAATAATAATTACCGGTTTATTGAAAGAACATGGCAGCCAAAGGGCAGACAATATACAGTACAGTTCCATAATTAGGGAATGGGTCACTTGATTGACAGATAATTACAAGAAAGATAAGTGGTACATATTTTATAACAAGGAGGGAGGAGTCATTCAACAGGAAATTTCAACATAGTAACTGTGCAAAGGTAAGAAAATCAGGGAGTGAACACATTTGTTAACTAAGAGTTGATAATTTTTACAATGGTTGGGACTGGGCTGTTCTTATAGCGATCAGTACGTGCTCGTATGGGCTGGATGCGGTTGTAGTGCCGAACAGCAATTCGCGGACGAGGGATCTTGGGTGGAAGTAGGAGACGGTGTCGAGGATGGTCTAGAAGCTTCTCCCCAAATTTGCAGATGAGGTCATGGTGATGATCAGAGAGAGCCGAGAGGGTCAGTGTGTTGAGCGCTTCTTGATATGTGGAGTAGGAAGGGGAGAGAATAATCTTGCACGCCCTCTTCTGCACTTTTTATGGGTGTTCCGTTGTGTGGCATTTAGGGAGGAAGACCAGGTAGGGGAGGCATAGGTGAACTTGGGAAGTATGAATGCTGAGTAAACACTGAGGAGCTGACGAAAAAGGTGTACACGAAAACTGGAAAACTTGACAATTGCACTGACGTGTGCTTTCCAGTTTAGTTTGTTTTCTATAGTGACGCCGAGGAACTTGGTGGAGTCTACAACCTGGAATGTGTTGGTGCCCAAAGCAATGGAGGGTGGTGGGATTGGGTCTGGTCTTGGTATGGTTGATGGTGACATGGTTGATGGTGGCCCAATTTTGGAATATTTCCAGCGAGCGGGAGTTTCTCTGGGGGCATCATTAATAAGGATGAGGAAGCAGAGGGGTGCCATCTTGGTGCTTTTGGGGACTCCACAGGTGAGTGATTTAAAAGTGGAGACAGCCCCCTCGGAAGCGTACAGTTTGGTGTGGTTCACTAAGGAAGTCTGTAAGCCATGGTAGACTTCTCCGAAACCCGAGGTCGATAGCTTTGTTAATGATTAAATTGTGGTCGACTTGGTCGAATGCCTTGGTGAAGTAAATGAAAGAGGCAACCACAGATGTGTTTTGGTTTTACAAATGGCGGTATATGTAGTCGAGAAAGCTAACAAGACAGTGAGAGGTGGGGAAACTTTTCTCTGCCAAATTGCTGAGGATCTATGGCGCCTGTAATATCAGCATAAGCCCAGTCAAACACGAAACTTTCGCAGTTTAAGCTAGGCATTAGGGTGACGGCAATGGGTCGTAAACTATTTAATGATTGTGGGTTCATTGACTTGGGCACTGGTGACACATATAAGGTCTTTCAGTCAGCTGGGTATCTAACTTGACTGAAGGAAGCATTGATGATGGAGCGGAGGGGTACAGTTAGTTCCGGGGAGAACTCCTTGTAGAGTTTCATTGGCAAGTCAATGGGGGTGGTGGAGAGCTTTAACTTCAGTTTGTCCAGACGTTTTGCTACTACAAACTTTTCCACTAAGTCAGCGGGAAAGAAGACTGGCAGGTAAGCAGGGAGACTGGTTGTATTAAGTCGGGGAGCGTCTGGTATATAGTTGCGAAATGGTCGAATGGTTGTTAGATTGCTCAGCTGCGTCACCATTAGTGAGATGGCCAAGGAAGGGGAGGGGGTTTGTCTTATTGTTTATCATACCCCTGACTGATGTTGGTCTGCTTCAGGTGTTGCAGCTTGGTTGGGTAGTAAGACTTCTTTGCAACGCATATTTCATGGATGATTTAGTTTATAAGGGACCTGTAACGGTTGTGGGCATTGATATAAAAGGCTCTGTTTTTCTGCTGTACAGTATGTGTTTTGATCCGTGTTGGTGTAATTTGTCCATTTGGTGTCTACGTCATCCACACTTAATACTTCAGTCCAGGGATGGTGAACTATCCACTGCCCGAAAAGAAGCATTGCAGCGTCAGTAATCTGTCTGTAGGTCTTGATGTAGTGGTAGTGGGAGCTGGAGACCAAAACACTGATGTGTACTACACCCGCTAGGAGGCATTGGTTGAGGTGGTTGGTACTGGTCCGCTAAGTCAGTTAAGATAAGGTCAAGAGTGCATAGGGAAGTTCACAGCTTGTGATAGTAGAAGCTGGTCCTCGATATCAGTGGTGTCAGTTTCTTTATAATCCCCGCATAATACTAGCTTGGCACATGGGTACCGAATGCCGAGGTGGTAATGAGGTGATTGATAAGAGTGTTTCTGGTGGGTGAGCGAGGCAGGTGGTATACCACATATATGATAGAGGCAGTGTGGCGAGGGTGGGCACGTGGCACAACACGTACTCAGAATGCCTCCACATCAGCTGGGACTATAACATCCAAGCGTGACGGATGTAGTTCATCTTGACAGAAGAGGGCAACGCCTCCTCCACATCCATATGTACGAAGGTGGTGAAAGAGTTGATATATCTCAGTGTGTCAAGTATCTGGAACAATTTACCACGTCTCACAAATGATACTCCGTCAGGAGTAGGTTTCTTTGGTTTTCTACTGGAGGTGATGGTGATGATGGGCTTCTATATAATATGACGTCCTTGTCTACGACTACGAGCATGAAATATGTTCAATGTGTGTGTGTGTGTGTGTGTGTGTGTGTGTGTGTGTGTGTGTGTGTGTGGACATTGTCTGAAGTGTGTACGTGTGGACGAAGGAAGCCTTTACCTCGTCTCCAACATATATATAAAAATCATCTAAGAAATTTGCGCCACTTTTTGCCACCATTCAGCTGCAGGAGGAAGGGGACGGGTCAGGCCCGGGTACCATTATGTGCTCTGGAAAAAATACGCATTTTTGGATGACTTGGGAGTTTTGCTCTCCTTCTTTTTATTGTGTTTTTGTTTCATGGACGTGCAGTAAACAATGGAGTCGAGTGTTCACGAGAATAAAAGAACCACTGGGTCTCTGGTGTCCTAGAAAAAATTTCTTTACTTTCAGTGAGTTAGAAGATAAAAAATAGCAACAATGCAGAATATTTATGTCGGTATATGATACGATTTATGACAGTCTGTTGGGTTTGTGGCACGTGTCATGATAGTCTATTGGGTTTGTGGCGCGTGTCATAACAGTCTATTGAGTTTGTGGCGCGTGTCATAACAGTCTATTGAGTTTGTGGCGTGTCATGACAGTCTGTTGAGTTTGTGGCGCGTGTCATGACATCGATGGAATAGTGACAACAACACAGGCAACTTCATGGCAACGGAAACATCAACAAAATCACCTGGTGCCATGAGTTAATTGATCCTTTGTTTCAGGTAAGAAAAATTTCAAGCTTTGTTCCTCTTCAACTCTGGCCTGTATGTGAGCATATTGGCCACACACACACACACACACACACACACACACACACACACACACACACACACATTACGAACATTGTTGTAATGTTGTGAATGACGTCGATTCAATATAAGGTCAAAGGTGAACATCACGATACGAGCATTGAGACTTCCCAGTACCAACTCCTGTACGGCTGATGGCTACTGTGTCCGTATGTAAGTGCTCTCTTTAGGGGATGCAGGTGTTGTGGATGTGTACAGATGAAACGGGATAAAGAGAGAGAGAGAGAGAGAGAGAGAGAGAGAGAGAGAGAGAGAGAGAGAGAGAGAGAGAGAGAGATTAATCCTTCATCATCTAAAAAAAAAATATTCTACATTTAGTTATTTAATTTCAATGCCTTATCAAGTAAAAAAAAAATCTGGATAAGACACAAGGAAAAATGTAATGTTTTTTTTTTTATATTTTCTGCACTGCACTGGGGATCGACTGAGGGTTGATCAGCTGACGTGACCTGACCCTTCTATCCACCTCACGTCAACGGGTCGTTCTATTTACTAATTAATATCGAGAGAAACTTCAACAATCAGAATCGACAAATATCCAATTAAGGACTCAGGCAGAAGACAGAATTGCAGCGAGAGAAGAAAGAGAGAAGGGGGAAAGGGAAGAGAGGGAGAGATACAAGAGAGAGAGAGAGAGAGAGAGAGAGAGAGAGAGAGAGAGAGAGAGAGAGGGGATATTGACTCCTGACATGTCACAAGAGATGCTGACAATAATAAATACACACAAAATTAAAACTAACAAGACAAAACAATTTTACTCAGCCTTTAAAACCTCTGATGACTTGAGTCGTGGCAAACAAGGTGTCAGTCATTACTTCCTCTCTCATTTAGTGAATAAACATTAATTAAATATCTACAGATGTGACTAAATGTAAATCAGTGAGTTTCAACGCAACACACATGAGGAGTCTCAGGGTTTACTCAGTACCATAAAGTAGTGAATTTCTGCTGTAGTTCGTGGCTTCGTGTTGGTGATGTGTCGACAGGGAGATGAATTTCCTTTCGGGTTTTTGGATGGACGTTTATCATTATAACTGATGTTTAAGTCAGGTAAGGAGCAAGAGGGGTTTTGTTCGTCGTCTGTTTCAAATACAGGAATAAACTCTCCTCCGTCAGTGGATGAGCGAGTGATAATGTTGAACGACTCCTTATCGCCACAGTCGTGTTTACGTCACTCCCCCTGAGAAATGACGCTCGACAAGGAACATTAATTGAACGTGTAGCTTAAATATCCCATCTGGCTGTCGTACACACGTCCTCCCTAGTCCCTAAAGAAGGAGGTAACTGAGGCAAGCACAATGATTTACCCTAACAGAGACAGTGACGATGATGGTAAGGTGATGTTTACAGCTATTCGTCTTCTTGTAAATCATTGATACGTGACGTGAATGAGTGAAGGTAGTGAGTGAGTTTGTGGAGGCGGAGTGAGCTTTATTTCCTTTTATTAACATACGGTACACTTAATACACTATTATAACCTCATACCCTTAAAAGTACACTTATACACTTCCTCTACCACCTCCTGCCACTTATCCACTTATTAACAAAACATGACTTAAAGTATTTTGAAACTCGTATCAATAAGGCAGCGTAAGTCGAGGTTCAGTGTCTTATTTTTTCTTAAGTTTGGGGAAACTTTAGGAACTTAATCAAATGAGCATCACGAGTCGTAGGATCACGGAGGGTCAGAGTTAGCATGTTTATGAAAGCTTATGTTTGGTGATATTATTATTATTATTATTATTATTATTATTATTATTATTATTATTATTATTACTATTACTATTATTATTATTATTATTATTATTATTATTATTATTATTATTATTATTATTATTATTATTATTATTATTATTATTATACTTGCTATCATCACCATTACTGTAGATGTCTCGCCAATTACATATTAACTATTTTAACCAGAAGTTGTATTTTTCGTTTGCAATTAATGAAATAATATGTTGTTTCAACCTCGGTGTGTTTTGGTGCACTAAAGTAATGGCAAATGTTTTTTTCTCCAGGATATACTAGCCAGGGAGGCTCTCCCCCCCTCTACTGTATTGGCTGCACAAATTTCCTGCAGTATTTATATATTCCACCTTCTCTGTCCTGAGATACGAATTACCCACGGAATTTTTGTGTTCACTTTAAGGTCTTTTCTCAGAGTTACTGTTGCTGTTATTTACCTTAAGTGCCCATAATACTTAGTGTGAACACTTATAAGTGGCCATAACTTATGGAAATTATGTTCTTGCCGTGGCCATTTTTATACGGTCTTGTAAGACACACACACACACACACACACACACACACACACACACACACACACCACACACACACACACACACACACCACACACACACAACCACACACACACACACACACACACACACACACACACACACACACACACACACACCTGTGCTGAGGCCTTTGTAAGTGAATCATCTGGTCTTAAGAAGATCTTTGTAGTCATCACCTTGAGTTATGTCTCGCTGCCAGTAAGAACCTTTGAGCCAGACGAGCCCCTGGCAGTTTAATCAGGAGCCACAGTGAATCAGCTCGCGTTCAGGGATAAGTCCATTAATAAGCGTCACTACACCAGACTGGTGACTGTGAGAGGCAACACGTAGCTTAACAACACTTGTGTTACTCCATAAAGCTGAAACTTGGCCTCCTGACACACAGGTGAGATGACGGGTGTGGTGGTGAGGAGGGCAGGGAGGTCTGTACAGTACCGTGACTCGGACCTACGTCATGCTCACCGTCACCTCCAGGCGTCACAACACAGGTGAAGTTCACGGCTTACACACTACTACTGTACAGATACTGCCGTCTTGTGTACGTGTCTCCGCCATCCGGGTGTGACGGTAGACCTTAATAGAATCTCTGCTTTTTGCTCTACTGAAATGCTGCCATAAACAATATGGTGGTCCTCCAATATGGTGGTTATCAATTATGGTGGTTCTCTGTTATGGTGGTTCTCTGTTATGGTGGTTCTCTGTTATAGTGGTTCTCTGTTATGGTGGTTCTCTGTTATGGTGGTTCTCTGTTATGGTGGTTCTCTGTTATGGTGGTTCTGAACCCAACAATATGATCGTCCTCGACCATCAACAATGAGGCAAATCTTTCATATAGCCAGGACAAGTCGGTATTTCTCACAGAGGAAAATTAAATACAAATTTTTTGCCTAAGTGACTAAGGGAAGCATTTTTAACAAGTAACTTTAATATGACATCGTGCCCACTTTGTACCAATTAATGTTTAAATTAAAATCACAGAATACTTTTATTTTTTACTGTGAATGCAATAGAATTATTAAGTTAGTGACGGTATTTGGATATAATTTTGACCGAACCGTCGCCTGGGTATCTGACAGTATATTACAGACAAAATCTCTCTTTTAAATTGAAGTATGATGTAAATAATGGTTTTGTGTAGCGTTTATCTTGTTGATGGCTTTTGGCTTAATTATACATGATTGTTTTTTAGTTATAGTATTTTATTATTATTATTATTATTATTATTATTATTATTTTATTATTATGGGAGAAGCCGTAGAGGTGTATGTGTGTGTGTGTGTGTGTGTGTGTGTGTGTGTGTGTGTGTGTGTGTGAAAGTAAAGTGTCTGGAGGTGCCTTACTGTACAGCTGTCCTCACTCAACCTACACACTTGCTCACTCGTGTTGACTTTACAGGAAACATTTACTCTATTACTCTGTCTCCTTACTGCTAGATACCAAGAATGTTAACCCCTTGAGGACGACAGTTTAGCACCTTGAGAATTATTGCTTAAATTATCATTTTTAACGGATTGTATTTATAACCCTCAGCTATTACATGAAAGCCCTGATTTTTTCGGGACTTTGTAAAATCACAATTTTTAGGACATCTTGTTACACGAATTCCCTAACTGCATATCAGCGAATGTGTGTGTAATATATCTAACAGGATCAACACAAATGTTTATGATTATATTAGATTAGGGTAACTGACGGTCCCAGTGATCATACGTAAGACATTCCTAGTTATACAGTTTCCTGTAACAGAAACACGCTCCGTCTCTCTCGCTTTCCATCCCTCAACTCCATTACAAACTTGGCAAATTTGCATGTTCCCGTGTTGATTGTTCCTCCCACACAGACAGTGACGCCACGACACAACCTCCACCATACTACGAGCGTCGCCCAACTGTTGTTGACACAACCTCCACCACACTACGAGCGTCGCCCAACTGTTGTTGACACAACCTCCACCACACTACGAGCGTCGCCCAACTGTTGTTGACACAACCTCCACCACACTACGAGCGTCGCCCAACTGTTGTTGACACAACCTCCACCACACTACGAGCGTCGCCCAACTGTTGTTGACACAACCTCCACCACACTACGAGCGTCGCCCAACTGTTGTTGACACAACCTCCACCACACTACGAGCGTCGCCCAACTGTTGTTGACACAACCTCCACCACACTACGAGCGTCGCCCAACTGTTGTTGACACAACCTCCACCACACTACGAGCGTCGCCCAACTGTTGTTGACACAACCTCCACCCCACTACGAGCGTCGCCCAACTGTTGTTGACACAACCTCCACCACACTACGAGCGTCGCCCAACTGTTGTTGACACAACCTCCACCACACTACGAGCGTCGCCCAACTGTTGTTGACACAACCTCCACCACACTACGAGCGTCGCCCAACTGTTGTTGACACAACCTCCACCACACCACGAGCGTCGCCCAACTGTTGTTGACACAACCTCCACCACACCACGAGCGTCGCCCAACTGTTGTTGACACAACCTCCACCACACCACGAGCGTCGCCCAACTGTTGTTGACACAACCTCCACCACACTACGAGCGTCGCCCAACTGTTGTTGACACAACCTCCACCACACCACGAGCGTCGCCCAACTGTTGTTGACACAACCTCCACCACACCACGAGCGTCGCCCAACTGTTGTTGACACAACCTCCACCACACCACGAGCGTCGCCCAACTGTTGTTGACACAACCTCCACCACACCACGAGCGTCGCCCAACTGTTGTTGACACAACCTCCACCACACTACGAGCGTCGCCCAACTGTTGTTGACACAACCTCCACCACACTACGAGCGTCGCCCAACTGTTGTTGACACAACCTCCACGTTTCTCTCCCCTTTCTCCCTGTACCTGTACACTCTCTCTCTTTCTCCTCCCGCCTTGTGCTCCTGACTCTCACTTCCTTAGTGTGTATATGTCTTGTGTTAAAGTTTCTTCTTTAAAGCTCCATCATTGTTTACGTGTCATTATACACTTCAGGAGTGTCTCGCTCACATACTTCCGTTCGCTGTTAGTAATATTCTACTCGTCTCTTTTCCCGAATAAACCCTGACGGGAAACACGCCTACAGTATAAATTAACTCTTCAGCTTAATCCTTCCTGTAAATATATCATTATATTTTCCAGTGTCATTATTTATATTGAAGTTTTCAACTATAAGTCAGCTTACGACGATTATCTCTCTGAACACTGTAAAATAATTGTGTTGGTCGTCAGCAGTTGTTTTCCCCGTCCAGAGGTAAACGCCACCAGCACACGACACCAGTACACGCCACTAGTACACGACACTAGCACACGACACCAGTACACGCCACCAGTACACGCCACTAGTCCACGCCACCAGTATACGACACCAGTACATGCCACCAGCTCACGCCACCAGTACACGATACCAGTACACGCCACCAGTAGACGACACCAGTGCACGCCACCAGTACACGACACCAGTGCACGCCACCAGTACACGACACCAGTGCACGCCACCAGTACACGACACCAGTACACGCCACCAATACACGCCACCAGTACACGCCACTAGCACACGACATCAGTACACGCCACCAGTATACGACACCAGTACACGCCACTAGCACACGACATCAGTACACGCCACCAGTATACGACACCAGTACACGCCACTCGCACACGACATCAGTACACGCCACCAGTATACGACACCAGTACACGCCACTAGCACACGACATCAGTACACGCCACCAGTATACGGCACCAGTACACGCCACTCGCACACGACATCAGTACACGCCACCAGTATACGACACCAGTACACGCCACTCGCACACGACATCAGTACACGCCACCAGTACACGACACCAGTACACGCCACTAGCACACGACATCAGTACACATTTTTTAATTTTTAAGTCTTTTGATTTCTTCTTCTATTTCTAATAACTGAAATTGTTGGTGACTCATAATATTTACTTTGTGTTTTGTTCCCGTTCATCTCCTTGTTTCATCCTCCCCCTCTTTGTTTATTACATTCTCTTTCTCTTCCTTCTCGTTTTCCCTTGCCCCTTGCTTGCTTGCCCACTCCCCTCTCCAAGCTGCCTCCCTCTTCACTTCCTCCTCCACATCTCCGTTACAGGTCACTCAAAATTCCACGTCTTCCTCCTTGACAATACTTGACATCGCCGTGTGTGTGTGTGTGTGTGTGTGTGTGTGTGTGTGTGTGTGTGTGAGATAGGATACTATGCGGGAGTATAGAGCAGAATGTTGACAGGGGCCCGCTCTACGTGTCACGGCTGCCTTGCGAACCTCCCTCGTACCTACAAACAAGCCTTGATAACAGAACAAAGAAAACGGAGGAGCTAACACAGAGGCCGCCACGAAGCTCAGACCATCACCAGATACGCCGAACAGGACAAGAAAGAGCGGACGGCGAGATGGTATTTGATATTTTCTCAGTAAATACAAAACATCCGAATTGCTGAGCGCTGCTGTTAAGAGCCTCACCTTTGACTCACTCCATTAGATCACATCCACAAAAAAAAACACCAGCGAGGATGTTGATAAAAATTGTAAACTGTTGGTTCAGAGAAGCGTGGTGAGACAGGACTGTGGGATCAGTTTATCGTCAACAAGATGAAAGACTTACCTCGTCTCTAGAGGGCTGGAGGCGGCCCAGACTTGTGTCTCCTTCCTGCCAGCGTGACCCACTCAAACCGCTAGACTACCGCCATTCACCATCAGCAGATTACCAGACTACCAACATTCACCATCAGCAGACTTCCGCCATTCACCATCAGCACATTACCAGACTACCAACATTCACCATCAACAGACTTCCGCCATTCACCATCAGCACATTACCAGACTACCAACATTCACCATCAACAGACTTCCGCCATTCACCATCAGCAGGCTACCAGACAAACCACCATTCACCATTAGCAGACTACCAGAATACCGCCATTCACCATCAGCAGACTACCAGACTACCAACATTCACCATCAACAGACTTCCGCCATTCACCATCAGCAGGCTACCAGACAAATCACCATTCACCATCAACAGACTACCGGACAACCACCATTCACCATCAGTAGACTACCATCAGAAGATACACCAGTAACCACTCCATTATGTAACAGATATACCAGTAACAATTCTCCATTATGTAACAGATATACCAGTAACAATTTTCCATTATGTAACAGATATACCAGTAACAACCCCGCTATGTAACAGATATACCAGTAACAACCCCGCTATGTAACAGATATACCAGTAACAACCCCGCTATGTAACAGATATGCGAGTAACAAGTCTCTGCTATGTAACATATACCAGTAATCTTTGTTAGGTCATAAAAATAGGTAACAGTCTCCCTGGTATATCTGTGGGCCGTGTCCAGTGTGGAAATATTTGAGGAAGAATGCAATAAACTGGTGTCGGAGCTCGGGCGAACCTCAAGTATTTTTGTGATTGAGTTGGTCAAAGTTTGTGAACCTGATACGTGATATTATAGATAAGAAGAAGAAAAAAAGATAATTTGGCTATATACTTTGAGTTGAGGGATAATGAGAAAAATATAATTGGATAAAAAGAAATGGAAAATATGATACTTTGGTTATATACTTTGAGATAAATGGATAATATAAATACTTTGGATATGTACTTTAAGATGAGGGATAATGAGAATAATTTGGCTTCATACTTTGAGTTGAAGGGATGTATAGAAAATAGTTTGGCTATGTACTTTGAAATGAGTGATATTATAAATACTTTGGATATATACTTTGAGATATGAGAGATATTAATTAATGAAATATAAAGTAAGAAACATAGATGCATTGGATAAATAGTGTGAGAAATATTATACATTTAAAAAAAAGCTATCAACTCCTGTTTACTTAATACTGTATTCACTTTTCGTTAATCTGTGGTAAGTTGGTGTTTACTTCGTGTTAAGCTGGTGTTTATCTGGTACTAAGCTGGTTTTTACCCTGTGCTAAGCTGGTCTTTTTCGGGTATTAAGCTGGTATTTACTTTGCGTTAAATTTGTCGTTATTTAGTATTAACCTCGCAGTAAGCTGGTCTTTGTCTGGTATTAAGCTGGTTTTTACCTCAAGCTATGCTCATGTTTATCTGGTGTTAAGCTGGCATTTACTTCGCGCTAAGATGGTGTTTATCTGGTGGTAAGCTGACCTTTGCCTCGCATTGAGTTGGCAATTAGCTGATGTTACCTAAGGTTTACCTCGTATTAAGCTGTTGTTTACCTGGTGTTAAGACCAAACTTGTGTAAGTAACTTGTGATTAGTGGCGGTGGTAGCGCTGCTTCCTGTAACTGACACATTACCCTCAACTACGATTATAAAGACGACTTTGATGAAACTATGACGAATAAATTAGTACAATATATAACGATTTGTAAATAAACTGGTAAAAACTACGACCTATTAGAATACATTTTTCCCATCTACACTGTACGTACCAAAACGTAGACCACCAATAACTACTACTTATTAATATAAACTATTGCTTATTATTACACTTTTTAACTATTGACATTCCACAACCTATACTATCATCTGTTTCGTTTCCTTGTACAAACTATCGTGACCTCTGACCTCCGACACACACAATATAAAGTATCCTAATTATTAAGAACTATGGTGACCACTGACCTTTGACACTGAGTGTGATGACGTAGAGCATGAAGCTGAATCTCCTGAGCGAGGTCACGCGGGTCATCTCGTCCTCACTTGGACTTGGGGTTGTTTGCTGGTGTTATACTGAAGGCGACTCACACGTCTTGGACTTAAAATGAGTCACAGATTTCGAATTTACGGTGACTCACATGTATTGGACTTAAGGTGGACCCGGTCCTATGCTTTGAACTTAAGGTGACTCATGTGCTTTGGCCTTATTAGTGAGTCATACGCCTCAGACTTGACCTGAGCTGTAGCTCTCGGACTTTGGGCAGGTCAGCATCGATTCATGGGCCATCTGGGGTAGGTCATACGTCTTTGGACTTGAAATAAATCCCATGTGACGGACTCGGCAGTACACCATGAGAGTCGCCCTTCTCGCAGGTCACACACCAACACCCCGCGAGTGACAAGGCCTTTCAATAACTAACTAACTTCATATTTTTTCCCCAATTTTGTCTATGTTTTCTGGATATTAGCTATAGACAACGGTGAAGTGGTAACAACTGGTGGTGGGTTACTGTCATTCTCTCGGTCGTGTTGTGTGTTAGTGTGTTGTTGTGGTAGAGGGAATTATAACTCTTGGATTGTTCACTTCTTCGTTTTTCTTCGTCATTGAGGTATAAGTTCAACTTGATCACCCATTTTATAAACAACTTCAACAGTCTCAAGTTCAGTTAGTTTTCAATAATAACTTGTGGTGTTCTGTAGTTTTGTATTACGTTAAACTTTTTAAAGTCACTTAACTGTTCAGGTGTTTGGAGAAAGTTAACAATTTTCACTGATTAGTTTAAATTTTGGTACAGACATAACATTGTGTAGTCGCTTATGTCCTTCTGTGTTGTAGGAGAGGTTCTGGTTCCCGTAGCGTCACCAACACCTGAAATAAGAAAAAAACAATTTAGAATGTGGCAACAATATGTTTCTTATTCAGTCAAAATATAACTCAATATCAACAGTACCGAGAAATATTTACGGCCAAGACGAAGTAAAACTTATTTAATAACAATTGACCGTCGTGTGTGGAAGGCCAACATGTGAGAGTTTTGTTGTTGTGTTGTTTATGACGTTGTCTTGATACCTGATGTGTTTCGCTCGTGTAAGTCACATAAAACAAACTTCCTTTCAGTTTCAATGGCGTTTAATAAAATATTCCTCAGGCATTTTACTGAGATAGTCTCCGCCTTCCACCTGCTCAAGATAACTTTGTTGATGGTTATTCTTACGAGTTATTGATCCCCTGGAAGCCACAACCTCCCACATCACATGCACTAAGCTGTTGTTTCTGCTTATTTACACGACGTTGTTGAGTTCTTGGCCAGCCTGAACCTCTCCCTAACAGCTGACTTTAAGGCCTCTTTGTGCCCAGGCAGCAGTTTCCCTCAACCTTACCATAAATCACAAGAACTCGAATGAATTTATTTATGCTTTCTTAGTTTGATATAAGATAACTCATTTTATACAAGTAGACAAAAAAAAAATATAATATAAATGGTATAGGAACCCAAAAATCTGCTGAAAAATGGTTTAGACAACATCAAGGACAACCTCTTGGGTAACTCTCATCACGGGGAATTTAATCTCACTGCCACACCCGGGCCTTCAAAGCCATTGTTTACACACCCACATAATCAACCACTGAACTCAAAGACTTCTATTTATCCCTCCGACTTCTACTACTATTTCGTCCTCACTTTTGTGTCTAAGAGGGAGAATGGGAGGGGTGTTGCCTGCTCTTAAGTCATAGTAAAGAGAGAGTGTAGATAGATAGATAGATAGATAGATAGATAGATAGATATAATGTGTGTGTGAGAGAGATGATGATGTGAGAGAGAGAGAGAGAGAGACCTCTGCACATGTGGTATACACAGACTGAAGAAACGATAACTACATAGAAGAATATATTAGTAATATTACCCATTAAAGGAACAATCAAACCGAAGTCAAAATATATCAGACAATTTTTTATATTAAGTTTGTCAGAAAAAAAAATTGGAAGAGTTTGGACGTAATAAAAGTAGAACTCTTCAGCTCCCTTCTTTGAGGACGCCAAATCACGTCAGCTAAGTCATTTTCCGCTCCAAAAGAGACATTACAAGTTTCCTGCAATCAAGACCACAAAATTGTAATCAGAATCTAGGTTTAATATCCTTCTCCTAGACAGAGAAACCAGGGAGAACTACCTCATGTGAAAGTATAAGGTGGTTGTCCCTGATTGTTTGTTGTTGTAGACCACACGAGTGAGGCTGGACGGACACACACACACACACACACACACACACACACACACACACACGCACGCAACACTTGTTATTATTATTTTATACATGAAGAACAAGAGGTGCAGACAGCTACCCTCTCACACACAAGAGTTACAGGCTGCCACCCGCCCACATACTCAAGGGTTACAGGCAGCCACCCGTCCACATATAATAGTTACAAACAGCCACCCGTCCACTCACAGGAGTTACAGGTAGCCACCCACCCACACACAAGAGTTGCAGGCATCCACCCGCCCACACACACACACACACACACACACACCAGCTGAGTGTGGTAAGTGTAGCAATAACATAAACATAAAATCGATTGTTAAAATCTGAGGACTGTTTGTTGTATGTTGACACTAATACTGAACTATTGTAAGTCGTGGGTGAGTGACACACACACACACACACACACACACACACACACACACACACACACACACACACACACAGTACCTGGCCACAGATCAACCAACATGCATTATTGTGTTGGAGATGTCACAGCCACTTCAGCTCTACTTCACAGTCCTTGACCCTCTTCCACGCTTCCAATATGGCGTCTCCTTGTATCTGTGATCTGTTCTCTGACACCTAGACCAGACCTCTCATGGCCGTGTCAGTTATAGCAGATGGTGCCACACTGACACACTTAGACCAACGGTGTCATGGCTGTGTCAGTAACAGATAGCGTCCATCTGTGCCAACTCTGATTGATCTCACGCCACCAGCAGCATCATACAACACTACAGGAAGGACTGATGAGGGTGTTGCAGGCCCTTGTTCCTGGCAGCTGTAATTTGCATACTGTGGGCTGCAGGCTTCTTGAAGGAGAGATATTGCCTTAAGCTAAATACTCAACTGACTTTAAATACTTTTGTGATAGTTAATGTTCAACGTGTATTATTCTTTTGCATCCTGAATCCATTATAATACACTAACACAAATTATAGCAGCTTCACCGTCTTCTAATTTCTCCTGTTTCTTGTTAGACTTTCTCAGGTGGAGTTATTTAACAGGGCGGTAGAAGCCTTTACCTGTTGTTAATTTATGTGTATTATTTGTGGTTTGGTAGGAGGAGGACTTCTCAACACAGTTACCGTGCCTCTTGTGTACAACCCTCGGATCAACCTGAAGATCAGCCCGCCCCCAGCTTGTCTTACCTGATGATTAAATACCCTACCGGTGCCTGGGGGAGGTTAGATTGGCAGTAACCCTTCTCTCGTACGTCCTCTTTAATGAAAACAACGGTGTCCGCAAACAATACCGGCTAGACGGGAGCCTTTTTAACCTATGGCGCCTCCAAGCCCACACTAGACCACAAGTTTAGCTGATCTTTGAACTCTTCTATGCTGACGACTGTGCCCTTGTATCACACAGCACGGTGACTATGCAACGCGCCTATGACACCATCTCGGGCATTTATAAAACCTTAAGCCTCAAAGTTAACACCAGGAAGACAAAAGTGCTTTTACAGTTGTCCCCCCCCCCCTCCCTCTAATGTGTGAGGAAGAGGGAGAGGTGTGAGGAAGAGGTGTGAGGAAGAGGGAGAGGTGTGAGGAAGAGGGAGAGGTGTGAGGAAGAGGGGAGGTGTGAGGGAGAGGTGTGAGGAAGGAGGGGGTGTGAGGGAGGGAAGATAAGTGTAAGGAAGGGAGATTCTACAAAATGGATGATCACCATAACCACAATCTCTAACCACTATCACCGCTATATATCACCACTATCACCACCATCACCGCTATCTATCACCACTATCAATACCACTACTATCACCACAATTACCACTATCACCACCACCATTACCACTATATATCACTACCTTCATCACCACTATCACCTCCATTATCACTATCACCATTGTCGTCACCACTATTACCATTATCTACCACTATCACCACCATCACCACCATCACCACCACTACCATCACCACCACCACCATCACCACCTACCATCACCACCACGATCACCACCATCATCACCACCTACCACCACTATCACCACCATCACCACCACTATCACCACTATCACCACCATCACCACCTACCATCACCACCACGATCACCACCACCACCATCACCACCTACCATCACCACCACGATCACCACGCCTCAGATCACAGCCTCACTCTCTCTCTCTCTTCCTATACAAATATTTTTCTCCCCCAGAATTACTCTCTCCACTTGCCTTGTGTTGTGATGCTGTGAGCGGCTGAAGAGTCTTACTGTGTTGATTATCTCCTCCTTAGTTAATTAGTGTACCTGAGCAGCGTCCCGTGATCACAACAGCGTACCTGAGACGTCTTAATAATTTATTACAGTATACGGTGGCTGTGTGATCTCTCTCTTGTTTCGTCCACCCGTTCTTATGCACGTACAGTAGACACACATACATACATACATACATACATACAGTACATACATACATGCATACAGTACATACATACATACATACATACATACATGCAGCAGCTTCTTTCGACTAATCTACGTTACAAACACATACACAACCATTATGTAGTCACGTAATTGTAGCTTATAAATTTCTCTTGGAACTCCGAGTAATTTGCCGATTTTTGTGGAGTCGCATAACCAGGTGTTGCGTTTGATCATTCATAAGTAGTGAAGGTACATGTGACGCCAATTAATTCTGTAAAGTGCAGCTAAATGACGGGCGGGGATAATATATGTTTACGTATTCTTTTATTTTTCTAGTCAGTATGTAAATTAAATATTCCAATCGTTATATTTTTATTGATTTTTTTTTTAAATAATAACCAAAACGGGAAATTTTCAGTTGACAAGTAAAAGCGACAGAAACAAATATTCAGTTCACAGATGAGGCAAGACAATACAGTATTTTTGTGTTGATTGAGTGAATGGATAATTTCCTCAGAGAGTTGTGGGTGTATCGTGAAAATAAAATCCCTGGCAGGTTAACACGACTGGAGGCTGACCATGAACGCTTGTTGTCGTCCCCAGTATTCCTTCACAAATATCAACACTCACTCGGCTCTGACATTTACACTGGGGAATATATACTCGTATTTATTATTGTGTATGTGTGTATTTGTATTATGTGTGCGTGTTTCTATGCGTACATGAGTTTGTTTTATCATGGATGTGCGTGTAAGTGTGAGTGTGTATTCGTGTGCTTGTGCTTGTGAGAGATTCAGTATGAACCATAACAGTACACAGCAAAAGTTGGGACAAAAATGAGTTGCTTACGATCACTCTACTGTACATAGTGTAAAGTTAGGCTCCGTAATCCTTACCTCTGGCCCCGACAACACGACATGGGTCATAATGGAGTAATTTCACACCTCCAGTACTAAGCCAGCCTTGGTAACCTACAACACCTCCACTCTTATTTCAACTTGGTATATTTATCTTTAGTATTATGTTCTGGGTGTCTGCTGCTGCTACTCCGCTGTTAATATTTTGCTGTGTATGTTAATTGTGGGAGTTCTGGTAATTAATATATTCCATGTTTAAGCGTTCATATTTAACTTTTATTTAATGTATGTATGTATGTATGTATGTATGTATGTATGTATGTATGTAGCCAATGCTAAAACTGATTTTGTGTTATTTACAGTTTTTAATATGGATGTTATTGTATTTTATATTATGTATTTTTAGGTGATGATGATGATGATGATGATGATGATGATGATGATGATGATGATGATGACAACGATGATGATGATGATGATGATCTGATGATGATGATAAGAGATAATTCTCAAAATATCACCAATTAAGTGAGGTTCGCTTTACGTATACTGATGCTGTTATTCTTCCTGGACGTGTATGACTCTTTCCCCCTAGAGAGTCAGTCGCATCAGATAACAACTAAAACTAAAACAAAATTATATCTGTTATGTAAAACTGGTAAAAGCAAGATGAATAATAGAAGACTTTTATAATGAACACTACGGAGAAATTGTAAATAATAAACTAGAAATGTATAAATGAAATATGAAAACAAGTGAGAGGTGAAATACCATGTAAGGGTCTGTGATAGTAAGAGGGTTAAGGAGAGAGAGAGAGAGAGAGAGAGAGAGAGAAGAACTGGGTGAACAACCTTTTAACAAACACGAAAATAATGACACAGGTGAAGAAGAAGAAGGTTAGGTTAGGTTGGGTTAGGTTGGGTTGGGTTGGGTTGGGTTAGGTTAGGTTGGGTTAGGTTGGGTTAGAGTTGATTACGTTAATCTATAGCGTTAAGGTGATAAATCTTCAGGTGAAATTAGCTGGGGTGTCTAATACTCAGGTGATGGTACTTATTAAATCATTATAACTGAATGGTTATTTATACCTGCCTGGTACCTGTTGTTTATGAATGAATTATTACACTAATTACTAATTGTGTCGTAATGCCTGGTCGGGATTTTCCACTCTCAGTTAATCATACGTTATACAGCCTGAACAATTTTGGTAATTAAGGTTTACTGTTTCATTTAGCTATAGTTTGCTTTGAAAAAATAATATTGTAAGGTTCATTTCACGTAGGTTATGTTAAATAGATCATTATATTATAACTGTTAACCGTAGCTGTGACTGAACTACGTCTGTGAGTGATATATTTCTTTGTGACTTATAACAGTTTACGTTTAGTGATGTATGTATGTATGCATGTATGTGCTCGGGTTCGATCCCCGGGCAGGGTGAAACTATGGTCAAGTTTCTTTACGTCATTTGCCTCTGTACACCCAACAGTAATTGGGAACCTGGATGTTAATCGATTTGCGGATCGTATTCCGGGGTAATGGTTAGCCAGTGCAGTTGGCGAGTTGTCCGGTCTTATCGGACTATTCCTTGACACTGGCTCATGCAGCTCGTTAACTTAGGGTGTGGTTGTTGTGTTGGCGACAGCTTCTACACCTTAAACAAATTCACGCCTACGTGGCCCTTGGGCTGGACATCCTCGTTACACGAGCGGCAACCATTATGTATGTATGTATGTATGTATGTATGTATACGTCAGTGGCTCAAAGCTTGCGTTGAGTGGCGCCTAATACAACTAGGGATTCAATAACTACCGTGATCTGCGACTCTGACATGGACTGTCTACCATTACTCGGCTGCCTCCCTGCCCACCATCACTCGCCTGCCTCACTGTACCATTACTCGCCTGCCTCCCTGCCCACCATCACTCGCCTGCCTCACTATACCATTACTCGCCTGCCTCCCTGCCCACCATCACTCACCTGCCTCACTATACCATTACTCGCCTGCCTCCCTGCCCACCATCACTCGCCTGCCTCACTATACCATTACTCGTCTGCCTCCCTGCCCACCATCACTCGCCTGCCTCACTATACCATTACTCGCCTGCCTAATTCACCATTAGTCGCCTGCCTCACTGCACCATTACTCGCCTGCCTAATTCACCATGACTCGCCTGCTTCTCGGCCCACCATTACTCGCCTGCCTTTGCCCACCATTACTCGCCTATTTCTCTGCCCACCATTACTCGTCTGCCTCCCTGCCCACCATCACTCGCCTGCCTCTGCCCACCATTACTCGCCTTCCTCTGTCCACCATTACTCGCCTGCCTCCCTGCCCACCTTCACTCGCCTGCCTCTGCCCACCATTACTCGCCTGCCTCTGCCCACCATCATTCGCCTGCCTCCCTCCCCATCATCACTCGCCTTCCCCACTATACCATTACTTGTCTGCCTCCCTGCCCACCATTACTCGCCTGCCTCTCTGCCCACCATCACTCACTCGCCTCTCAGCTCGCCGGACTATAACTTGCAGTATTTCAAAAGCAATTTCAACAGAACCGTAACAAACACTCGGATTCAATAACCCTTTTAATACAGTGTCTCCTATTTCTTCATCGTTTTTTGGTCAGCCCTTTCCAGACCCGAGTATTTGAATGGGAGAGTTACTAACCCTTTACCTCGTTGGGTTATGTGCAGTCAGGTATCTTGATTATTATGATTTGATTATTATTTTTTCCGGTATTATTATTATTATTATTATTATTTTTTTCCGGTATTATTATTATTATTATTATTATTATTATTATTATTATTATTATTATTATCCCGTATATATTCTCACGTCACTCGCTCACTGTTCAGATGGGACACCTGCGCTCCAGCTCTCAAGAGGAAAGGAAAACCCACTTAACAAATATTGACTCTGGAAAGTTATCTCAACACTGCTGGAATTGTGAGAGTAAGGCAAATATTACTATCTATTTGTTTATATCTTTCTTTCTTTCTTTCTTTCTTTCTCACTGTACTTTTTTAGATTTTTGAGGAAATTATTACAATTCAAAATACGATGGAAATTAGAAGGTAGACGTAATAATGTTTTTATTAAGTAAATATTTTGTTAATTTCTTCGGTATTTTTTCCTATTTACATATTTTTATATTTATTTTTCATTTTACTTAATATTTATTATGATTTATTTTCTTCGTGTCATCTGTTTATGCTGTCTGTATCTTTTATTCTGTATTTGTTCATTTCCTGTATTTGTTATCGGGTTAGAGAGGTAATAATAATAATAATACTTCTTATAACAAAGTGTATGTAACCTTATTTGTCACTACCACCATTACCACCACTATCACCACTAGCACTACCAACACTACAACTACCAACACCACTACTACTACCACCGCCACCACCACTATTACCAGCTCAATGCCATCACCACTACTACTACTACTACTACTACCACTACTACCAGCACTTTCATCAGTAACACCACTACCACTACCTCCATCACCACTAACACCATCACTACCACCACCGCTACACTCCATCTACACCACTACTAGTCTATTGCCACCACTACCATCACCACCACCACTACCACCACCATCACTACCACCACCACCACCACCACCACCACCACCACCTATACCACCACCACCACCACCACCACCATGACCGCCACCACCACCACTACTACCACTGCCACCACCACCACCACCATGACCGCCACCACCACCACCACCATGACCGACACCACCACCACCACCACCATGACCGCCAATACCACCACTACACGCCACCTCACACTGCAGAGAAATCCCTTTAGTCGTGAAATATCGAGGACCTCTCTCGGTTAGTTTATATCGTACGTACACTGTGAAGGCTTCTCTGACGCACACACACACACACACACACACACACACACACACACGTACACGTCCCCCCACAAACAACCTCACTGTAATGTAGATAACGGTCACTATGACATAAACGCACATATAAACACACACACACACACACACACTGTACATACTTAATCACCACGTAACTCCAGCTGGTGTACAAGGTGAGGTCAATAGTACTGTACATCGTGTTCCCTGACTGCGACGTTTATCCATTTATGTGGTGTTTAATGCACTTGGGGGGGGGAATAATGAACTATGTTGCACTGCGGTAGATATTGTTAAAACTAGCATTTGTTCTTGTAGGAGTTCCCTGTCTAACACTTATACTTTTATACTTATACTGTTATACTTATACTTTTACTTATAAATGATTGGTATATGCCATTTACGTTTCTATTTTTTAATTAACATAAACCTCAAGGAGATATTAGACATGTACGCCATTGTTAGGCCTAGTCACCAAGGCGAGAAGGTGAAGATATATATAAAACAGGAAGATATAAGTTGATGTAAGTTATATGATATAGGAGAAGCAGTATGAGGTATAAAGAGTTCCATAGTCCGGGGTATAGATAAGTTTTGGAGGTTAGGTTAGGTTAGATTAGGTTAGGTTATGTTATAGGTTAAGTTCAGTTAGGTTAGGTTAGGTTAGGACCCTCCCAGATCTTCTACCTGTCATCAGCCAACTGGGAAAATTATTCACCTAGTTGGATATGTTGCAGTGATATGTTTCGTTCAAGGTTACACTAGTATATATATATATATATTAGCCACATGAAAAGTTTAAACCATTGTTCTCAAAGGGTTAAGTCTTAAACCACCGTCGTTAAAAGTTTATACCATCATAATCAAAGGTTTAATCCATCGTTATTAAAGGATTAAAACCGTTTGTCTATTCGTTATCTCTGTCTTTATCTATCTATCCTTTTATATGTTTATGTGTTTGTCTACTTGGTTATCCATCGTCTTTTTCCACATATTTATCTCACAATTATCTATCTATCTTTCTTTCTTTCTTTCTTTCTTTCTTTCGTATTTTCTTTCTCTTTCTTTTTTCTTCCTTTCTTTCTTTCTTTCTTTCTTACCAAAACAATGTAATAATAAACGCACTTATCATCAGTTAAAGGAAAATAAAATACCTGAACTCTCTTAAAAAAAGATTAATTAAACGAAGGCTCAGGTAAACATCAACGCATACTTACCTTTGGATTAGTGATGTATGACTTACTGTAACACGAACATCGAGTTGCAATTACCAGCCTGAGTCAGCGTCTTGGTATTGAGCTGTACCAAGAGCTCTTTGTTATGATTTTCGAGTGAGTAGGTTTAAGGGGGTTAGGTTAGGTTAAGTTAGTTACGTGAGGTTAAAGTACGTTTGGTTAGGTTAAGTTAGTTACGTGAGGTTAAAGTACGTTAGGTTAGGTTTGGTTAGGTTAGGTTAGGAGGTAGAAGTTAATTCGGTACTGTATTCTATGGTCCATTAGTGAGCTATAATCGTCTTGTTTACACACACACACACATACACACACACACACACACACACACACACACACACACACACACACACACACACACACACACAAAGTTCCAAAAAACTTATAATATCAACTCTAAACGTTAAAATGATCCTTCTAAATTTTTGCTAAAAACTTTGGTACAAGTTTTTTTCCGTTTTAGTTTTTATCTGCGAAACTTGGAGAGTTAAATCACCTACAAATGTGATGTTGTTTAGATAAGGAAGAAACCGGAACGCAAGGTCAAGATTTATGTCCATATTTCAAGACGTCTAAGCACACACACACACACACACACACACACACACACACACACACACACACACACACACACACACACACACACACACCACTATCTCAAACATAACACACTGTAGGGGGATGAATGGACCTTTGACATGACCTAACTTGCCATGAATAAGTAGATTTACAGTTATGGCAGTAGATAAAAGTAGTTGTAGTAACAAGTTTAAAATTTACTTTGTAGTACATAGTTCTTGTAGTAGTAAGTAAAAAGAATTGGGTAGAAAGTTTGAGTTTTCATGGTAGTAAATTTAACAGTTTTCATGGCAGCAAATTTAACAGTTTTCATGGCAGACAAATATGCCGTTTTCATGGTAGCAACTCCGTATTATGGTATGTTCTCAAGATATATATTTAGTTTACACATTTTTGTTTACGTTTCATATTTCCCTAAAACAAATCGTTCTTCATTGTGTGTATGAAATTTATAGTTTATAAATTTCAGGGTAGAAAAAATAAATCTGAGCATTCATGTTAAGTCCTGACGATATGTAAAAAAAAATAAATTATATTTTTTATAGCTGGAAATAAATGGTGTCTGAGGATACTCTTATGATAAAATCGCTTATAATTTAATCTCTTCAACTGGGTATTCTTTTTCAATCACCTTGTACAATGATCCTAATAATTAGACTATTGAGAGATAATTAATTATTTTTCTTGAAGGCATTTTGACTTAGAAATAAATTAAGGCTTATGACTTGGTCTTAGATTTTTAAGTATATTAGAAATTGGTAGGAAATTATTTTCAATTACATTTCTTGCTGATCATTAGCAGATTAATTTAAAGAACTATGATAGAATATTTTTTCCTGAATATACTGAAAGAAGACAAGGAAACATTTCAATATAAATATTTAGTTAGATATTTGAGTTTAATATTAGCACTAAGGTATTATGATCTCAAATAGCCTGAAGTGTAAAAAAGCAAAAAATCTCTCACTAAACCGCTCTGCTAGCTGGCTGTCTGGCCTGAGAATGTTAAACAGTTATAGGATATTATTCTACCTGGGGTTAAGTCTTCTAATCTCTTACCTGAGCCATGACTTGTACTCAGGTGGGCATTGTATGATATTATGGAGTAGGTGTGTGTGTGTGTACCTCTCTCTGGTCTAGGTAGATAGGTAGGTAGGTAGGTAGATTGGTATTCTAAATAGGGAGGTGGGTTGGTAGGTAGGTATGGTAAGTAGATAGATAGGTAGGTAGTTATGTTAGGGAGGTAGATAGGTAGATAGGCATGTTAGGAACATAACATAAGAACATAGTAATGGAGGAAACTGCAGCGGGCCTCTTGGCCCTTACTGGGCAGTCACGTTAACACCCAACCCCTATCGCTCACATATCCAACCACCCTATGTTTGAAGCTATTCAGCGTATACGAGTTAATGATGATATTTGGTAACTTGTTCCACTCATCCACTACTCTATCTCCAAACCAATGCTTACTTATCTCGCGCCTAAATCTAATTTTGTATAATTTAAAACCATTGCTACGAGTTCGCCCCTTATTGGATAGTTTGAGTACCTTTGTTATATCACCTTTGTTTAGCCCTGACTTCCATTTATAAGCCTCTATCATATCGCCCCTCACTCTACGTCTCTCGAGGGGGTGCAGATTAAGATGCTTTAACCTGTCTCTGTACTCAAGGTTTCTTATGCCAGGGATTAGTCTTGTCATTCTCCTCTGAATTCTTTCTAGAGATTCTATATCCATTCTGTAGTACGGTGACCAGAACTGAACTGCGTAATCCAAGTGAGGTCTTCCAAGCGCAAGATATAGTTTTAGGATAACTTTGCTAGTCCTGTAATTAACACTCCTTTGTATGAACACAGGTAGGTATGATAGGTAGGTAGGTAGGTAGGTAGGCAAGTAGGTTAGGTAGGTAGGCATGCTAGGTAGGTAGGTATGCTAGGTAGGTAAGTTGGTATGCTAGGTAGGTAGGTATGATAGGTAGGTAGGTATGCTAGGTAGGTAAGTTGGTATGCTAGGTAGGTAGGTATGATAGGTAGGTAGGTAGGTATGCTAGGATGATAAATGCAGACTTAATGAGTAGGATCAGGACAGACACACTAACGGGCAGAGCCAGATAGATAGATAAGAAAGACCGAAACAAAGACAGACAGACAGACAGATAGATAGTTACTATTACATTTACATAAAGAAACAAAAACAGGTAGATGAACAGAATAAAACCCCAGAGAGACAGACAGAAGAGAGACATTCCGGCAAACAGACAGATATGGAGACAAACAGAAGACAGATATACTTGCAGTCAAAGAGAGATATAGACAGAAATTGACATATGGAAGGAGACAAGCTGACCTACACTAAGAGAGACAGAGAAGAGACAGAAAGACAAGCAAAGTGACCTTACCTTCCACACAGGTCTACACTTGGGGGGGTCTACACTATGCCTGAAGACTCGTTCCGTTTCACATGGTGTTTCCTCTTCCTCCTGTTACGTCATCACACTCTAAACAATTGGTTGGTTTATCGTAACGTGATGCAGACGCGACACTTGAGCTCGTTATACAGAATAGGATACGTGGGGGGGGGGGGGGGGGGGTGTATCCTCTTACAGGGGGGGTCAAACAGTTTTAATGTTAACTTGGAGTGAAAGTTATTTTTCTTTTAATATTGTTTTATATTGTCACTTTATCACATAATTAAAGTTTTTATTTATTATGCCGTTTGATTATGTTTCTGTAATGTTTAAGTAGTTTTTTTTGGATTAGTTAATGTTTAAATGTTTACAATCAGTCTAAGAAGTTAGGCTGAGGTAACGAAATTATCAATATACCACACCACAGTCTAGAGTCATAGGCTAAACTAACGTCACTGATTTTCGTTTTTTTAATACTATACATAAACTTGTTTAATGTATCTACGCACTAGTGGCTATATCTTATACGCAACAGGATACTAATAAAAACAAACAAAAAAATTACGCTTCTATAAACAGCTCACGACAACTGTGAAATAAAAAAAAAAGTTGGCGAGCGTGTTATCTCTGGGTGGCTGTTACGATCAATATTCTCACAGAAACGACCGGATCAGTGGCCAGGAACACACTGGTCTCCGGAGTCTGCCTGAACCCAAGATCCACCTCGCTGCCGGCACACCTCCCACGTCTACCCCACCCCGCTGCCTGCCGTAAGGCCACCTCTATCCCACCTCCTCCCTGTAAAGACCCCGAGCTTTAGAAACCACCTACAGGGTCTTTGTTCTCTAAATAACAATTGAATAAAGTGTATTACGTCAGTAGTCAGCTTGTAGATGAAGGTTATACTTTGCCAGGTTATTAAATTGTATAAAATGAGTTGGTTTAATGCTGTTTGCTTCTAATAGACTCGACATCACAGTGGAGGGAACAGTTTATCTTCTTTCCGTTCACTCCACAATACACTACAACCCCTACCTCCACAACACACTACAACCCCTACCTCCACAACACACTGCAACCCCTACCTCCACAACACACTACAACCCCTACCTCCACAACACACTACAATCCCTACCTCCACAACACACTACAACCCCTACCTCCACAACACACTACAACCCCTACCTCCACAACACACTACAACCCCTACCTCCACAACACACTACAACCCCTACCTCCACAATGCACTACAACCCCTACCTCCACAACACACTACAACCCCTACCTCCACAACACACTACAACCCCTACCTCCACAACACACTACAACCCCTAACCTCCACAACACACTACAACCCCTACCTCCACAACACACCACAACCCCTACCTCCACAACACACTACAACCCCTACCTCCACAACACACTACAACCCCTACCTCCACAACACACTACAACCCCTACCTCCACAACACACTACAACCCCTACCTTCACAACACACTGCAACCCCTAACCTCCACAACACACCACAACCCCTACCTCCACAACACACTGCAACCCCTACCTCCACAACACACTACAACCCCTACCTCCACAACACACCACAACCCCTACCTCCACAATACACTACAACCCCTACTTCCACAACACACTACAACCCCTACCTCCACAACCACTCACCCACTCACCCGTCACCCACTCACACTCACCCTTCACACATCACATCCACCAAAGCACTTAAAAGCATCACTTCTAAACAAACTTGGGTGGTGTTGTACCCAGAAGGCCATTACACCGATGCTATTCCCATATCAGTCCCTAGTAAAACTCACCCTTTCACATGTCGGATATTCTCCATATGATCGGGTGACGCGGGTTGTTTGTTTGTTGAGTTTTGGCCGCTGAATCGCCAATCAGTTTCTCAGCTCCAACGCTCTGAGAGATTGGATAGGGAGTGGGTATTAGGCAAAAAAAAAAATGTGGGTGAGTGGTTGGTGGGTCCGTGGAGTGTACCATTTGCATAGTGTTGGTGAGAGGTGGTTATTTATTTAGAGGTGTGTGTGTGTGTGTGTGTGTGTGTGTGTGTGTGTGTGTGTGTGTGTGTGTGTGTGTGTGTGTGTGAGGGGGGGCTTGTTGTTTAAGTAGTGGTATCTCTCTCTCTCTCTCTCTCTCTCTCTCTCTCTCTCTCTCTCTCTCTCTCTCTCTCTCTCTCTCTCTCTCTCTCTCTCATCTGGAAAGTGAAATTCCCGAGTACAACACCTTAACTTTCTTAAGTACGATGAGTTAGTGAGTTGAGTACGATTACTTAATCCCTTGAGTGCCACGTGATTATGATGACTTAATCCCTTGATTATGTTGAATTAACCGCATGAGTACGATGACTTAATCCTTCGAGTACGAAGATTCATTGCTCTTGGTGAGGTGTGATGGTAACGAAGAGGTTTAGTTATCGTACTCAAGGGGTTAAATCACCGTACTCAAGGGGCTAAATAATCGTACTCAAGAGGTTAAATGATTGTAATCCATGGGTTAAATCATTGTATTCGAGGGGTTAAGTAATCGTACTAGAGGTGATTAAATTATCGTACTCAAGGTTTTAAATCTACTTACTTAAAAGGGCTAAACCGTACTGAAAGGGTTAAATAATCGTACTCAAGAGGTTAAATAATCGTAATCAGGGGGTTCAGTCATCGTACTACAGGGGTTAAATCACTGTACGCAAAAGGGTTCAATCTTCGTACTCTGGGGGTTAAATAATCGTCTCAAGAGGTTAAATTATTGTACTCAAGAGCTCAAAGCATTTTACTCAAAAATCAATTCATCGTACTGAAGAGGTAAAATTATTGTACTCAAGAGGTCAAATCATTGTACCCAAGGGATCGTCATCATACTCAAGAGGTCACATAATTTTACTCAGGAGTTGTTCTAACCTAACCTAACCTAACCTAATTGTTCTTAAGAGGTTAAAATCATCGTAATCAAGGTGTTTATATCGTCTTACTCCACGGGTTAAATTAATCGTACTGAAGGGGTTTAATTCATCACGCTGAAATAGTTAAATCGTTCTTTACATACAATCATAAACCACATATGATATTGTCCAAAGAAAATTAAACTAAAAAAAAAAAAAAACCATAATTGTTCGAGAATACAAAATAATGAAATAGAAAAAAAAAGTTATATTATATAAATCTGTAATATAATATTTCTCCGGGTTGAACAAAATAAATAGTAGAATATGATAGTAACGTACACCCTCGCCCCCTAAGAACCAATCATCCACATTGATGTAATTTCACCCTGACCCAATTTCGTAAATCTGGTTTGCCTCAGTCTTTCCGTGATCATCCCTAACTCTTTACTGAATTTCGTTGAGAACTGTCTTAACCCTGATGGAGTTAGTACCCTCATCTAACCTGTGTCGACTCACTGATTCACACACACACACACACACACACACACACACACACACACACACACACACACACACACAATTATAATTCTCACCCTCCTCTCAACTATTTTATAATTCTAAAAAATATTGTATTGTAAGGAGAAAAAAAAAAGAGTTTCAAATACATGGACAAAATGAAGACAAGTGAGAAGAAATAACAATGTAAGTGATAGTAAATGATGGTAACCAGGGATGTCTTGGCTTGAAGCATTAGAGAGTTGTTAGCTGGGGACAGGTGAAGGACATAAAGATAAGTTAGCTGGGGACAGGTGAAGGGCATAAAGGAAGTTAGCTGGGGACAGGTGAAGGGCATAAAGGAAGTTAGCTGGGGACAGGTGAAGGGCATAAAGGAAGTTAGCTGGGGACAGGTGAAGGGCAAAAAGATGAGTTAGCTGGGAACAGGTGAAGGGCATAAAGGAAGTTAGCTGGGGACAGGTGAAGGGCATAAAGCCAAGAGTATCTGTAAGTATGTCAGTGTTGATGGAATACAAAGACTTATGTGATGATATGATAAGTCAGTGAATCAAAGCCAATTAAAGATCAGATTAAACATAGGGTATGGCAGAGAGATGAGCTATTATTAATACAGGAGGAAAGGTTGTCGATGTTAGTTAATGAAGAAAAGGCAAGTAATGAGTAATATAAAATAGGAAAGAAGAGGACTATTTAAATGCAATAAAGAGAGAATAGAGACAAGTTGTTGAAGGAAGAAGAAAGGTATTCTCTAATAAACTATGTAGGGTGAGAAAATAAAAGAAATAAATTGATAAGATAGATAAATATGAGAGACAATATATTGGAGAGATATAAAGAACGAAGTAAAAGGGAAATGTGGAGGATGTATTGAACAACTGGTAAGTGTAACGAAGGAGAAGAGGGGAGAGAGAGTTATCTTGTCTTAAAGAAAGAGGAGGAGGAGGAGAGAAAGACATTAAAGTAAAAGGGAAGAGAATTGTAAGTGAGCAGAAGGGGAGACAAGCCGTAAGAATGGTGTCGTGAGTGGACGGGAACATGGTGAGAATACCAAGACTGGGAGATGGAGAGGCTGGAAAATCCACGACAAGAGTTTATAGTTATGTAGGACCGAGGGAAGATCAGCATTGTAATTACTGAGAGGATATCTAGTTCACTTATATAAAGGTAAAATTTGATAAGATTAACAACAAAAATTACAAAGGGATAAAGTGTGTTAACGATATTAGGGAAAGTGTGTAGTAATTATTGTTGATGTAAATACGTATTAGGGGAAGTGCTGTAGGGGTGGGTGGAATATTTTTGTAATGAATATAAGAGAATAACATTTTAACTCAGATAACATGCACTGTATCTCTAACAAGTGTCTACGAACGAGCTGTTGATAAATTGTGGATAAAGATGAATACAAGAGGATGTAATTGTGTTGTCTGACCTCTCCACTGCTGGTAACAACTAACACAAACTGGGAGAACCATCACCCGCTGCCACCTGATGTACGCCACCTCCTGTGTCTCAGGTGTAGCAGTTTAATTATATGGTCCTGTAAATATAATACGTATAATAGCTATATTTATAAAAGAATTAAACGGAAACGACAATAACAATATGTATGGCGTACCTCCTTGGCTCTTCTGTTCATCAAGTTAGTGAAACGTGGGTTTGGTTTTCCGTAGAGTTGTGCTGAGTTTGCCAGTTCCGCACACAGAAGCCTCAACACGACTCGGCTGCTTCTCTAGTTCCTTGCGTTCACTGTCATCAGAGTGAGAATTAAACTGTATTCAAATATTGCCTTAAAATACGGAATAAATATAAGAACAGGAGATTTGGTTACTGAGCACCATCGACAATTTTCAGCGTATGTAATATATTATAATGACCAAAATCTTTAATTGTGGATGGTACTGACGTGAGGCTCGTTAACGTAATCTGTATTTAGGCATCACCAACACTTAGTCAACCCGAATTTCTTTTTTTTTTACAGAAAAGTAACAACATTTTATTGACGAACAAACAAACAGACAAAGGAACAAGCACAAGCTCCCGATAAAAAATTTGAGAAGATAAAAAGAGACTTGACTCCACACTAACAAAAGTTTGAAGGTTGAGGGGAATTCGAGGTGATGCTTAAGTGAGGAGGACATCTCTCACTCATGGCGTAAAATTAACATGGCTTAATTAGATCATTTACCCGTTTACATTTCCAAAACAAGATTAATTACAGACTAATTAGCATGTTAAGTGCAATTAACTCTTAAAATTACACCCTCAACTTGTTTGGATTTGCGTATAAGAGCGCTAATTACTGGGTCAAGTTTCGTCTGCTTCCTCTCAGGTGTTGCCGAAGTCAGGATAATGTTACGGCCATTCTTATGATAATTTGGTTTAGGTATTTTTATCTTTGTGTACATTAACATATAAGAAACAAAACTATATGTTGTTATCTGTCAACATCACCAAACAACAAACATAACCTGGGTGGTGGTGTTAATGAGGCTCTAAAATACTCAAAACTTATCCGAATATTTTAGTTTATTTGTTCTAGTGAAGGTGAGGACACGACTCTGGGATCTGAATCACAAAAACTCTTAAGGTAGATATTCCTCGTACCTGTATACGTAAGGATGTATACTCGCCTGCACTTATTTCTGGTGCAGTGGCTGGCGAGTTTTGTGAGATGTGGCAACTCCGTGTTTGTTTACATAGTATTAAAATCCCCTGAATTGTGCTAAAGAATCTCGCAATAGAAGTCAGACTAAGAATGCTAGATAAGCATTCCACAGCCTTGCTACATCTCACAAAACAGGCCAGCCACTGTACCAGGTATAAGTGCAGGCGACTTTACGTAACTGGTTGGCTTAAGAAATAAGTTAATAATGGAAGGGAACTTTTTTCACATGATTATCTACCCTAATCTTGTCTGGGGCTAAGCAAAAGTATCTAGTTAAAAGTAGAGTCACGGTGTAATTTTGGTGCCATTTTTAATTTGTTGTTGTTGTAATTTTAGCTTAACTGGTGGGAATTTTCTAATTAAGGTAGAATCGCATAGTGATTTTGATGTTATCCTCGAATATTATTGTAGCGCTTTATCTTATGTACAACCCGTTAAATATATTCAAACATCTTCATTAAAGAATAAATTTTATCGTAAGAACTTTTGAGAACCTGGGATATACCTTACGTGAAGCATTTTAATAATAGTCTCATCTACTAGCGCCTTACTTATCTTCTGGGGCGGTAAAGTCACTCCAATCAACGGCAGGGAGCGATAACGTCAGGTTGTTAATATCACGGTGAGTTATGGCCGCAAGTCCTGGAGCTCCACCACAGCCTCGGGGAGATGTAAGTGCCAGGGAGAGAGAGGCAGTACGAGAGTGTGAGGAGAGGCAGCAAGTGTTATGGAGGTGTTTCATTGTACTTGTGGGGGGATATTAGACTACTGTGATGAAGCTAAAGACAGTAAACATGGATATAAGAAAGTAATTATATTTTATCTAAGTATCAATTCTTCTGTCATGACACGATAGAGGAGCTTTGGCAATGTGTGAATTGATATCACCAAAAATTAAACATTACCATTGGTGAGTATAACTGAACAGAGAGTGGGTTGTATTTACTGCTATAATATGTCAACACCAACAAGGGGAAGTGTGTTGGCCGTGGTGTCCCCTAGGCTACTTCAGGTCACAGTGTACAGCCTTTTGATAAACTTCCATTATGCAAAACTGGGAAACATAACCACAGGCAGAGTCTTTCTTCATGTACAGTTATACCAGGCTTACAGCTGAGCGTCTTACCAGTCAACAAACCCTCATTTTATTTCCAACGAACTATGATTCAGTATCGGAATTTTAACCCACTGGGTACGATTACTTAACCTCTCGATTACGACCCTTTAATGCTCTGTATACGTTAAAACACTTAATCCTTTGAGATGTTTTAACCCTTTGAATATGGAGATCTATTCCCTTGATTAAGATAACATTGTACTTATGAATATGAGTCATCGCACTCAAGGGATCAGGATTAAACAGCTTAATTAAATAATTCCTTAGAAGGGAGAAATAGGTCTCGTTGTTGATCCAAATACTTCCTCATGTAAATCATTAAGAAAGAAAAAATATAGTTTTCTTAGTCAACTTGTTTCATCATTATTTAAGTTATCAGAAGCGGAAGAAGACATAGAATTTTATCGGAATTATCTTAGTAATGTTAGGGTGTTACCGATGGCACCCACACGAAGTCTTTCCTGCAGGATCTGATCGGTAGTACAAATAAAAACAACTTTCTCAGTCGTCCTGAAGCAAAAAGTTGGGAGTCTCTCGTCTTGTTTGCAGTGGCCGGACGCGCGAGGTACTCTGGGGTATTCTGATAATTTCTTGCTACCAACTCAAACCGTGGAGACAAAAAGCCCCAGTTCTTCTTATACCGCTGGTGCAGAAGACGTACTCACTGATCCGACTCTCTCCAGCGTGAGGTCACTGGGTTGCCAGATAAAGTTTCTTGGAAAACATCTGATACTTTACCAAGGAATATTGTAGCGATCCATAACAAACAGCGTGCGAATTTCTTGAGCCAACAGGAGGATATATTTCTCTTGGTCGACGTCTCTCCACCTGTGGCGTCTATTTTCTTTCAACTTAGGAAGGAAAAACACGACGTGCTTGAGAAACTTGTTCCTCTCGTGTGAGTTTTTCTAAAGCTTCTTCAAGAGGTCGCCCTGGACGGTGAGTCAGCCCCTCCATCACGGTATTTTTAGTATTTATGTCCATGTAAGATTTTGCTGAATTTTCATTAAGATTTCACATAACGGAGGACCAAGATGAAGGAGCCATGACAAAACCCCAACGGGGTTGTCATTTATCAACACTAACCTAACCTAACCTAACGTAACGTAACCTAACCTAACCTAACCTAACCTAACCTAACCTAACCTAACCTAACCTAACCTAACCTAACCTAACCTAACCTGACCTAACCTAACGTAACCTAACCTGACCTAACCTAACGTAACCTAACCTAACCTAACCTAACCTAACCTAACCTAACCTAACCTAACCTAACCTAACCTAACCTAACCTAACCTAACCTAACCTAACCTAACCTAACCTAACCTAACCTAACCTAAACATAAAAGTGTTTTATTTTATATTTTATATATGAGACTGGGGTTTTGTCCGTTGGGGTTTTGTCCGGTCACCAAGATGAATGGTGGAACAACAGTATTATTGTGACGATCTTAACAGTTGTCTGCTGTACCTGTTCCCTCGTGACCCAGGATAACACCTGTACACTAGCGCAGTACAGCACAGCACAGCACGGTCCAGCACAGCTAACACAGCACTTCACAACACGGCCCATCAAAACACAGCAAAATACAGGACAGCCCAGACAGTACAGCACAGCCCAGATAGCACAACAAAGCACGACACAGCACAGTAGAGTATGGTTCAGCACAGCACGACACAGCACAACACAGCATGGTGCAGCAAGTCAATGTTCGACAACACCTGACATGACAGGGGCCACAGTTAACCGGAGCCGGACATTCAGAACAACTGTTTTATTGGCCCCACGTTGGGACTTTTCTCTCCAGTTTATATGAAATCTAAACAGCCCTGGGCCGAGTATTTTGCCAATCGCAACAACAAATTTTGCAACATGAATCACTAGGCACTTACAACATGAATCACTTGACACTAACAATATGAATCACTTGACGCTAACAACATGAATCACTTGACACTAACAACATGAATCACTTGACACTAACAACACGAATCACTTGACGCTAACAACATGAATCACTTGACACTAACAACACGAATCACTTGACACTAACAACACGAATCACTTGACACTAACAACACGAATCACTTGACACTAACAACATGAATCACTTGACACTAACAACATGAATCACTTGACACTAACAACACTGGCAGTAATTGTGGAGTCAAGATATTTTACCTGGATTCGAAACAGTATTTTTCGTATAGTTCTGAATAAAAGCTAAGATTTGCCTTCGTTGTATATATTCTAACTGCATTTAATAGAGCCTAACCTAACCTAACCTAATCTAACCTAACCTAATATTCTTACACGTAAAACTAAATCCCATTACATCCCACCAAGTTATTTACAAACGCCTTAACTAGACAGATCATGTAAATATTCTCTGAAAAAAGTAAAAAAGTAAATTTAACGACACAATCCGATGTAAATGGAAGTCTGGAATAGCGAATCGGGATGAAAAAAAAATATTAAAAAAAAAATTTGATAATCCGTAAAACCCTAAAAAAGGGACCAATTTCCTGTTAATTTATAGACGATGCCAGAAAGTCGGTGGTGTCTGGTTTATTGAAAAGTAATCAGGTAAGAAATGAAAAAAAAAACAGACGAAAAAAAAAATAATGTTCGACTCCAACACCAAATTGAGAAAATTCGAGTCATGTTTACGATTAAAAAAAAAAAGAAAAAAAAGATAAACCCTCGATTTTCAAAACTAGCTGGATGTTGTGTTTGTAAATATTAAAGGGAATTTTAACTAGAACAAGCTATTGATGATTCTCTTCTAACAAGTTGGTATTGAAGAGATCATTGCTGAGTAAGCTTTCTTTTATTGTTGATATTAAGTTGGAGGATAAGCTGTAGCATATAGTTGTAGTTAAGCTTTAGAATACCTGTATATCATTCATATGTAATTTATTTCTGTCATATACGTTTAATATATAAGGTGTTTGGGATTAAGAAAAAAGTTTAGAAAAGTGTGGAAAATTATAGAAAGTATAGAAACGTATAGAAAAGTTTAGAAAAGTATTAACGTAGAATAGTATAGAAAAGTATCGAAATTATAGAAAAAATATATAAGTATAGAAATAATAGAAAAGAGACAAAAAGTATAGAAAAGTAGATAAAAGTTTGGAAAATTATCCCCAAATTACCAAAATAATAATACGTTTGTTTAAAAGACGAGAAATCTTCAGGTATGCTTCCTTCATTACCATCTCTGATACACTCAGGCAGGTGTCCTCTCCACTCTCACCGTCTATATGTACTGTTTATATTCACCTTCCATGTTGTGTAATTAAATACACTAAAAAATGTCTCTCTGTCTGTCTGTCAGTTTTTCTATCCGTTTCTCTGTCTGTCTGTCTGTCTCTCTCACCCATGTTTCTCTCTTTATCCCTTTCACCTCTGTGTCTCTGTGTGTCATTAACAAAACCAAAAAAAGTCGAAATATAGTATAAGAGTGATAATAATCTCCAAAATATATCACCAGATTCCACAACATTTCATTCCTATGCTTTCATCTATATTTAGTTCGTATAATCAAGGAAATGTGGAATAAACATGATAATTAATTTTGACTGGAGTTATTACACCATCAAAAACCCACAAAAATATGTCCCTTATTTTACTCCTTCACTGTCCTTCACTCTCCTTCGTCTCCTTCACTCTCTTTTACCCTTCTTTCTTTCCTTCATTCTCCTTCCTCTCCTTCACTCTTCTTCCTCTCCTTGTCTCTCCTTGACTATCTTTTCACACCTTCACTCTCCTTGGTCTCCTTCACCCTCCTACCCCTCTTTCACTCTCCTTCGTCTCCTTCACCCTCCTTCACCCCTCTCCGTCACTCTCCTTCCTTTCCTTCATTCTCCTTCATATCCTTCACCCTCCTTCGTCTTCACTTTCTGCACTCTCCTTCCTTTCCTTCACTCTCCTTCACTCTCCTTCGTCTCCATAGCTTTCCTTCACCCTCCTTCCTCTCCTTCACCCTCCTTCCTCTCCTTCACTCTCCTTCGTCTCCTTCACCCTCCTTCCTCTCCTTGACTCTACTTGACTATCCTTTCATTCCTTCACTCTTCGTCTCCTTCACCCTCCTTCACTCTCCTTCGTTTCCTTCACCTTCCTTCGTCTCCTTCACTTTCCTTCACCCTCCCTCCTCTCCTTCACTCTCCTTTACTCTCATTCACCCTCCTTCGTCTCCTTCACCCTCCTTCGTCTTCTTCACACTCCTTCACCCTCCTTCGTCTCCTTCACACTCTTTCGTCTCCTTCACTTTCCTTCACCCTCCTTCCTCTCCTTCATCCTCATTCACTTTCCTTCACTCTTCTTTCTCTCCTTCAATCTCTTTCCTCTCCTTCCTTTCCTTCACTCTCCTTCCTATCCTTCACTGTCCTTCGTCTCCTTCACCCTCCTTCACCCTCCTTTACTCTACTTCACTCCCCTTCGTCTCCTTCGCCCTCCTTCACTCTTGTCGTCTATATTTAACTTTTCACAAAAACTTACATAAAAAAAATATATATATTTGAAGAGAAGGCAATATTCCCGGACACATGTTTCAGCGTTTATGATTATGACTCACAATAACACTACTCCCACGATAATATCCACCACGCTTGTGCCTGTTGGACTCGTGGCGTGAGTGCTGGCAGCCTTGTAGGGAATTATCGTATTTTCTTTAGTTCAAACCATTACGGAAAATGAATCCATTATGGTCTTAGCTGTTTCTTTTTTTTTTTTTTTTTTTCGGGGGAAGTTTTGGTGGGATTTTTAGCTATGTTAATCACTGAACTGTATTTTTCTACCAGTGTGTTTAATTAATATTCTAAGTAAAGATTTTGTTCAAGTATTTTTATCTTATATCTGAGTGAAAATCCTAAACAATGTTGATGTTGTGTGAGAGACAAAAAAAAATTAAATAAAATCTTTAAATTTGTAGCTCGGAAGATAGTGAGACATTCCGGGAAATCCTTAAACTCCGGGGGGAGATCGTCTCTGAAATTGACAGTCTTACTCTTAAGTGGCCAGAGTGTTGTCGAGTATCCAGGGTGTGCATTTTACTGCGTGTCAATTGCCTTTACGATGAGATAGAAGCACCTCCTCTTTCTCTTTAGTTACACGGACTTACAGCCTGTGTCTCGATGTGGAGGAGTTTTTGGTCAGTGAGGCATCTTAGAGAGAGAAAGAAATCCAATGTTTATTTTGATTTAGCGGGATATGGTGATTTTTGTATAGAGACCCAATATTACCTCGTTCTCTGGTTTTTACTTGGTTATGTGGAGAACTTTGTAGAATGGTAGAGACCGAGAACTACTTCGTCTCATATCATCTCGTGGTTTTCAAATATTTTTTCTACATTAAAACTGTTAGTCAGGTTCTTTCTTTCCTATGCTGACGATCTATAAACATTCTCAAAAACTCTCTCTCTCTCTCTCTCTCTCTCTCTCTCTCTCTCTCTCTCTCTCTCTCTCTCTCTCTCTCTCTCTCTCTCTCTCTCTCTCTCTCTCTCTCTCTCTCTCTCAGAGGTTTAACGAAAGTCACTAAAACAACTTTTCTTGTTAACTAAAGTCCAGTTCCGGTTGCTTACAAATATCTTCCCAGCCTCCAGCCAGCTTATCTAACCTGATGGAGGGAAGCAAGATTCACCCTCAACCTTCCTTATTCTTAATCTCTCGTGTGATCCTTCCTTTTGTTAACGTTTCTCTCCTTTAGTCTTAGCACTATAATGATACTAATCTGGTTTAACTAACACGTCGTTTTATTATCCTTGTTAGTCTCCTAAGCTTCCATCTTAACGCTAGGGCCATAATCCCCCTTCTCATTCTTTCATTGGTTCTTGTCGCATCTTACACAATTGTCATTTCACCATTTCCTTCTCTCTGGTAAGTTATATTTTCTTCCAGTCTACAATCACATTACCAGGTCCCTACACACTCCTACACTTACCAATTGGCTTTATAACCTCTACAATAACCTCCTTCCTTCCCTCCTTCCTTCCTTCTCTCTATCAAAAAAAAATAAATAAAAATAAAAAAAATTCTCATAATGCAGCAGTACAGACCAAGGCTCCCACCACTCGGTCTAACACACTGGTATATATATATTACACTTTAAGTATTTACAGGTCTTTAACTTCACTGTCTCAGGAAAAAGGGAAAAGTGCCTCTCGGAAATTCTTGAATATATGAAGCAGGAAAACCACGGAACACAAACCGGCATTAAGGCGGGGCGGTATATCTGTTGTTGCTGGTGTCTTGTTGTTGTTGTTGTTGTTGTTGTTGTTGACCGCTCCCTCGCATAGCCTCGCCGGTATGACTCTGGCTCTCTTCTCATGCTCTTCTTCTTCTTTCTCCTGCTCTTCTTCCTCCTCCTCTTCTTTTTCCTTCTCGTCGTCGTTGTTTTCTACCTACCTACCTCCTCCTCGTACTTTTCCCTTCCTTCTCATCATCCTCCTGTTCCTCTTCTTCCCCCCCCCTCCTCCTCCTCCTCCTCATTATCATACTTTTCCCTTCCTTCTCATCATCCTCCTGCTCCTCTTCTTTCCCCTCCTCCTCCTCCTCTCTCAGCGCCTCCATTACTAGTGACATCTGGCCATATACAGTAAATGTATATATACCAACGTCTCGGTTATATAAATTATCTTGTAATTTCTTAACCCACAACTGTAATTAAATCCTACCTCACCTCTAACTTATAATGTACACTTCGCACACCTGTATTTAATAATGTCCACCTTACACAGCCTGTCCTCAATAATGTCCCCCTTGCATACCTGCCTTCAATAATGTACACCTTGCATACCTGCCTTCAATAATGTTCACCTTACACACCTGTATTCAATAATGTACATCCCACACACCTGTCTTCAATAATGTCCACCTTGCACACCTGTCTTAAATAATGTCCTCCTTACATACCTGTCTTCAATAATGTCCACCTTACACACCTGTATTCAATAATGTACATCCCACACACCTGTCTTCAATAATGTCCACCTTACACACCTGTCTTCAGTAATGTACACCTCACACACCTGTCTTATAGTCTGTGGGTTAAGACACCTGTGGCCTCGGTCTACCTGTACCTCACACATAATTAACCTGTAATTAATGACGTCCAACACAAGACAGATTCTGATGTGATCTTCTGAGACAGTTTAGTGTGGCAAGTCCATTACTACAATATCAACGTGGATAAGTGTTTGTGTGTGTGTGTGTGTGTGCGTGTGTGCGTACAAGTATATGTAGGAGGATAAGTGTGTGTGTGTGTGGGTGTGTGTGTGTCACTTAACAAAACATACCTCTGAATTTACCTGATTACAGATCATTTCTCATCCAGGTAAATATTGTTGTTTTCTTCCGGTCCGTGACAACAATTCAGACCGACACGAGAGCTTGTATCCTGCGTCCACTGAGGTATAAAGTGCTATTGTCTTGGCTGATAGAAACAAGTGAACGTTGTTGGCAATATTTTACAAGGGAGGCTTTATATGTGATCCAAACACCCTCAGCCTCTCTCTCTCTCTCTCTCTCTCTCTCTCTCTCTCTGAGGTGAGTTTCAATGCCTTGTTTTTGTTTACGTGAAATATAATCAATTGTTTGTTTGCAATTGGTATATAATCTATTTTTTGTTTACTTTATACATGAAATAAGTTTTGTTTACACTAGATATTATTTAGCTTTAGTTACACTATATATAATGATAACTGGTGTCAGAATGATAGGTGTCAGAGGGTCACAACCGCTTGATATGTATTGAATGAAAACTTTGCCTGGGTAACACCTGCATCAAACCTTATATTTTCTTCTCGCCTAAAACTTTGAAAACTAAACTTTTTCCCTAATACATATTCCAATCAGGGTAAGAAATAAGACTGGTGTAAGAAAAATGGTGAATGATCATTTAGTGGACGAGAGTGAGGGAGGTGACGAGCCGCCCGGGTGAGTTACTGTACCTACCAGAACACGGCCAACTGAGCACCACGTCTTAACTATGACGGTGCTGATGTTGTCTACTAATTAGTGCTGGTTGTTTGCTGTACAAACTCCCCGTGATATTAGTGCATTTTGTACATCATTCGTCTAAGCACTACGATATTCAAGAACTCCTCAACGGCAACAAATAGGGCGTCTTTTATGTAAAATTCTTACACTGAAGCTCAATTTCCAGTGAGGAAGATGAAGTAAAGGTGTGAAGGAGTCAGGGCTGGTGCTTAAGGGAGTGTAGAACAGTTCTGAAGCCACCATCCTTGGCAGAGGCTCATTATAACTTGTACATTGTGCCGGGGTATTGTACTGACGCCTCTAGTGAGCTGCCCGCGATGCCATTTCTTGATTTCATCTCTAAGTTAACGCAGCTCATTTACATATATGCCGTTTATTGCCGCGCGTTACTGCAGATGATCCACCATGATGACGACTACAGCTGAGAAAAATGTCGTAAACAGTCATTACACGCACACAGCCTCGCTCCCTGAGTCATTGTCTACTCGGCAGCTTCATGGTAGTGAGGATACTTGTGACGTTCATTAACTGAGAGTCACAACTAGTGTGATCTGAGACCCAGCATCTGGAGGAAGACCAGTAAGCATACAGTACAATACTCAGTAAGGTCAGAGGTGTGTTCCTTGTGATCTTAATAACTGTGAATTTTAGTACATTTGGGAAGGAATTCTTCACCGACCGTAGTAAAGTTCGCTGCCCCATTACCCATCGTCGCTGGCTGGCTGGCTGGCTGGTCAACTGCTGAATAAAGTCAAAAACAAAATTTCCCCGGGCGAGATAACCAGAAACGCCGATTGAATGTTTTGAGAGCGGCGGCGCTGGCACCTGCACGGGAATGATCCATTTACCAATATTGATCGTGATCTTGCTAGAGATTGAAGTCATTGAATGGGCGGCTCGGCGCTCTACCTTAAAATGTGAGTTTTGATGGAGGAAAGAAATAAGATAGAGCGAAGGAACATTTTACGATCACAACACGTGGGGTTTCTGATATCCAGGGCAACGTAAACTTTTATTGACGTAAAAAAAAAAAAAAATAAAAAAAATAAATATATATATATATATATATATATATATATATATATATATATATATATATATATATATATATATATATATATATATATATATATATATATATATATATTGTGATTTCTGGTTTAGCGTTTGATATTGTAGAGCAGTGAGCGGCCACACAGACCCTGAATATTAAATAAGTCTAGAGTGTTCGGTGAGGAGAGAATTGCTTCTATATTTTGTAGTTTTAATTTTATCTTTTCCATAACGATAAATATAACATCTTCACCTTATGTACTAATGGACATTAATCTCTGCTCTTAAACTAATTATTTCAACGTGAACTTTATGGTTTAAAACACCTTTTTTCCTTTTTTTTCATTCATCACAAAATATTCTTCAGATCTTATTAAATTCTCCATTATTATAACACTAAGATAATTATGACTGAAAAGACAGTAATCTGTTTCAAATAATATATTGAGAATTACTGTAGTTATTGTGATGTAATAATAAAATTTAGTTATACAAATAATGATAGGTATAATTATATCACCGAGATACAGTAATATTAATTATACCATGGAGGTGTTGATTCATAGTTATACCAATGACCTTATAATGCTTTAGTGAGGTGCCGATAATCCCATACATAATTATACCAAGAATACTGATAGTTATACCAGCATCTCTCAGTACACTCGGCACTTCAGGAGGGCTTTGTTCAGGCTGCTGTCAGATGATTTTATTCAGCTTAGAGATAACCTTCAGCACTTGTGAGGGTTAAACACCAGGCGGGTCTGACCTTAAATTAACCTCAACAAATCCAGAGTAAATTTAGCGGTCGAGTCTGTGAACGTTACCTTAATTATTGTAGTTTAATATCATTCTTCTTTTAATTTTGGTCACGCCTGTTGTTTTACCTGGTAAGTGCTGGTCACTCCTGGTATTACCTGGTATACTGTTGGTGTTTTCTGGTAATATTGGTATTTTTGGTAACTCCTGGTCACTCCTAGTAACTCCTGGTAACTCCTGGTCATTCCTGGTATTTCCTGGTAACTCCTGGTATTTCCTGGCAGCTCCCGGTAACTAATATCAATCTTCAGTACTTTCTGGTAATACCCAATAACTACTGGTAACTCTCGGTAATTACTTAAACTTGATAATTCCCGGTAATTACTTAAACTCTTGATCGTTCCCGGTAATATTGGCGAGAGGAAGGCGACCTTATCACCATCTCCTGACAGGTGGACGAGGGTGAAGTTCCGTCTTACCTTTGCTGGATGTGACGTAGATACCTGGTCGGTTCCTTACTTCTATTTTTGGGGGGGGGGGGGGGGGGTGGTATTTGAGTGACGTCATGAAGTCCATCTCTGCTTGAAGTAATTATGGCTTGATGTTACTATTTCCCTCTGCATTTTCATTCGTGTGTTTTTTTTTTATTTCCAGGATTATTTGTTCAGTGTTGTCTTCTTCCATGTTTTGTATCTGTCTGTCTCTCATCGTTTCTCTTCTCCAGTTTCCTCTCTTCCTCATTTTCTTTTAATGCTCAGTGTTTTCCTTTGGTATTGTTATCTCTTGCCGCTTTCTATCCTTTTACTATCTGTCTTCCTCTCGTATTTTCTTCACCTCTTAGAAAGTCCTGTTCTTTCATTTCCTTCTTTCTTTTGTTCAATCCATCGGGGTTTTTTTCTTCGTGTTTCTTGCACTCGATTTTGAATATTCATCGAGGACTTCCGGGAAACCTTACTGTGAATATCTCATGTGTGTGTGTGTGTGTGTGTGTGTGTGTGTGTGTGTGTGTGCGCGCAATAAAATCATGAAAGCCGCAGATATCGTAGTTGAAATTAGTTTATTACCCAACTTTTAATAATCTTGACGCTGATATTAACACAGCTTGGGGTGGCAACTCTCAGGTAATATTACGAGAGGAAGGTAGGAATAACTCGCAGTTTCAAATGGATGGTACCCTCTTGCCTCACAACACAGTATACTAAGTGACGCAACTCTTACTTGAGTCTCATATATTTAAAACACATTATAATTGTTTTCATAATTCTTTTGTGTTATCAGGAGTTAAATATACAGGTCAAAGGTTAATGTTGATTAAATAATGCCCGTTGTGTCTAAATATTTTTATATACTTTGGTGGTGCAGTACGAAAATACTTTATATAAAATCTTACACTGAAAAATTTTGATGTGATCCAGAATAAAGATATATCTCAACTGAGCTCCAAATCTTATCATCTAACATATATATGTACTATAGTGGTTTATATCGTATAGCAATATATGATCGAAGGAGAGGTTCTATGGTGATATATAATCATGGTAGAGGTGTTGCAGTAATACTTAATCATGGTAGGGTTTCTGTATGTTAATTTTGTGATGATGATAGTGATGATGATGATGATGATGATGATGATGATGATGATGATTGTGAACCCGTGTAGATGGTGGCAGTAATGGTAGTGTGAGGAACCGTGTGCGTGTGTGTATGTAATTTAGATATAAGTTATTGTGTGTTGACACGTAAACCGGTACACACACACACACATAACACCATCTGTGAGGTAATTACTACACCACGTGAGGTCCCTCATAACACCATCTGTGAGGTAATTAATACACCACGTGAGGTCCCTCATAACACCATCTGTGAGGTAATTACTACACCACGTGAGGTCCCTCATAACACCATCTGTGAGGTAATTACTACACCACGTGAGGTCCCTCATAACACCATCTGTGAGGAAATTACTACACCACGTGAGGTCCCTCATAACACCATCTGTGAGGAAATTACTACACCACGTGAGGTCCCTCATAACACCATCTGCGAGGGAATTACTACACCACGCCAGGTCCCTCATAACACCATCTGAGGGAACTACTACACCACGTGAGTTCCTCCTAACACCATCTGGGAGGGAGTTACTACACTACGAGTTTGCTGTTCAACACCTACATTAATCTGTTTGTTCACTGTATGTTCCTTTACCTTTCTCTAATGAAGGCTTTTGTTAAACCACCAATGTATGTAATAAGTCATTTATGTCCAGTGTATATTTTCAGCCTTCGGGCTGCAGAATTTTTTCAATAAACCGTTAATTATTATTATTATTACACGCACACACACACACACACACACACACACACACACACACACACACACACACACACACACACACACACACACACACATATTGTCTGGTATTTTGATTAATGATGGAGACTAATTAATTATGTTAACAATGTACAGCAAAATAAGTTGATTGATGGTAATAGATGTTAATATATAAGTAATTGCTGTTATTATGTGTTACACAATTGTTTATAATTGTCACTGCTTCTGTGTTACGTCAAATAACTGTTACCAAAGCTGCAGTATAACCAATTTTTGTTAATGCGTGTTACACAATATCCAATATCTGCTAGGAAGGTCGCAGCAAAGCCAATTGTTGTTATTATATGTTAGAAGAGTGTTTAGTGCTGTTAATGTGTGTTATCATGTAGCCAATTGTTGTTATTTTAATTACTGTGTAACCAAATGCTATTGCTGACGATTCAGTGTAGCCAATTGCTGTCATTTTTATTCCTATCTATGTAATATAGTCAATTAATGTTATTGGAGCTTTAGTATAGCCAAATGCTCTTGGCTATTCTAAATACTATTCCTACGGTCTAGCCAAATGTTCTCGCTATTTTTGGATTATAGCCATTCCTGTTTTGTTGGTATAATATAGCCAATTGCTCCCACTGCTCCTGCACTATAGCCAATTGCTGTTCTAGTCGCTTTCGTATAGCCAATTGCTGTCACTATTGCTGCAGTATAGCCAGTTAAGGCTGTTAGTGTTGCCAGCATTCACCTGGTACAATGAGGAGCGCCATTTTCTTGGTAATATCTCGATTCACACGACCCTTTGTGGCGTAAGTATCAGACACAGTGTTCTCTCTCTCTCTCCGTGTCTCTTTGTCTCTGTCTGTCTGTCTGTCTGTCTGTCTCTATCTTTCGTTATTTTTATATATCTCTCTCTCTCTGTTTCTGTTTGTCTGTCTCTCGTTATCTCTACCTTTCTCTTTAATTCATTGTCTCTTAGTTCCCCCTTCCTCCTTCCCCCCTTCTTTCTCTCTGTTTCTGTCTTTGTTTTTTCCCTCTTGTTCACCATCTTCATGTTTCCTTCTCTTTCTCTCTCTGTCTCTCTCTTCCTTTAATTCTTTTTTATAATTTTCTCTCTTTTTTAACTTTCTGTTTGAGCTACTCTGTCTTTTAATATTTTTGCCTCTTTATGTTGCTGTTTATGTCTGTCTGTCTGTCTGTCTGTCTGTCTGTCTGTCTGTCTGTCTAATCCATTCATTATCACCTGTTCTTAAATGAATAATAAACAACGTCAGATCATCTCGTTATTCATCATCTCTCCTACTACCCTCTTTGTGCGTGGTAATATCTCTTTGTGAGACTGTGAGATTATTCTAAAAATCTGTTATCTGTCTGTCTGTCTGTCTCTGTCTTTCAGTTTATCTCTCTATCTGTTTCTGGCTCTCTGTGTATCTGTCTGTCTGCCTGTCTATCTCTCTCTCTTTGTGCCAGAACTAAAAAAAAAAACACATTTTAAATCTTTCTTCGTAAGGCTTGGTGAATATCCCGTCAACTCTACCTGTATCTCTCATTATCGAGACGCTTAGAAATACCTTAGAGATTCTTTAAGACTATCCGCTAAGTCTATTATATCTCTCAGCGTGAATATGAGACATCTCTGAGACATTCCTCCTCCAAGTCTTTTTGTTATTATTTAGTTTGGGATAATTTGACAGTAATAGAAATCAGATTTGTTTTTTTCGTCCCTAATTTGACATGTTATGGATATCGAGTCAAATTATAGCTGGTTCTTGAAGGTTTACATTTTGGCCCTCAAGACAGTGTTAAGTGTGAAGGACGACACCCACCACCTCTCTATAGTTATTGTGTACGTGAAAAAAATTCCATATATAATAAATAAATAAATCCTAGTTTAATGGATGATAGATAATGCTGCTTTGTTTTCTTTGGTGGGATTTAAAAGCGAAAGTCATATTGATTTTTTTGCATTATGACAAGTCGTAAGGTAAGGTTTTGTTTACCTATGTAAGGAGGCTGTTGTTTAGTACTTTATTCCCCCAACACACACACACACACACACACACACACACACACACACACACACACACACACACACACACACACACACACACACACACACACACACACACACACATACATATACACGCCTCTCTTCAGAAGACTCCTGGAAAACGAGTGAACTGCAATTATCAAACGTTAATTAGGTTCCCGTTGAAGTTCATATCTTTAATCAGCTCGACTCTGGAAACCACGATTTAATTTCCATCATTCAATCCCGGGGCCACGAGAGGGTGTGTCTGCTATACGTTCATGTAGGTGTATGAAGGTAATGTCTACACGCGTATGTATGTATGTATGTATGTATGTATGTATGTGTGTATGTCAAGTGTGAAGAAGGACACCCACGACCTCTGTATGTGTGTGTGTGCGTGCACAGGGTGGTGTAATGCGTCTACTGTGGCAGCACTGCTTGCTTCCTCTCGCTTTCAACTACCGCCGCTGGCTAGCCCTCGTGGCGAACAGGGAAGCAACTTGCATAAGTCTTCACCTGCCAGTACACGGCCTCTTCACCATCATGACTCCTGCTGTGCCTCCTCATGACAACACACGGTAACTGGGTGCCTCGTGGGTCCAGGCTAGACTAGCAGGGGGTCTCGGAGTAGCAGTGGGCCCCAGAGCGACGGCGCATAGGTCCACTGACATGTGGACAAATCCTAGCGCCTGTCAACCATTGCTCCGCTTCCTTGCGGATTAACCTTTGTAGGTATAAGGCTACGGGAGTAAACCCCGAACGAAAAATATGTGGTGGAGCCTCACATCAGGCAGACATGCTTACAGAGCTCCAACAAGAACCCAACGGCGGTATAGGCGATCTATTTCTCTGACAATAATGTAGTCAATGAGATGCCAGTGTTTGGATTGTGGGTGTTGCCACGAACCCTTGAACCCCTGAACACACACACACACACACACACACACACACACACACACACACACACACACACACACACACAATTATAAACACACACACACAATTATAAACACACATATTCACAAACTTACTTACAAACACAAACACAAATCTTTACAAACACACAAACACAAACCTCTACAAACACACAAACACAAACCTCTACAAACACACAAACACAAACCTCTATAAACTCATACGAGACACAAAAATACATAAGTTTTCCCTTGGCCGAGTTGGACCCATAAAAAAAAACACATGTATTTCTTAAGTAAAACACAACAGGCGACCAACCACCTTCGTCTCTTACAATACCTTGTTTTATGTGTGTGTTTTTTTTCGTTTTTTTTTTAGGTGAAATAAGAGGATCATAGTGAATCGCTTACACAAACACTTGTGTAGGGAAGATGAAGATTATTGATGGGAAAATAGTGGCAAGGTGTGGGAAAACAGTGGCAAGGTGTGGGAAAATAGTGGTGAGGTGTGGGGGAAATAGTGGCGAGGTGTGGGAAAATAGTGGTGAGGCGGGGGAAAATAGTGATGAGGTGGGGGAAAATAGTGGCAAGGTGTGGGAAAATAGTGGTGAGGTGTGGGAAAATAGTGGCGAGGTGTGGGAAAATAGTGGTGAGGTGGGGGAAAATAGTGAGGGTGGGGAAAATAGTGGCAGGTGGGAAAATAGTGTGAGGTGTGGAAAATAGTGGCGAGGTGTGGGAAAATAGTGGTGGCGGGGAAAATGTGATGTGTGGGGAAAATAGTGGCAAGGTGTGGGAAAATAGTGGTGAGGTGTGGGAAAATAGTGGCGAGGTGTGGGAAAATAGTGGTGAGGTGTGGGAAAATAGTTTTGAGGTAGGGAGTGAGGGTCAACAGTAGGTAGGTGTAGATTACCAGTAAACAGGTGTAGAACAACAGTAAACAGGTGTAGATCAACAGTAAACAGGTGTAGATTAACAATAAACAGGTGTAGAACAACAGTAAACAGGTGTAGAACAACAGTAAACAGGTGTAGATCAACAGTAAACAGGTGTAGAACAACAGTAAACTGGTGTAGATGGTCAGGTTTCAACAGGTAATTAATGTTACCTTTGAACTCCAACACACCTGCCTTTACCCTGAACTAAATGTATATATACTGTATATATATAAATTTATACCTGGGGAATATAAATTGCTATCTAAAAAATAAACTGTGTATGACTATATAGCTAAAATATACCACGATTTTATATGCTATAATACACCGATATACAGTGAGGAAGAATGTTCAGATATACCAAAGAAAATTATATATCGATATACTATACAGGTAAATAATTAAAAAAAATAATATTCAGGTATATAGATAACACTTACTGATATATACTGAGGAAAAGGGTATATATATATAGATTTAATATAACGGTATATATATAGGGGGATATTCGGTTACTAGGCATATATACGGGTTGGTAAAAGTGACAGATAGTTCCAAGGAGTTGGTTCATCGTATATGCTATCTGTCACTGACTAATGTCGGCCACCAGTGTGCTTAAGTGTGGTGGATGGGAGACCTGCTTCTTGTGTCTTATCTCTTCATGTTTATTCTCTCATTGTTGTTTATCGTCTCTCATCTCTTCATGTTTATTCTCTGATTGTTGTTTATAGTCTCTCTTCTCTTCTTGTTTATCATTTTACAGTTGTTTATCGTGTCTCATATCTTCTTGTTTCTTTATAACTTCATGTCTACTTTGTATTAATTTATTTATCGTGTTTTATGTAGTATTATAATATTAAACCAAAGACATGGAATATTTTGTTGTGTAGTCTACCTGGATATATATTTATCTCACGTACGCCAAATTAGGTTGTGTTACCTTGTGTCAGGGCAATTAGAGTCAGGTATGTTAACGTATAGCTCTAGTGTAGGCATTGTTATCTTTGTTATGTCAAACTACTCTGTGTGTGTGTGTGTGTGTGTGTGTGTGTGTGTGTGTGTGTGTGAAATACATCTCCAGTGACAATTACCTATTAGACTTAAAAGTGATTAATTCACTTATGTATTAAACAGATAAATCTTGACCTCCTCCTCCATCTATGAACTTCAGTAAAAATTAAACTACTCTACGTATTACAAATCACAGTAACTCAAGCTGCAATAACACACTACTGTATATTCCTCCTTCTCATATATTCCTATGTCCTACACCCTGCAAGAGGAAGAAAAAATAATTTAACCCAAGGTGACGTAAAATCAGGAATGCAATTAAGTAAACTCGTATTCTAATTGCTTACGTTCCAACCAAAACATTTTACGTAGGTGTTCAGTTCAAGGCTGGGTGATGGTGTTTTGTGTTCGCAGCAATGAGGCAGTGACCTTGGCTGGGTGAATAAGGACGGTGATAGGGTGATGGTGTTTTGTGTTCGCAGCAATGAGACAGTAACCTTGGCTGGGTGAATAAGGACGGTGATAGGGTGATGGTGTTTTGTGTTCGCAGCAATGAGACAGTAACCTTGGTTGGGTGAATAAGGACGGTGATAGGGTGATGGTGTTTTGTGTTCGCAGCAATGAGACAGGAACCTTGGCTGGGTGAATAAGGACGGTGATAGGGGTGATGGTGATGTGTGTTCGCAGCAATGAGACAGGAACCTTGGTTGGCTGTAGGGACGGAAACACTGTCTGAGGGAATCTTATCAGGGGGCTCGCGTTTGATGTTGGTGTGACATTATTTGTTAGGTTCGTAGAGATGCTATGAACGTTTACAGACAGACAGACAGGCACACATACACACACACACATATGCACAGACGCACACAGACAGTATAAACATCTTTATTAACACAGAGAGAGAGAGAGAGAGAGAGAGAGAGAGAGAGAGAGAGAGAGAGAGAGAAAATCAACTAGTTCCTCTGAGAATTTCCTACAGTATTCCTCATTAATTATTCCTACGCACACCACCACCGCCGCCACCGCCACCACAGAGAGATAACGTACCCTAACCCTCACCCCCTCTAGCCCCCGGACGCTGAATCATAACCTGCAGTTCCAACCTTTATGTGCATATATTAGGGAGAATCAAACGTAATGTGTGTGTGTGTGTGTGTGTGTGTGTGTGTGTGTGTGTGTGTGTGTGTGTGTGTGATGCGGTTAAGTGTGCTACATTATCAACATCTATCATAAAAGAAACAATATCATCACTGGATATAATTAAGGAAAGCTTCAGTAATTTCTTTTATCACATTAAAACTCCATTTTTAGATCAGAAATTTTTAATCGGTTTTAATATGAACAATTACTCCATAAAACAAATAATTATTATCCTCAGTTCTCGTTTAAACCTGAAATAAATATTTTTTCTAAAATGTTTTTGCTCTGTAATTAGGAACTCACAATCCATTTATCTACTTAATAATCATTGAACTATTTCATGTTTAGGTCCTAAGCGATCATTAGTGGTTATGACTCACTCTTGTTTGTATACCTGTACTGTCTGTATACATTGTTTGTATACCTTTGCTCTCTAGGAATATTGTATAACCTACTGTTACTCTCTCTGAATATTGTTTGTACAATTTCGCTATATATATATATATATATATATATATATATATATATATATATATATATATATATATATATATATATATATATATATATACACACTATGCTTGCTAAATCAATGTGAACTTGTGTGGCGATTTTACTGAATAAATAAATTTGTATGTATGTATGTATTTATGTATGTATGTATGCATGTATGTATGTAGGTCTATCTACCCAGCGGTGATTGGAGACCTGGATGTTAATCGATTTGCGGATCGTGTTCCGGGGTAATGGCTAGCCAGTGCAGTTAGCGAGTTCCCCGGTCTTCTCGGACTATTCCTTGACACTGAGTCATGCAACTCGTTAACTCAGGGTATGGTTGTTGTGTTGGCGACAGCTTCTACACCTTAAACAAATTCACGCCTAGGTGGCCCTAGAGCCGGCCATCCTCGTAACACGAGGGGCAACCATTATGTATTTATGTATGTATGTATGTATGTATGTATGTATGTATGTATGTATGTATGTATGTATGTTTGTATGTATCTTGATAAAATCACACAAGGAAAAGGGAAACAATGGAGCACCTTAGCTTTCGTCTTTACTCAAGACATTGTGGATCTACATGAAGTATGTATGTACTGTATGTATGTATGTATGGTTGGTTGGTTGGTTGGTTGGATGGGTAGGTAGATGGATGGGTGGATGGAACAGGTATTAATATCTTACTGTACCTAACGCGACGTCTATAGTGTAAATCTCAACGTATTTTCACCTGTAATTACCTGTGTCCTCACCTGAGTAAATCCTGGGAAATAATTAACTTCACAGACCAGATCCTCAAACCTCACAAACTCTGCATCAAAAACTTCACTTTGGAAAATTAAAACTGACCGCTGGAGAGTATGTTGCAGTGAAGGTGGTTTGAGGGGGAAGACTTTAGAGTTAAGAGTTGTTTGGTGGTGATTTTGTTGGTGGGGGGGGTGTTGGAGAAGGGGGTGGTGGTAGTGGTGGGGGTGGTTAAGATATCTGTGGTGGTGGTGGTGGTGGTAGGGGAAGGTAGTTGTGGAAATGATGGAAGGGAAAGTTACTGAGGAAGTTGGTGGGTCAGGAAATTGTTGGTGGGGAACTTTGTAGGCAGGTGAGGTGATGGGTTGGCTGGGTGGTTGGGAACTTTAATGGTGGGGAAGTTAGTAAAGGGGAGGGAAAGGGGGATATGGTGGGGTAACTGATGGGAAAGTTAATGTATAAGTTATTGGTGGTGGGGGAAGTTATTGGTGGTAGGGAAAGTTGTTGGTGGTAGGGTAAGTTATTGGTGGTGGGAAAAGTTATTGGTGGTGGGGGAAGTTGTTGGTGGTGGGGAAAGTTATGAGTGGTAGGGGAAGTTATTGGTGGTAGGGAAAGTTTATTATGGTGGGGAAATAATTTGACGATAATAAATTGATAGTTTGAGGAAGTAAAGTTGAAGATATTAAAGTGGACATCGTTTAGTCATGACACCGCCAGACGTGACCAATAAGTCCACCATTAGTTTACAAGGCCTTTAGTGGAAGGGTGAGTCCTTGTAGTAAAGGGAACAACAAAGACGCTATTACCTCACTCTGACAGTATATTACCAGAGTGTAGGACGAGGCCGGCCATCACACACACACACACACACACACACACACACACACACACACGGATACTTAGGGTACGAGTAATGATCTCCTGTACAAGCAAAGAACATTAACTTGGTAAATTTAGGTTAACGTTTAGAACATTTCTCTGGTAATTAACATATCTTTACGTAAATTGATAAATACTAATAATAATACTAATAATAAAGTGTGTGAAGCACCTGACAATAATGGGGGAGGGAGACAGGTGTGAATCAGGTGTAATTAGAACATTTACAGGTGATAAGAAAAACTTTACTAACTATTTACGATGAAAAAGATTATTTGTCTATTAACAGTGAGTTTAGTTTAATTGAGATAAATAAATATCATTACTTTGATTGGTGTGAACACAAACAACATTAGGTGGCGAGGTAATGGAAAAAATAACAATTTATTTAATGCCCAATTATTTAAAATATTATATAGCCTACAGTATTATTAGATGGGTGGAGTGTGAGTTATAGGCAGAGGATCACCATCATCAGTTAGTGGGTGGAGGATCACCAGCATCAGTTAGTGGGTGGAGGATCACCAGCATCAGTTAGTGGGTGGAGGATCACCAGCATCAGTTAGTGGGTGGAGGATCACCAGCATCAGTTAGTGGGTGGAGGATCACCAGCATCAGTTAGTGGGTGGAGGATCACCAGCATCAGTTAGTGGGTGGAGGATCACCAGCGTCAGTTAGTGGGTGGAGGATCACCACCATCAGTTAGTGGGTGGAGGATCACCAGCATCAGTTAGTGGGTGGAGGATCACCACCATCAGTTAGTGGGTGGAGGATCACCAGCATCAGTTAGTGGGTGGAGGATCACCAGCATCAGTTAGTGGGTGGAGGATCACCAGCATCAGTTAGTGGGTGGAGGATCACCACCATCAGTTAGTGGGTGGAGGATCACCACCATCAGTTAGTGGGTGGAGGATCACCACCATCAGTTAGTGGGTGGAGGATCACCAGCATCAGTTAGTGGGTGGAGGATCACCACCATCAGTTAGTGGGTGGAGGATCACCAGCATCAGTTAGTGGGTGGAGGATCACCAGCATCAGTTAGTGGGTGGAGGATCACCAGCATCAGTTAGTGGGTGGAGGATCACCAGCATCAGTTAGTGGGTGGAGGATCACCAGCATCAGTTAGTGGGTGGAGGATCACCACCATCAGTTAGTGGGTGGAGGATCACCACCATCAGTTAGTGGGTGGAGGATCACCAGCATCAGGTAGTGGGTGGAGGATCACCAGCATCAGTTAGTGGGTGGAGGATCACCACCATCAGTTAGTGGGTGGAGGATCACCACCATCAGTTAGTAGGGTCAACACTGAAAAGAAATGTCTGTAAATGAAAGACAAGGTTCACTCTTTCCTTGACGGTGTCGCCGGAGCAGATATCATAAGTTTCTCTTACACTCACCTCGCTGTTGTGACCCTTAAGTGCTTCACGTTCTTCTTCGGTGCATCTCTCTGTGTTGTTGAAAGAAAGGTGACGGAATCTCACCCATTATCTCGACAACAACCTCATCCTATTCGTTGCCAGGAGTCTGTTAGAAGCGTCCATTAAGAGCTGCCTCACTACTCACTGTACACAAACTTCTTAATGGGATCTCTGAATGTTGGGAAGGAACGGTTGACATGGCTCGGACCTTCTAAATGCCGTCGTGTGCAATGAAAGACAAAAGTCGTGTCGTGAAATTTGGTGAAAACATACGCCGAAGGGCTAAACTTTTGGTGCGCTCTGCCTTGTGGTAGGGGGCTGTCATAATGTTTCACGAGTTATATTTAATCTTCGGACAAATCCGTGACTGGACTTTTGTCTATGATTGTACACGATGCTGTGGTATCCCGGCGGTTGTAATACAAAGAAAGAAAAGTTTACCGATTATTCAAGAATGGCCATGGTGGTTCCCGACCGTCGTTTGTGGTACTACGTCATCGTGGTGTAGTAGGTGTAGGTAGTAGGCAGCTATCAAACAGGGAGGTACTACCGCTTGGGAAAATATTGGAAGCATAATGTGTTGTCTAATGGTAGACCCTGCTGCCATATGGCATCACGAAAATTGTGACCAAAGTCCCAGGATGCTGATCTGACTTTCTGCCTCATTTCACACAATTTCGGGGTCTTAATTGTTTCTTACTTTGACAACACAACATACATATATCGTTTCTCACTGTTGATCCTTTTTTCATTTCTGTATTCCTTTGTGGTTCTTTATTATTATTATTATTATTATTATTATTATTATTATTATTATTATTATTATTATTATTATTATTATTATTATCAGTAAATGTTGTTTTGACATCTTCACCTAACCAAACATGAATCAAATTTTCATTTATCCTTGTATTGCAGTCAAATTATATTTCTGTATATACCTGTGACTACTGAAGTTAAATTGTTTGTGTAAGATGAGCTACATCTTTATTCACCAGATTTATAATAAAACATATGAATATGAAACAGGATATGGTTAAATTATTATTTCTTTGTATATCTATATATTTATTCTAAACTTGTGGGAATGAAACAGGTTGCCAATTTGGTTATATATAAAATTACATTTTATTTAACAAAATAACAAAACCTGATAATTCACTACATAGAAATGAATAAAAAAAGAATTTACAAAATTTAAAAAATATTAAAATAACAATGTACTGTAAATGTAAGCTCAATGTTACATTCCTCCAAATGACAACAAAGGAAAAAATAGAACTTGCATGTCAATGAATACACTAAAAGAATCTATTTACAATATCTTAAGTCTCTGCTGATGCTATTAACGTTCTGCTAGTGCACTTAAGACCATCTGTACCAAGCAATTTAAGTGCGTTAGAGTCAAGGATCTTGGAAATTTTAAGTCCATCTCCGTTAGCCGGAACTCTCCAAGGCCCAGGATTGAAATTGGCACTGATTTCTCCGAGGCGTATTATCTGAAAATTCCAAAAACTGCATTTTTTCTGGTCTGTGAGCAAAATCCGAGAATAAAATAATGATTAATTCTGGGATTTTACGGAAAGTGTCCAAAATTTTCTGGTCCGGGTTTGGGAACCAATTCCAAGGTTATGTTAGGTAGCAATTTCCAGAATCTTCCCAATAACCAGAAAAATTCCACATCATCCATACTACCAAGATTTATTTCTTCAGTATTGGTGAAAGGTGAATAGTCAGCTGTATCTCCACCTGTAAGTGAAAATAAAGGCATTAATATTGTTAGTTAAATTTGCGAATTCTGAAACATCTTTATTTATGAGGGTAAATATTCATAAGTTTCCAACACGTACATATTGTGGGTAATTTTGTCTGCTAAAATAAAAAAAAATAGTAAATTTCGAATGAAAACTCGGATCTTCTCGGTTTCATATACAACACTCAAAAAATTGAAACAAATTATTTTTTCTAATGTAGATTTTTATGGTGGTTCCAAAACTGTGATCCTTTTTTTGGAGAAATTCTTAGAAAAAAGATAATGCCCCCTAAAATTCTAATGTTCTACATCAAAATGTTTACCTAACCTACCTAACCTAACCTAACCTAACTGGTAAAAATCTGTCAACTTAAAATCCTAAAATTCGCTGGATGATCGAAAAGATAATAATACCATCAATTTCTTTTATTTTGGAAGGCATCATTCATATTTGTTGGAATCATGGACATAAAAGGCCAATGTATTAACACTTGATTCTCCCATACTTGTAGACAAAATATTGAATGACTGTGTACGGTACTGTATATCAACATTGTCAGTAAACATTTGGAAATCCTTGATATTTTTCATCTATAATGAAAACAAAAACATGAAAAAATTAAATAAGCAAAAACTGGCAGATGTGTTAGGGCTTACCTTTAATGGTGGTTAGGAGAATTTTGAGGACATAACCGGCGATGAGGCAAGTAGAGGCTGGAGGATGTTGTCACATACATGGAATTCTTTTAAAAATAACAAAAAAATTCTTCATATGCTATTCTATATAGAGGATATATTATAAAAAATATTATGCCTTTGCATATTTCTACAACTTCTATACATACAAATCTATTTCTTTTCTTTTGGTTTCAAAATATAGTTCCATTGTAGTATGCATCGGGCGGGGGTGAGAGCACCACGGCGTTCTCCCACGTTCCAATAATGGATCGCACAGTTTTGTTTTTTGTTTTTAAGCACTGAGTGGTTCTTGCATGGCGACCATCGGGATACCACAGCATCGTGTACACGACGGCAGTTCTTGCATTTGGCCCCTTCTTCAATCACGACCATCCTGAAGAAAATAGTTTATAAATGTTGTCATGCGTGTCTGAGCTCTTTGGTCGACCAAAGCTTCAAGAAAGTTTGTAAAAGATTTAATGTTGAATGTTTTGATCTTTCTTTCGAACATCAGCTAAACGGGCATCTATATTTAAGTCTGTGTAAACTCTTTGTGACTGATTTTGTTGTTGGACGAAAAGGGAAGAAATGAGGCATTTCCTTGTTGGATGTCTTCTGTAGAATATGATTCTTGCCGCCTGTTACCCGCCATGATGCAGGGCAGGAAACTGAGAACCATAGTATAATACCTTTGATTATTACACCCACCTTGATTCAGCAGTGAAAACAGCCAACACTAGTAATTAGTCTTGATGATGAGGTTGCCGAATTCTTATCTTGCATTATATCCACGAACCGGTAGCTAAGACTTTCCCGGAATGAGAGAGACCTTGTGGGGCTGCAGGATCTGGGAGGGACACACTCACAGCTCAAACAGCCAAACCGGTGGCCCAGATGGGTCACAAAAAGCACTTATAGGGACAAACCCATTTCGGAGAAAATAGTTTTAGTTATACTTAAGGCTCATCAACTCTAACTGTTAGTGTTCCTCACACTGAACACTTTCTCTTGGCCATTTTGAACTCATTCTTAGGCACTCGTCTCGACTTAGAGGTCCCTTGTGTTGGTGTACAGACTGAATACAAGATTATATCTAGACAAGAGAGCAGTATGGTCTCCATGCCCTCCAGGATATGGTAGGCAAGACACAACAAAGTCAGACAAATCATCAATAGAAACCTTGCTCGTGTTCACTGTCCGGCAGCAAAGAGAACCCGAGCTTCTTAAACCTGATGGCTTTAGTAAATTTCAAGGTAAGGTCACTCACTAGCTTGCCCTGGAAGGATGAGAGATGGAAATTGAGAATTTACATGTGTGCTTCCACTAACAGAAACTTGCCATCCGCCAGAGACGTTGTGGCTTCGAGAAGTTTCAGAAGAGACAAAGATATATAATTTTTGCTAACTGCTATTGTTTGTCTAATAAGCTCAGAAACTAATATTGTTCTATTTAACTTCTGCAGCCTCGCACCTCAGGTTTTCTCATTGATTCGCCAGTAGAAAAAAATTCACCTTTTAGGTGTGTTTATTCTTTTATTCTTCTTTATATATATATATATATATATATATATATATATATATATATATATATATATATATATATATATATATATATATATATATATATATATATATGTGTGTGTGTGTGAGATATTTTAACATCTGTTCGATATTCTAAACATAAGGCTTCCAGAAATTAACTTCTTGACTGTCACTGAAAGGTAGACCTAAGCTTGACCTTTGATTTACCTTTAGAGGAGCACAAGTAGAGTAGAACAATAGTGGGCGGTTCGCCCAGGACAGTATATGAGAGTGAAGGTAACAGCTGCCACCACTGGCTAGATATATTCATAACGATTATTCCTTCATAATATACATATTATGTATGAATGATTTAGCCGAACATTAAGGAGGTAATAAAGTGGATGATATAGGAAAGGAAATACAGCGAGAGAAAAAATGTGATGGGTCTTTGATAGTGGAGGTAAGCCTCTTTGGCGTAAGGTCTGGGCAGCACGAGGCTGGAGTCCCTAGGGACACGCCACCACGCAGACCAATCCTATTATTGAAGGCTGAGTAGTTCGCTTTTGACCTGCAACCTGAGTTCTGCTGCCTTTTAGCTAATGCTCAAACACCTCTCCATCATTCTGCCTGATGGACTCCAACAGGATGTACACTTATATACCGGTGCTGGCAGAGTGCTCACTGAGTCATTCTCCAGTGTCCCATTGTTTCGTGTTTCTTACGAGGAAGGACACGTGTGGCAGGAAGTTACCTCTCCACCACCACACTCTTAGGTCTCAAAGATTTACGTGTCGACTTATGGCGTCACTTACATGGGTATGACGTCACAGGAAGAGACGTCAACCACAAGGCGTCAACCACATGAGCTTGACGTCACGGATCACAGGCAGGTTACAGTAAACAATGTGTACTCTCCATATGTTGTCTGCATACTTGTGATCCGGTCAGTGTCTTACCTTAAATTGGTGAGGCTGGTCAAATCATCGTACCTCCTGTATTTTCAAGCAGTGATCATACACAGATATGTATTCTTATTTTTCTCACTTAATCAACCATATAAGTCCTTAGAACAAACCGACAGGTGTGTGTGTGTGTGTGTGTGTGTAACAAACCGACAGGTGTGTGTGTGTGTGTGTGTGTGTGTGTGTACTATGACAACCTCTTCAGTTTATAATGACAATCCCTTGAATACGATGACTTAACCCCTGGAGTATAAAAACATCGTACTTGAAGAACAGGTCATCATTTACAAAGGGTTCAGACATATGACTCAAGGGATTAAGTCATCGTACTCAAGGAATTAAGTCATCGTACTCAAGGGGGTTAAGAGTTCGGAGGACTTGGATACATTAACAAAATCCGATTATAATTGACGATTTGGGGGACCACAGAAATCACCGTAGAGCTTGTGTAGGACTGTGTGGATCTCAGAGGATATTTTAAGCTTATTGTAACCATGCATGATTTAGAGAGTGTGTGGGTAGGTTAGGTTAGGTTAGGTTAGGGTCGGTTTGGTTTGGTTGTGTTGTATTGGGTTAGGTTAAGATATGTTAGTTTTGATTAGGTTAGTTTAGGTTAAATTAGGTTAGGCTAAGTTAGGTTAAGCTACATTAGATTAAGTTGAATTAGATTAATGAGGATTAACCTTGGTAAGTTTAAGTTATCTTGGGTTAAGCTCAGTTAGGTTTGGTTAGGTTAAGCTAAGTTTAGTTGGGTTGGTTTTTAAGCACCGCGATTCAACGAATGTGAAGCTACGTCTCGTGATCGACTTGTATATGGGGTGTGCCAGAAGAATGTCCCTGCCTCCCTCCCTCCCTTACTACCTGCTCCCTGCCTCCCTCCCTCCCTCCAACTGACAGTGTCTCAGGGAGCAGGCAGGCAGGGAGGCAGGGACATTCTTCTGGGACGCCCTATAGTTAAGACAACCTGGCCATGTATAGTTTTCTCTGTTAAAATTACTGAAGAACAGGAAACCTAAATTACGTTTTGGTTCAGCAGGTCAGAAACAAAGGCAGCAGCTGCACCACCCAGAGCCTCTGAGCTTGTGGTAATCTCTCACAGGCCTGAACAACGCGATACCCCGAGCATGTGTGAGCAACGCCTACAGGGCCACTAGCTTACCCCGGTTGTGCATCACTCCAGCTGTCACTCCCAGCTGTGTTTTGTTGCTGTTGTGCTTCACCCCATTTGTGTATCGCCACCAGCTATGTCTCACCCCAGCTGTGTCTAACTCCAGCTGTGTCTCACTCTAGCTGTGTTTCACTCCAGCTGTGTCTAACTCCAGCTGTGTCTCACCCCAGATGTGCCCTCTCTCTCTCTCTCTCTCTCTCTCTCCCCTTCTGTTTTACTCTTCCCTTCCGCCTCACATTTCATTTCCCCTTTCTCACCTTTTCCTCTTTCTTCTCATTTCTCTTCTCCTTCTCTCTTCTTCCTCCCTCTTCTTTCTCTTTCTCTCTCCCTCACCCCCTCAATCACTCACATTATTATCTTCAGCGGATGAAAAACTCGATTGTATTAATGAGTCTAATAACACAGGACAACAAATTTTTTATAATTCCCAGTTGCATGAGATTTCTTTACTGTTTCTTACCATTTTTGATCTGCTGATTTCATATTTGAAACCAGTTTTGTTCTGCATGCTCCAGTTTTCATGTAATTTGAGGTTTTACATTCTAGCCGTTTGCGGTCAAATTAATTAATTACACGATTATGGTATCAATAGGGAGATATAATTTTGTCTGTTTTTTCTTTCAGATTTGGTCATGGCTACAAAGAGAAATCAATGTGTGAACAAACCTGATGCCTTCTGTTATATTTGTGGATACTTCACTCTTATTCGTCAGAGGCGCAATATAACATCGTTTGTGAGGCGCGGCTATAAAGCGTACTTCGGACTTACTCTTGGCGACCAAGACAAAAAATGGGCTCCACATGCTGTGTGTCATAACTGCGAAGAAATGCTGCGTGACTGGACAAAAGGAAAACGTAAGGGCTTACCGTTCGGAATTCACATGACCTGGCGAGAACCGAAGGACCACACAACTGACTGCTATTTTTGTCTGATCAATACGAAGGGTGTTGGCAAGAAAAACAGACATAAAATATCGTATCCTAGTATCCCTTCAGCAATTCGACCTACTTTGCACTCTGATGAGCTACCAGTTCCAGTTTTTAATGGGTTGTCTCCAGCTGAAGAGGAGGGAAGCGACAAAGACCAAGAGAGTGAACATGAAACTCAAGAAATACTTGCAGATTCCGACGATTCTTCTGATGGTACACCAGAGTCATCAACCCCTCAGAAGTTTAGTCAGCCAGAGCTGAATGACCTTGTGCGTGATTTGGGTCTCTCCAAAAATGCAGCAGAAGTTCTAGCTTCTAGGTTGCAAGAAAAGGCTCTACTGAACCAGACCACAAAAGTTTCAGACTTCAGAAAGCGGGAACAGGATTTTGTGCCATTCTTTACAGAGGAGAATAAGTTTGTTTACTGTCATAATATCCCGGGTCTTCTCCAGGAATTAGGGATTCCATTGTATAGTCCAAATGACTGGCGATTATTTCTAGATAGTTGTAAGCGTAGCCTGAAGTGTGTGCTACTACATAATGGTAATGTCTATGCAGCTGTTCCAGTGGGTCATTCTGTGTGCTTACGAGAGGAGTATAATGACATTAAAACTGTGATTCACCTGCTAAAATACCATGAGCACAACTGGACAATTTGTGTTGACCTCAAAATGGTGAACTTCCTTCTTGGCCAACAAAGAGGATTTACAAAGTATCCCTGCTTTCTTTGCATGTGGGACAGCCGAGCTAGAGACAGGCATTGGAACCTGAAGGAGTGGCCCTTACGTGATACTCTGGAAGCTGGTATGCCAAACATTGTCAATGATCCAATCGTCAGTCGAGAAAAGATCATATTTCCTCCTCTCCATATCAAGCTGGGCCTGATGAAACAGTTTGTCAGAGCATTAAATACTGATGGTGAATGCTTCCAACACATAGTCTCTGCTCACCCTGCTTTGTCATTTGAGAAGATAAAGGCAGGTGTGTTTGATGGACCACAAATTCGTGCACTTGTACGTGATCAAGACTTTGTCAGAAAGATGGACGACAAGGAAAGGGGTGCATGGCTTTCATTTGTGGCGGTAATGGAAAACTTTCTTGGTAATAAAAAGGCTGACAACTATGAAACCCTTGTAGCAACCATGTTGTCAGCCTTTCATGACCTTGGATGCAATATGAGTGTCAAACTCCATTTCCTATATAGTCATCTTGATAGATTCCCTGAGAACCTAGGGGCAGTAAGTGACGAGCAAGGCGAGCGGTTTCATCAGGATCTCAAGACCATGGAAGACCGCTACCAAGGGAGATGGGACAAACATATGATGGCAGACTACTGCTGGAGCATTAAACGAGAGTGCCCTGAGACATTTCACAAACGCAAGAGCTTCAAGCGCAAATTCCTACCTGGCTAAAATGTGATTGGGCTTTGTCTCCTCATAGTAACAAATTTCTTACCTAACAATGAGTTTTATACAAATTTCAACCTTTGTTTTAGATGGAACATGTTTCAAATTGTGTTGTTGAATAAATTTAGAATATGTAATATTTTATTGTTTATTACCCAGCTAATTTAATGACAGTTTAATGACATATTTTTCAAGATAGACGACGAGGTCAATAAGACGAAGACGAAATTTTGAAATTTCAAAATACCTTGGTTGCAAAAAAACTAGAGCTTACAGAAAGAAACTAACTTCAGATATGAGATCAGCACACCCAAATTAGATAGAATCATATGTTATTGTAGCTTATTGAATGTGGAAGATAATCTCATTTTAATAGTGAGATCATTATAACAGGGAGTTGATTACTATTGGCAGGTGATCAGTAATACGGAATAAAGTGTTTTCTCGGTGAAAATCCTCAAACTATTATTGGGAGGGCGAGAAGAGTCTGAGTGAATATAATAAATGCCTGACACAATTTGCTCTCCCAGTCCACCCAGCAGGCACCAGTAGGCAGTATCACCAGGCAGGAGTCAGTAGAAGTCATCACTAAGCGGGCACCAGCAGTTAGTTGAGTGTAGTGATGCCGGCCACTCTATCTCCTTGTGTATCGGAAGGTTAATACTGAATGTGTTGTATCGTCTTTAGGCCACAGGTGATCACAGCCAGCACCGTCATGAGCTGATAACTGGCTTTGAGGTCTTCTGAACTCTGGTGATTATTGTGTGGAGCCCCAGGAAATACCGGAAGTGAGAGACGTAATTATACTGGAGGTGACAAACATCCGGGCAGGGGGGCAGTGTTGTATGTCAGCACCTACAGAAAGTGTGTTGTGGATGGTTGAACAACACGTTGTAGGTAATGACGTTGTGAACTCAGTAAATAGTATGAACTAAACCCGCCTGGATTATGACCTAACGTAATCTAAGCCAACAACACCTGGTGGTGAAACATTCTAATACAATTTTGTTAACATGTAAACTATGGCGTCACCAGTTGAAAGACCTGACCTAATTACGACAGCTGTAGAGATTTACTGCAAGTAACGTTTTTTATATATATATATATATATATATATATATATATATATATATATATATATATATATATATATATATATATATATGCTGATAACCACAAGGAAAGAAGATGTGAATTACACGAAAGCGCTTGGGAACTTCGTGTTTTCTTCTTTCCTTGTGGTTATCAGCATATACCTAGATCAAGCGCACCTACAGTGATTTACTTTCATATATATATATTTATGAAATCCACATGAAACGTGGATAAGATAATCTTGATAAATCACACGGAAATGGAACAACGGAGTACCTCCGTTGTTTCCATTTTCCCGTGTGATTTTATCAAGATATATATATATATATATATATATATATATATATACACGCGTAGTGACCAAACATAATGTTTCATCAGTGTGTAATATAATGAACACGATAAACGTATAAAGAACATAATGAGAGTTGTCAGGCTGTCAACGGCCATTACCGGCTGACACAGTTAACGTCAGTAATCAAACATCAACAATAAATATTCAGTAATTTTGAGTGTTACGAGTACCGGCTGCCTCCCACTGCTCCACTAACTCTCATAATTCTGTTTATGTTGATGTGAAGTAATTATGAAGATTTGATGGCGAGTATTTGTAATGTAGTAGCTATTTCATAACCTAACCTAACCTAACCTAACCTAACTATACTAACTTATCTAGAATAACTTAAACTAAGTTACCCTCATCCCTCACTCCTGCTCATCCCCCTCACTCCTGCTCACCCCCCTCACTCCCCATTACCACTCATTTCCCCTCACCACTCACTCCCTCTCACTACTCACTCCCCCTCACTACTCACTCCCCCTCACTACTCACCCCCCCTTACCACTCACTCCCTCTCACCACTCACTCCCCCTCACCACTCACTCCCTCTCACTACTCACTCCCCCTCACTATTCACCCCCCTCACCACTCACTCCCTCTCACTACTCACTCCCCCTCACTACTCACTCCCCCTCACTACTCACCCCCCCTTACCACTCACTCCCTCTCACTGCTCACTCCCCCTCACTACTCACTCCCCTTCACTACTCACCCCCCCTTACCACTCACTCCCTCTCACTACTCACTCCCTCTCACTACTCACTCCCCCTCACTACTCACCTCCCCTTACCACTCACTCCCTCTCACTACTCACTCCCTCTCACTACTCACTCCCCCTCACTACTCACCTCCCCTTACCACTCACTCCCTCTCACTACTCACTCCCCCTAACTACTCACCTCCCCTTACCACTCACTCCCTCTCACTACTCACGCCCCCTCACCACTCACTCACCCACCAAACCAACGCATGGCAACAAGACAATAATGGGAATGGGAACCAGTAAGACGTCATTCACCAGTGTTGAGTTAGGTGATGGGAGGCATCAGCAAGCAGGCACCAGCAGGCAGCATGACCAGGCAGGCACCAGCAGGCAGCATGACCAGGCAGGCACCAGGAGGCAGCATGACCAGGCAGGCACCAGCAGGCAGCATGACCAGGCAGGCAGCATGACCAGGCAGGCACCAGCAGGCAGCATGACCAGGCAGGCACCAGCAGGCAGCATGACCAGGCAGGCACCAGCAGGCAGCATGACCAAGCAGGCACCAGCAGGTAGCATCTCCAGACTGGTACTAGCAGGGAGCATTACCAAGCAGACACCAGCAGGCAGCAGCACCAGGCAGGACAAAGGAGTAACAGTGACGTATTAAAACTTGTGAGTTCATGAATATCGAGTTCTCTCGGCGGCTCCTCCTTCGTATTACTTTTCTCTTTATCCTTTTCTTCCTTTTTTATCGTCATCGACCTCTCATTTTTTCCTTCTTTCCGTTTTTGTTTCCTTTTATCACTCTCTTTGTCTCTTAGATTGCTAATATCTCTCTCTCTCTCTCTCTCTCTCTCTCTCTCTCTCTCTCTCTCTCTCTCTCTCTCTCTCTCTCTCTCTCTCTCTCTCTCTCTCGCTCTCTCTCTCTCTCTCTCTCTTTTCTGTCTGTGTCTGGCTTTGTCCTTGTCTCTTTCTCTATGTCTCAGTCGTCTTTGTCGTTGTCTGTTTCTCTTTATTCTTCTCCCTCTTTCTTGCCCTGTTTTCCTTTCTGTTTGTCTCCTTTTATCATATTCTCTCTCTCTCTCTCTCTCTCTCTCTCTCTCTCTCTCTCTCTCTCTCTCTCTCTCTCTCTCTCTCTCTCACAAGACCTTAAGACCTTCCTTCTCCACCTGCAGGTCCCCAGCTGCCTTCCTTGAGCCTCGGGTTCTTGCATACCACAAATCTGAATATCAGCAAAACTTTGAAAATCTATCACAAAAATTTTGCTTCAGGTTTATCATGGAAAACTTGCATAAATTCTGCCATAATGTAGACGACTTAACGTACTACTACTACTACTACTACTACTACTACTACTACTACTACTACTACTACTACTACTACTACTACTACTCCTCCTCCTCCTCCCTCCTCCTCCTACTACTACTTTTTTTTTGCCTTTTTACCTCCATCCTCTCCATTTTATTCTACTACTAATACTACTACTACTACTTTTTTTTAGTACGTGGCCTCCAGCCTCCCCCAATAGCCACACCTTCGCCGCCATTTTGTTGCTTTAAAATTAAATGTCCTAATACATAAGTAACTACCCTGGCTGTGTTGAGTTAGTTAAGCTGCAGATCTATGCGGCATTCAGTGAGTGTTGCCTCATAGTCAATATCTGCGACTGTTGTTTGCTTTGGGGCCGAAGATCTCGTTCTCCTGAGGCACAGCAATGCAGACCTAAGCAGAGAGAAAGACTATCAACATCTCAACCAGGCTGCAACGTGCCTTCTGGGCAGCTGCTTCTGTTCAGCTAACACCTCGGCCAATCTTCAACTTGGTTCCATCCCACCAGAGGTTAACACCAGATGAGTGAAGCTGCCGTGATCCTCATTCTGAATTCTCTCGGCTTACACCCTATTCTTGTCGTTCTCGTTCCTCATGTTTGCAGTTTCAAGAGGCACGTTACGGTGACATGCGGCCATGGGGTCAAATATCATGACGCCAAAGAAAGCCCGCTGTCCACGCGTCCAGAATCCTCGAGCGCTGACGTCCACACAGGCTTCATTGGATGTGTTGGAAGTCCTGTGATGGAGGTTTTCACCGGCTTGTGGAAGGAGGGTCGATTCCTCCGTGATGTCGTGGCAGATTTCCTTCAACATGTTTTCTGTGAGATCCCTTACTTCGACATGCCTCATGCATACGAAGCCGCCTTTCTTACACACCATGACGTGATCAATGTCGTAGGACACATTGGGAGGGCAAACCTTCTACTGGCCTACCGTACCTTAGAGCAATGGCATCTGTAAATTCTTGTTTATTAAGGCTACTACTACAGCTAATAATAATAATAATAGTAATAATAATAAAATAATAATAATAATAATAATAAGAGGGTGTTTGTAGAGTCAGTGTACATTTTAAAAATTATAAGAATTTGTATATACAGTACAGAAATTATAAACATCTGTAAATGTCACATAGAAGGCAAAAACACACACACACACACACACACACACACATACATACATACACACACATACATACACACACATACTGTACATACACACACATTTACACTTACCCCCGAACTGCGTTAAAAAGAATTATATAACTTTTAAAGCACTACCTGACTATGAGAGTAAACGTCAACACACACCAGCCAATATTTACCCTCGATATACCCAAAGTCAACACTGTGGACCCGCATCTTGGTGTGTGGAGACGCTCATCCCGGCGACAGAGAGATCATTCTGCACTAACATACAGCACCGTGATTGCCAATCTGTGTCTGGCAGGTGTATATTGCACACCTGTGACGCAGGTGAATATATATATATATATATATATATATATATATATATATATATATATATATATATATATATATATATATATATAGTAATGCTAAATAATAAGGACGGCACAAGGAGCCACAGAGACGTAGTCTGGGACACAAACACACTCGTATATTGCCTCTCACACAGTTATCAACACAAAGCGTCGCCGCAGCAATGAGGGGGGAAAAGTGTGCTTGGTGATGAGGCCACTCAGAGCTGTGACACGAGAGATGACTTGATCAACGCTTAGAATTTGTTGTGGCGGGAAATACATTGTGTGGAGCGTGGGATGTCGAAAGCACTTTGTGGCGTACCAGCGACTGTAAGGCAGATACATTCTATTCTGATATATATATATATATATATATATATATATATATATATATATATATATATATATATATATATATATATATATATATATACAATCAACACCTCAACCCGCCAGGGCTAATGAAATATATATATATATATATATATATATATATATATATATATATATATATATATATTATATATATATGTATATATATATATATATAATATATATATAAATATATATATATTATATATATATTATATATATATATATATATATATATATATATATATATATATATATATATATATATATATATATATATAGAGAGAGAGAGAGAGAGAGAGAGAGAGAGAGAGAGTCGTATGTAAAAATAAAGAAAAAAAGGAGGCGGCCGAACCAGGAAGATAAAGAGTGACGAAATAGGAGAATGTTTTGCCAGCCTGCTCGTAAATATTCCCTCCCCTGGTGCTGTTCCCTCACACTATAATCTTTATATTTAATAAATCAGATAGTGTGAATAAATTCTCTGGCAAATTATTTTACAGACCTGGGCCACCGTAGAGTGCTGGGTGCGGCAACTCCCCCTCCCCGCGGACATTGTACTGAGGTGCTGCAACGTGAAACTGACCACTCTTTAAAATTCTAAGAGCATTTTAGCCCTAGGGACCGAGAGATCCTGATTCTATTGGAACGAAATGATATTAGTTTTTAAAGTTTCCTCCCCGGATTTCTCCCTCGGTGGGCGGCGCTGCCCTTGGCTGAGGCGCCCCAAGAAATACTGGCGCGAGTTTCTGCTGGGCTGAGAGATGGTTAGGTCACCTCACACCAGCCGCAGGAGTATGTCGGCTGAGGAATCGGGCTTATCTTACTACCGGGCATTTGTTAAAATTAACTCATCTTGTAATAGTGTCACCAAACACAGACAGCAAACGTGTGAGTAACTGGAAGAGTCGTGTTAATTATTGTCGTCCCAGCACATCACAAGCACAGGTAAAGGGTACATCTGACATACCAAATTAAAACCCATAAATCATCACAACACGAACACGCCTTTCAACCATATTAAATAAACATAATTGCCAGACTCGCTCTTAAAACGTATCTATATGGAGGGATCCGATGATTTTGAAAATGAATATCGCGACTCCTGTTGTCTGGGTACGGTCTGTTGTGTTGTATTGTCTCACAGAATAGTAAAGATATTTTTTGTAGTGAGGTTTTTACAATAAGTCAAGGTGAAGTGATAAGGCAGCAGGTGTTCGAGCCTTCACACACTGACACAAGCTGGACCATCTTAAGATTTGATACTTCAGTTTATTTCATTTGAAGATTGATCACCATAACTTAGCTAAACTTAACCTAAATTAACCTAATTTACCTTACCGAAGCTACCAAATCTAACCTAACGTAATCTCATCTAACTTAACCTAACCTAACTTAACTAAGCTTAACCTAACCTAACTTAACTAAGCTTAACCTAACAACTTAATTGAACCAAACCAAACCTAACCTAACAAGTTATTTGTAAACAGATGAAGCTGTGTTGTGGACTCATCACCACCATTGATCGGCCGTATTGGTATAACACTCCATATTGAGGAACTCCCTGGCTGTCCTGACACTGACTGACGGCACACATAGCTGACGTTGTTACAATCTGTTGGACTGACATCGTTACAAGCTGTTGGACTAACACTGTTTCAAGGTGTTGGACTGACGCTGTTACAATGTGTTGGACTGACACTGTTACAATGTGTTGGACTGACACTGTTACAATGTGTTGGACTGACACTGTTACAATGTGTTAGACTGACACTGTTACAATGTGTTAGACTGACACTGTTACAATGTGTTGGACTGACACTGTTACAATGTGTTGGACTGACACTGTTACAATGTGTTGGACTGACACTGTAACAATGTGTTGGACTGACACTGTAACAATGTGTTGGACTGACACTGTTACAAGGTGTTGGACTGACACTGTTACAAGGTGTTAGACTGACTTCTCAATTGGCGCGTTAATTGCCTCTCGGAAATCACTCAGCTCACCTGTAGTTGCCTTGAAGATAAAGAGTTTTTTAAATGGTAAAGTTTGTTTTGAAGGTTATGAGAACAAGTGATTTAGATAAACACAAACGAACTCTGACTTAATGATATTATTCTTAGGATCACCTGAAGATTAGCTCCCCCTCATCTAGCTTATTTCATCTTACGATCAATCACCCGTACCTAACCTAACCTAACCAATGCTGTCACGTAAAAGAGAACATTTCTAGCCACTAGTAGTTATTGGTAAATTCTGTACAAGTCATTCTTATATACAGTAACAGATACGAGGTTATGGCCACTAAAATTTGATTCAATGTCTTTCCGATACGAACATCTGTGAGTCTCTCGTGGAAAAAAATACAAAAAGCATTAAGAAGTTAGAAGTGTGGGATAATAAGCCAAAAGTTTTGAGAATCCTAAATAATTATTATATTTTAGGACATGTAATAAATAGGAACCTAAAAAAAACGTTAGTAATAAAGTCAATTTTTTGGATGATTTTGATGCTACTGTTCTGATGTGTTGTATGTATGTATGTATGTATGTATGTATGTATGTAAGACAATTCACTTTAATACTCCACTTCCATCAGAGTCAGTGCCACTATATATGTCTGCAATACTGTCTCAGGTGGTTAGTCGCACACAGGTAGGGGAAGAAGGCACCCACACTGGTGTATCACTCTTAACCTTCACACAAGAGGGCGACACCTCATAAACCTTCACCTCCTCCATCATGTTATTTTTTATTCACTGTTTTCATTTTCATTCTTGTGGTGATTTTGTGAGTCATAGTTAACCTGACACCTTCACCTGTCGTGTACTTTAGTTAACGTGAGACCTTCTTCTGTTCTCCACATAAGGCTGACTGGCCAATCACAGAGCTTCAGGTAGTCACACGTGCGTCAGGATGACACGTGTGAGATGAAGTGTGAGAGCTTGTACATATGTCTATTTCACTATTTCATATATATATATATACTGTATATATATATATATATATATATATATATATATATATATATATATATATATATATATATATATATATATATATGTATATATATATATATATATATATATGTATATATATATATATATATACGTTTACTGGTTGCGCCCAAAATATTATCTTTGTAATTATAATTAGAAGCTGTACAAATTTAAGTCTCATATTTGCTCGTATAATGTTTAATTATAGTTTTATAATAAAGGGAATTATGTTTTCATTGTTCTAAATATTTTCATTAGCAGTAACACACAGACACTATATTATACTCGTGTGTGTGTGTGTGTATATATATATATATATATATATATATATATATATATATATATATATATATATATATATATATATATATATATATATATATGTAGATCCACAATGGAAACACGTGGATGGTATATATCTTGATGAGTGGGAGGGACACAGGAAAAGGGTAAGTTTCTTTATTACTTTAACGTTTCGGGCTACACAGAACCTATCTTCAGAGAGAACAGAATATATCAAGTAGCAGTAGTAGAAATGTAGAGAGGAGTCGTTTGCTCTGGGGATACAAGAAGGTAAAGTTAAGAAGTGGGAAATGCAGAGGGATATATAAAGCAGAGATTAACGTACTCCGGGTGCACCTCACCTCTCTGGACGCCTTGTCGTGTCGAAGTCTGATTGGCTGTCATTTACTGATCCCGACCTGACTGCCTTACTGCGTGATGTCCACGACATTCACTGACCAGCACATGATACCCTCCCTATGATTTGTTACTGTATCATTTCTACATGTATATGCTGCTTCTAAGGCCTTTGTCAACCCTGTATCTAACCCTTATGTATAATCGTGGCATCATTAAAAAAAGAGGGTTTGTTGTCCAGAGAAGTGTGTGTGTGTGTGTGTGTGTGTGTGTGTGTGTGTGTGTGTGTGTGTGTGTGTCCAGTACCACCAATACAGACTGTGTGGCTTATCTCGAATACATAGCAGCAGGACACAGCAGGTCACACCCAGACTAGTAAGTAGAAGAGCAATATCTCGCAATGGGTTTTCTAAGAATGGAGTTTCAAAGAGCCAAGAGTAGACGATAGAATACAGAACAAAGACTTTTACGATATTATTCTTACCTTACGTGACCTTCTGAGACAGTAAAGAAAACAAAAATATTCATAAAATTCACACAAACACGAAGAACGAGATGAAATTTAACACCAACACACCACCATTCTCACCCTCATCCACCACCTCCTTACCTCCCATCTTCTCCCCGAGGCGAGAACAATAAGATAAACTAATGATAACAGAGATAGGAAGAACAAACAAGAAACAAGAAAAATAACAAAATAAGTAAAGATCATTTAAATGCTGTTAAATAGATGTTGAGACAGTGAAATAAAAATAATATTCACGGGATTTGGTTTAATGATTCAGAGGTGACATGATACTGTGTCTCCTGTGATCTCTGAACCCCTGAAATGATTCTTTTTAACGAGGTTGTCTTTCCCTCAGTTCTGTATAATGTATCCCCCCCTTGTGGTTTATACTGTATTATCTTCAAGTGTACTTCTCTCTTAGTAATAATTATACTCGTATAATCTCCCCTCACCCACACCCTTCTCTGTGCTTTTCGCCTCATTACGTATGTACAACCTCCCCTCACACTCACACACTCACCCCTCTCTTTACTTCTCTCCCCATTACGTATGTACAATCTCCCCTCACACTCACACACTCACCCCTCTCTTTACTTCTCTCCCCATTACGTATGTACAACCTCCCCTCACACTCACACACTCACCCCTCTCTTTACTTCTCTCCCCATTACGTATGTACAGCCTCCCCTCACACTCACACACTCACCCCTCTCTTTACTTCTCTCCCCATTACGTCTGTACAATCTCCCCTCACACTCACACACTCACCCCTCTCTTTACTTCTCTCCCCATTACGTATGTACAATCTCCCCTCACACTCACACACTCACCCCTCTCTTTACTTCTCTCCCCATTACGTATGTACAGCCTCCCCTCACACTCACACACTCACCCCTCTCTTTACTTCTCTCCCCATTACGTATGTACAGCCTCCCCTCACACTCACACACTCACCCCTCTCTTTACTTCTCTCCCCATTACGTATGTACAATCTCCCCTCACACTCACACACTCACCCCTCTCTTTACTTCTCTCCCCATTACGTATGCACACCCTCGCCTCTCTCTCCTGTTCGACCTTTGCCTTCAGCTAATCTCCCTTAAGGCTTGTTAATCTTCCATTCAACACCTTTTCAACTCTTGCATACTGCCTGTCTCTCTCTCTTACAGCTTATATCCATCCATCTCACTCACTCACTCACTCACTCACTCACTCACTCAACATATTCCTCCTACCTCTCATATATCCCCTCTAGTCCTTATCTCTCACACCTTCCCTTCCATTTCTGTTATTTATCCTTTCCTCCCTCTCTCCCCTCAGCCATTATCTCACCCCTCCTTCCATACCTCCCTCCCCCTCCCATTATCTCACCCCTCCCTCCATACCTCCCTCCCCCTCCCATTATCTCACCCCTCCCTCCATACCTCACTTCCCTCCCCCGCCGTCGATAGCTAGTCAACAAGCCAGATCCACCGTGATGCATAATAACCACACACACACACACACACACACACACACACACACACACACACACACACACAGTGAAATAAAACTAAATAAAAGAATAATACAATATAGTATGAAAGCGAAATAAAAAAAAACGTGGACGTAAAACCCAGTAAAAAAGAATTAAAACGTTTCTAACACGAGACAACAAAAACGAAAAACAAAAACATAAAATAATTTTACCATAAACAGATGAAATAACCAGTAAACATGGCTATACAATTTTCCTTCATTTTCTTTCATTGTTTCTTCAAAGCCTTACGTCTTAAATTTAAATATATTATAATTTTTATTTACTTATTTACTCGTTTCGTTTATTCATTTATTATATTTTCCTGAATACAATTTTGCGATAATATGGTGTTTATTGAGCTCGTTAGGTGATGTAGTCGCCGTTACTCCATACTGACTGTACAACAAAGCTTTTTTCCTCGTGTGGGAGAGTTTACTGTACATCTGATAACGTGTTCTGCCAGGCATACGAACGGCCACATTAACGCAGCATTGATCATTGCTCGGTCAGCTTTGTGTTTTTGTAACGCTTATAGTTCATCTGGACGCTTAAAGCTGAGTAAAATCGTTTAAATGAAGTTACGATGACCTGTTGTGATAAATAGCATTTTTCTATTGATAATGAACGTTTTCAGTTATTAAGAGAATTCCTCTGGTAATAAGAAACGTTTCCTGTTGGCGAAAAAGAGCGTTTTCAGTGATTAAAGAGACCATTTCCTGCAGTAATAGAGAACGTTTCATGGGAACGTTGTTTTCAGATTCATCTTCAACGCTTCAGCCACCAACTACTCGACAATGAAATTCTCGGCGTGTTGATTTTGCAAAGAGCTTGCAGCGTTGCGGCTTCTCTTGTGATGCATCATTCATGTGATCCGGATATGTGAGTTTCTAGGATTGCTGACTCTACCGGGAACTGGGTATGTGAGTTTTCAGAATAGGACACATCTAGAATGTGGATATGTGAGTTCCAAAAGTATCATTTTTTTTTTATTTTTTTTTTTTTACGGGAATTAGCCCACCCGGGCACAGGTCAAACGACCCACAACGGAGCCTGTATTAATCTACACCACGAAGTTGCCGGAAAACCAGCTTTTTAAAGTGAGACAGATAGCATGGAAGCACAGAAGGCAGAGCATTCCGCAGTTTGGCTGTGTGAGGAAAGAGGGAGGTACTATAACGGGTTATTCTCGTGTGACCGACATCCACAGAGAAACGGTGGACACCGCGGGCAAGACGTGTGTTACGAACCCACGGCCTTGCCGGCGGTACACAGGATGCCAAATCCACCGAACATTGCCCGTTAAAGTATCTGTAAAAGAGAGAGAGTGACACTTCCAGGATTTGGGATTTTGCTTTCATGAAGAAGTATTTTCTGACCCAGATTCCTCAGGTTTGAACTTGTTTTGTTGGAAGAAAAACTGGAACAGCTAGTTTATGCATGTGTCCAGCTGCATGTTAAGTTCTACATGAAGAGAGATTGAGCGAAAACGGCGGTATTGAATGAGTCTTTTGTACCGTTGGTTCCGGGAAAGTACTGTACAGTTGGGGACTTCATAGCGATTCACTAAGCGTTGTCAATCCACTGTCTCCGTGTGATGTGAACCACTACAGTATCGACTCGTGAATGTGAGGGCTGTCGGGGGCTACAGGGATGGGACAGGGTTAAGGAGTTATTTGTGCAGTTCCAACGCAGAATGTATTATTAAGGAAGGATATAAATACGGAGGACAAAACACAAATGATGCTTAGAATGTGTCACCGTACAGTCGTGAACAGAAGTCCTGTCGCCCCTTGTGCTGTTCCGCAAACCAAGAGATTCAGACTCATGAACCCGAAGCAGTAGACACTGGTGCATTATTCTGCCCATAAATGCTTCGGTTTCATGAGTCTGAATCTCAGGGTTCGTGGAGCAGCAGAAGGGGCGACAGGACTTCTGTTCACGACTGTACATAAGGTTGGTATTCCCAGCTTGTGCTACAGGTGTGAGCGATTCTATGTATTTTTTGTTTATGTAACTCCCACATAATTTAGGGGTGATAGGGGGTCGGGTTGGAGTCTCAATATGGTGTCCTTTATGACAGGGCGACTTTCATGGCCCAATAAATAACGGATATACTGTATTCTATTCTACTTACATAAACATCAAATTATTATTTCTTATGTAATTTGCAATAAAACCATACCGAGGAAGTTGGCAAACAATATGCATTTAGAAGTATCTGGCTTCTATAAACTTTTCAGAAAATTCTGTAGATGGCGTTACTGTTTGACAACACATTTAATGCTGCGCTTAGGACAGCCACTTTCCTGTCTTTCGTACAGTATTATCAGTATAAAGCCTTTGCCTGTTGATCGTCCATCACTCACTAACCAGTGCCGGCCAGACGACACCATTTACTGTCTCCCACATAACCTACTACCATGAACTTATTCTCACATCTACTTTGTAAAACATTGTTAAGAATAATGACGCTACAAGCATCTAAGATAAAAGCTATGGTGTGGAATGGTGAGAAAGTTTTAAGTGTTATGCGAAAATCAACAGTTGTGATGTAAACAAACCATTCTCAGACATCTTTAAGAATTTATTGGTGAAAATATCGATAAGAACAAACACATCTTCAGTGTGTTAAGTGGCAATGGAGCGAGTGATGTTATTTTGAGATATTAAATTAGTGTTTGTGTGACTTAACGATGTCGGGAAACGATAATTAATTGGTGATCGCGCCTATTAGTGAAAAAAGGTGATCTCAGTTAAGTGATAATATAATTAGTGACCTCAGGATGACTCCACCAGCAAGACAACCAGTGAGTATTTTTCCTGTTTTGGGTAATATTTAAGATGTTGTTCCAGCGTTAGCAGTTACCTGAAGAAATTACTCCATAGAGGATAAAAGCTTTCTTACCTTTAAAAACCGACATAAAATGCAGGCGGAATATTTTTTTCCGAGAAATCAGTTTGACTTAAGAAATGGGAGGAGAAAGCTGTCACGGCCGTCACTAGTGTGTGGTTTATATATAGCGTAGGAATGGTTCTTTTCTCAGTAAGGAATTGTATTCTATTTTAAGAGAATGAAACAGGAAATAATTGTAGTATTATAGGTGAGATCTGGTAAGATAAGAAAGATTACAGACTGTAATGCCAATGACGTCACATTTGAAATTACTTGAAATTTTTCGCCACAGTACTTAATCTGCATCAGCAGCTCAGGAAGTACAAGATTAATGTCAGCATCTCTGTAAATGAATACTGTCAGCAGGTCAGGAATTACATGAATAACATCAACAGGTCAGGAATTATATGAATAATATCAGCACCTCTGTACATGAATAACGTCAGCAGATCAGGAATTACACGAATAACGTCAGCAGGTACTTCAACACTTTAGTATCGTCAGCAGTTTAGAAGGTACAAGAATAACGTCAACACCTTAGTCCATAAATAACATCAGCAGTATAGAAATGTAAACACTATCCACTCACACCTGTGGGTTTAATTAGTGTTTTGTTGTATGTGCTTTACTGTCTTATAACACTTATATATTGTAGTTCAGTTCAGGAACTCTTAAGTGGCAGGTTCTTGAGTTAAACACTTCTTAATTTTTTCTGTGGTTTATTTAAGTTACAAACTAGTGAGATCTGAGAGGGTATAAGGTGAATCCTCTCCAGGGAAGCAGTCTGAATAACAGTGTTACCCTTTGAGTTAAGTAGTGCTTCTCCCTGTTCAAAGATTGTAAGCTCTCTGTCTCATCCAGGAAGTGTCATCTCAGAGGAGAGCTGTTAGCAATCCGGTGGCAAGTGTGTTTGTCTACATTAACCTCATTAAGGTTTGAACCCTTGAGGAAGTTGCTAGCTCAAGTCTGATTTGTTTTGATACTCTGTCTGACCCGGTGTTGTGGTGCTTAACACGCTCGACCCTGGGTAGCTTAACACGCTCGACCCTGGGTAGCTTAACACGCTCGACCCTGGGTAGCTTAACACGCTCGACCCTGGGTAGCTCTCTGAGATTCTGAGAAGGACGTGGTGAGCCAAACAGTTCATGGCTTGTTTTGTCTATGATTATATTTTTGTGTGGATATTGGGGTGCAACTTTATAATACTAAGGTGCTATTTTATATAATGTGTACTGTAATGTACTGTACTGTAATGTAATGTAATGTAATATTTCACATGAACACATTTCCTAGCAAGTCCATCCTCTTGAAGTGTTTGATGATGAGAAATTGTAGTTTTAATCTCTCTCTCTCTCTCTCTCTCTCTCTCTCTCTCTCTCTCTCTCTCTCTCGCTCTCAATTTTTTTTACTTATTTGCATCCTACGATCAGCTTAGCTCCATTTACACCTTCACTTAGTAGGTTTCCTTGAATTTATCTAATTTATCTATAATATGTAATACTGTATATGCATAAGTACTACATATACGTGCAGATTTATATATGGAATAAATAAACGTTATGGAATTCTTATTTATGTTGTACCGCTTGTGGACTATGTAGAAAGACCTCGTGTGTGTGTGTGTGTGTGTGTGTGTGAGATTTTACTTTATAACATCTCGTGTGGGTGTTTGAGATAACCTACCACAGTTATTACACTACCAAGGAGCATGGCGGTGTGTGGGGCATCAGGTGGGGACGGGGTAGTGGAGGTGTCTCAGATGTTTAGTTTATAGACGTCTTGTTTATAAAGGTTCTTACCATGATTATTCTTAATGGATGAAGGTGTTGAAGGACACTTAACCGGTTGATTTAAGTTAGGACAAATAAACATCACCTAAAAATAAAGTCAAAATCAGCAAAAACACACACACAAAAACTCAAGGATTCTTTAGGCTAATTTTAGTTCATCATTGAAACAATCCAGTGTAATTTTCATACTGATTTTAAAATTTATTGCTGTGTTTTAACTTTCACCAATCAGTTAAATGTATTCATTATATATTCATTGTCATTAATATTCAACGTACGAAACTTTAAGAGCCAGAACCAGAGAGCTGTGTGGGAGATGATGCTTCTACACTGAGGCGTTCCTCACTCTCTTCCCGTCGTCATCCTCTGCTGGCTGTCCGTCACTTGCGAATTTTTAAGAGCTTCCGGCATCTCTTGCTCGGCTGGTCTACTATGCTGTGAGACGGACCTTGTGTTTGGTTCAAAATTCTTCCTTGTAACATAAACGTGGATAATATTCAGTCACTCTTACTTTCTTTTGGTAATGTAAAATAATATAAAATGATTTAAGATGAAGATTATTAAACATTCTTGTGTTATCATGAAGAAAAAAACACATTACATTATACATTATTCACTCACTCTTATTTATTTCAATAATGTATAATAACATATCCTGAAACGTATGGAACTTGCTTGTGTTCTCATGAAGAAATTTACACGATTATATTCAGCTCTGTATTCCAGTTACTATAGAAAGTAATTAGATAAAACACACTAGAGTTCATCCATTAACACTCGTAACTGCTGCATGAGATCAGTACAATTAATATCAAACACGTATTGTTCTCGTTCTCTTTGTGTTGAATCACCACCTCACCTCACTACCGGTCATTGAAAAAATTTTGTCAACTTTTTTTTTTACACAACTCTGGACACGACAGATCCAAATATTCCTGTTTCCCTTTTCTATTTCTACTCTACAGTTTCGACACTAATACAAACAGTTTTTTTTTCGCTTTACAGTCATACGCATGTAATTGTTTTGTTTTGTTTTTTTTCTAGACCACGAATTTGAAATAAACACAAGCATATTATATAAATTTTTTCTATGAATTAAATTTTTTCTGAACCTCGTTATTCTGAATATTTATAAACTATTGGTATACAGGAAATATTGGTTCAGTAATACGCGATATACAGACCTTTCTGTTTATTGCTATTTATAATGATTGGAAAGAGTATAAGGGTTACGATGTTATTATTATTATTACGAATATTATTATCGTCATCGTCATTGTTAATATTATTAGTAGATCTTTATCATTGTCGTCATCATCATTATCGTCCTTCATTACTTTGATGTATTCATATTAATTTCATTTTTTGTATGAACTCAGGTGAATGTATGTTAATCCGGTTACAGTAATGATGTCTGTCACATTAATCAGGTTTGTGCCAACACACACATAAAGTGCCGCTTGTTTAGCCAGGTAATTGGCAAACTTGGAGTACGATAGTGTTGGCAAAAAACGTGTTATATAATAATTAATAACTTCCTTGTGATAATAATTCTAATGGGATATTTGTGAGTGAAATTCTCAAATGAAAAATGCAGTTATGTTATGTGGAATTTATAGAGAAAAACTCGATTATATAATGTCTATATAAATAGTATAAGTATAAACTTTATTTAAACGGTGGATATATAAACACAAACTCTATTATGAGACGGATTTGTAAGCGCTGAATCCATAACACGGCAGGTATATTAACAAACTTCATTATACAACGGATATATTAACACAAATTCAACTATGAGATGGATTTATAAGCATAACGTCTTTAACATAACGGGTATATATAAACGGTTTATACGATATGTATGTAAACACAAACTCCATTATACGACTCATGTTAAAACAACTTTGCATCAGCCAACATTAATATATTGTTCCTTCATTTGATTTAACTAACAATGATCCCCAGATGGTTGAGTGGCAAGTCCGCTTCTCCCGAGTGTAATTTCTAAGATAAAAATTTTGTTTGACTCTGATCCCATGGTTAATTAAATGTGATCCCAAATATATATTTTTTAAGACAGTTGGCGATACAGAAGAGGACAAAAGACATTGGTTTGTGTTGTCATTAATTAGCGAGTGAAGTTGAGAGCTTGTCTAAAATTGAACTGAGAGAAAGACACTGTACTAGAAAAACAAATTTATTATAAAATGAACTTGTGTTTAGTTCTGAGGTGAACAAAACAAAAAATTGAAGAGCAAAAATTCTAGCCAACAATAATCCATCTTCTTCTTAAACAGAATTATATATATATATATATATATATATATATATATATATATATATATATATATATATATATATATATATATATACTATATATATATATATATACTGTATATATATATATATATATATATATATATATATATATATATATATATATATATATATATATATGCTGATAACCACAAGGAAAGAAGAAAACACGAAGTTCCCAAGCGCTTTCGTGTAATTCACATCTTCAGGGGTGAGTACAGACTAGTCTGTACTCACCCCTGAAGATGTGAATTACACGAAAGCGCTTGGGAACTTCGTGTTTTCTTCTTTCCTTGTGGTTATCAGCATATACCTAGATCACGCGCACCTACAGTGATTTACTTGCATATTATATATATTATATATATATATATATATATATATATATATATATATATATATATATATTATATTTATATTATATATATATATATATATATGTATATATATATATTATATATATATGTTATGTGTGATATATTTCGTATATCTCACGTCATTGGAGGCCTCGACTGACACAAAGAGAAGAAATCACAGGTAAACAGAACTATAGCTGTTGCAGCAGGTGGGGTCAGCTTTAGTGTTGCTCCCAAAAATGACGGTCCAGCAGAAGAGTGTGCAACGTTGGTGTGTGTGTGTGTGTACATGATGCTTTAAGGTATAATCTCTTGTATAAACCTGAAATAACACTTTTTCATGTAAACCTTAAAAAAAATATTTTCTTTTTTTTGCGAGAGAGAGAGAGAGAGAGAGAGAGAGAGAGAGAGAGAGAGAGAGAGAGAGAGAGATACTTTTCATGTAGCTATAATTACATGGATATTCGTAGATCTATAACGTTAACAATCAATTAATCGGAGCACCATCATATATCTGAGGGTTGGTGACCACAGTCCTCCACTCTAAACGTTCTCGGGCTGTTTTTACCACTCCTCCAAAATTTTGCATCTCTCTGGGGACTGTACTCTGCAACAAATGACTGTACTCTGCAACAAATGACTGTACTCTGCAACAAATGACTGTCCTCTGCAACAAATAACTGTACTCTGCAACAAATGACTGTACTCTGCAACAAATGACTGTCCTCTGCAACAAATAACTGTACTCTGCAACAAATGACTGTACTCTGCAACAAATGACTGTACTCTGAAACAAATGACTGTACTCTGCAACAAATGACTGTACTCTGCAACAAATGACTGTACTCTGAAACAAATGACTGTACTCTGCAACAAATGACTGTACTCTGCAACAAATGACTGTACTCTGCAACAAATGACTGTCCTCTGCAACAAATGACTGTACTCTGCAACAAATGACTGTACTCTGAAACAAATGACTGTACTCTGCAACAAATGACTGTACTCTGAAACAAATGACTGTACTCTGCAACAAATGACTGTACTCTGAAACAAATGACTGTACTCTGCAACAAATGACTGTACTCTGAAACAAATGACTGTACTCTGAAACAAATGACTGTACTCTGCAACAAATGACTGTACTCTGAAACAAATGACTGTCCTCTGCAACAAATAACTGTACTCTGAAACAAATGACTGTACTCTGCAACAAAAAGGCACTGTCATTTTTTTACCATAAACTCTACTCTTAGTATCTTTTTTTTTTTCATTTTCATTAGTAATCTCATATTTTTTTTTCTCTTATTCAAACACGTAATTTTAATATTAATATAATGAACGGTATAAAGCCCCACCTCTAGTTATTGACAGTGGATGAAGAAGCGAGATAGTTAATATAAATGACAAATTGTATATGTAAAGAATGAGATCACTTTGATAATACACTTTTGATAGGTTAGGGTAGGTTAGGTTAGGTTAGTTTAGGGTAGGCTAAGTGAGGAAATATGAATTGGTGAGAATTTGGTGACTCAATTTCTTATGGTCATCTGCCTATCAGAGAATTTATGTGTTTTTATGTGCTATAGGTGGTTCTGAATACAGGTGGTTCTGAGTACAGGTGGTTCTGATTGCATGTGGTTCTAAGCACAGGTGGTTCTGAGTAGAGGTGGTTCTGATTGCAGGTGGTTCTGAGTACAGGTGGTTCTGAGTACAGGTGGTTCTGAGTATAGGTGGTTCCCAGTACAGGTGGTTCCCAGTACAGGTGGTTCACAGTACAGGTGGTTCCTAGTACAGGTGGCTCTGAGTACAGGTGGTTCCTAGTACAGGTGGCTCTGAGTACAGGTGGTTCCTAGTATAGGTGGCTCTGAGTACAGGTGGTTCACAATACAGGAGGTTCCCAGTACAGGTGGTTCACAGTACAGATGGTTCTCAGTGCAGGTGGTTCTCAGTACAGGTGGTTCTCAGTACAGATGATTCTCAGTACAGGTGGTTATCAGTACAGATGGTTCTCAGTACAGGTGGTTCTCAGTATAGATGGTTCTCGGTACAGATGGTTCTCAGTACAGATGGTTCTCAGTTCAGATGGTTCTCAGTACAGGTGGTTCTCAGTACAGATGGTTCTCAGTACAGGTGGTTCTCAGTACAGATGGTTCTCACAAACAGGTGGTTCTCAGTACAGGTGGTTCTCAGTACAGATGGTTCTCAGTACAGATGGTTCTCAGTACAGGTGGTTCACAGTACAGATGGTTCTCAGTACATATGGTTTTCAGTACAGATGGTTCTCAGTACATGTGGTTCACAGTACATGTGGTTCACAGTACAGATGGTTCTCAGTACAGGTGGTTCCCAGTACAGATGGTTCTCAGTACAGATGGTTCTCAGTACAGATGGTTCCCAGTACAGATGGTTCTCAGTACAGGTAGTTCTCAGTACAGGTAGTTCTCAGTACAGGTAGTTCTCAGTACAGATGGTTCACAGTACAGGTAGTTCTCAGTACAGTTGGTTCCCAGTACAGATGGTTCTCAGTACAGGTAGTTCTCAGTACAGGTGGTTCACAGTACAGATGGTTCTTAGTACAGATGGTTCCCAGTACAGACGGTTCACAGTACAGGTAGTTCTCAGTGCAGGTAGTTCTCAGTACAGGTGGTTCACAGTACAGGTGGTTCACAGTACAGATGGTTCACAGTACAGGTAGTTCTCAGTACAGTTGGTTCTTAGCTTGTGATAGCTGTTTGTGTATCACATTTAATTGTTTTAAATAAGTTCTGGAACTATAAGTGGCAGGGCTGGATGTAAACGCTTCTCCTGGTGTTTCTTTTATTGTCGAAGCGTCTACTACATATACACAGTACTTAGGTTTGAGAGAATGTATTGTAAATTCTCTCCAGGGAAGTGGTTTGAGTACACTTATATACGAGAACACTTAAGTTAGGTGTTCATCCCTGGAAAAGTGGTAAGAATCTGATATATCTCCGAGCGTGTCCCCTCCTCCAAACATGTGTGAGGAGAGAGTCAGAAGTGGGAGAGGATATAACAATGCATGAAATGTTTTGATTCAATGGCTCGTCAACAATTGAGTTATGATGCTGATAGTGACGAATGCCAGGTGTGTGAACGATCAAGCTCTTGACTTATTCAGCATGACCTGCACCTGACCTATGTGGTACTTACAAGCTCAGCCATGAATAATCAACAGTTGAATTAGTGTTGAATAACTTGGTAAATAAGTTAGTGAATATTCATTTGGGTGAATATTTATATAAAGTAAAGGTGCTATTACAAGTACAGGTGGTTCTGAGTACAGGTGGTTCACAGTATAGGTGGTTCTCAGTACAGGTGGTTCACAGTACAGGTGGTTCTCAGTACAGGTGGTTCACAGTACAGGTGGTTCACAGTACAAGTGGTTCTCAGTACAAGTGGTTCATAGTACAGGTGGTTCACAGTACAAGTGGTTCACAGTACAGGAGGTTCTCAGTACAGGTGGTTTACAGTACAGGAGGTTCTCAGTACAGGTGGTTCACAGTACGGGAGGTTCACAGTACTCGTGGTTCACAGTACAAGTGGTTCATAGTACAGGTGGTTCACAGTACAGGTGGTTCATAGTACAGGAGGTTCTCAGTACAGGTGGTTTACAGTACAGGAGGTTTTCAGTACAGGTGGTTCACAGTACTGGTGGTTCACAGTACAGGAGGTTCACAGTACTGGTGGTTCACAGTACAGGTGGTTCACAGTACAGGTGGTTCACAGTACAGGTGGTTCACAGTACATGTAGTTCATAGTACCAGTGGTTCACAGTACAAGTGGTTCACAGTACAAGTGGTTCATAGTACAGGTGGTTCACAGTACTGGTGGTTCACAGTACAAGTGGTTCACAGTACAGGTGGCTCTCACTACAAATAACAAAGTAAGCAGAATGCAGTATGAAATTAAATCCCGACTCATAACTAAACTGACTCATAACTGGGCCTCCCTCTCATAACTAGACTGAATCATGACTAAACTGACTCATAACTGGGCCTCCCTCTCATAACTAGACTGAATCATGACTAAACTGACTCATAACTGGGCCTCCCTCTCATAACTAGACTGAATCATAACTAAACTGACTCATAAACCGAAACTCCCGACCCATAGCAAGACTTGACTTCTAAACTGGGTTCCCTCACTCATAGACTGACTCATAAATCGAACTTCTCGACTCATAACTAGACTGACATGTATATAATTAACAATGCATTTTCCAGGCTATGTTATACACCCCCGTATACTCTACAGACACCCAGTATAGCGAGGCATTATAATATGTACTGTGGACCGTGGCAGCTTAAGTTGAACCGTGGGTGTGTGTTGTCTCTGTGTCAGGATGCCACGGTCTTCCTGGGTACACACAGGGTCTCCGTAGTATGGTCCTGTTTGGTGTATTCCAGTCATGTGTGCTATGGTCTTTTCGTCTGTGGTATGTTTTGGTATTGTCTGGTATATTTAGGTACTAGTCTGGTCTGGTATTGTCTTATTAACTGTGAAAGACTTCCACCGACTACCATCTCCCATGTATCCTCACTGTACTCAGGGCAATTCTTTTGGTCATTGCAGCCAGAACTCGTGTCTTCTCCCCCCCCCCCCCCCTCTCCCTCTCTCTGGATCCCAAGTAGGTTTAATATTGACAGAAAATATCATCCCTAGCACCTCCAGTCTTAGTGTTTTAATAATCCGTTAAACGTAAAGAGATGACTGTCAAAATCTTATCAAGAACGTAAAGTGAGTTTGAATATTTGATGGACGATGAATATATTTCAAGGAGGATCTATATTAGAGTTTTCCCTTCAGTGTATGCATTAGTTTCTCACTTGTTTGCTTTTAGTATCGTCTTTGCAATTTGTAAACAAGACACATCCTTGTGAGGTGATGCGCTTGTCTCACCCACAAACACAAATTATGGTTAATCAATATTGAGAACTCTTGACTTTCCCTCCCCTCACGCCAGAATGAAATAGATACAAAACTTTTTCTCTCAGAGTTTCAGTGAATTTAACATTGAATGACGTGTTATCTAAATGCATTTCTGGGAATCCCATGACATCCAATTGACTGAAGCAAGCAAGAGCGTTAAATTGGACAGCATTTAATATGTCAACAACTCACAAACGAGAACACCTGGGCACTCGAGACTGACTGCAGTAAGTCTCTCAATAAGTAAGGCTCTCAGTAAGTCTCTTAGTGAGGCTCTCAATAAGACACACTGTTAGGACGTTTAGTCTCGACAACATTCACAAAACAACATGAATTCTAACCTTCTCTGTCTGTCAGTGGGAGATGTCTTAACATAGCTTTATACAATGCGGACATAAGACTTGGACACGTGACCCTGTTAAATAAAAAAACAACACAGGTTTAAAAATATCTAATCTCTTTGGTTTTTAGGAGTTAGTTCGGAGGTAAATATGTGCCAGATACTTTATGATTAGGGAATGGAAAGTGGAAATCATACCAAGAAGAGCGCAACAGACAGACAGTCAGACAGACATGTGAACAGAAAAAAATAACATAAATACAAACATATAAGACATTAAATAAAAAATCTGTAAATATTTTCGTCCACCAAAAAAAAATCTAAACCAAAATAAGAACAATTAAACGAACCCAAAAAAATAAAACAAAACAGCTTGTGTTCTTGGATATGATCATAAAGGAAGAAAGTCTTATAAATCCAGAAATACAAAAGTGAAATACATCCAAATATAGGCATGAAATACACTCGCTTAAGCATCTATATCAGACGACTACGTGTATATGAACAAAATCTTATGACTAGCTATTAGTAGTAGATAGTACAGCTGCTTCATACAATAGAGGAAAATACTGGTTATATATCCTTGTATTGACGATAATAGGCAGTGGAGCAGCGACTGGAGCGTCTTAACTCAGATAGATGTGGGGGTTACGGAACTAATATTTATCATCTGAGAAATGATAAAATAACAATAAACGAAGGAAGTATTAGAAAGAGGGAAAGTGAAAAGAATAAATACAACTGTTTATATGAAGTAAAGTTTTACATAGCGTTATGTTAAAGAAGCATCATGAAACCTGAAAAGCTCTGTATATAAACTAATGACGATTAATTCACATAAGGGTGAATAACTGGGAATATAATACACACACATAGGTGAAAGTGTAAAGGGAATTCAAGCGTTTAAAAATAATTTCCTGGAGGTTCAAAGATTCGTTGATCCTGAAGACTCTGGCAAAATCTAATCCAAGAATATTGTTGTGGAAAGCGGAGGCAGTAACTGTGTCATGGAGGAGGGGGGAGGATAAGGAGGGGGAGAGAAGAGGAGGGGAGGAGGATGAGGGGGGGGGGGAAGAGGAGGGGGAAGAAAAGGGGGGGGGGTGGAGACTGTCATGTGTGTGGGTTAGGAATGGTGAGTGCCTGAGTTTTGTTGCATTAAACATAACAAGGTTAGTTTCTCCCGCGTGTACAATGACTGCAAGAACAGATACGACGGTGGAAGTAGCGTTTAGGTGGTTAACTGGCGATGGTTGGCGGCTTGATAGTCAGAGAGAGAGAGAGAGAGAGAGAGAGAGAGAGAGAGAGAGATTGAGATTGTGTAATAAAAACTGTTCGTAATTATTGGAAAAAATCTTAGTCTCTTTATGTGGACTCTGTAACTGAAAGAAAATAACAACTGAATTATATAAACATCACATAAGGGTACGACAATACAGTAGAGGCATAAAAGGCTATACTTTATAATACACACATAAAAAGGGGGCTTTTATGTATCAAAGCATTACATACGAGCCATTTATCATAACAATATATAGTTGACTCCTTTATAACACATAATGGCTCCTTCATAACAGATAAAAGCCCTTTCATGACACACTGAAGTTCCTCTATAAACACTGAGGCTCCTTCATAACACGTAAAGGCTCCTCCATAAAGCGTAAAGGCTCATAACACACTAAGGCTCCTTTATAACACGTAAAGGCGTCTTCATAACACACTAAAGCTCCTTCATTACACAATAATGCTCCTTCATAACATAATAAGGCTCCTTCATAACATAATAAGGCTCCTTCATAACATAATAAGGCTCCTTCATAACATAATAAAGCTCCTTCATAACATATTAAGGCTCCTTCATAACACAATAAGGCTCCTTCATAAAATAATAAGGCTCCTTCATAACACAATAAGGCTCCTTCACTAACATAAAAAACTGAAGCTCCAAGTGTCATTGCTACTAAAAGACAGCCCTTACCCCTTAAATCACTGCCAGCATGGGCAATCAGTAAGACTTAATGCTGTCGTTGTTCCCTCTCATGCCTGGCGAAGGTTCGTCAGCTTTTCATTCTGTAATTGTTATAAAAGAGTTTCCGGTCATGTAGGTTTGTCTGTTCGTCTCTCTGGCTCTCTTTCTCTTGTTCTCCTTTTCCAACTCTGTCTGTCTGTCTGTTTCTCTGTCTGCCTGTCTGTCTGTCTGTCTCTCTCTCCTGTCCACAACCCTCAGCATGTACCAGGCAATATAGTAGGAGAGAGAGAGAGAGAGAGAGAGAGAGAGAGAGAGAGAGAGAGAGCGTCGGGCATGTTATTATATTACCTTTAAGAGCCGCTGAATTTTCCGACAGATTGAATCGTGGTTGACCGTATAGGTGGGGTAGGTAAATGTCACAAGAGCTGCTACGACATACATACATACTTACATGCATACATACATACATACATATATACATACATACATACATACATACATACATACATACATACATACATACATACATACATACAGAAGTCGATTGATAAATAGACAGGAAGAAAGGCAGACAGGCAGAATAATATAAATAAATGGAGAGACAGGTAGAGTTATACATAAAATAAGGTTAGGTTAGGTTAGGTTAGGTTAGGTTAGGATTACCATATAGTTATTCATTTAAATGTATTATTTTATTGTACACAATCGCCTTTGGCACGTAAGGAATTTGCAAAGAAAATAAATACCACAAATTTAACGCTATTCGGCAAATAACCCTATTTAGTGAAACATACATTTGCAGAGAGAGAGAGAGAGAGAGAGAGAGAGAGAGAGAGAGAGAGGTAGGGAATCTCTCATTACTGAAAGAGATTTAGACCGTCATCCATTACTTATTATGAAGGTTCCATGTAAAAACAACATTGATCTAATACTGTATTTTGTGTAGGTGTATGTTAGCAGGTGTATGTTAACAGGTGTATGTTAGCAGGTGTATGTGGGTGTTGGCTTGTGGTTATGTATGTACTGTGCAGGTGTATGTTAGCAGGTGTATGTGGGTGTTGGCTTGTGGTTATGTATGTACTGTGCAGGTGTATGTTAGCAGGTGTATGTGGGTGTTGGCTTGTGGTTATGTATGTACTGTGCAGGTGTATGTTAGCAGGTGTATGTGGGTGTTGGCTTGTGGTTATGTATGTACTGTGCAGGTGTATGTTAGCAGGTGTATGTGGGTGTTGGCTTGTGGTTATGTATGTACTGTGCAGGTGTATGTTAGCAGGTGTATGTGGGTGTTGGCTTGTGGTTATGTATGTACTGTGCAGGTGTATGTTAGCAGGTGTATGTGGGTGTTGGCTTGTGGTTATGTATGTACTGTGCAGGTGTATGTTAGCAGGTGTATGTGGGTGTTGGCTTGTGGTTATGTATGTACTGTGCAGGTGTATGTTAGCAGGTGTATGTGGGTGTTGGCTTGTGGTTATGTATGTACTGTGCAGGTGTATGTTAGCAGGTGTATGTGGGTGTTGGCTTGTGGTTATGTATGTACTGTGCAGGTGTATGTTAGCAGGTGTATGTGGGTGTTGGCTTGTGGTTATGTATGTACTGTGCAGGTGTATGTTAGCAGGTGTATGTGGGTGTTGGCTTGTGGTTATGTATGTACTGTGCAGGTGTATGTTAGCAGGTGTATGTGGGTGTTGGCTTGTGGTTATGTATGTACTGTGCAGGTGTATGTTAGCAGGTGTATGTGGGTGTTGGCTTGTGGTTATGTATGTACTGTGCAGGTGTATGTTAGCAGGTGTATGTGGGTGTTTAGGTGTAGATTGACGTGTTTTGACAAGTCTTGGTGTGTTTGTTGGTGTATGTTGGTGTATGTTGGTGTGTGTTGGTGTATGTTGGTGTGTTTGTTGGTGTGTGTTGGTGTATGTTGGTGTATGTTGGTGTGTGTTGGTGTATGTTGGTGTGTGTTGGTGTATGTTGGTGTGTGTTGGTGTATGTTGGTGTGTGTTGGTGTGTGTTGGTGTATGTTGGTGTGTGTTGGTGTGTGTTGGTGTATGTTGGTGTGTGATGGTGTGTGTTGGTGTATGTTGGTGTGTGTTGGTGTGTGTTGGTGTGTGTTGGTGTATGTTGGTGTATGTTGGTGTATGTTGGTGTGTGTTGGTGTATGTTGGTGTGTGTTGGTGTGTGTTGGTGTGTGTTGGTGTATGTTGGTGTATGTTGGTGTGTGTTGGTGTATGTTGGTGTGTGATGGTGTGTGTTGGTGTATGTTGGTGTGTGTTGGTGTGTGTTGGTGTGTGTTGGTGTGTGTTGGTGTGTGTTGGTGTTTGTTGGTGTGTGTTGGTGTATGTTGGTGTATGTTGGTGTATGTTGGTGTGTGTTGGTGTGTGTTGGTGTATGTTGGTGTCTGTTGGTGTTTGTTGGTGTGTGTTGGTGTGTGTTGGTGTGTGTTGGTGTGTGTTGGTGTTTGTTGGTGTGTGTTGGTGTATGTTGGTGTGTGTTGGTGTATGTTGGTGTATGTTGGTGTGTGTTGGTGTATGTTGGTGTGTGTTGGTGTATGTTGGTGTGTGTTGGTGTATGTTGGTGTATGTTGGTGTGTGTTGGTGTATGTTGGTGTGTGTTGGTGTATGTTGGTGTGTGTTGGTGTTTGTTGGTGTGTGTTGGTGTGTGTTGGTGTGTGTTGGTGTATATTGGTGTATGGTGGTGTGTGTTGGTGTTTGTTGGTGTGTGTTGGTGTATGTTGGTGTGTGTTGGTGTATGTTGGTGTTTGTTGGTGTATGTTGGTGTGTGTTGGCGTAAGTAAGCGAGGGTTAGTGTGCGTTGGTGTGTATTGATTGGTCAGGTGTGTGTGTGTGTGTGTGTGTGTGGGGAGGGCAAGGGTTAGTCGTGTGTTGGTGTTTTGTGGGCGTTTGGAAGTGTGGGTGTAGGTGTTAAGGAACTGGACAGGTAAGAAGTGTGGGTGTTGGTGTCAAGGAACTGGACAGGTAAGGAGTGTGGGTGTAGGTGTCAAGGAACTGGACAGGTAGGGAGTGTGGGTGGGAGGATATGACCTATTTGTAGAAAGATACAACCATGTTGAGCTGTTCGGTGGCCCAGTGGACACAACGCTCTTCTTTCCTAAGGGTCGCTTTTCGTATCTGAGGACCCCCAGTCAGCCCAGGTGTGAATTGGGTAGCTGACTTTAGCTGGAGAAGTGAAGGTGCTGGAGTTAAGTCTTCATAGTTTACCTGAGGCTTATTGTGCTGTATCCGCTTTGGCCCTAACATATAAAGCAATGGATAATATTGATGACTAACCTGCCGACGCCTTATTTGTTTTGATGTTCATATTCTTATTATATTATTTTGGGGGGAAACTGCTTCGTTTGGTAGATAATTAGGCGACTAGGTGTGCACTACTTTGTCTTTATCGACGATAATGCCGCCGAAAAGGAGCAACCCCGCTAATCACATTGACTGCTCCGATCGACGCCAGTGTAGGGTTCTGAGTCATATGTTTTGGGCGGCTGCTCTGAAGCCCACAAAAAACGTAAAATTACACCATAGCATAGTAAGTCCTTTCTGTTTTATATGCCGGGGGGTCCGGGAGGGCTAGAAGTTAGGTAAGGTTAGGTAGGTTTCTTTGGTTAGGTTGGTGAGGTCTTCTAACTACACTTCTGCCACTTGGTTTCTTATCAACTAAGGTTAGGTTAGGTTTAATTTAGAAATAATCACTTTTAACACATTTGCCAAAGCTACGACAGTGTCCACAATAAAGCACAGTGAAATTGAGGCGTTTTAAAATCGTTTTTTATGAAAAATCGCCGGCGTGTCAGTCGTCAATAATTACCTTGGAATCAAGTGTAAACACCACATAAAGGTGTCGCTTAAGACGAACTTGATCCTACTCTTTATAAACTGGTCATTATTATCAGATGCTTTATATGTTTAGTGTCGTTTGTCTTGATAAACATAATTATAAGTGAAAAGAGAAGATGTAATGGATTCACTCCTAATGTGTTCCCCGAAAGCGTGAATTTGTTTGTGAGTTCGACGACAAATATTCTTAATATATTTCAAACTTTTTACCACTCATGTCTTGAAAGTTAGTGTTTTCAAGGAGTTCTATCTTTACATACATTATACAGGCATTAAAGTGAGCCACAATTGGGTATCATTACCAATTGCATATAAATTTATTTACGATGTATTATAATATCAGAGTTAATCGGACCTTATGTTTGAACCAATGAGCAGCAGGAAGAGTGTTTAATTATTACGTGGAATATGGTGGGTCACCTAATCTTCAGGTGATCCCAAGTCTTTAACAGTGTATAGTATGCTCCCGGGCGTAAGCCATCCCTGAGACGGGCTTTGAAGCCTTCATGAATAATTTTCTCCTACTGATTAAAACTCGTATCTAAGTGGAAGACAAAATTCCCTTCACACTTGGTAATATGCTCTGACATTTCTACTTGTGTGTGATAAATCTGACTGGATTATGGCTGATGCTTTTCATAATACATACGAAAGAAAATCTGAATAAATAAATGATAAGGTCCTAATTCCTATTTACATACATGATGGACGAGTGTAATTATTGAATTTATTACGCGATTAAATACCTTAGTTATTAAAACGCAGAAATATTATTAAAACGACAAAATTAATAACGAGGCAGAAATAGATGACGCTAGATGTTACTGATAATATTCAAGGCATTTTTCTCCACACCTGTACCTGTTCAGATACAGGTCAATGATTACAGCGATCCAGACTTTTGTAATAATACGTATCCGATATCAAGGATATATAACTTAAATGTATTTTTGACGAATACTTGTTGCACTACAGATTATAATTATGTTCAGTAGAGATTTAGCTGGTAATACGTGTTTCCTGGCTTACGGTAATTACAAAGCTGACATAGTCCATTCAATAACGCTATTGGCCAGATATTACGTTCTAAGCGTATTATCTCAATCATGACTCCAGGTGCAATGATTAATGTAATATTATGTGTTATGACCTCAGGTGTATTGGTCAATGCATTATAATGTGTCATGACCTCAGGTGTACTACTTATGTCGTGGTGTAGTGGTTAGGAAACTCGCTTCACAACCTAGAGGAGTTACTTTCGATATATTTCAATTTGGATGGTGATGGAAAGATAATTTTGGACGATAATGTGAAAACAAACTGATTATAAGTATTGAGATAATTGGTTCAGTAGTAGCGATGATAGACACACACACACACACACACACACACACACACACACACACACACACACACACACACACACACACACACACACACACACACACACACACACACACACACACACACTTACTCTGATGTGTGGATGTAAAACTACAGACTCAAGTACATACAGAGAGAGTTACCATCAGCAGGTTAAGTCAAGCATACACTCACCGTGGCGGAGCAGACGGTGGTAGTGTTGCGTTTGTCAGCCTCTGCGACACTCACGAGAGAGGCGCCACATAAACTTCTCGATCAGGTCCTCAAGGCGTCCACACCATCATCCATTCACATTTTTATGGAGGTCTTCACGCACGATGATTGACGTTCCTTTTTTTAGTCAGGAAGCTTACTAGTGTCAGGGTGATGCAAAGAAGCTCTCCTAGCCTCAGCTGTCTTCTCCGGCAGACAGTGAAAAGAAGCTCAGTGAAGCTCATTTAGTCCATCCTGTGAAAATGAAAGTAAGCTTTTGAGTTTTGTTGTTTTAGATAATTTGGGTCATGGAATTTACTGGACGGTGGTTAAAGAGGCTGAATGTGATACCAGCAGCGAGGAGGAAGTTGTGTTAGGTTAGGTTAGGTTAGGTTAGGTTAGGTTAGGTTTGGTTTGGTTAGGTTAGGTTAGGTTTGGTTAGGTTAGGTTCGGTCTTAAGTGAGTCTCCCGTCAGTGTGGTAAGCATATCATACACACACACACACACACACACACACACACACACACACAGAAGACATATTCCTGACACCTAATTCATCAATAATATTATTTTTATGTAGAGATAATTAAACCTGTCAATAGTATCTGTAATTTTTGTATAAATCTTCAGTAACTTAATTTTAGACGGACAGAAAAATGACAATAACTCATGACTGAAAACACAAACAAACGAGAAACTGCCCATCAAAATCAGTCTAGACCGCGACACCCAATTACACTGCGAAAATATGCTAATTTCCAGTGACGGGAACAAGATAGATGGAAATGATATCTTTATGTGAATTCCTTGCTTCACTTTAACCCTCTGAGATACAATTTTCACTCGGCATCACATTCTATAATCCTTCTGCTTCCCCCGGGATAACGTGTCGGTCTGATTTTAAGGTGTTATGTAATTTTAGTTGAAGGTGTACATGTCTTGTCTTGTCTAATGTAGATTAACTTATTTTAAATCTAATCTATTTACATTTAACCTAACCTCACCTAACCTAACCTAATCTAATCTAACCTCCTCACTCTCACACCCTCTACACCCTCACTCTCCCACCCATACACCCTCTACACCCTCACTCTCCCAACCATACACCCTCTACACCCTCACTCTCCCAACCATACACCCTCTACACCCTCACTCTCCCACCCATACACCCTCTACACCCTCACTCTCCCACCCATACACCCTCTACACCCTCATTCTCCCACCCATACACCCTCTACACCCTCACCCTCCCACCCATACACCCTCTACACCCTCACTCTCCCACCCATACACCCTACACACCCTCACCCTCCCACTCATACACACATTTAACCACTCAGCCACTACCTGTTATTCAAAACTTCTGTTCTTCCAGGTAAACCCATCACGAGCTTTCCTACTAATTAGTATTTACCAGGTGTAGGTAATGAAGAGCCTTGAGAAACTCACCTGGCGGAATTTTACACCCAGGTTTTAGACTCATAATTATCGTAACATATTTACCTTTTTTTATAGAAGTGTTTAGAAAGTTGTAAAGGATCGTCGGCCTGCGAGAGGGAGATTTTATTCAGAGAAAATAATTAACTGGACCATAACTTAATAGAGCGTAAAGTTATGTTACACATTTCGGATTACCTGAGAGCTAGCTCCCTTAGCTGATTTCACCAGCTTCATTCATCTGATGGTTAAACAATCTAATGCTACGTGGGGAGTTAGGTTAGTTTAAGTTAGGTTTAAGATGGTTAATGTTCAGGTGAAACAATCGGGGGCTAAACTTCAAGCAAAACATCCTACAGAACTTCACATTATAGATGAAGAGCCACATAGGAAGCAATACACAAACACATAGCAGCAAGAGTACGACGGTTCAGCAACATAACGTACAGTACCATGGAGTGAGAGTGTCTGGGAGGGCAGCAGTAACGGTGATGGCGGCGGAGGTATAGTGGTTGTGGACCTAGATAAGATTTGGTATTGGTCTCTGTAAAATGATCATAAGTGTCAGGTGAATGGTGTTGACTTTTCTTTTTGGGTGCTGGTCATCACGGTATTTTATGTCCGCAATGTGTATAGGGTTTTTGTGGTACTGTTATTTAGCATAGGTCTAGTTTTTTCTTTCTTTCTTTCTTTGTTTCTTTCTTTCATTTCTTTCTTTCTTTCTTTCTTTCTTTCTTTCTGTCTGTCTGTCTGTCTGTCTGTCTGTCTTCTTTTCTTTCTTCGGATTAATTTTGGTGTAACTCCTCTCTCTCTCTCTCTCTCTCTCTCTCTCTCTCTCTCTCTCTCTCTCTCTCTCTCTCTCTCTCTCTCTCTCTCTCTCTCTCTCTCTCTCTCTGTTCTATCGATTCCCCTCCTACAGACGCTAACGCTGTGTCCTAACCTGAACTTTGTAATTGATTTCAGGTAGTCTGACTCCTTCCCCTCTTTCCCCATCTAAAACATTGAATCCGCTGACTGACCCCTCACTGGAGCATCACGCCCATCTTCTCTCTCCCTCACTGGAGCATCACTTGTATCTTCTCTCTCCCTCACTGGAGCATCACGCCCATCGTCTCTCCCTCACCACGCCTCCGTCTCTCTCCCTCACTGGAGCATCACGCCCATCTTGTCTCTCCCTCACTGGAGCATCACGCCCATCATTTCTCTCCCTCACTGGAGCATCACGCCCATCTTCTCAATAGAGCACCACGTCACTCTCTCTCCCCTCACTGGAGCACCACGCCCCTGTCTCTCCCCTCACTGGAGCACCACGCCCCTCTCTATCCCCCTCACTGGAGCACCACACCCCTTTCTCTCTCCCCTCACTGGAGAACCACACCCCTCTCTCTCCCCTCACTGAAGCAACCACACCCCTCTCTCTCCCCTCACTGGAGCACCACGCCCTTCTCTCTCCCCTCACTAGAGCACCGTGCCCCTCTCTTTCTCTCCCCTTGCCTTGATCGCAGCCATCATTCTCTCTCCTCCACTTTTGCCACAAATTCCTCTTCTCTCTCTTCTTCTTTTTACACAATGGTCTCACTGCCTCTGTGACCATTCTCCTTCTTCCCCGGGTGACAACAATGCATCAGAAGACTATCTTAGCCTTTGATACATTATCGTTTTAAATTTCGGATGTTTTCGTGGTCACAATACAAAGACAGGATTCTTTTATTATGAAAATCTTATACATTACTTTTCTTAAATTATATATTGCTTATATAAGTTTTTCATGCATTACCTATGATGAGGAATTACAGTTTTTTTTTCACCTGGATATTAACCTAGCCTAACCTAACCAACCTAACCTCACCTAACCTCACCTAACCTAACCTAACCTAACCCCCTGAGAGTGTTAGTGTAGTAATGCTTCAGGTAAAATAAACTGAGGAGTCTAATATTCAAGTGATCCGACTAATTTTGTTAAGAATATGGAAACAACGTCGTTTGTAAATATGCGTTACTATAGAAATGTGTGTGTGTGTGTGTGTGTGTGTGTGTGTGTGTGTGTGTGTGTGTGTGTGTGTGTGTGTGTGTGTGGCAACTACCGCGGGATCTCGCTGCTGTCCGTAGCTGGCAAGATTATCACCCGAGTCCGCCAAAACAGACTTCTTCCTGAGGCGGAAAACTTCCTCCCATAATCTCAATGTGGCTTTGGACCATCACGTGACACCACTGACATGATCTTTGCTGCCCGCCAGATACAGGAAAAGTGCAGGGAACAGTGTCGTGTTGTAACCTGTACAGGGCTTTCATCGACCTAACCAAGGCCTTCGACTCGGTCAACAGAGAAGCCCTCTGGCGGACCCAAAGCCGTTTTGGCTGTGCACCAAAATTCATTGCCATTGTGAGGCAACTCCACGATGGCATGAGCGGCAGCGTCCTGCACAATAGCACCCAGTATAAGTTCTTCCCCATCCAAATGGGCATAAAACAAGGATGTGTACTGGCACCAATTCTCTTTTCAGTTTTCTTTGCTGCTTTCCTTACTCGTGCCAGTGCCAGTTTAGCCGCCAGGGTGGACATCCAGTACCGGATAAAGGACCTTTTCAATATAAGATGACTCCAGGCAGGAACAAAGGTGTCGGCAGCTTCCATTACTGAACTTGAGTATGCAGACGACCTCACCCTCGTTCGCTCACACTAAACACGACCTAAAGGAGTTCTTGAACGCCTTCCGCAAATGCGTATGCACACTTCGGCCTTGAGGTGGATGTACGTAAGACTCAGATTCTCTTTCAGCTGCCCACTGGTTCAGCAATACCATGATCCACCCAGCTTAACGGTAATACCCTCTCTAATATTACCCTCTTTCAGTATCTCGGCTCCCACCTGTCCATCACCACGGACATTGATGAAGAGATTCAACATCAGATCAAATGTGCATTTCAAGTTTTTGGCAGACTCAGTACCCGTGTCTTCAGTTGTAGGGAACTGAAATTATCTACAAAGCTGCACGTATATCGAGCAGTGGTCCTCCCCACCTTGCCATATGACAGTGGGACATGGGTCACATACAGGAGGAACATCAAGGTACTTGGAAACTTTCACCAACGTAGTCTACTTTCCATCCTCCGAGTTCGCTGGGAAGACAAGAGAACAAATGCCAGTATTCTCGCTGACACCAACTGTAGGAACATCGAGGCTACCATTATTCATGAACAACTACGCTGGACTGACCATGTTACCCACATGGACGACAGTAGACTGCCGAAGCAGGTACTTTACAGTCACCTAACGAATAGTAAACGTAACGCTGGCGGGCAACTGAAAAGGTATAAGGATAGTCTTAAGATAAACTTGAAAAAGTGCAAAACTGACCTCCTCACCTGGGAGACGATCACTCCACACCCTAACACTTGGAGGAGCACCACACGAGAAGGTGTCGATACTTTCGAGTTAGCCCGACTGCATAACGAAGCAGACAAGTGCCAACGCCGGAAAGGCGCTGCCGCCGCCCCTCCCGCACTAGATGTAACCTCCACATGTGCAACATCTGTGAACGACCCTGCCGGTCCCGTATCGTCCTCTCGAGCCACCTGAGACTTCACCAACGAAAGTAACATCCTTAATAACTCATATCATTGTATCATAGCTGGATGATCGTCATACCCAAGTCCGAGTGACAGCAAAGTAGTAGTAGTAGTTGTTGTAGTTATTGTTTGGTAAATACCTCAAGCAGTACTTTTTCCCGACGGTGTTTTCCCTGTCTGTCTGTATGTCTGTCGACCTGTCTATCTGTCTGTCCTCGTTATGAAAGGTGATGTTGGGCATGTACACACATAAAAACTTTTCCTGTACACACACACACACACACACACACACACACACACACACACACACACACACACACACACACACAATACATCCATTTATGACTATCTTTAAATTAAGGAGCCACTGGATATAAATTAAGTCTCATTATTATTATTATTATTATTATTATTATTATTATTATTATTATTATTATTATTTACTTATTTGTTCAGTTATTTAGTAATTAATATGTTGCTATTTATTTATTCCATTATTATTATTCACTCATTTAAATATTTGCAAAAGATAATAATTCTTCTTTAATATGAATCACAAAATTTCTTGGTTCTCACCTTAAAATAACTTAACTAATTTACTGCTATTCCCTCGTACTTTATATGACATAATCCTCCTGCTGGTGGTGGTCCTGAAGTGATTTTAGTGTTGGGAAGTTTATTATGAAGGATGTGGAGGCGAGCGTCTCCTTCTGCCTCTGGTAATGGGTTTATATATCTTTCTCCGACTGCCCCGCCGCTTGAATTGAAATACTGAGGAAATGTTATAGTTTTATAATTAAGGATTTAAGCTGTCCTATCCTATCCTATCCTATACTATCCTATCCTATCCTATCCTATCCTAACCTAACCAAACCTAACCTAACCTAACCCCCAGGTAATTTTATGGTGTTCTGTCATCAAGTGAACTAAACTTTAAGTGATCCATAATTATATACCATATCGATACATCACAACAAGCAAGATGGCCTTCGTTCCTTTGCAATTTCCATCGTCGTTAACAATTACCGACAGACATTGTTACAACTACAGAGTCCCGCCTTTATTGGGTCTTCCTCCTGGTTTCTTGAGAGAGACAATCAATGGGGGTGGACCAGAGAGACGAACCAGAGAGACGGACCAGAGAGACGGACCAGAGGGGCGGACTTGAGAGGCGGACCAGGGAGGCGGACCAGAGAGGCGGACCAGGGAGGCGGACCAGAAAGACAGACCAGAGAGACGGACCAGAGAGACGGACCAGAGGGGCGGACCAGAGAGGCGGACCAGGGAGGCGGACCAGAAAGACGGACCAGAGAGACGGACCAGAGAGACAAGCCAGAGAGGTGGACCTGAGAGACGGACCAGAGAGGCGAATCAGAGATACGGGCCAGAGAGACGGACCAGAGAGACGGACCACCAATGTTTGCTGCCTTAGAGGCCCAAACAACTCTTGCCATTATTATCTGATCTAGCCAAGATTTGCTCGAGTGTAACGTGATGGGTACATCGAGGAGGGAGAAACATAACGCAGACCAAGACAACAGACAAATAAATAAATAAATAAAAAGACTAAATACATTAAATAATAACAACATTAAGAATAAAAATGGAGGAAAAAAATAAATATTATAAATAAATAAATAAACCTTAAATTTCCTATTTAAACAAACGGGCTCTTGAGGATGTTCCTGTATAATGTATTGTAATATAACATGTGTGTGTGTGTGTGTGTGTGTGTGTGTGTGTGTGTGTGTGTGTGTGTGTGTGTGTGTGTGTGTGTGTGTGCCACCTGTCCACTTTCCCAAATATAAATATTCGCGTGTAATTTCACAACCTTTATGTGATTAGTGACCCAATCAAAGACGCTAATCTAACACAACCCAACCCAACCCAACTCGATCAACCCAACCCAACCCAACCCAACCCAACCCAACCCAACCCAACCCAACCCAATCTAATCTAATCTAATCTAATCTAATCTAACCCCTCCAGGTAGCATTAATATGTTTAATCATCAGATAAAATAAGCTGGGAGGCTAATCTTAGGATGATCACAGACTCCAATATTTTTTTTTAAAGTTAAGAAAAACAAACTAAAAAAATAAATGATATATACCAAGGATTACGACACTCCAATGCGATAAAAATACACGAACACAAACAAGTATTTCTCTGTGCTTAGATCTTCTTGGGTGTGTGTGTGTGTGTGTGTTTATGTCTTGTTTTTACCCTGTTGATCATAGTTAACATAAGTGAAACATACAAAAAAAACATAAATGGCTTCGGTCTTATTTCCACTGAACAATCATAATACTCGTAAAAGTCTTCGTTTGTTGTGTTTGTTTTTCGTTTTTTGTGTTTACCGTCGTTCATTTTTTTCTTCTGTTCCGTATATTTATTTTTCTTGTCGCTTATTCCTTTTGTTTGTTTCTATTCTTATGTTTTGTTTCATTTCTCCTTTAATTAATTTAATTCTCGTTTTGTTCTTTTGGGATTTTTATTCTTGATTTCATTCGTTTTTTTCCTTTCAATTGCTATTTGCCTGTTTTTTCGCCTCCCTTTTCCTGTTCACTTCTTTATTTTTATCTCTCCCTGTTTTTTCTTCCTTTCTCTTCTCTAACTTTCTTTTTTCTCCATTTCTCTTCTCTATTTTCTTTCTCTTTCTTTCGCTTCTCGCATTTTCTCTCCTCTGCCTTTGTTTTCTCACCTTTTCCCTCTTTTACCTTTCTTTTCTCTTGCTACCTTTCTCTTCTCATCTTTTCTCTCCTCTACCTTTCTCTTCTCTTCCTTTATTTTCTATTCATTTAATTCAATATTAATACAGAGTAAACATTAAGCTACTAAGACCAACAGCAGTCTAATTTTTGTGTCCTAGTTTATGATGTTTACTTAACTCGGCATCAGCTGGAGGGGCGACAACAACCATGCAGAACACTATCCTTTGTTACATTTCAACTACCTACAATCATTCTAACTTTATAACAGATACGTAAAGATATAATAGAATGATTTAATATATTGTCTATATTATTGTTGTGAGGATTATATTGTATTATAAGGAAGGAAATTATAAGTGAGGGACCTCTGGCTACATCACTTTACACCTACCTTCACGCCATCACCTTTAGTATGGAGTTTTAATTGCGAGAAAACGAACAGTTAATTTGTGGGGCTATTATGCTGCTAAAGCTGTCCGAGAAGCCTTTTCTGGGCAGCTTTAAGTTTACACTGAGCCAAGTTAGCTGCCTCAGGTAAAGTTGACCCAAGTTAGGTATTTGAGTGAGTTTTATCGCCGCGTCTTGGAGGACACTGAACACTAAGGCCATATTTGCCTCATATTTCATGCATAGTGTCTTTGAAGTTTTCCCCTCCCCTCCCTCACTTCCCTGCCTCTCTCCCTCGGTACAATAACTTACCCCTGTGATTCATTTGTTATATTTTTTTCTTCTCCTAACTTCTCTCTCTCTGTCTCTCGGTACAAGACGTCTTAGAGATATACCCCACGATTATCAAATATAAACGAAATAATAGTTTGCTACAAGACCTTTTCTGCATCCTAAAAAAGAAAAAAAAGAAAAAAGAAATTCCAACTTTTTAACATAATTGTAAACAAAATTATTATGCCTCGTACCTGGTGTGGAATATATTACGATGGTGATTTAAAACCGGGGTATATAGAGAATACCTGGAAGCTATATTCCAGGATATCTACTCGTGCATATAGCCAATAATAAATACGTTGAAGGGTGAAGGTAATTACCCATGAGACTCCAATTAAGCGGAAATCAATAACCTTTTGAATTTTGGTACAA